>JAKGUB010000327.1:2350000-3077500 GCA_026261675.1 Hippocampus mohnikei
TCTATGATTAAGGTCTTTTAAAGCATTTCAAATCATTTTTCCACATCATCTTGTTCTCGTGCTATACCTTCTTTATCATTTTTGTCAACTATTTTAATGACCTTTCGAACATCCTAAATTATGTTTGTAAATGCCTATAAATGCTGTATTTATAATGATGTGAAGCACATTGAGTTACCTTATTGCCCTTACATTGGTTAAATAAACACAAAAAGACAGAAGTCAAGGGTCCTTATGTTGGTTTTTTTCTCTTTTTAAATGAGCCCAGGCGCAAAACTTTGTAATTCAGTCAAAACGGTTGTCGATCGCCCTCACTTGGTTCAAAACAACAGTTGAGGACAGCCAAATACAAAATAAACAAACGTTTGAGAGCTCAAGACAATCAGGAAAAAAGCAGGTTGCCCATTGATTTGAGTAAACAAAGACTCCAAAAAAAAAACAAAACACAAATGCAAGTCAATCGACTCCCCTTTGTTTTTAGTAAACCAAAGACTGACAATCCCGCACAGATGTTGATTGCTCTGACTCATCCTTGCTTCTTTAATTAATATGATGTACCCTAGATAGGCTACATTACAGATGCGTTGTCATTGAATAAAATCTGCCGGAATGATGGCATCTTCGAGCTGGGCGGGGGCAATATTCCACCCTCGTTTTCCGGACCAACTCCAAGGCGCTTTTTGCTCAACGGCATCGCTTTGCTTTTGTATTCGTTGATGATTTGCTCATACATTTACACTTTTCCATCAAGCATGGATTAGCTTGTCGCATATTGTACCAACAAGTGCGCTCGCATTGTGCACAGCCAAAGAGCACGTTGGAAAAGGTCATTTGCTTTATTTGCGGCAAGAGTGGCGGTCTTGGCTCAATCGAAATCCTGACGAATATATCGCACTGGCAAAAAAAAATACGCCTTTTGTTGAGCTATTAAAGCTCACCTCCTCTTCCTCTTGTGAAGGCTGTTCCCCTCATCTGATCAAAACGATGACCCTTGTCGCTCCGTGCCTTTCAGAAGCGGCAGCAAAGCGGTGAAATGCTGATTGCCTGACAAAAGGACGTGGCAAATTCAATTTGTGGCCATTGTTGAGGAGCGGTCAACACCGCCATTACGATAACATCATTTTGAACAATATAAGCCTGATTATCGTATCACCCATAGTTCGAGATAATGAAGTACTCTTTCTTCCCCGCAGTCATTTTTCAGGTACATTTACTTTCCACGAGTATTTACTTTTCTGATAACTTTTTTTACTTCCTTGTTAAAATGGGACTGCACATATTAAGCTTCGCAGAAAACGATACGAGGTAAAAACGGCAAAAATAAAGCGAGGTAAAGTCAACCATATAAAGTATGTGTGCATTGGGTCTGCAGCCAAACCACGAGCTATTCGTATTCAACAATTCTGGGGCTAAAAAGAAACACATCCTGGTAAGGGGCAATTTTTCAGCTATTTAGCATTAGCAGTGAACATTTTTTTGCTAGTCAACTGACGAGGTTAGCTGGCAAGGCTAAAGGAACAAATGCTAATAGCGCATACGGAGTTCTTTTTTTTTTAATTGAGAAAATTTGCAGTTGAAACCGTACTTCCTACTTTGTCAGTCTTTTTTTTTTTACGTAATCTTTTTTTTTTTTTAACCTCTGGATGTAACGCGCATTAACATACAAGCTATAAGGTCAGCATTAGCCAAACCGTACCAAAGTGTCTTTAGGCACCGCGCCTGGCATGTAAATTAGGCGCGATGGCGAGAGGTGAGGCCCAGGCAAGATGGCACGTTGGGGAGACCCGGGCACCCGACTTGTGGCGGCTCCAGACTTGGGAGCCAAGAATTAATGGGACTAATGTACAGTAAGTACACGAGATACTGGCCGGGGGCAGATGAGAATGATTAGTCAACAGAGCGTGAGATTAATGAAGACCTTCACGGGGGAGATTCTATTGACTGAGGCTGATTAGGCTGGAGTACATTGACGCAGCGAAATATCCTCCACAGAGTCGGCGGGTCGGAATCATTTTCGTCTGCATCCACGGCCGCTAAAATCTTTCGACTTGATCCTCGCGCTTGCTAAAAGTTTGCCCCAGTAACAACAAGGTCGAGCAAAACACACGTGGGGACACGATACGGCAAATAATCTTTGGACAGAGAAGATGAGGGCAGATCACGTTTTCTTTGCTGTAATAATCCTCATGAGCAAAGACTACCAACTGTGAAAGTCGTGGTTCCTCCATTGTTTTAATAAACTGACCATAAAAGAGTGACACGAGCGCAAAGGCAAAATGTCGTTGGCCCTTTGTTATAAATCATGGAAGTAGACTGCTCCTACTTTGTTGTAAGACACAAGTCGATCGCCATTACTAGGATTTACGAAGAAAAAAAAAAGGTAAATACTACAAGACAAGAAAATAATTACAAATCAACTTGAGCTACTTTGTTTTACTAAGCCCTAAATTAATGATCACACGAAAGAAAGTATGCCAAAGTGGATCACTGACCGGTAAAGATAAAAAAAAATAAATAAATAAAAAAGTACTTTCTGGGTGAGTTAAGACTGACAAAACAGTGAACAGAAAATTCAGTCACTTCATTTTTAAACCAATGCGCAAAGACCCAAAGACAAAAGTCAATCACCCTTCATTCATTTCAATAATCCCATGAACGCAAAACACCAAAGAAAAAAGTTGACCGGCCTTAGTTTGGTGTAATAAACTGACTGGCAAAGACAGAAGTCCATCGCGACAACTTTGCTGGAATCCATCAACATGCAGAACGAACAGGCGGACGAGCAAGACTCGCGTGACAGTGAAGACAAAAGGCAACCGCCCTTACTTTGTTTGAATAAACTCAATCGCAAGCAAGACAAACTCTGATTGCTCTGACTGAAAACAGAGACAGATTATTCCGGCAGAGTTGGATTCAGACAACTCGATCGTGAACTCAACCCTGCCTCCCAGTTCTCTACCGGTCCCGCGTTTAGCTAACTAGCATGTACTGGCTAATTAGCATGTGCTAGCTGTCAGCCGACAGGGCTTCAATATCCAACAATGTTCTCTGCGGTGATATTACAGACATTTCCATATTCATATACAGCGTTCTGAATATTAGAAGAGATAGCATAGGTTTTAAAGGTTTTAATGTATAATGAGTTATCTGCACGTTAGACAAGCATGGTAGCACCTGCTGTCATATTTGCTTCATGTCTGAAGTATTCGCTAATTGGCTGCAGGCTGGGTGGCTTATGAAAACATCCTTTTAACCGGCACTGGCATCGCCACACAGACTCCCGAAAAAAAGAAAAAAAAAGTCAAATTCTGAATGCAAAGCTGATTTTATTTCCTGGGCACAAGTTGTGAGTACAAGGGCGCTCCTGCCAGTTGGAGGAAGGCCACCACTCCCTGATGGTGTCACCCAAAATAGACCCCCATCCGGTCAGGATGGTAAAGTGTGGGCAATGGTGACAGAATCGTCAAGTCTTCGCTTCGGCGAAAGCTTCTTATGCCCAGAGTAATCAAACGAGAGCCATTTAGAACGCAAAAGAAAATAAAACCAATAAATGGATTGACAAGATTGCCAACAGACAAAAGCCAATTGCTCTTACTTGGTTTTAATAAACCGACACACAACGTCTCACTGAACAGCCACGACAAATGTCAAACGCACTTAGTTTAGAGAGTTTAGAGACTCCAAAAACAGAGGCGACTGAGGTCAACCGCACTTACCGTATTTTCCGCACTACAAGGCACACCTAAAAGCATTCACCTTATAATCCGATGCCTTATATTGGTCCATATATATATATATATATATATATATATATATATATATATATATATATATATATATATATATATATATATATATATATATGGACCTATATTCTGATTTCTTGGCTGTAGTATTTTAAATGTGTGTATGTATGGGTGTGTATGTATAAAATCGATACAAACCAAAAGTTGTAAAAATATCATGGTTAAGGGTAAAGCATGAGCCTTAATGGAGACTTCTTTCTTCTTACTCACTTTTTCTCATTGATATAAAAATGATTTATTAGATATAAACAGATAACACGGGGTAGGACTAGATAAGTTCTTTACTTCTTCCTACTCCCTTGAACATAATAACTGTGTTGAATGATGACTGATTTCTCTTTCCTTTTTACCATTTTACTTACCGTATTTTCTGTCAAATTATTACTGTATATGTTTTATGTTCAATAAATAAACAAACAAGCAATGTGTAAAGCGCTTTGTTACAGCTGCAGCAGTTGCGAAGAAGCTATATAAATAAGTTGTTTTGTATTGTATTGCCTTTAGCATAGCTCCATCTTGTGGATGCATAACGCAACCGCAGCCATGATCGTAGCTTCTATTCTATGCGCCATTCATCAAAGGTGCGCCTTATACGTTGAAGCGCCTTATAGTGAGGACAATAGGGGACTTTATTTTAATAAAGATCGAAGACTCACAAGACCGTGAGGTAAAAAGCAGACCATCCTTACATTGTCGTAATCCTCCCACCAGCAACGTGTACAAGCCAAGACAAACAAGACAGCGATGAGAAACGTCGACCATCCTTACTTTCTATATACGGAGTGCAAAGCAGGGATTTCTTTTTTTGGGGGCGGGGGGGATACTGGTGCTACATCCAATCACATCTGATTGATAAACATGTTTCCTATTGCGCAGGTGCATCTTGCAGCTAAGAGTCTCTCACGGCAATATACTCATTTCATGTGCAGTGCATCAAAATCCGTCCATTTTCCCCAAAGCGTATTTGTTGCGAATGACACCTTCGCCCTTGGTCAAAGTGGCCTCATACATCACCAATGTAGTCAACGCATGGATATTCCCTGGAACCCACTTCTTTGAAACAGAGACACCTCAGAGGGACGGTTGAATTACACGTCGGCACTCGACGCTGTGGTTCAATCAACATCGGGGCGAGAGACGAAAATGGCTCAGATGTTGCCGCCGTACCGGACCACTTCCCCCCCCCAAACATGAGCGAGCCGCGCTAAAGCCGCCCCCCTCCCTCCTGCCTGCCTCCCTGATGTCGGACGCTTATCTGCAGAAATGGAAAAGGAGCAGATAGCCGAGAGAGGGAGTCAAATCATAATTCGGAGCGGAGAGAGAGCAGTGGCGCAGCTGTTCTCAAAAGTGGGCATCTTTTTGAATGTTCCGCGAGAACAATGGAGCAATAATCCATTACACCAGCCATCATGTCAAAAGTATCGTGGCGCATAAAAGGCAAAAATCGCACCCATGGGGGCGTCTGAAGCGGCACGCCGAAGCCCATCGAGCCTTTGTGACAGCTGTCGGCGCTAAATCGGCACAAAAGGCTTTGCCATTTCAAAGTGCGGAGGGGTTCTCAAATTTTGCGGGTCCAGGAACCCCTTTAAGTGGAGGTTTTTCCCGAATGCCGAGGAACTACGTGTAACTAATGTGTACCCATACGGTCATGGCCACGGGAATCGAGTCGTCAAACAACGACAATTATTTTCTCACTAAAAGGTTATTTTCCAGGAATTAGACTGAAAGTTTCCAAGACGAGGTCATCTTGTTCTGAATTTTTGATATGAAAGCCAAAGTTAAAAAGCCAAAGTTAAAAATGAAAAGAAAGGCAGGATTATTCATTTTGATGATTATACCTTACAGGCAAAAACAAAATCACCATCACAGGAATCCAAATGACCTCAGATGGCGAATTGGAGTTTGGTGCCACATCAAAACAATGCAACATATTTTCAATACCGTCTGGAAAATGGAAAATACATTAATTGAATGACAGAAAATAAATCAACTTTCCGTCCCCGTTTATTGACACACACTCGTGTAATGCTCCGCATACGGATGCAGAATATGGCCAATACTTCCATCATGATGGAAAACCGCAGCACTCTGTGACCACCGCGGCTTCTATTTTAGGCGGCAATTCTCTTTTTCCTTCATATACATGTAAATGTGTAATATGCAATTTTCTCCCCAGCCCTCAAATATGCACGCACCAAGACCCCGACAACACCCTCATTTGCATTACGACATGTCGTCCCCTGTGATCCCCCCCGCCCCCCAGCCTAAAAAGGCGGCGCTTTCCTTCTCAGACGAGATTATTCGGCGGGGCGGCGGCGAGCCTCTCTTACCTGAAAGGCCGCTGATGACAGAGATGAGGAGAATTGGTTTCCATGGTGACCCCATACTTTTCCAGGAGGGTCCCTTGAGCGAGAAGGTCAACAGCTCTGCTTCTTCATTAAAGCTGCGCCTGCACACAATGACAACACGGTTAGCGAGATGCAACGCAACTTTGGTGCAGGATTTACAACGTCGATGGTCAGACTCGGAATAACGTGTCGTCCATCTCGTCTTTTGATCTTTCTCATACTCGAAATCACATTTGTGTTGTTCGTAGGGCTGGACGATAGGGCCTAAAATTTCATTTTAAATTGAACCCATTCACGGTAAAGTATCATTTTTGATTTTTTTTTTTTTAATTTTCAAAAATATATTAGCATATTAACATTAGACATTAGACGGAGGGGGACCGCCTCCACTTCAGGTGGGTCACTGCTCCAACTTACCCCCGATGCCTGTGGACTGCGACCCGAAATGTCATGCCATGCAAATCAGATCCATCACAAACCACCAAAGAGCAATCAAAAAAATACCTCGAGACCTCTCGAACAAAATTTAATAAATAAATACATAAAGGCACAGCATCCTTGAAAGAATTCGAAAAGAGCAAAGCATTTGGTAATCACGTGGTGGACAATGGATACAAATCAGGCGTTGTTTCCTGAACGGCGCTGACCTTTGTCGTCAATCATCTCTCTGTCACAGCCTGTGTTTATCTCTGATTAGGTGGAACGTGCGTACTCTCTGTGGCGCTCTCTCGCTAGGATCTCTCTCCACCTCTGTCCAGCGCAGCCCACACGGTGATTGGGAACGTCGGAGAACGCCCAGGGTTGAGGGAAGCATGTCCACATCCAGCAGGAGCTGTCCCGCATTTATCATTTATGGGAGTGGAGCGCTCGCCTCGCCCCGTCTACCCAACTTCCCCCCTTTCTTTCCCCGGTGGAACACTGCTCTACTTCTGCCTCGGATGTTTCGGTCGCAATCACACCGATGGAGATAGTAGCCCTTGAATTACTCGTTATATATCTTGGTTGTGTCAACAAATTGGGTACTAAGGGAACAAAATGCAAAACAGAACATTTTGATGGAAATAAGAACACTATAAGGGCACTATTTTTGTGCCAAGAGCAAGTCTGGTGCAAATTGCTGTCAAACTGTGCACATGGGTGGAGATTTCTCTCTTTCAGTATTTTCGTAGAGGGGCGCAGTTAGAAATTGGCGTTTGTGCTGTTGTGGGAGTAAACACAGATGACGACGGCGGACTTCCGTAAAATGCCAAGATACTCATCGCAAATCCACGGAGACTCTGACTCCCTGCGCTGATGACCACCAACACAATCTAAAATTGAGCTCCTAAACGATTTCTAAAAAAATCTGCACGAAGCCTGAATATCCGTTTTTCAGCGTCTACCTGACGTCACCCGAAACCCAACGACGTGACCCACATCTTCAGGCGTCAGCTCGTCGTGGCTTCCTTTCCGACGTGCAACCAGTCGGGAAAAAAAAAAATAGGCTCTCTGTTCCATCCAATTGTGTCCCAAATAAACCGGAAGGAAAGAGGGGCGAAGGCCGAGGTGACGCTCGGTGGCGGTGTAATCAATCCAAGCCAAGCGGACAACTGTTACACTCGTTAGTATGCCCGCCAGCTTCCTTGACACTGGCGGAAGATCAGTGCCCAGTACGCATGTATAAAAGACGTCGTCACTCAAACCCATATCGTCTACACCTCGACTCTTCCGTACACTGCGAATGCTCAAAAGCAGTTTCACCGTCACAATTATTATTATTTTTTTTCCCATGCTGATTCTCTGCCTCTGGGTGTTCATGGTGTTAGCAGCGTTGAAACCACTGACCCGTTTGCACAAAATAACAGGAGGGAGGGAAGAGAAAAAAACAACACGGATTGGTCTAATGGGTCTCCCAGTGAATACGATGAAACGCTCTCGCGCCCGCTCGGCTTTTGATGCGACCTCGGGAATTGCGAGAAATGACGTCCCCGCGCTGACAACAATGTTTGTTTTCCATCCCGATGGACAGATCATGCGGCTATTAATGTCGACAGCTCTATCTTGGTTTCCAGTCCCTCGGTTGGACGGACCTGCGCAGATTGACAAAATGAATGCCGGATGCGGCAAACGCAGCACAGGACGTAAACAGTCGTCGGATACTCGGGTGACTCGTTTTGCGCCATCGGTGGTCGTTTTTGGGGATGCGCAATATGAGCCGTATGCTAACGCTAAGCGCCTTTCACGACTTCTGACACACCCACGTCTAATACATCTGCATTAGACGCGCACCCACGCCGCATCAACGTGCACGTAGATGTCACCGAATGCCTTGTTGTTGTCAAACATGCAAAGTCTCTCCCGCAAAATAACTTTACACCTCTGGCGTTGTCTGTCTCGCCGATTATGCAAAGCTATGTCGTGTGACATTGAATTCCGCGAGCAGATTTTGTTCCTGCTGCGAACGGCATCACGCCAAAGCTATCAGACGTCGGAGTGCGGCTTTAAAAAACAAATAAATAAAAAAGTCCATATGATCATGAAGCTGACTTTTGAGGCCCGCTCCCACGCACAATTATCCCCGGCGCTCATCCCCGTCGCTAACGTCGTCCGTCTGGGCTCTCTCGACGCCACTTTTTCACCCATCAATGCTTTTAATTGTCCCGCTGACCTCAATCAAAAGACAATTACCAAAGTGGGAGCGCGGCGCAGGCAATTACCGTCCCCGCCATGACACCCGCAGATTAGACGTGTGGCACGCACAGCGCCCAATCGTGTGCTTCGAAAGGTCCTACGATAGGTGAAGATGCTTCAAATGGACACTTGTGTTTGAAGAATCTTCAAAACGACTCGGGATTTCTGCCCACATTAGACGGCGGCGGCGCAATAGCGTCACAATTTTTGCATCGTCCATTCATCTTGCTTCTGACTGGGGGCTCATTAATTTAAATTCCCTCGGAGCAGTTGGTCAGTGCGCGGGCCGTGGAATTGGCGCACAATGGCTGAGTTGATGTTTGATAACGAGGGTGCTGAAACGTTTGTGTGTGATGGGAGACACGTCCACCCGATTTCATGTCGATCGAAGGAACTGATTTGAGGGGCTGCGGCCCCGCTGATCGGACGCTCGAAAGGGTCAAACTGCCCCCATATTAGGTCACGCTGTCATTTTCGACTTGTCTAGGATGGCCGTCTCTGATCGCGGCTCATTTATTTGATGCCGCTATTCGCAGGTTGTAACCACCATCCGGCAAGTCCAAAATATCGTCCAAATATAATGTTGCGCAACAATACCTAACCATATTTCCAATTTCATCATCACACAAAGCTCGCCAACAGCTCTCATCACCGGCGATTCGACCACCATCTCCGGCACCTGAAGTCTTCCGGCGGCCACCCCAGGCTGCCCCAGCCCAAGGGTAGGGGGTGGGGGGGCACGACTATCTTAGTTGGGGAGCGCCAATGTTCCAGGCTATTGAATGAGACCCGGCTAGCGGTGCGTACTCTTGCAAAAATTTTTACCCCAGGTTTTCACTATTTCATCCATTCATACATACAGTCTCAAAATGTAAATATGGTTAAGTATTGTTGTAAAACACTATTACTGTATTTATCATTTTTTTTAATAATTTGGCAGGGTCCAGCTCTTTCTCGTTGGCTATAAAACAAAATGGGTGCGTGAGATAGAGTTGCTTGAGAAACACCCACATCTGTCGGCAATCAGGTGACCGTGACATCACGGCCCCAAAACCGCCTTGGAGCAGGTTCTGAAAAGTGATTCCATCGTCGCTGCACAGCTCTGAAGAAGTGCAATGGAAAAGTAACCGCGCGGGTCCGAGCATCACCGCTCTGGGTTATACAACGATGGAAAAGCAGCTATCTTAGCAACTCCCCTCTTCCAGAATGGAATAAAATGCCAAGAGTCAGTTTCCTTTGTTAATTCAAGTTGAATGGAGAGTCCTCAGGAAGCCTCCAACTTGCTGCTGACCTTCGACGTCCCATCCACGGAGAGCCTGATGACATAACTGCATGACAGTACGGTACAGCAGCTGTACCACGGCGGACAGGGAGAGGCGGCGGAGAGTGGTAAAAAGCCACGCGGAAGCTGGTGGGCCGCCCCCACGCCTCCCCGATGGACATTTAGACTTCACGCTGCCTCAGCAGTGCAAACAACTTTTTCAAGGGCAGCTCTCACCCTGGCTCTGATCCGTTTGACCCGAAGCCATTAGGGAGGCGCTACAAGTGCAGCAAGAACAGTCTGTTTGTTTTTCCGAAACCCATCACCACCGTCAATTCCCAACGACTCCACGGCCTAAACCTTGACCCCCGCGCGTCCCACTGTGCAAGATTCGTACGCATTTGGAACTACAGTCCACTGCGCCATATCCGGCACGTCGAAGCAATAATACATGTACTTCAATTTGGACTATACTCTTATTATTATTGTTATTCGATTGTAAAAAAAATTATATTTTATAAACCGATACGTACACATGCCAAATGACCTTTTTTTTTAAATATGCAGGCAACAATTTTTGTTCATTTGCATGCAAATGAGTTTTTTGACCCACAACTTAACAAGAGGTTAACGTTGTTGTTGTTGTTGTCATACATTTCCACCTAATTGTTTTACATTTCTCCCCCTGGAGCCTTTTTTTGAATACCTCCATCAAATGAAAATCACCCTACTTCTCGGGAAGAGCAACGCTGTACCTGAGTCTAGTTGGTCGGAAGCATGTGTAATTACTCAAAAGCGCCTAAAACTGAAAGAAAAAGAAAAAAAAGACCAATTAAACATTGTCGAGATGTTGTGATTACGACCATTACGACCCATTTATATCAATATTCAGCACATTGCCTCCCATAGATCACAACGGTCCAAGGAAAAAGTAAAACAACGTTGAATCAACCTTTGTGTATGTTTTGAAGAAAAAAAAGAGCTTTACTTACAAACTGGGCTGTTTTGACTCACGACACACCAGGGAGCTTAAACTGTTTCAGAGATGTTGTTTTTCCCCATTTTACTGCTTTGTATTTCTCGCTCGGAGTCACTTTTATTTGTTCCCTGCTGCAGAGTTAAAACCATTATCCTAAAAAGCATCATTGACAATGTCACTTTGAACTTACCATCACAAAAAAAAACTTGCCCAAAAATGTTTTTAGCGCAAGTCTTCCAAGTAAAAACTGAATCAAAGTAAACTGGACTTTTGTATTTGTTGACTATGTCGATTTTTTTTTTCTTGTGTTCGGAGAGCAGTGAAAAGTGGCTGGTTATGTAATTAGGCGAATGGAAGTTTTTTTTTTTTTTAATGAATGAATAAATAATGCACCTCCTCTTCGGATACTGTGCGCAATTCAAGACCTCTTGGCGAAGACCACATCGCAGCAACAGGAGGCGACTTTTTCCTCATTTCTTGTTGCTGTAAATAAACCGCCACTTTCTCCTCCCGGGGGAGCGCAGTGCAGACACACAATATGCCGAAAAACTCTCTCCGGGAAAGCCTATTCAAATGGCGAGAGCTGCAAAGGAACGCTCTTGCATTGCATCTATTTCGCCTTAAAACGTCAATACGAGCCAGCTGTTCATGCTTAGGGGGAAAAAAAAAATGTGAGGAAATGGTCGAACCGTGCCAAAACATTTATTTAGCATGTTTGGCTTCGTTGTGACTAAGCGTATGAATAACAAGGAAGCAGTCACGTAGGAAGTGCTGTATTTGACAACAAGGAGTGCACCAAATACGATTAAGGCATGAATACACAGACCGGTAATCGGTCGCAACGCCTAACCAAAAGTGAGTGATCGGTGCTACGACTATTCTGGAGGGTGAAAATAACAAGCGCATACACAAAAAAAAAGATGGCAAAACAAAAGTTTTTTTTCACTCGCAGAGACAGCACTTCATCAACAAGCCGCAACAAACATGACATTTTCAAGTAGAGCCGCAGATCATTGCATGTGGTACATGAAGCGGAGATTAAACACAGACAGATCCAGACATTTTGCGCCTGCGTCGCAATTCCAAATATTTGTCTCGGCAAATCTTATCATATGAATAAGGAAGGAGGGGCAATGACGCAGATCGCCGACGGAGGACGGACTGGCAAAATCGGCGACGGTGCCCAAATTACGAAAAAGCATGTTTGGACAGTCCATTTTACAAGTACAAATAGTGCTAATAAAATATGGAACAGCTTCTCCGATCTGCTGTTTACCTCACTTTGCCTTTCTCTGAAACTCATTAAAAAAATAAATGAATAAATCTCCCTGTGCGACCAACCACTGCGTACGTACTACAAGCACAACAATAAAACCTGCGGGTGACGTCACACTAATGCAGAGGACAGGAAGCTTTTAGCCGGCCCCATGCTGCATATGAACACATTTGCTTTCTTCTAAAGCCACGTTGCCGGCGCTGTAATCAGCCTTTTCCACAATCCATTAACAATCCAATAGCGGCAATTTAATGACTCTCGAAAGGCGGCAGGAAAAGGAGAAGAAAAAGTAGAGGAGACTTTCTTTTATTTGATGGTGTAATCTTTTTGATACAAAAAACACTCGGGCCACATTAAAATTCATGTCCGATTTCATGCAGATATTGGACGCAAAAGAGAAGAGACCGCTCAATTGGATCTCCAAATTATTATTAAGCTCTGTGATCGACGGGAATGTGATTGCACTCTTCACTCAAAGAAACATCCGCGTTATTGGATGAACGAGACGTTTCTAATTTAGGCATCATATGCGTATAACCGTCCCACAAAGTTTCCCCGCCCATGATTTGGGAGCGAGGCTGGGTGAAGCTCTGCTCATTTTTAAGTGATGGTCAGATGATAATCAACATATCGTATTTTCCGCACTACAAAGCGCAGCTAAAAGCATTCCATTTTCTCAAAAGCTGACAGTGCACCTTATAATCCGATGCACCTTATATGCGGATCGATATTCTAATTTCTTGGATGTAGTATTTTAAATGTAAAGTGCTTTAGCGGTTGTGAAAGCTCTATATACATAAAGCTGCATTGTATTCCCTTTAGTGTAGCTCCATCTAGTGGATGCATAACGCCACCGCAGCCACTGTCATATCTGAAAATATATGGAAATAGTTCTAAAATAGGCCATTAATCGAAGGTGCGCCTTATAGTCCGACAGGCCTTATAGTGCGGAAAATAAGGTACTCAAAATGGTTGGGGGAAATTGCGTCTCACTTTTTACCCTCACCCTGTGAGCTTGTCTAAGTCATACAAAAAAGTCATGCTTGGAAATAGCTTGGCAGTAGAGGGGGCGGGGCTAGCAGGGGTTAATCTGCATGAGGCAAGTCCACCCCATCAAAAAGGACTGAATTCAGTGAGGCCAAAAAATTTGGTGTCAAGTGAGCTTCAATTGTTCAGGTACATTTTTAAAGTAGACTAGACAATCACTTGATGAAAATAAACTAGAGTAAATTCAACACACCAATTTTTTTTTGCGGTGAACATGCTACCACAGTTTTGCTAATGTTCTGTAGTGAGGTACGAAAAAAAATCTAAAATAGCTAACTGCAAAAAAAACATTCCATGGATGTCTTTTTTTTTTTTCTTGCCATGTATTACGACGTGGCGTTGGATGGGCAGCACGACATCAAGTGTCCGGCCGCATCCCTAATGGCGGGCGGGCAGACTCTCTAAGGGTCCGACTGAAAATTGAGATTTAATGAGCTATGTGTGATGCGGCGATGTCTCAAGGCTGCTTTTTCTGGATGTCTCCACCTCAGGTCAGCCTAGTTAACGTGCCCACTTATGCATGAAAGCGACATTGTTCTCGGCGAGAATGACTCGTGAATGAACCCGAGAGCGAAGGCGACGCGACAGCCGCCGCTGAACTTTGCAGCTCAGAATAGACGCAAACAATGGCAAGCGGATGACATAATGAAGTATGCTTGGGCGGGAAAAGTTCTTGTGCCATTTGTTCAACAATCATTTTTTTTCCCACATCTGTCATAATGCTTTCCTGAGACTCCAGAAAACTCGAGCTTGACTTGAATAATCGGAAAAATGACATTTACAGATACATTTGGTCAAATTAAGTTGGTGATATACCCAACGTTTGATCTTAATGTTATTTTATTCATCTTTGGATTCATTTTGGTTCATTCTTTTAATATACCTGATGAAGTCCATCTAGATTTGATTGTTGTCATAGTCTTCTCCTGAATGGACTCCCTGAAAAGAGCATCAAACAGCTGCAGCGCATTCAGAATGCCACAGCTCGGTGCATTTTACTCCAGTTCTAAAGGCTCGACGCTGGCTCCCAGTTACTTGTAGAATCGATTCGAAAACGATGCGACTGGTCTATAAATCGCTGAATGGCTCCTGAGTACATTCAAGAAATGGTAATTGAGTACACACCCAACTTAGTAAATATGGATAAGTTATCATCCCTTCAACTAAATAGCTGAACTCTACGTGTATTTAGATTTTTTGGGTGGGGGTGATACCACCAAAACAAGAATACTTGTGACGAGAAGAAGTTTGATGATATCCATAGAACCGGACACGGAAGTGAGTAGTAGCATCACAACTGAAACGTGTGTCTCAGTCCTGACTGCTCAGTACAAGTTATTTTCAAGACAAGAATGAGAATCAAGCTGATTTTTTCAATTAAAAACTACAAGAGAAAGGGAACATTCAAGATCCCCCAGTCCATGAGAAGAGTCAAAAATACGACAACTTCATCCGTCACTATAAAAGTCGCAGAGAGAGGTAAGCTAGGATAACTTAGCAATTTAGCGCACGCGCCGCTGCTCAAAAATGAGCCACGCTTCCTGTCGCCGACGCGTTTAATTTAGGAGGAAATAAACTTCATTTCCATGTTGTCAAAGACATATTGATCTAATCAACCATCATTTTATTTGGAGGCCATCGCCGGCGCCTCCCTCGGGGGCGGGGGGGAACTTCACTCATCTCCCCGTGTGTGTGTGTGTGTGTGTGTGTGTGTGTGTGTGTGTGGCGGGCGTGAGAGCAATTTGACACTCGAGTCTGATCTGTGGCTTGTCACAAATTGATTTTTAGTGCGTGTATAAAAATGAAAATGACTGAAATGGAGAAGAAGGGGGAATGAAGCCCCCCTTTATGATTTGGGAGGCAAATTATTTTTATTATTTATTTATGTATTTTCTTTTTGCCCTGGCTCTTAAATTAGAAAGATGATAACAGCGACAGTGGGCCCGGCCCCGAAAGTGAAACACTGGAACACAAAGAGGATCTGATTAAGTTGATGACTGCCTGGCGTACACTTCATAAAACCAAGATTCACTTCAATGCTTTCACCACAAGTGAATAAGAGAAACCAAAAAGAGAAAGCAAACAAAGCTTCAAAGAACTTTCAGAAAAGTTCAGGATGCATCACACAATGATGACAATTAGAAAAAAAAAATCCATCAATCAGACTCAACATTTTTCCCACAATTTTAAAAACAAATATCGTAATTATAATGGCGACGTCAGGTTTTGGTCAAAATAGCCCAAGGATAAGAAAGTGGAGCATACTTAAACAACCTAACTTTTTATCCTGCTGAAATTAGCTTGTTTCGAGAGAGCGGGCCTGTCTCCTGCAAGTGAACCCGCCGGGCTCACTCTTCCGCCCCTCAACTGCTGGGGAAAATGGGCAGATGGGGAGAAAAAAAAATAAAATACAATAAAAAAATCAAACATTTGCAAAGCTGATGCGAGCGATGCCAAAAGGTGATATGGATCTTATTTTCCCTGAGAAACGCAGCACATCTCAACCAAATTGCACTTGTTAATTACTCTGCAGATCTGTGTACAAAAGTACATTTTCCATACTTTCAGGTATACATTTAAGCTTTTTATAGGACCAAATTCGGTCCTTATGCACTTGCACTGCCCCCCACACACACACCTCCAAACTCTCCCTCAATCACACAGTGGAAGCATTGACTAAAAGCATCATATCAAGCTGCTTTCTTTTCCCGCATTTTCAGCCCGTCGCCTCACTGCTCGCGTCTCATCTCAATGCTTAATGGAGCCTCGCCTCGGTCGACTATCTGGAGGACACGTCGCTTACCAGTACGCCTTAGCATTGGGCTAAATAAATGTACGTTTATGGAGCACGCTCATGCTGAGCGCCGGGTTCATCGTCACCAGAATGACACCGAGAGGTGGCGGTGGGGAGGGGGGGGGGGGTTATTAAATCACCCATCCCGCCACCGGGGGGGGTCTGCCATTGCATATAAGAAATATATTCAAAGGAATTATGCGCCCTCCAGCCGGCTCGGGTGGAATAAATCCAACGGCTGTCAGAGGGTGAGACGCCGCAGGATGCGAACTGAGGACATGGAGTTGCACATCCCAGGGATGCCATCAATTTAGATGGGAATTCTAAACAAAACAACAACAAAAAAGATATTATTCGCGACGGCAAGGGAGGGCCGAGGCACACTTTCAGTGCTACTGGAGCCTTCGTGTCCATCTCGCTGGAAGAGGGCTACGATGGTGCCGCGTGCAGGACAGCTGTCAGCATTGAGAGCGAGTGAGAAAAGGAGGGAGGGAGTGACACGTTGGCACTTGGACGTATTCATTTCAAAATGTAAATAGTGTATTGGGCTTTGGAAGCTAGCGTGTACTTATTACAGCTGGGTGACAATTGACACGCGGGAAAACAAAAACAAACCTCACATTAGCAAGCAATCGGGTATTTTCTATATTGATATTGTGACAGTAAATTTAAAATGGTTTGGGCAATAATGCTATGAGGTTAATAATATGGATGAGCATGACGGTCATGTGAGAAGCGATCATCAACATGTGGTAATTGACTCCTGCACTGATGATACCAATACCGCACGCAGTAAAGGGTTGATGCAAAAATAAATAAATAAAAGCAAGCAAATCTGGAAATCAGGACGTGCAAAGATCAACTTGGCGACAGCAGCAAAGATGCCAACATCCCACCTGTGAACTGCAGAAAGTGCACACATGCACGCGCGCACACACAAGCGCGACCCACCTGTCCCCCAAAGCAGTCGAGCCAAAGGCAAAGTGCCGAAAGATGTCACCACAAGTTCAGATGAACTTGATGCGTGAACTTTGCAAGTCATCCCTCAACTGACAGTCATCGTTTCTTATCTCGTTTCCACACGCGCCATTGTTTACGACGTCAAGGAATCACATTCCAGCCACGTTCAAATGTCAAAAGCTGGCCGACTCATTTCCGCTAATCTTTGCGTTTCGAGAACTATCAGCGAGGCTGCAGATTTCACCTTTGGATCCCGGCTCCCAGAAACCACCTTTATGGCTCTAATCTGTCATCTGCAGTATAAAAAATAATTAATAATGTAATAATAAATATGAATGAATACTGTTGGCAGTCACAAAATTCAGCCAGCCGAAGCAGCTTCATTAAGAGGGAATAAGCCGCCCCGGCCTTTCTGGACGGCGCAGGGGCGGGTGATCAACACTCAGACTCATGCGTTGACCCAACGCAAATTGGATGCGGTGTTGGAGTCACTTCGCAAAATGGAAAACAACGAGGAGTAGTTGGCTGGGTCTGGAATGAATTGAATGATTGATGGAGGATTCGGCAAATTGACACCATTGAGAAATCTCAAGCTCAAAGACCCGTCTGAAATTGTGGACGGCCTGTTCCCAAAACAACTGCTATCTGGACTTTCCCTCGGATGGGAAAAATATGCTCGGATGCTAGCATTCCTATCCGGCCTCTTATCCCTCCTTCCTGAAGCCCAAGTCTGATAAGGCTTGTCCTTCAGCGGAAGGTGCTCATCACGGACACAAAAACGACAATAACGCAAGCCCTGTAACGTCTTGGTTGGATTCCTATTGTCCAGCCCCACGTGTTGCAACTTGATTGGTTGAGCGCTCCCATGCTGAGCTGCTTGCCGGTCTGATTGTGATGCTATTTTTCTTGACCACCGCCAAGTTAATCACTGATTAACTCTCGCACTGATATGGAGCTGTTAAGCAAGGCTCGCACATACGGATAATCGGGTCTAATTTGAGCCTAATACCCTCCTGCCACTAAAAGTCAGCAAAAGCCCATATTAACGTGTACACCACACTCTACGGGCAATAATCTCCCATTTGTGTTTAAGTCCTTTTCCTTTCCGAGTCAGCAATGACCCGACTACGAACAAACAAAAACGCGCATAAGTGCGTAAACACCAAAAGGTGCAATCTTCTACGCAAAAAATACACCAACTTTTGAAAACTAAAATGAATAAAAAGTCAACTGAAACAATGTAGTTTAAAAAAAAAAAAGAACCCAAAACAAATCAAAGCTAACAAGCCCGCTCTGTAAACAAAATAAAACTAACTACATTTCAAATTCAAAATGACATGAAAATGGCTGTCATCAAAATTCCACAACTACGATAACCCTGTTTTTTTTTTTTTTGTGTGTGTGTGGTGTGGATCTGCCTCAGGATGGTCATTTGGAATTTGTGAACTTAAAAGACTTGACATTCATCAGTCAATCTCCTCTTGGGATTGCGCAGTACGACAAACAAGCTTCAACTGCCTGGCGCGGCAACAAAGGAATCACACGAGCGAGCGTATTTGCAGACGACTCGATGGGAGAGTTCACCGAGTGAGGACAGCACAAAGAGACGCTGATGAAAGAACGGCTTAATCAACGGTAATGAGGCTGCCCGACGCATGGGCACACCCTAAGACTCTTGTTGCGGATTAGCAGATGAAAAAAAAAAAACCCCAAAACAATCAAGAGTCAGGTCGCAGGATGACATTTGACACGGGTACGATAAAAGCCGACACATTACAAGGGGGTCATGACGCCAAAATAGATCCGACTGTGACTCAACTTCACACTCAGCTCAACTTTGAATACTTGACGACTTGAACAAACTATCCCAGTTGAAACAAATGCGGATACAAAAAAATAAAACTCGAACATAAAAGTACCTGCCTCGAAATTTGCCCGAAATAGCCGCTTCAAAACAAAATGGCCGACTTCCTGTCAAATTTTATGCATGGATCCTTTTTCAGGTGTCCTGTCATGACACTAAATAATTGGTTTAACTGCTATATGGGGTTGTTTTGTTCTTGTGGGGGGGGGTCACCTTCTGGATCCCTAAAACACGATACATTCATCCATATAAAAAATGGCGCATTTGCGGGCATGTTGAGGACCACAAAAAGGCCTTTCATAATTAACAGATGTTTGCCGAGATGTCCTTCTCACCGCTTGATGCTCGCACAAGCCCCAACTCATTGGAGAGCAAAGCCTTGAGTAAGTAGCGTGTCTGCTGCGATTTGTTCTTCGGCGAGTCAGTGAACAGTCTGCGGTGCTAACAAAAACGGATGGAATGCGTGGCTCGATTAGTTTGGTAGTTTTCTCTGTTACCGGTGTTAATTTGATTCTGTTCTGGATCCTTGCTCTTTCAGACAACCCTCTGCATCTTTCCAAAAATAAATAAAATAAAATAAAACAAAATAGTAATAATAGTTGCCATCGGAGTTTGAGAGGTCATTTCTCAGGAATGGGTGATGGGATATGAAACGATGAAACAGAGGGAGGGAGATTCCAGTCACAGGATACGGAGTGAAGTCGCCAGTTTTAAGACTTGGGACTTGTTTGGCTGAAACTTGCAAAAGACTCGACGCATTTTATGAGAGAGTGTGCCACAAAAAAATAGAAAGTATATAAAATAAGACTTTGAAATCAATCAAACCAAAAATTGTCTCTGTTCACAAACGGTTTACGCGTCTACGGAGTGTGCCCTAAAACCCTCAATATTGGCTGCTACTTTGTCTAGCATCGCTCTTCTGTCTACCTATGGCCACTCATTTATCCGATTAAATGCTCCAGTGGCTGAAGTGTATCCCACTAGGTGGTTGCGGAGCCTTTCTATGGCGCGATGAGGGCCACTAACCACCAGCTAGCTCATGAGCTAACAGGTCATGTAAAATAGGCATATCGCCGTTGCGCTAGCTAGCCACTGACACCAACAAAAGGTGGCTCTGGGTGTAGTTTTAACCATAAACCCCCCACCCATCTCTTCCCCACACAAAGGGAAACTGAAATGGTTAAAAAAAAAAAAAAAAAAACACGCTAATGCTATATATATCCACATTTCATTCCCTCCACTTCTCGGTCATTGTGTTGCCGCTAGCTAACAGGTCAAATACGGAATGCAAAATGGCGACTTTCTTCACTACTCAAATCTGGAGGGGACTCGACTTGGAACCGCTTGCTTTTTGCCAACGTCACTTGGGAGTGGACTTGCTTGAAACCGGAACTTAAGAGTGTGACCCGCACATACAGTACAAGCCTCACCGCCACCTCTCCTCTATGGAGATGTGACGTAATTGTCAAACGTCGTTTTTGTTCTCGCGGGCCGCAGCATGTCAACAGCAGCTCTGCCTTCGGGGTTGTCCGTTCGAATCGGAGTCACTGCTGAGAGTGACGTGCGTGCGCGTTTGCCGAACAGCAGGCGTCCCGGCAGTCGTACCAATTACGATGTCAGATTAATCCTGGAGGGGATGTGTGTCGCTCACTCGCTGAAGGGGAACACTCAGACAATCAAAAGAGGCCGACGGAGACGTGCCGCTATTAATGTTTATTCAGAGTGGTCTTTCATCGCAACAAATGTCAGTCATGTCAAATCGTGGCATAGGATATTCTCAATCGCTGTGTTTATAGATGCTAATTTTACAACCTCATCCCGTGAGCCACACTGTGCTATTTATACACTAGAACAAGGGGCTCTCAAACTTTTTGGGGTACAGGGACCCCTTAAAAGAGGAGACTTTTTTTTTCCGAGGACACCCACCTCATAAGCTAATGCCAATTAAACCTAACCAACACGTTTACCCATAACTGCCATTGGAATTGAAACGCTTGCATTGGTTTACATTTGAGTTTAAAAAAAATAAACAACCAAAAAAAAAACCAAATTTTTTTGTGGATTAAAAAAAAAAGCCCTAATTTTTTGGTGGATTAAAAAAAATACAGAAATTTTAAAGATTTTTTTTCACAACAAAGCTCCATGATTATATTAATTAAAGTCCAATTTAAAAGAAACATTTCAATGATTTTTGATGAACAGTTTGGCCCACGTTACGTTACGTTACGGTACTAATTCGAAAGCAAATGATTTGGTCAAGGCGAGACTTGGTGTAAAGTAACTGAAAATCGCTCGCCGCCCGAGAGGTTCAGTGTGACGACTCATCACAGAGTCGCCATCATCGAAGCGGACGGCGCGCTTCGGGGACGTGTCGGCTTGTTGGGTCGGGAGACTTTTATGTCGGTTTCCACTCAGATTTGTCAGTGACAAGCAGACACCCTTGGGTGCCATTGTCTTGGCAAGACAGACCCCCGACCCTTTCGTCGGATCGCTCGCTTGCCGTCTTCAGCGCGATACATTTTCATTCGGGAGACCCAGGGGTTAGCCTTCATCGCCGCGTTGTCATATTCAATTAGCCAGAGGACCCGCGTCGGTATTTGTCTCAGTTAAGCAGCGGAGAGCGTCACGCTGAGATGCCGCACCTGCAGCGGGGGGGGGGGGCTGCCGGGGAACGTAGAGGTGAGGGGTGTTCAAATTGCCGGGACCTGATGCAAGGGCCACTTTGACAAGCTGCACCTTTAATTGAATATCTCTTTTGATGCTACAGCCATGAAAAAAAAATGTGTCATAAGCTAACAATTTATCAGCGTGACTCGAAATCATTAAATGTGATCATGTCATGAATTAATGTGTAATTACAAATCCCCCCATCGTGGGACTAATCAAGTTTATCTTATCTTAATGTGATTTGTTCACAAATAGAGCAGAGCAGAAAGTGGAGCAAATCATTTTTTGCTCCTCCTCAAACTAAATTATCTGCATTCGATGGCGTTATGGAGGGAAATGTTGTCAGTGCATGTAGGTGGTTTATGTATTTGCATGGCTACAACGTTGTCTAGGACCACTATCGAGTGTTTATTGATGGTGTTTGGGGTTTTTTTTGATGGGCAAACAAGCAGAGTCAGACTGACCCATAAATAATTTACAGATTTGCATATCTTCGGGGGGAAAAAAATGTTTGCTCCGATAGTCGTACTTTTTCAAAGAAAACAAATAGTTGGTTCCAAGATCAGATGACGTTTTATTTGATTCAAGGTCGAAAGTTTAAATGATGGCATATTTTGACAAGCGAATTAAAAAAAAACTTTCATCTCTCATTATGCCTTTTATTCTCAAAATAAATACGTCATGCCTGTAAAAATGCACATTTTGTCATGATGTGTGCTTGTTATTTTTGTTAGTTTTTTTTAGTGGTCATGTTATGTCTTTTTCCTGTGTCCCCATCTTTTGTCTTGCTCGCTAGGCTGCCATTTCCACCTGTTCCTTGTGTCTACCCATCAGCTCCCTCCAGCTACCGGTGTCTTGTTCAGGTGTGCCTCGTTGTCTCATCAGTGTGTTGAATTCAGTTCCCCGTTTCCTCAAAATGCGTGTCGGATTGCTCAAAAGCAATATTAGAAAACTCAAATGTTCATGCTTACACACACCGCTGAGTTTGTCTTCATGAAAAGCCTTTAAATGTTCCATTCCAATCCCAGAAAAATGAACTAATTCACATTCACGGGCCATTTCATCAAGCACACCAGGAGCATCTCGTGACAAATTAAAAACAGCTCTCAGAAAGATGCAGTTGTGCAAACTGCAAGTTACAATAATAAACACGCTGTTGCGTTGATTAGCCTTTTCGTTTTGTGTCTCATTGCATCGAATGGATCGGGCCAGCAATTCAGGCTCCTTGGTTTCACATTCAAGAGTCTTCAATCTTTTATTCTGAATTTTGGCGGGGACGGCGCTTGCACTTGTAAAACGTCTCTCCATTATACATGAAGAAAAGCCACAAGAGAGCAGGAGGAGGATTTCTTGGTAGCACGCACGTGCGTATATACCTTTTTTTTTTTGACTTGTTGGCCTTGGCCAAGTTCTGTCATAGTTACCACCGCTTGACTGAATGATGGCTGGTACGGGCTAACACCTCATATCAAAAGAAAAATCAATGTGAAGTGACAAAAAAAAAAAAAAAAAAAGACTTTCTTTGCACGACCCTTCAAAAATAACCACTAGGCGCCTAACATGGAACCCAAGCAACAGCACTCCAATCTACACCGCAAAGTCAAGCCTCAAAAAGCCATGAAATTGAATTCTGGGATGGACTTCAAGAGCACCTGCAAAAAGACAACCTGAGCGCTCTTGTGGAGACTCATCTGCATTAATTGCACATCCAAGCCACTTTCATTACGTGTGTAAGTGTTTGGAGGTGTGGATTTAAGTGGACAATAATTGGCTGCGTCTGCGGGCTTTTCGATCGCACTCCTTCATTCCACAACGAGCAAGTTGTTTAACTCCAGACAGGAGCAGCAGGTCAAAAAACACACTTATTTCTAAAATTCATCCGACGTCGAAAGCCGTCATTTCTTCTTTTTGCTCGAAAACAAGTATAAACACGAGAGTCCGCAGCGCTTCCACTCACCGGGAAAGCAGCGACACGGTCCGCCTCCGTACGCCGGGCTACTCGACTCTTGCGCGGATCTCCTCCTCCGCCGCCTCCGCCGCCGTCGCGTCCAGCCTCCGGCCAAGAAAATCTCTCCAGAGAACTCCGACAAGCTGCTCAGCGGGCGCCGATATCCATTCCCGAAGCAGGAGAAGAGCTCTCATCCACTTTGGGTCCCGTGGTGGCGCTCTTAGTTCAAGTCCGCTCGTTCGTCAGCTTCTCTCGCCGCAGACCGCTCGAGTCCCTCTGCAGGCTTGCATCCCAGCGGCGGATTGACTGACTGATTGAGGGAGGGAGGGGAGGAGGGAGGGATGGATGGGAGGACGCTGGTCCTCCCCTTTCCGCGAGTGAGGATGAGGAGTGGCATCCCCGCGCAACGCCTCCGGCCACTCCTTGTTGGCACCGCGAGATTTTCACGCTGGTGATTGTGTTGTTTCAAACTAACATGGCCCCACGAGTCAAAACATGGTGTTGTGATTCTGTGGAATATGTTTCGACTCGGGCGGCCTCACGGTGCAGAGGTGCGGGTGTTCGACTTCCACTTCATTATCCATGGTGGAAATGTATATTATTCTGTAAAAGTTCTTCTTATTTCTGACGTGACTCTTGAGGAACGTCAAGGTGCGAATAGTCTCGATCACGTAATGCTGTTGTGAAAACCGCAAGGTAGCGCGAAGCTCACACTGCACAACAGGAGGCGAGCGGCTCTTAATTTAGCATTATGGCGAGTTCTTTACTTTAGATTTGTTCGGTGGTGTCTATTGCGATAGTGACCATATTAAAGCGTTGTCGTTATGCTGTTGACACTGCTTGTAAAAGTACATAAAAATCCTCACATTTGTTGTAACAATCGATTAAAATAGCTGTGCTAGAAATACCAGCTAGTATTAGCGCTGTAAACGAGCCAACATTAGCCCCGGCTGCTGGCATGACTTTTTCATAACGAAGGCTTATTATAGTGCTATATTGATCGATTAATTTTTATGTAACGTACACTCAATTAAAAAACAAAAGAGGTGATAAACACAGCCGCTGAGCAGAAATGTTGCTTTGAGCATCGCTCGTGAATCCTTACGCAGTCCGAAAACATGATTTTTAGCTTTTTATGAAAATTAAGTTGTCCAGAGGCATAAAAGGGAGTGTGAATGCTTGTTTGTCTTCCTGTGCCCTGCGATTGGCTGGCGACCAGTCCGGCATTTGCACCGCCTCCTACACAAAGTCATCTGGGAGAAAACAGTCCAAGCGTGGAGAGTCTCCGTCAATGAAATGCAAGGCCGGTCAATTACACCTCTCTGACAGTCTTTGTACAAGATTTTAAAAAGTGATGTCATACAAGCTCAAATAAATCCATTATTTTATGCAAAATCCAGACTGCGTGTGTAGTATTTTTTTCCTCTTGATTAAGGTCAAACGCGTCACATTATTCCTTTCTAAATGAAACATTGTGGCTGCGCACGTGCTCTGACCTTCAAATTACATGCCGCAGGCGGAACGCATCATGTTTCCTTGTAGTAGTACACCTCAAAGAAAAAACAAAACAAAACACATCTTTTATTCCTAAATGAGTCGCAACAGGATGAGCATTTTTCTCCATGTAATCCAGGCCTTTAAAAGTGCCGGCATGTCTGTTTTTATACTCTCTTCTTTCGGGATTAGAGGGGATTCGTTAGCATTTGCTAGGTGACGGACCCATATGGGGTTTAAAGTCTTTGCTGGACACTTGCCAAACAAAACTCATCCTGAGAAATTACCAGTGACGATGATATGTTTTATTTATTAATTTATGAATAAATTATAGAAGTCGAGATTTGCGCAGGGGGTTGGGGGAGATGGTAAAAATAGACAACATTTCCCACGTGAATTTAAATGCAACAGTCATGCACTGCAAGAGACAGCTAACATAATTGAAAATTTAAAAAAAAGTTTTTAACAAGCTCCTGAATCCATCCATGCTCGTAATAGTCTCGCCAAAATAGGACTTTATTTTCAAGGTACTGTTATTTCATTTTCTTTTCAGCGTGACCTTAATATTCTTTTGTAGACTCTGCAAGCTGCCGTGTCAAACTCATTTTCATCACAGGCCCCCGTTGTCGTTATGGGTTCCCTCGGAGGGATATTTAGACTGGGAGACTCATATGAAAGTAAAACCTCATCAGATACTTACCCAGACACAATTACCCCTGCATTTCATTGTTACTGCATGGATGGATGGACCCTATATATCAAAAAAGATATATATCAAGAGTCAGAGAACATATTGAGAGGAGTCGTACGAGGTGGCTCGGGCATCTGGTTCGAATGCTTCCCTGGTGAGATGATCCGAGAGGAGACCCTGGGGATGACATGCTGGAGGAACCGGATGATGAATCCTGGCCGGCCTCGGGATCCCCCCGGAAGGGTTGGGTCAAGAGCGGGAAAGTCCGGGCTTCCCTGTTCAAGCTGCCGCCCCCCCGAGACCCGGCCCTGGATAAGTAGGAGAAAACGGATGGATAGAGTCGTATAAAAAAATAATAATAATAATCATTTCTTAACCACTTTCCTGCATACACTTTGTTGTCTGAAGCAGTTATAGATGAAAGAGGAGCGAATCAAAGTGTCCTTTTCACCAGTGGATCAAAGACGTCATGCTGCAATGTGCACACGTCTGCTACAAGCTAAACTTGAAAGCAACAAGAAGCAGTAGCATCCATTAACGAAAAGAGATTGACTCTCTTCTCCTGTCCCATGTAAGTCCGCTTCAATTCCAAGCCACGACTCCCAGTACAGTACAGTACAATACTGAAGGATACTATTTTGGTGGAGCGAGATATTGTCCATCTGTAAAAAGTGAAGCAAAAATTGCCATTTCGTTTTTCGGCTGACGTCAACACACTGTGTTTTAGGGGGCCACAAAAAAAAATATGGCGGCCCAGATCTGGCCCTTGGGGTTTATGTTTGATAGCTGTACTCTACAAGCCTGCCAGTCCACATTTTACGCTACCTTTGCGTCTCTTTTAAACCCATCAGAAGGGGCGGCGAAGTGGCACGCGAGCCGCCCGTCGTTAGCGCCAACCGACGCATCCAGTCGAGATCCGGTTGCCTCCCTTTCTGGTCTCACTTAACAAGCTCCCATTGCTTCCTCTCGTCTCTAAAGTGTTTGACTGACATCATGGAGCTAACAGCCTATCTTTGTCCGCCATCATTAATTAAACAGTGCCCGTGACGGAGTGCACTTCCTATTGCACAAATAATCAATTCCGGCGCTTTCCCCTCTTATCAGCGAGTAGATGCAATCTTTTGAGAAGCGATAATTGGGGGTGCTCTTTTTGGGGTTTAACGGCGCTGGTTGTCAGCACTGATATCCTTTGAGAGTTTTGCACATAACACCACAGTCCGCATTGTTCCCTGCGTCTTTGGCTCAGTAGTGAGTGAGGATGCGACTTTAATAGTCTTGCAGATGAAAACGGTGTTGCGTCGGTGCGGCGCGCCAAAGCTGCGCCATTAATTGCATCGTCGCCCTTTGAAAGGATATTCTCTGTGGGGCAAACGTCACAGACAAGTAAAAAAACGGATGAATCGTTTTAAACTGGACGACCTTGGAGAATCCGAAACTCAAAATCTTGAGTCCACGAGCGTTTTAATTGGCAACTGGAGTTCAGAGTCCAGCGGAGGAGTTCAGATTCTTCAGGTCTTGTTCATGAGCTTGGAAAACGGTCACGCTCTCGAGATGTGCAGTCAACCCTCGCCGGGTCGCAGTTCAGGACTCATCCCTGGCCTGGTTTTCCAAGCAACCGAGTGGATGCTGAGGTCTGAAGTTCCAAACTGAGACTGCTGGGAAAAGATCTGAAAATCAAGTTGTGAATACAACACCCCCTACCACCATCACAAATTGAGTATGGCTTGAGTGAACCAGATGATCCTGACCGCCATTTTACATTACATCTCCAGCGACAGTATTTTGCAGCCAATTGATATTTGTGTGACGGTGGCTCCGTCCAGCCAAGGTAAAGATGAGATGAGGGGGACGTTTTTCCACACAAAACTAAACTGTATGCCTTCCCCAAAGCTAGATGAACACGGAACCCAACGCGCCACATTCATTTAGCATTCCTGCACACTCGAGCACACACAAAGTTCCTCGCGGTGTTTGCTCATTGCTGCTGACTCAAACAATCCCTCGCAGGTTTTGGAGTGTTACTGTGTCATCAGTGTCACACATCACACACATAACTTCATTACAGACGACCGCAGAAACGACAACAACAGCAATTATCTTTGCAGAGGGAGACACGGTTGTATGCGCTTTCGCGCTGCCATCCCGGCAAATTGGCACATGAGAGGCGCACATCAATGGCAATGCTGACATTTATCTGCCATTAAGAACGGACCGGCCGGAGCGCGCGTTCGCAAAGCTGTTGCAGCTCTTCACGAGGTGGCAATGTTGGCGGTTTTCAACACAGCAGGCTCAGGCCAGCGAGAACCGAATTCACGAAAGGGATTGTGCGGCTTTTGCAGAGCGCTAAGCGGTAATAAATGAAGCAAACGAATGGCGTGTAATTCACCAAGCACGCGCAGTGGTGACATGCGGCAGTAAGTTCAAGGCGCTATCAGCGGCCGCAGTTCATTCTTTGTGGATTTAGCCTTGAGTATCCGGTGATAAATGTCAGAAGCTAGCAAATTTTCTGAAATCGGTAACTGACATTCAAGTGAGTTAGCTGGGACAGCTGGATTTGCCGCCTTAGCTGGCCAATGCGAAAGGGGCTTCAGTTGGGCTTCCCCAATTGTTCGGCAATTGGCAGCTGATTGAAAAATGCATACTTCCACAATGTACAGGAAAAATCAACGGTTCTCGGATCACGTTCTCTTCAATAAAATAGGTTTCATAAAACAGCCAACTAATTACTGTCCTCGATGCGAGCTGGTAGTCTGACCTGCAAGAGCTTATTTAAGAGGCATCAAAAATTCAGTAGAGGTCACAAATTGAGCATTATTGGTGTAGTTTACCTGCTAACTGTTACATGAAATATTAAAAGCTAAGCAGGGTACGCTAACTTCAGGCTCAGCATCCGTTATTTGGGCCGTGCTTCTCCTTCCAACATGATGAGCCTGTCACGCGGTTTATAGCGGGGTGTTAGCTACGAGATGACAGCAGCCACACGTAATTAAAGCGCCGTGTGTTTTGTCGGCAGGTTATAAATTAGATCCTGACAGAAGTGTTGGCTTGTGGGAAGCAACTTTCTCCCAACTTGATGTTGAAAGTTCTGAACGTCGCAAGACAGCGACCGTAAATCTTCAAATGCTATTTGGTTTTTTTTTCCACGTTCAATAGTAAAACATAAAAACTAAACACCTTCTCCAGGGGAATAGGCAATAAGCCTTACGGCGAATAGTGAAGAAAAAGCGAATTACCGTATTTTCCACACTATAAGGTGCTTGGGAGTATAAGGCGCACCTTCAATGGATGACCTATTTTAGAACTGTTTTAAATATAAGGCGCACCGCATTATAAGGCGCATAGAATAGAAGCTACAATAGTGGCTGCGTTTGCGTTATGCATCCACAAAATGGAGTTACGCTAAAGGGAATACAATACAATACAACTTTATTTATATAGCGCTTTCACAACCACTGCAGCTGTAACAAAGCGCTTTACAGAACATTTAAAATAGTACGTTCAACAAATCAGAATATTGATCCATATATAAAGCGCATCGGGTTATAAGGCGCACCATCGGCTTTTGAGAAAATGAAATGCTTTTAGGTGCGCCTTATAGTGCGGAAAATACGGTACACCCACCACGGTACACTCGTATCGTACATCTCTGGCTAAACTTAGCTTTGCTAGCTGTCAATAGACTTCCTATTAGCAGCGCGAAGCGTTCCACAAGTAGACAACGCAAATCGGTGAATTCGTGATTAGCTAACCACAAATTGGTGGGCGTTCCCCGGAATTGAATATAAGTCTGCGTACTTGATGTAACTTTGTGTGTCGCGTTTTTGTGGAGGCGGCTTCTCGGTTTAGAAGAAGCATCTCCGAATAAATGTCACTCATTAGAGATTTGCGGAACTGAGATCAGTTGAGGTTCAGCAAAAAAATTGTCTTTCCTGTCGTCAAAGAGTATGACAAATTTTCAGTCAAATGGCCATATGACATTTGGCAGATTCCACACAATTTATACGCCAAGAGTGTTCCAGTGCATACTTAAGATGAAAAAAACCCCCAACAACACGTACGGTATAAGCAGCACAAAATGTCCCTTACATAATCCTTCCACGTGGACGCTTTCACACTTCCAGCCAACAGAAATATCTTGACATCTGTGACGGGCGACGCATTGACAGAAAATTCTATGGGGAAGGCAAACTTCAACCCTTCATACGTGTGAAGCTTCTTCACCAGCGTCAGTCGGAGATGAGGAAAACAATACAGCAAAGTCCATCCATCCATTTTCCGCTCCACTTTATCCTCACAAGGGTCGCAGGGGGTGCTGGAGCCTATCCCAGCAGTCTTCGGGCAGTAGGCGGAGGACACCCTGAACTGATTGCCAGCCAATCGCAGGGCACACAGAGACTAACAACCATCCGCGCTCACACTTACACCAAGCGACAATTTAGAGCGTTCAATCAGCCTACCATGCATGTTTTTGGAATGTGGGAGGAAACCGGAGTACCCGGAGAAAACCCACGCAGGCCCAGGGAGAACATGCAAACTCCACACAGGGAGGCAGAATCGAATCCTGCACCTCTGCACTGTGAGATCGACACGCTACCCACTGGACCACCATATGGCAAAGTGCAATGAAAAAAAAAAATCCAACCAAGCCGAGTGTCATGTTCCGTATTTGGCAGCAGGTGGCAGGCGTTCATTTCTGCTGCCTGCGCACCTGCTGCCTATTTGTCGGTGATTGCACCTGCTATATCTAGGTGCTCCGGCTGTCGACTCATTGCCGGAGTATTGTATGCCGCGCCACTGCTGTTGCCCATATATTTAAGCGTTACTCGAGTACTACTGCTGTTTATTCTATTATCGTCATCGTGTTAAGTAAATTCAAAGTGCAGGCTTTATCTTGTGTTTTTAGTCCACTCATTTACCTTGCCGTTTTTTGCAAGCGTTTTTCGTTGTCGCGTTTATGTTTTTTTCTGGTTCTCGTTATTGACCAGCACTTTCTGTTTTCTATTAGACTGAGTTTTTGTTTATAATAAATATTATTTTGAGACGGAGTTCCTTGTCAGTGTCTGCTATTTTTGGGATCCACTTATTCTCGTTTTTTATGTTACGTACGAAGCGGTTCCTTTCCCGCTTTGTGCGTAACGTGACAGAATACTCCGGCCACCATGGATCCCGCAGACATTGAGAAGGTTTTGTCCGCCCTGTCCCGTCAAGATCAGCTTATGAGTCAGCAGGGCCAGGCCATTTCGGAGCTCCGCTGGCTCACAGGTCCGATGATTTCGTGCCTCGTTTAGAGCATCTAAAAGGACGGAGAGCACGTACTACCACGAAGGTACCCGTCCATTCCCCTAGATTTAGTCGGGAACCGATGCTTCCACACCCTCCACGCTACAGTGGTGAGCATGGTCAGTGCGGGCACTTCCTCCACTAGTGCTCGCTCGTTTTTGACCAGCAACCTTCTGTTTTTTTAGTGATGATGCAAAGGTTGCATATCTCATGAGCCTATTAACCGGTCGGGCGGCGTCATGGGCAATTGCTGTGAGCGAAGCACAACCGAGCCTCCGGTCTTCCTTCCTCGGCTTTGTGTCCGCGTTTCGTCGGGTGTTCCACCATCCCGTTCCGGGAAGAGAGGCTGAAGGCCGGCTACTTGAGCTCCGCCAAGGAAGACAATCCGTGGCGGATTATTCGATTGACTTTCGTATTTTGGCCGCCCAGAATGGCTACGAAGACCGGGCACTGTGTGGTTTGTTTCGTCGCGGATTGAACACCGTACTCAAAGATGAACTGGCCACCCGCGACAACAGTACCAACCTGGAAGAGTTAATCGATCTCTCTCTGCTCTTGGACAACCGCCTGAGAGAGAGAGGAGCCGGGAGCGCGGAGGTGGTTGGATTCCGTTCCGGCATACGGCGTACCAACGGGAATTCCGCGAGACAACTCCGACAGCTGGGTCCGGAGACCGCTCCGGAGCCCGGAGCGCAGCCACCAGGGAGGAGCCGATGCAGCTGGGAGGTGGCGGTTCCAGACCGGAGGAGAGACGGCGCCGGGTCGACGATCGGGCTTGTTCCGGCTGCGGCCTGCAGGGACATCGGGCCGCTTCCTGTCCATCGGAACCTCAACCACCTACGCCCGTTGAGTACTGTGAGTCACGACCCCGCGCTGAATCTCAAGAGCCTCGGAGAGTCGACTCTCGGCCAGTACACCCCAAGAGACTTGAACTCGAGGGGGAGATCTACGGGGCATCTGGGGCGCGGCGGATCTGGGCTCTGATAGACTCGGGTTTCGATGACTGCTTTCTCGACACCGACATCGCCTCAGAGATAGGCTGCTGTATCGAGGAGCTAACTGAAAAGAAGCGTGTTCACGATCTCGATGGGCGCCTTCTGGCGGTGGTGACACAGATCACAGAACCACTGAAACTCAAGTTATCTGGGAATCACGTCGAACACAGACGCTTTTATCTGATGCATTCCCGAGCCGTTCCAGTTATTCTTGGTTTACCCTGGCTCAAGACCCACAATCCAGTCATTTCATGGGGGAGCGCCCGGCAATAGAGATTTGGAGCCTGTTTTGTTACGAGCATTGTTTGCGATCCGCCACAGGGGGGCAAGCGCCTGTTAGTAATGATGCCCCTGAAGTCATCTGCCTTGACGGAGTGCCTAGTTGTTATCACGACTTGCAACAGGTTTTCAGCAAGGATCGCGCCCGATCTTTGCCTCCGCACCGTCCGTATGACTGCAACATAGACCTGCAGGTGGGCGCCCCGCTGCCGAACTCTCGGCTTTATCAGGTGTCTCATCCGGAACAAGAGGCATTAAGGGAGTATATTAATAGCTCTCTCGCTGCAGGTCTCATCAGACCGTCACGATCACCGTTGGGTGCGCGGTTCTTCTTCGTCGAGAAGAAGGACAAGTCGTTGCGGCCGTGTGTGGATTATCGTGGGCTCAATGACATCACCATTAAGAATAAATACCCACTTCCGTTGTTAGATTCCGCTTTCGCTCCCTTACAATCGGCCACCATTTTTTCAAAATTAGACTTGCGTAGTGCGTACCATCTGGTTCGCGTGCGGGAAGGGGATGAATGGAAGACGGCTTTTAAGACTCCATTAGGCCATTTTGAGTATTAAGTCATGCCTTTCGGTTTGACTAATGCTCCCGCTGTGTTCCAAAGTCTTGTCAACGACGTATTGAGAGATCTACTGAATGTATTTTGCTTTGTCTATCTCGATGATATTTTGATTTTCTCCCGGTCACTACAGGAACACAAACAACATGTCCGGCTCATTTTGCAACGGCTATTGGAAAATAGGGGCGGCCCGGTAGTCCAGTGGTTAGCACGTCGACTTCACAGTGCAGAGGTACCGGGTTCGATTCCAGCTCCTGCCTCCCTGTGTGGAGTTTGCATGTTCTCCCCGGGCGTGGGTTTTCTCCGGGTGCTCCGGTTTCCTCCCACATTCCAAAGACATGCATGGTAAGCTGATTGAGCACTCTAAATTGTCCCTAGGTATGAGTGTGGGCGTGGATGGTTGTTCGTCTCTGTGTGCCCTGCGATTGGCTGGCAACCGATTCAGGGTGTCCCCCGCCTACTGCCCGAAGACAGCTGGGATAGGCTCCAGCAACCCCCGCGACCCTAGTGAGGATCAAGCGGTTCGGAAGATGAATGAATGAATGAATGAATGAATGAATGAATATTGGAAAATAGGCTTTTCGTCAAGGCAGAAAAATGTGAGTTCCATGTACCGACCATCTCTTTCCTGGGGTTTATCATCGAACGGGGTAAGCTGAGAGCCGACCCCGTTAAAACTAAGGCGGTGGTGGAATGGCCAACACCTACTAACCGTAAGGAATTACAACGTTTCTTGGGGTTTGCTAATTTTTACAGACGATTTATTCGCAACTATAGCCAAAAGGCTCTCCCGTTAACCCGGTTGACTTCCAATAAGATCCCGTTCAAATGGGACTCGGATGCTGACTCGGCATTCGCAAATTTGAAAAAGGCATCCTGATCCTGCAACATCCTGATTCTGACCACCCTTTTGTTGTGGAGGTGGACGCCTCGGATTCAGGAGTGGGGGCAGTTCTGTCTCAGCGTTCTCCGGTTGACCAGAAGCTGCACCCCTGTGCCTTTTTCTCTCGTCGACTCAGTTCCGCCGAGTCGAACTACGACGTGGGGAACCGAGAACTTCTGGCTGTTGTTGCAGCCCTACAAGAGTGGAGACAATGGCTCGAGGGGTCTAAGGAGCCATTCACTGTTTACACGGACCATAAAAACCTGGAGTACATTCGCTCCGCGAAGAGACTGAATTCGAGACAGGCCCGGTGGGCACTTCTGTTGACTCGGTTCAATTTTACCCTCACATATTGTTCCGGAACTAAGAATACTAAGCCTGATGCCCTCTCCCGTCTCCACGATCCTGCGGAGAGGGACCGCGCACCAGGAACCATTTTTCCGGACCATTGCATCCTGGGGGCGTTGAGGTGGGAGATCGAGCGGAGGATTCAGGAGGCTCAAGACGGGGTCCAAATCCCGGCTGAATGTCCCGCAGGGAAGCTGTTTGTCCCTCCACCACTGCGATCGGAGGTGTTGCAGTGGGGCCATATGTCCAAGGTGGCTTGCCATCCCGGGGTGAACCGGACTCTGCATCTCATCTCCCAGCGGTTCTGGTGGCCGGGGCAACGGAAGGATGTCGTGGAATACATCAACGCCTGCTCCGCCTGCGCCTGCGGTAGCCTCGCATCAGCCTCCGGCAGGGTTGCTCCAACCTCTACCCATTCCTCCTCGACCCTGGTACCACATCTCCCTGGACTTTGTCACGGGTCTTCCTCCATCTCGTGGGCGGTCCGTCATTCTCACTATTGTGGACCGCTTCTCTAAATCAGCCCACTTCATTCCACTGTCCAAGTTGCCGTCGGCGTTGGAGACCGCCAACCGACTCATCAAGCATGTTTTCCGTCTCCATGGCATTCCTATGGACATTGTATCTGACCGGGGGCCCCAGTTCATGTCCAGAGTGTGGAAGCGGTTCTGCCGGTCCCTGGGGGCCACGGCGAGTTTGACGTCAGGATACCACCCGCAGTCCAATGGGCAGGCGGAGCGCGCTAACCAGGATCTGGGGGCGGCCCTTCGTTGTGTGTGTCTCAACCGTCCCTCGTCCTGGGCCGACCACTTGCCTTGGGTGGAATATGCACACAACACCCTCGTCTCATCAGCCACAGCCACATGACGGCCTACGGGTATCAACCGCCGCTGTTCCCGTCCCAGGAGGGGCAGGTAGAGGTTCCATCGGTGCAGCGTCACCTCAAGCGGGCCCATCACGTGCGGAGGGAGACCAGGGCCGCGTTATCCCGTACGGCATCCAGAAACCGGCAGATCGCGGACCGTCGTCGACGCCCGGCACCGACCTATGAAGTGGGGCAGGAGGTGTGGCTGGCTACACGGGACCTACGCTTGGCCGGCACGTCTGCCAAGTTGGGGCCACGTTTTACCTGACCGTTCGAGGTGGAATCCGTCGTCAGCCCCGTCGCAGTCAAGCTCCGGTTGCCGGCCTCCATGAAGGTTCACCCCGTATTCCACGTCTCCCTGATCAAGCCGGTGGCGACCAGTCCCTTGGCTCCTTCTCCCACCCCGCCTCCTCCTCCGCGGGTCGTCGATGGTGACCCTGTGTACACTGTGCGGACCATCCTGGACTCTCGGCGCAGGGGTAAGGGATTCCAGTATCTGGTTGACTGGGAGGGCTACGGGCCTGAGCTTGGCAATGGGTCCCCCGCTCCTGGATCTTGGATCCGTCCCTTCTACGGGACTTCCACGCTTCTCACCCATCCAAACCGGGTGGGCCGCCAGGAGGCGTCCGTTGAGGGGGGGGTACTGTCATGTTCCGTATTTGGCAGCAGGTGGCAGGCGTTCATTTCTGCTGCCTGCGCACCTGCTGCCTATTTGTCGGTGATTGCACCTGCTATATCTAGGTGCTCCGGCTGTCGACTCATTGCCGGAGTATTGTATGCCGCGCCACTGCTGTTGCCCATATATTTAAGCGTTACTCGAGTACTACTGCTGTTTATTCTATTATCATCGTCATGTTAAGTAAATTCAAAGTGCAGGCTTTATCTTGTGTTTTAGTCCACTCATTTCCCTTGCCGTTTTTTGCAAGCGTTTTTCGTTGTCGCGTTTATGGTTTTTTCTGGTTCTCGTTATTGACCAGCACTTTCTGTTTTCTATTAGACGGAGTTTTTGTTTATAATAAATATTATTTTGAGACGGAGTTCCTTGTCAGTGTCTGCTATTTTTGGGATCCACTTATTCTCGTTTTTTATGTTACGTACGAAGCGGTTCCTTTCCCCCTTTGTGCGTAACGTGACACAGAGAGATCTCAAATCAAAGCGAAATATGCTTGCTCATTTTCTGCCAAAATATTTCTTCTTACCAGGCAGGCTATGACTTTCACTTCCTCCAAGCATTTTGTTTTCCTCCAAGTCGTCACTGAGGTTTTACTAAGGGTATCAATTTAGCTTAAAATAAAAAGTACCGTTATGAAAGAGCATTACTGTTTGTTCAAATTACTGTATTATTACGCTTGCTGTTACCTTTTTTGAAGATTTGTTTTTTTTCTCGCTCAATCAACAGCTAATTTTGCTTGAATTAAGTACCGCAATTCGTTTTCAGTGTCCTTGTTCAGCCAAATGTCCGGAATATGGCGAAGAGGCACTGCGGCATGTCGAAGCAAGAGTGTGTGTTGAGATGTGTGCACGTCAGTGTGTTATTATTTGTCAAGCGTGTCTGTCTTTGGGCGTTTTAAGTGCGGGCTAAGAATTGACGTTTACACTGGTGCAGATGGCGCGTGGCATTAACATGCTGAGCGAATGCGAGCAATTCATATTTATTGCTCAACAGATGCTGACTATATAGGCGGCGGTAAATTACAATTTGTTTGCTAGACGGATGCTTTTCATTATTGGGCGCGTCAACATCTGCCGGGTTCGCCTTACGCAGCTGCATCGAGTCACTTTGAGGGATATTCCTAATTGGGGCATGCGGGAAATAACAATTGAGCAAAAAAGTAGGGACTGTAAAAGACTCTCCATTTAAATGAACCAAAGGCTGAAATGTGTAAAAGCCCAATCAGTGGAGCTTTTAAAAAAATCACATTATGGAGGTTGATCAGGAGTGATGGCCATAAAAGCACCGAGGCCAATGTTTTATTCATCCATGACCGTTGCTGTTTACTTCAGCAAATTTGGGGAAACCACCGGGCTATGAAACACATCAAACGAGGCGCCTTCCGGGGGGCGGCCATCTGCCTAATTATTAAGCAGCATTTGCATCAACACAATGTCAACCAAACAATGCAAACACAGTCAGCGCAACGCCATCGATGCACATTACCACACACATTGCAGTCAAGTGGCCCCCCACCCCTTTCCCTTTATCGGCTATAAAAGGTTGCATTAATAATTCAAGCGTTGCAATGATAGCGTGAATGAAAAAATAAAACTTGAGTTCAGTCATGTACAGTAAATACGTCTGAAGAGTATGGGGCAATCAAATGGAAAAAACATAAGTGCGGTGCTCACCGAGCATGCCTTCATATGTCGCATTTGTCAAGAACAACCTTTATTTTTTTTTACACCACTGCACAAGCATTGCAATGCGTAATCTCGAAACGTCATATATCCGGTTTCGGGATGGCCGAGTACTGATACCAGGGATCAATATAGAGACCTTACTTTAAGGTATTGGGTAATGTGGAGACTGCCGATACTAGCCACCAATACTTAGGGAAAAAAAATACATCCATGTTTTTCTTTTTTACGCCCTTCAGTTCTGATTTCAAGACAGAATACAAAATATCTCCTCCGTCTTTTTTGGGGGGTCTCTCTCGCGCTTTGCTTAACCGACTCGTAAAGTTGGCCATCTGCCTGAGCGACCACACAGAGCTGTCTGCCTGAGAAATTGCGCGCGGCATCCCTGCTGAAAAACGCGGCGCATTTATCAGCGCTTGTGCCAGCAGAAGGCTTGCGCCACCAATCATTGACCCTCCCCATCACAATCACCCGCCGCAGACAGTCGGTGCGCCGCTGTCACCAATAATACAGTACGACTTCATTCAGCCGGAATGGCAAATCGGCATCATAATTACCGAGGCGTAATCGTATCCTGCAGCAGTGAGTGTCACCCGAGAAGTGCCATTAGCCGGACGGCGTGACCGATTGGCTGGTCAACAGCAGGATGGCTCAATCGCAGATTTTCAAGGCCGTAGCACGTGTTGTGAAAAAGTTTTTGCCTACTGGTGGAATCGTGCGCGATGCTGTCCCGTAGATCATAGGTGTCAAACTCAGGTCCTGGAGGGCCAATGCCCTGCATGTTTTCCAACTCTCCCTGTTGCACTACACCTGATTCAAATGATCAGATAATCAGCAAGCTCTGCGGAAGCCTGACATTGAACCTGTTCATTTGAATCAGGTGTGTTGCAACAGGGAGAGTTGGAAAACATGCAGGGCATTGGCCCTCCAGGACCTGAGTTTGACACCTATGCCGTAGATGATCAACAATGCAAAACCAAAATGATTTCTGTTGCTGACCTGTGAGACGCAACGTAATAATTTGGGGTTTTTCAGAGGTTAAAATCGGGCCTTGGCATCCGAAGTGATTGAAAATGGACAGAAGAAGAGAGAGTAGCAAGAAATACTACAAGCTAGGCTAACTGTTAGCTTGCCTGATAACTGCGGCATATTATGCAAACTCTTGGTCATTGTTCCTGGACAGACAGTTCAAGCTTCAGGTTGCTTCCTGATTGGCTATTGTTCCGTTTCACATCATAATCGCAAAAGTCGGTGGCTAAAATTTGTGTTGACAGCATTTTAGGCCTTGTGATTGTAACTCTTCAACATGCCTCTGTCATTAGCGACATTTAGCAATGCTTCGAGAAAATGTGGGAACGTTTGCCAAAGTCTGAAGGAAAGATGGTGAATATTAGCGATTATTGGGGAGAGTATTGTGAAGATTAGCAACTCTTTGCCTGAAAATTCATGATCTTTTTTGGGACCCCGGAGTAGCAGGCTAATCTATGGACCCAACCGAGTGAAAAGCTGAGGATATTATTCAGTTTTCTACTGACCACTGTCAAAGATTTCATGAATACGATAAGGAATTTCTGCCAGGTAGAGGCCCAACATGCTGCCGCCGTAACTGAAGAAAGCTCTTCTTCAATCGGGACCTCGGCATCAACGTCCGCGACAAAGAGGAGCTCAGTCGACGAGGTTGCGTAAAACCGGTCATTGCCTTCCTCTTTGCGCCTTGTTTCCATCTTACCGTTTACGAACCCTGACGAAAGCAACAGTTGGCTACGTTGGCAAGCATTCGTCGCTCCGCGCGACACGGGCGAAACACACAATGAGATGATCACTCAGCATAACCTTTCGGAGACATCTGAGAACCGCAAGCCCGGGAAAAAATGTGGACGTTTGACCCGACTGCCTGTTTTTATTTGCAAAATATTCTGTCGGAGAATCCCCACTGTTCCGAAGGTGGGTGTATTTTTAGTTGCCGAAGGACAAAAAAAATAAAAATAAGCAAAGAAGGCTTTGCGGATACTGTCATTCACGTTCCTTCCGGGAGGATTCCTCATCTCCCGTGAGGCGTCCCATTTGTCCCGGAGTAATTCATTACTCGTTCACCCGGTAGTGACAACAACTCAATTCCATCTGGCTCCACTGCCTCCCGGGGGGGGGCCTGCCGAACCCGGAATAATAAGGACCGCCAGCAGGAAACATATTTGCTCACCTATTACCCCGGTAACAATGCTATGATTGATTTGTGTTTGGATTATTCTCGTGTCAGCGGGCCGCCAAGAGCCTCCTTAATGGAAGACGCGGCCCTCTTTCTACCTTGTGTCGATGTTCCGAATCACCGGAGATAAAGGAGGTGCGGAGTGGAAGCGGCAAACGTCGTCAGAGCCAGCGGTGACACGAGTGTCACGCTGGGTCGCCGGCCAACACATGAAAGTCGGCATGGGTCGACAAAGAGGAGCTCAGTCGTCAAGGTTACGAAGACGACAGAATTGTCTGCGTGGGTATGAGCAAAGCCGAGAGACGACATCGAATTTGGCTCAGGGCTGTTGTTTTATTTTCTTCATCGGTTTGCAAGAGTGAGGATGTTTTGCAAGACAGCCCGGGGAGCTCGGGTCACGGGTTGCTTTTCATCTATTGACCTGTTTAAAGGCAAATGTTAACAGTTTGTTAAAGTTGAGGGATTGGAGGGAAACAAAAGCGCTTGCAAAGGCACGGTAACAACAAATTTGAGAAGATCAACGCAATGACAAGAGTCCAATTTCATGAAATAAAACAAGAGCAAGATCAAAAGATAAAATAATATCAGTACTTACAATCGAGAGGCTTGAGAGCAACAACAACGACGAGACCGAGACGTCTAGAAAATGACACTTGAGCAAACACGGTCAATAACCCGACAGAGATTTGGCTATGAGGCAGTCCTTAAACTCATTCAGTACCAGCCAATTCTGGACAAAGTCTGAAAAGACGTTTAAAAACGTCTTTGGGAGTGAATGAGTTAAATACATGGCTAACTTGATGAAAACATTGGCAGCAGGTGTGCACGCTGAAGGGAAAGCCCTCCTCTGCCACCTGCTGGAGGCACGCAAGAAGAGGATCATGACATTTCCGTTGGATTGTTATATCCAGCACGCAAGCAATAATCGTGAGGATAAGCTGTTCCGATAACGGATGGATGGATATTTATGGGCTAAAAATGTTTTTCACGGTTACTTGCCTGCCAGTGTCCAAAATATTTGTCTTTAAAATTTCATGGGTTATTGTAATTCATCTGAGCAAGACGTCTACTGATTATGAGCTATAAAAAAAAAAAATGTCCACGGGCAAGGTATCTATTGTTGAATGTGCAGTTTTGTTTTTTTAACCCTCTTGACCAGTCTGAGCGCTGTAACAATTATCCTGAAACTTACCAAAGTGAAGCCTTCACGCGTCACCTTTTTCGGGAAAAGCACAAAAAGGTTCATGTTGAGTTTTGCTTTCACACCAGACGTAAACCTTGAATGCAGCTTCGATTTACCGCCGCTGTTGACTTGTGCTACAAATGATGGCAACCACAAACAAATCTGCTTCCCGTTGCAAATGATGGCCTTTGTTGGCGCAGTTGCAGTCCAATTTGAATCACAAGAAACCAAGAAGTAGCTGCGTCCAAATTGTGGGTCTGTGTTTGATAACGTCAACATGCCGTGTGAAGACGGACCAGATTCAAGCACTCCTTCAAATGCCATCCACCAAAAAAAAAAAAATTGTCATTAGGGCTCGATGAAAAGACAGTGACTGACCTCCATATAAAGCACTTAGGTCATTGCGTGCATTTTTTTTTTTTTTTTACTGGACCTGTTGTTTACTTCTCGGAGGACATTTGGGAACGCGAAAGTGCCCCTGCGGACATAAGCGATATTTCATCCGAAATGTTGTAAGTTATGCAGCAGCACAAACTCAAAGACACGCTGATATTGAGGACTTTTCGAATGGGTCGCGTGCACCCCACTGCCGCCCTGCACTCACCCAGGGTGCGGCTTCAGAGGCCAGCTGCCGCGGATCCGCCTGACAGCTGGGCAAATATTGGCGTCCTTTCCCCTGCAGGGGGGCGAGAGACCGACGCCGCGTATCCCGGAGCCACACTTTGAAAGCAGCCTTGATCACACAAGCGCGCCGCTCCAGATAAATACGCGCAAGACATGACTTTCCCCGCGGTACCCGTCACTTTGCGTTAACATTTAACAACTCGGCTTTCATCCTGATTGAGTTTCAGAAGAATTAACGCTGCTGAACAATTAATTGGCAAATGAATGATTACACCGTAGAACGGAGCTTATTTTGCGGGCAAATGCAGATTTGAATTCCTGATCAGATTGCGCAAAACTATCAGAAGTGATTATGCCGTATTAGTAATCAAGCGGCTATTTCACTTTCCATCATTTTCTCTCCACGATAGCAAATATCTCATCTTTTTTTTTTGGCATCTTGGATGCGCTCCAGCTCGGCTCGAATTGATTAACGGTGGCTTTAATTCCACAGGAATGCTGACATGCTGCTTGGCGAAAAGCGTGTCCTGAAAACATGCTCCTTAACTCCTCTCATCATCACGACGGCCGTTCTACACAATTTAATGAATAAGTCATCGGGAGGTGATCATGATTGATGTGACGGAAATAAACAAGCGCCTGGACTCAGCGTGCTCACCGGATGGTTAGCTTAGCTACTTGGTATTCCGTTTGCACTTTAAATCCAATTTTCAGATTATTTGAAATTGAGCAGATGTCCTACAGATTACCTTATAAGCAATCCATTAGCAGCTCTAAACTGAGAGATGGATCGTTAGTTCATGTTGCTCCATCCATTTTCTACCACAATCCGGGGTCGGGTCGCGGGGGCAAAAGCTTGAGCGGGGAAGTCCAGACTTGCCTCTCCCCAGCCACTTCTTCCAGCTCGTCCCAAGGGATCCCAAGCAGTTCACAGGCCAGCCGGCAGACATAGTCTCTCTAGTGTGTCCTGTTTCATTCCCTAGTGTCCGTGTAGAAAAAGAACTGCACCGCCAAACCTGTTATTGGCCTCCACAGCCCTTTGAAAGCCAAACTGTGGAGGCAAAATCCTGCCTGCCTCACCTCGCACATTATCTGCGGTTTCACGCGATCAACTAAAACAATTATGTAAGACAAATATGGATCGCCTTAGCCTGATTATATCAAGTCAGAATGCATCTTACAAATGTCTGTCATCGTAGCGTCATCGTTGCTGAAGCCTTGACAAATGACTCCCGCAAGATGGCTGACACCTTGACGTATGAGACACCCATTCAACGAGACATCCAGCGTAGGCCCTATACAGTATATTTATGCATCCACATGTCTCCCTCATTTCCCTCCAAAAGGAAGCCACGCACCCCTTTATTCTACTTCCCGGCTAAGGAAGCCGGAACTGGAAGCTGACCTCTGCTATTTCAAAATGACGACGTTTGTAAATCCGCTAAATCAGTTCAACCATTCATTGGATGTTTGGACTGTAAATCCAATTGAGTACTTTAAAAGAATAATGGGCTATGTTCTTTTCAACTTGGCCTAAAAAGTGAAGGATGGGGGGGCAAAAAAAGACTTGGGGAACAAGACAAAACGGCTGTTGGCAATTAGCATAAATAAGACAGCAGGTTGACTTGCCGGCTAAAGGCCATGCGTGAGGCTCTCTTGAAAAGACACCTCATGGGGTAATCTGCATTTTTAGACTTAAAGAGGCCGCATTATGGAAATTGTGTTTGTTTTAATGGCTTGTATACAAATAGTTGGCTCTCTGGAGGGTCTGCCCAGCCTTCTAGTATTGTAAAAACAATCAGATAATGTCTTTTGTGGACTGCCTGTGTCTACGGGGTGAAATGAATGGCATACGGGTTATGTTGATATTGGGAAAAAAAAATGCACCAGAAGTGCAAATGTACATCCATATGCAGGAAAGGCTGTATCACTTCCATTAACGACCCAGGCTAAACTTAGCTCCTCACCAGCATACAGAACAAAGCTAGTCTGTAGATTGATATGGATCGCTTCAACTTGCTACCAATTACTGTACGATTTGCCTATTTTTATGAGCTTTTGATGGCATCTTGTTGCACAAAATGCAAATAGGTGAGTTTTTCAGCAAACTACATGAGGATGAGGTCCACAAAAAAACATGAACAGGTGAATTTGTCACTAACAAACCAACCATTAACAGATGTTAGTTGACTGTAATTCTACATCCTTTGGGCTTTTTTCATCAAACGACGTCACAAACATGCCACGAAAGACATCTGGAACTGATTTAAAATGTGTGTGGTGGGAGGGGGGGAGCAAGCATAATACATCTCCTTTAAAAGGCATCTCAAATATGCAAACTCATGATGGGGTCCATCTTGAGCAGTAATTTCGCAGCGAAAGGTAATAAGCTCTTCTAAGAGAGGAGAATTCACAGAGAGCCAAGCTGTTCAAATGGCTCCAAGTTGCATTTGTGCCCTCAGAGAGACTCTTTCGGATTAATAAGTATGGCTTTAAACTCATATTAAGGCTTTTAATGGGTGAAAAAGCAGTCATTATGGGTTGTTATAAAGCGTGAAAGTAGGCAGGGTGCCGTAGAGGACCGCTGTCGATCGGTCTGTTGGAGGCGTAATCTCAGCACAGGTTGGCAGTCGTGTGGGGCGACCTGAAGGTGAAAGTCTTGAGAGCCAACATCAATCACTGCTGAGGGAAAAATGGTCCAAACGGTGTTTACATGGCCACGTAGGGCCGGGCCGCAACAAATGCGGCGCCCTACTTTTCGAAACTTAAAGCGGCGTGATTGACGCGGCAAGTTGGGTACTAATGACATTTTTCACATTTATATGTTAGGGTAACCACGCTTTGACGTATTGATGGAGTGATTGAAATATGAGGAGATTTGTCTCATAAGACGACAAACTCCTGCAATTTTAAAGAGCAGATGGTTTGGATGCAGCCTCTGACGACAAGCGACGGAGCCCGAACTCACATCTGCCTCACCCGGAAAATCTGAATCGTAATTCTTCCCGTTGAATGATGGTGCAATTTTTCAGTTGAACAATAACACCGCATTAAAACCAGCTATGAGAGTGGTCTGCTCATGGAAAGTGACTTTGTTTTTGGGGAGGTTCTAAAGGAGGCGACGGCGGAAATATGCTATCGAGCTCATCCTTGCAGTTGGGATGTCCTGGGTTCAACTCTGGCCCTGCATGAATTAAGTGGCTTTTATTTTTAGACCAAAAAGTACGATAAAGTGATTTTTAAAAAAAAATCCAAGCTCTTCCATGACATTGGGGGGGTAAGACCATTTTCACAAACCCCTGATCTAAAATGTTTACGACTTTCCTCCCTTCATCAAGCGACTCCCAATCTCCCCCTTCTGCGTTTATTTTGTTTGTCTTCCTCCCTAACCCCCCACCTCCCCCTCCTCATTTCGACCTCAACCCGTTAGCTTTTGACGGCGCTCCAAAGGAATTACTCACCATGACCTCTCAGCGCACTGACAAGGTCACGAGCTTACGGTACCGTCTCGCCTTTCTCGCCGCGTCTGTTCTCGACTCGTAATTGATCTGGTTAAGAAGCGTGCGGGAGGGAAGGTCACGGGTGGCCGCGGACACATGCTCTCCATCAGCGTGACACAGGCAGCGCCGCCATCTTTTTCGCCTACAGCCGCCTGTGATGAGCTCCAATTAGCTTGCACGGTGACAAGCAAATTGGTGTTGTTATAAATATCAAGCGTTTTGTTACAATTTGGGCAGCTGGCTGAAGTCAAGCCTCTCCTTACGCAATAGTGCTGAGAAACAGTAATCTATGACGTCATGACATATTGGCTTAATTAAGGTTTTACGCTGTTTTTTTGTTGTTGTTTTTTTTTAGTCAACCAGTCCTCCAACCAGCATCTCCAGTTGGTCCAAAATGCTGCTGCTCAGCTCCTAAATGGTTCTCCCTGTACATTTTTAGTTCATTTTAAGAATCTTTTATCTTTAAATCTATAAACAGCCTCACCTGCAGCAGACCAGACAGAGGACAAAGCAGAGCATCGGAGGGGATTGAACTTTTTCCGCCAACGGTCGCTCCCATTAGGCAAGCCGCCTGTCTGTCCATCTTCAACACTCGTCTTCAGAAACATTTTTATTCTTTGACTTTTGACTCAGTATGAGACTCAGCATCGTTTTAGTCGTTGTGTTTACTGATTTGACCTTATCAAATTCATGGTTATTATTTCAACTTCGATTTGTCTGACTTTTGCTTGATGTACAAGCAAAGTATATGCAGCTGTGGTTGTTTTTATCATTATTTTCCTGCATGCAAGAGATTGAAATTTATGAAAAGTGCATTTACACAATTTGTGCGGGATAATCAAAGGGGGTAAAAATGCTCGCATGTACAGTTATGTGGGCTCCCATTCTCCACTGCTAAAACTTGTGTGTTTTTTCATCTGTCTGGAATAAAAGCTTTCAAATGCCCACAGCGTCTGCGAGGAACCACGAAGCTGTCAGACAACATCTGGTCACACATTTGTGCGGTAAGAAAAATCCGCCAGTGAATTTTAACAGGAGCGTGGTTGCCGTGAGAAGGAGATGGATCCCGAAAAGAATGCAATGTTCAATTTGCACGGGCCCAGGCAGCCTTCTCAAACGGCTCGGCTTCATCAATCAGCCCCGGATTGTTCTTGAAGGACGTTCAGCTGACTGGATCGGGCGAGAGGCGCCGGCAAAAGATGCGACGAAAAATCAGAGCGAAGATCTGAATGAATTTCTCCGGTCTGTGAATCAATCAGGCGACGCGGCGGCTGCCGCGGCCGTGGCTGCCGGCGCTCGCAGTCAAATAGCCCAAATTGCATATGACACAATTGACTGGGCGGCCACGGGAGGCTTTTGTTGACGAGATGTGTTTGTTTCTGCATGTTTGCGGAGGATGTAAATGAAAAGAAAAGACTGCAAAAAAAAGATGCAGGACCAAGCTTTGATTCCGACAAAGTTTTGATGCCGTTTGCTCATTAGTGGATGGAAAGCATAGTTGTGTTGAGAGAAATGTCTCCAATTAAGAACACCTTGGCTAAGCGTGGCCCAGTGGCCTAAAGGACAAGGCATCAGCCTCCGGAGCTGGGGATTGTGGGTTCAAGTCCCACCTGGGTCAAAACTGTTGCGTGAGAACTTGGTCTTTGGTGACACTATTTGATCTGGCATTCACAAGTTAAAATCCATCAAATACTCTGGAACCAGTCCCAATTTTTAATACAAGAGGATGTTCCCCGCCCCTCAAAAAAAGCAAAGACACGAATGAGCAAATTCAAAGTCACACGTCTTAGTCTAGCGCTAATTACAGCTGCTGTGTTGTTGGATTCACAGATTAGCATCAGCAACTAGCGTCACCGGTATTAGCCTCAACTAACGGTAGCCTCTGATAACTGCCCCATCGGCACCCTCTAAGGCAGCGGTCCCCAACTCTGGTTCTGATGGGCCGCTATCCGACAGGTTTGAGATCTTTCTTTCCTCACACACCTGATTCAAACGGTCGGGATCGCTAGCAGGCTCCTGCGGAGCTGGCTAATGAGCTGATCTACAGCGTGCAGGATACTAGCGCTCGAGGACCAGCGACCTACGCTCTCAGGGTTACATGGTCGCAGTCACTCTATTTCTATAAGAAGGGCTTAGCCCTGTCACAGCTTGGATTCCCTTTGACCACCTCCTCCCCAACAATCCGATCACCGGGTATGTTCTCCTCTCGCTGAGTTGACCTTCTCTTCACTCTCGTCCTCTTTGACAGCAACGCCACCGGATAGCGATCGCTCTCTGATCGCTCTCAAGAAAGGAGGGCTCGAAAAACGCCTCAGAGACCATATTTCCCCGAGGCACTCTTATCTCGGAACAAATATTTGGACTTGTCAGGGGAGAGTGACTAAAGAGTAATGCAGGCGGCTCTTCAGAGTCAATCCAGGCTCCTCCGGAGCGTGACAAATTCCCACCCGCTGATGGCAGGCTTCAATGGCAGAGCTGGTGTCGCGGCTTCAGGAAACGGGAAGTACGTTACATTTAATCTTCACTCGATGGCTGTCAGTCAATCAGGCTCACATCCTTGTCATGCGCTGGGTGTGGGTCAACTCCTTGCACTGCGCACAGCCCAAGCGGATTTCCCGCTACCGCTGAACGGCAAGAAGAGGCGGTGGAAGTACTCGCACTTCCGTATGCACTCAATGTGGCATCTACGAACATGGTCAACAATCGAATAGAATTTGGTCGTGCTCCCGATTCCGAAATTACGGAATGGTTTCGGTCCTGAATACATTCAAGAAATGCTAACGGTTCATAATCCCAGTCAGGCTCTGATGTTTTGCAGACGCAAGTTTGATGGAAGCCAGCCAGAGTTCAAAGCAAACATGGTGAAGCTGCATTTGACCATGATGCTGCACGCCAATGGGATAAGCTTGAAACAAAAGTGAAGTCAGTCCAAGTGCGAATGTTTTTCCAGCCACGTTAAAAACTGTGCTTTTAATTCAACGTATGATTATGGTCTTCTAAAAACGTTTTTAAAATAAACTTTTTCTTGCACACTTTGTTCTTTTTGTAAGCGACCTTTTTTTTCCGGACTTGGTTTTTAAGTGTCTTGGGTGATTTTCAATGTCTTATTTTTAATCGAGTGATACAGATCCGATTGCCTTGCCTTGCCTAAAGCTACTAGCAAACACGAGCAAACGGGCCGAGTCAAGCATGTCATGGCTCCTTTGTGCATCGGCAAGATAAACAGGAATACTGCTATTTATTTTTCATTCATTTTGTCAATAGTTTGGCCATCTGCGCTCTGAATGACTATGCGTTTCTATATTTCATGGTTGGGCTTTCAGTATCTAGCACGGTGCGGCAGTGGTTCACATTCTGGCTTGGACCTTGCAGTGCGAAGGTTGCATATTCTCTCCATGCGTGTTTCTTCTTTTTCGGGCACTATGACTTCCTTCAACAAAATGATTCCACCCCCACCACATTTTTTTTTCTTGGTTTGTTTCAGAACCACTGGTCTGTGTGAATAGATATTTATACACCACTCCACACCTCGCTGTTTTGTGAGATTAAAAGATGAGACCAAGATTCCTTTCGACCTTTAATGTGACCAATACCACAACATTTAATCTATTGAATAGGGTGAGTGAAGATAATGAAATTGCACAAGTACGCACACCCTCTTCGAATCGGTTACGTAGTTGTGTTCAGAATTGAGCAGTTCCTTTCAAAGTAAGGTGATATGGAAATCTGAGGCCATCATTTAATGTGCCTCAGGTTAACCTTAAATAAAGTTCAGATGTTCTAGTAGGCTTTTCAGAACCTTTTTTTTTTCATTTTAGCTTGAAAGTTGACCTGACTATGTTTCTTGTCGTCTTTTCATTCGTTTTAGAGGGCCCTACGGTTCTTGCTGATGGCACTGCTGTACCACATTTTCCGCAGTCCATGATGACTGTCTTCATTGCATTTCATGGTATATGTAATGCCTTGCAAATTCTTTGATACCCTTCTTCAGATATGAACAAAGAGATCCCCCCGATGCTGTGGAAGCTGCTATAAGATGTGACAAACAAAATGTCACGAAAAGCCTGCTAGAACATCTGAACTTTATTTGGATTTCAGACGGGGCTCTTGAAATGATGAAGTTATAAGAGGGTGTGCACACTTGCACAACTACATTATCGCGGTTGTTTATTTGTAATGTTTTTTCCTCAATTGAGTCGTACGGGGTAAAGGTCACAGGAATGGTGGAAACATTTTTGAAAAGATGTATCTTGATTTTATTTTGTTCGATCACAAAAACATGGCATGTGACCAGGGCTGCCTTTACACACACAAAGCCGCATGAATATTGCACGCTTGCGTTCAGCAATCATCTAAGTGGGAACGCTGCATGTATGGGATTAATGCTCGCACTTCATTGGCTCATGGGAGCCTCCAGTGATAAATCATTCATGGAGTTGGAGCGAGGTATTTAGAGGTAGTACTCGCCTCATCCCAGAGGAAGACTCATTAGTTGAGTTTGCTTTTGCCGCGAGGTCGCAATATTCCGTGGGAGGAGGGCGGCAGGCCGTCGGGAATACCGCCGCATTTGTTTCCGGGTGTCCCGCCATCATCGTCGAAACGAGAGGACGCATTCGGGAGTTTAAGGCTTAAAACAAAAGCGGGAGGTGGATATTGATTTAGGGGCTCCTGTAGTCTTCCGCCCTCATTCATCATGCTGTCTATACGCGCACCGGGGCGCGTGCACACGTCAGTCCCAGGAGCGGGACCTGCGCTTCCTCTCGGCTGACCACTTATTCTCATGTAGGATTAACGAGCATAACTTCTCTTCCCCGGTTGGACCGTCACACTCTGGTGGCGTGCTGTGCGGTGGGTGAAATTCGGACACGTGTTGCTGTTTGACATTAGCGCGGTGTTCTTGGCCGTCAGCTAATTAGTTTGTTGTTTTGAAAGTTACTGCTGATACGAGGCACCTTGCACACGAGAGACAAAAACAAACAACTCAATCTACCGTAATTTCCGCACTATAGTGCGCACCTGATTATAAGCCGCACCCACTACATTTTTAGAGGAAAACCAATTTTGTACATACACAAGCCGCACCTGTATATAAGCCGCATGTGCCCACATTAAAACATGTAAACATATTTACAAAGAAAGACGGTACACAGAGAGAGTTTTCAAAGTTTTAAGAATATAACTTAACAATAATAAAAATATAACTTTCTTCCCAAACGGTGCCTGTGACGCAGCAGTAAAACTGTAGCAACATGGTAACAACACGCTAGCAACAGAATAGCAACACAGTATAACAGGTCTGGTAAAAGAACATACCGGTACTTGTAAAAATCACGGTGAGCCGTCTTCATCTTCCTCCTGTGAACTGAAGCCATCAAAGTCACCGTCCTCAGTGTCGGAATTAAACAGTGTCATAAAGACCGGTTTTAATCTTACCTTTTCTACTCGAGCGCCCCTGGCGGCCGTTAGAAAAATTACATAAATTGGCCGCATCACTGTATAAGCCGCAGGGTTGAAAGTTTGGGAAAAAAGTAGCGGCTTATAGTCCAGAATTTACGGTAATTCATAAAGAGGAAAGCCAACGGCGATGGGCCAATCATTGCCGTAATTGGCCCGCGACACATCGTCGCGATAGCCACCAGCTTGCACAATCTAAATTGAGCAAAAAGATAAGGTGCAAAATGGTGTCACTTCAACGTTCCCCCTTGACACGAATTACCACTTTATATTCATCCAGGGCTTCGGCCCCATCTTGTGGCATCGTTTTTAGGGAGGGAGGAGAATTCTTCAGCCAATAATGGAAGATAAGTTCCTCCCGCCCAAAACCGTCCCACAAATGAGTGAATTTGCGAACAATGAACCATACGGGATTTATGTGTCAATAGCAGTATTAGCAGTGCATAAAATACTAAAAAATTGGCCATATCGCAAAGTTTCCTACAAACAACACAAACGTTACACAAACGTTACCCAAACCCTTATTTTTGCTGTGCTCAGTTCAGAGTTTGTCAAATGAAACAAAGAGAATCAAACAACAAAAGTCCGCTAGCTTGATGCTAGCATAACGCGAACCCCAGTGGACGAGCTAGCTCACATCGGAGTTAACGTTACGGTCATTAAAAATCTTCAACTACAGACGGAGCAGTGTTACATCCTGTATTTATTCTCTCGTGTCGTCGCTCTAAATGTGAGAGATGGAAAACACGTAAATGTCAATATGCGTTGCTCTTTAGCAGACAACAACGGATTCTGATTGAGTTCCTCTTCTCCACATAATTGGAATTCATAAACATACGATTTTGTTGTATCATTTCAAGATGGGTATCGAGTACCCAAGTCCAAATGTCAGTGTTGTGACATCACTAATTAGCATGATGCTAAACAGCTCAGTCCCTCGCCTTTGATGACTAATTGAACAGCTTGCATCACGATAAATCTCTCAGGTCCCCTCAAAATGTAATGATCACCTTCAGGTTGTGTTGCACTTTTCTCTTCGCTACTTGACGGCATATTCGCACGTGACGGATATTTAAATCAGGCTTTGCTTTTCCGTTGAGTCGAACCAATACAAATACATGAGATGGATGGAACAGGCTTCTGCTCGCTTCTGTTTTGCATCGTGAGGAAGTTGGAGATAGTCTCGGAATAGCGGGGTTTCCCTCCTCCTTCCACACTCACCTGACATGACCGTCGCTGCTCGTCGGGCGTGAATATTACACGGTGCGTTCATCTCGCCACCTTCCTGCACGGCCCCTTCGCAAAGTCAACCCCAATTTATTTGCGCTGGATGGACTGTGGCGGTAACGGGCTCATTCACATGCGGCCGCTTGCGCCGCATTTCGTCTTGACTCGGGCGTCACGTTGAACCCCCGGCCAGCCCGACTGAATTAAAAACAGCGGCGGCATTCGGATGAAGGGCCCCGTGGTTAATAATTCAAAGATGAACACGCAAACGTTCGGCACTTCAATCTTCACATCACCTACGGAGTGTGAAAGTGTCTGTACCCTAATTCCAGGGTAGGTTCCAGACAAACAAAGACCCCAGCGTGTTGGTACGCTGTGAGGCGGCAGCCCCGCCAACCGACTATCCTGCGGAGGGCTAACAACCCACCAGGAGAAACCCCTTTGTTCTGAAACTGACCAGAGAAAGAAGCCGGACTGACCAACACGGTAACGGACCCCAGCCTGCCCCGACCAGCGAGTGCGGATCGACCTTCGTCGAAAGACCCGTGTCGCCACCTGGAATGTCCAGACACTCCTTCGCCCCGGAGCTGCCACCCTGCTGTCCGAGAGCTCTGCCGTTATAACATCAGCCTGGCAGGGCTCTGTGAAGCCCGATGGCAAGGCAATGGCGAAACAACAGCAGGCAACCATTGCTACATCTGGAGTGGCCCGAGAGTCGGACCGGCCTTTACGGTGTGGCTCTTGCCATTCAAAAGCCCTCGGAGGGCCCTCATCAGCTGGGCGCCCATAGCGACAGACTACTGTCTGCGCTTTCTCCACCATCACGGCAAGATGACTGTTATAGTCGCCTCGCCCCCACTGGCGTCGCTGATGAGGAGCGAAGGGCGCGTTCTCGACCAACTCCACCAGGCTGTCTACCAAGCCCCACCACACGACATCACCATCATCCTCACTGGCGCCAACGCCACTCTATCCATCAGTGATCGGCCCCTGGATCACCTGTCGGCACCACCTTTGCTGACAATACAACAAACGACAATGGCAACCGCCTCCTCCTCCTCTGCCACCAAAACAACCTCTGTGTTGCTGACACCTGGTTTCCCGGAACGCGTCCATCACTGGACGTGGTACAGCCCAGATGGCAGAACAAGGAAGGCGTTGGACCACATCCTCATCTCACGACGCTGGAAGTCGTTTGTCACCAACTGCCGGGTGTTCAGAGGAGCACAGCTTGGCAACACAGACCATCGTCTGCTGGTGGCCCAGCTTAAGCTAAAGCTCCGAGCCATCCAGCACAAGACTCTGCCTCGCCCCGACTCCTCCCGACTCAGCGACCCCAACATCGCCACAGACTTCAGTTGCTCCATTCACCGCACTCTCGATGCCCTGGCCCCTGACAAACTGACAGACTGGGTGGCCTTCAAGAAAGTGTCCTCCAGTCTGCTCACAATGTCCTCGGACGCTCACGATCCTTCCGAAAGCCCTGGATATCAGAGAGGACACTAAACATCATCGACCAGCGGCGTGTGGCCCGGCTCGAGGCAACCTCCGGAGTATCGGAGACTGAACCGCCTGCGCAATGTGGCCATCGCTGAAGATAGGGAGAAGTTTTGGCAGGCAGAAGCCCAACAGCTTGAGTCCGCGGCCAACAACAACAACATGAGCCGCGTATTCAGTCTACTGCGCCAAGCCCGCAGCGGCCCACACATAAAGACAGCCCTGGTAAAAGACTCCGACGGCAATCTCATTACAACAGAAGCCAACTGCCTCTCGCTGGAAGGAGCACTTTAGCCTCCTCTTGCAGCATCGCACCATCCCGGCTGATCCCACCCTCCTAGAGGCTGCAAACACTGCACCCCTAGCTCCACCTGCTGCACAGACCCTGTCACACCGAGGAAGTGAGAGCTGCTCTGAAGAAGCTAAACATCAAGAAAGCCCCGGTATCTGTGCCATTACCGGCGAGATGCTGAAAGCTGGCGGTGATGGCATGGTGGAGTGGCTAACCCACCTCTTCAATCAGGTGTGGGAAACGGAGCAGCTGCCCACCGACTGGACCAGAGGGTCATCCTGCCCTTCTGGAAACGCAAGGGTGACAGGCTTGTCTGCGGAAACCACCGAGGAATCACGTTACTCTCCATCCCGGGCAAGGTCTTCACCAGGATCTTGCTCAGTCGTGCCCTTCCAGCGATCAGAAGCGCCGCCGTCCCCAGCAGGCTGGCTTTATGCCCAACCGCTCCACAACTGACCACATCTCTGCCGTTCGTTTGCTGATCGAGAAGACCCGTGAATTCCGTAAAGACCGCCATCTCTACATCAGTTCATCGATCTGAAGGCCGCCTTTGACACCGTCTGCCACTCCTCATTATGGAACATCCTCCAAGCCCTCGGAGCACCACCCAAGATCATAGCCCTGTTTAAGCTGCTCTACAGCAACGCAGAGAGCTGTGTCCGTATCAACGGCATTGATTCCGACTGGTTTACCATCTCCAGTGGCGTTCGCCAGGGCTGTGTGGCTGCTCCTGACCTTTTCAATTGCATCATTGACCATCTGATGCTCAGGGTTTGTGAGCGCATCCCGGAGTGTCTCTCGGCAATTACCACCTGACTGACCTGGGTATGCTGACGACACCATCCTGCTCAGCACTTCCTACAGCCAGCTGAGAGACGCTCTGGGCATTTACAGTGAAGAGGCAGCGCGGCTAGGCCTCCAAGTGAGTTGGACTAAAACTAAGTTCATGTATGTCGGTGATGGACCAGATCCACCTTCCATCCACATTGGTAGCGACATCGTGGAGCCTGTTAAGAGCTTTGTGTATCTGGGGTCCATGGTGACAGACAATGGGGACCTAAAACCAGAGATTCTTCGCAGACGAGCCCTGGCAGCGTCTGCTCTGCAGTCTCTCTGGAAACCACTCTGGCGGCACCAGACCATCTCGCGCAAGACGAAGCTCCGGATTTACAACTCTGCCGTACTCTCGATCCTGCTTTATGGCTCAGAAACATGGCCCTGAACGACACCCTGGCCAAAAGAATCAATGGCTTTGATAGCAGAGCTCTCAGAACCATCGAGAACTTCAGGTGGCCCCAGCGAGTCTCAATGAAGAGCTCAGAGCCCGCGCGTGCCAGCCCGAGCATCTTCCTTGGTCGCACAACGCCGCACCCGCTGGTTCGGCCATGTCCTTCGCCTACCACCAGACCATCCGACACGAGCCATTCTTCAGTTCGACCCAAAGGCCGCAGGCTGGAGGCGACCACGAGGAAGCCCGCACTCGATGGCTCGGCGTCGTTACGGGCGACCTCAACAACAGGGAGTTGCTGTGGAGGATGCAGAACAGCTGGCACAAGACCGCCGGCACTGGAAAAACCTGGCTCATCTGGTCGGCTCAACGCACAGGGACGGGACCCCCGGACCTTCGCTGGAGCACTAACTAACTAACTAACCCTAATTCCAAATGATAGCACGATGCTGTTATTGCGCTCTTCCATTACGTTTTAATTTACTATAATGTGTCATATTTGAAACCCGGGGGCCCGTATTCATTTTGTCAGCACGGTTAACGAGTGGTTAGCACGTCCGAATTTCAGCTCAGGCCTTCCTATTGAGTCTGCAAATATTCTCCCGGCGCTCGCCAAATTTTCTTCAGGTACTCTGACTTGCTCCTGTATTGCAAAAACATGCACGTTATGTTCATTTCGGCTTCTAAATGGCACATAGGCGTCCATGCTTGGCTGTGCCCTGCGATTGGTTGGCAATCAATCCAGCGTGTAGCCAAGGGCAGAGCCAAAAATATTTTAGTGCGGCGGCCGGGCTGACACAATATCTCACTGGTCAGAGGCGCACGTACGCACGCACGCTCGTAATCCCCTCTGTAACTGAGAAGTCATTGTTTGCTTGTCGTCTAAATGTGTTCTGGATATGTCAAGTCAAATGTACTTGTCACAAAACAGTCTCAAAGGTGCTTCACAAGCTCCGAGCTTAACCGCACAGGAGGGGAAGGAAAAACGTTAATTTCATGAAACTGTGACTGTGGATGGTATGATAAGCAAAGACGTTGCAGCCGCGTTTGTTTGCTTACTATGGTGGGAACGTCACGATTTAGAATCCGACGTTCTTTTCTAAAGATAGATTCTTTCAGAGTGTGCATTCAGATCAATTGAAAATGCGTCTTTTACATATGGAGGGAATATAAGTGAGTTGCGGCGGAGCATCGTGGGATCTAAGAAGACTGCCTGTATGTGAAGACGGTAGGAAGGTCAAATATATCCAATTTTTCCCCGAAATGAGGGATGGCCAAAAGCCAAAGCAGTAAAACTAACACTTTGACACCATCTTGGTGGCGAGAAACCATATTGAGGTGAGTTGAGGAGTTTCGTTGAGAGACCATCAGATGTGCTGTGGCAAATGATCCAACCAATAATATATTTGTGTTCATCTATCCGTGCCAATAATGTATCGTGACAGGAAGCACAGTAAATGCTTTCACACCAGATGACAAATAACCATCGGAACGCCCCCAAAACAACAAAAATAAAGGATCTGACAAGAAACACAACCCAGCTTCAATCAAGTGAACGGTTTTCAAAAAGCATAAGCCCGCAAACCCCCACCCCCAAAAAAACACGAATTCAATCAATCACTGTTCAAAGGTTTCTTTTTTTTGTCACCGCCAAGGGAAAGGGGAAAGTGAAGGCACAACTGCAGAAGGGAGTATTTGCACTTCAGAGCAATCAATAAACGTATCAGTGGGCCACTTCCAACCGCTGCCCTGCATCAAAGCCTTCGACTGCGGGGCGTTTCTAACCCGCCGCAATAGAAAGTATGCGTGTGTGAGGAAGCGGCAATGCGGGAGTTGTTCTAAAAAACCCGAAAACACACGAGATCTAACAATGGTTCGATATGCAGCGTTGCGCTAAGAAATCCGACAGTTGTCTGTGGGTTGCTCGGACCCCTTCGGCTCTGTAAGTCTAATACCCCGGGGGAGGGGGCGGGGCGGGGGGGTGCAGATATCCGGCATAATAACCCGCAGTTCAAAAGGATGAAGTCGGCGGAACTCTTGCTTTCCCTCGCCCTCGCCAAAGCGATTGTACTCTCGGATTAACAGAATGCGCTTGGCTCAAACCGCCTTTCCCGATTGTCGATCAATTTTATGCACAGCAGAACCCGGGCCGCTGTTCTAATTGTGTTTGCGTTAGATCTCTTTTGGTAGCACGCTGGCAAACAGAGCTGAACCACCCACTTCCACTCCACTGAACAAGAAAATGGGGCCTGAGCTTCGTTGGCAGGGGGGGAGGATAAATTTGCCACTCCTTGGAAACAATCACACGTCTGGCAGAGTGCAAATGTTTACGGTGCGCGGTGCGAATACGACCGGAAAAAAAAACACATTTTTACGAGTCTGGACGAGTTGGAAATAGCTGTTAACATCTGTGCTAATGCTTTCGGACCGACATTAAAGTTGGGGGGGGTGATCAATCATGCGCCCCGTTTACTTCCCAGGCTGACGTGCGCTCTGACCCGGCGGCCCTTGCGATAGCCGTCAATCTGTCGCATCCGCTTGTGGGCAACCAAGGAGGGAAAGCGCACACCAGGCAAGTCATTCAACGGAACGTCTTTATATATTGGGGTGGGGGGGATCAGTACGTAACGAGATAATGCTTGCAATATCTCAATGTTATGATGGATGACATTCAACAATTTGAAATTTTCATTCAGACAGAAAAGTTGACATGCTCGATTTGCTCTTGCGGGCCACACAAAATGATATGGCGGGCCAGGACTGGCCCCCGAGCCTTGGGTTTGGCCCCAGTGTTCTAAAATATACCATTTACCATACTTGAATCATGTTGAGCCCAATATATCGAGATACATATCGAATGTCTCTCTCTCTCTCTCTCTCTCTCTCTCTCTCTCTCTCTCGTAAGCAACAATTGGAGGAACGTTGAGCGAGCGTAGCTTTTCTTGTCTTCCCAAAGTTTGACACTTTCCACCGTTGTAGCACAACACTCCCCTGGCTGATTCAAAGAAAGTTTGCATTTCACACGAGGCACTCGAGATTCCGGAGATACGCTGCCCCCAATTGATTCACAGAATCGAAAACCAGGCACGCTAGCATGTTCGCGTTGCCAATAAATTGGGCCTCGGAGGCTGCGCGCGGCCCGTGCCGATGTCGGAGTTTGGAACTGAGGCCGCGGACGTGTGGGCGTTGCTTTCTTTGCGAGGTGAACGCATTCCGCACTAGCCTCGGATGAAGGGGAGCTGGGATCCCCTGCAACGTGAAAGGACGCACGTTGAAGGCGCTCTCGACATTTCTGGTGCGAAGAAAGCCAGAGGACATGATGCACCTGACATTCACAGCGCGCTAATCAACCGCGAGAATGATTAATACCTCGTACCGACCGTTGTCCCCATGGTAACGCACTCCCACGGGTGCATGTGTTTGTCTGAATGCTCATGCGCTTGCCCATCACTTCAACAAAAGATGCATGGCTGAATATCTGCGCCAGTCTTTCTGCAATCATAGCATGCTAGACTTTTCATGATTCAGGTGTCAACAAAAACAATTTGTGCAAGAGGGGCGTCATAAAAATCCTCTCCTCCAAAACAAAACATTTTTCAAAATGTAACGATTAATCGACAACTAATCGGCTTTCCAATTAATCATTAACTATATTTGATCGTCGATTAATTGTTAGGACTCCTTTTTTTTTTATGTCTAAATCCTCCAAATTTCAGCTTCCCCGTGGTAAATATTCAACAATTTGCGAAAACCTTTTTTGGAAAGAAAAAAAATAAAAAGATTTCAAAATAATAACTAGTCAGGAATCAATTGATATGCTTCTTCTATTTTGTGAGTTTAAGAGTTGTGTTTGCCCAGATGTCAAAACAAAGCCGGTTTATTGTGATTTAAATGCAGACTTGAATTCCATAACAGAAAAAGTTGGCAACATTTTACAATTTGGGGGAAAGCAAAGCTACAAAACCAATGCCGCCGTGCAAAACAAATAAAAAAAAACGTCCCCCCCAAAAGGTTTTTGATGTTCATTTGGATTTTTGGGGGGAGTCTGTAAAACGTTTACGTATTTTATTACATACGTGTACGCCGTAAATGCAGGCATGAGGTCACATCTGTTCAAAACAAGCGACAAAATAACCCCCAAATGCAAATGTGACATTTACGTCAGCCAATTTGGCATCGGTGCTGGACATTAGCCTCCACAAAACCCCCCTCGGCATGCATCGAGTCGCGTTGAGTTGAGTTGACAACATGGAAGAAGAATGGTTGGCGGAAGTTCTTTTTTTTCTTTTTTCTTTTTTTTTTTTGCTCTTTTGTGTTAAAAATACAATTTTAGCGAGTGGAAAAAAACAAAACGAGCGGAAAAGGCTGGATGTGTAAAACAGTTTGGGAATCTGCCATACAAGCGAGGCAGCTTTCCTCCCTGACATTTCCCGGTCGTTAAAAATGATCCGCAAGTGACTTTGACCAAACACGGGAAGGCAGTTTGACAGTTTGCTGAAACTCGTACAACTTTGCAACACTGCCTTTCTTTCATGAGGCGTATGCTGTTGTTGTTGTTGTTGTTTTTTTTTATGGGTGCTCTGATTAAAAATATGCTGACACACCGGCTGTTTGTGCCTCACACAGTTTGCTGAAAAGAACCTTCGGCATCGCACGCTGTTCTGGCTGAGAAAATACGCTTCTTTGGTAAGCAGGCATCGAAGTTAGCGTGTCTACACCGAGGGGTTGCAAACTTCATCAGTCAGTCTTTATGATGCACTCGGATTATACTCGAGCCCGCAATTCATGTGTTGATGTCAATAAAAAGAAATAAATGATTAAATTCCTTCCAGAGTATGTTCCAAAACGCCACAAGGCTCCCCCCCCTGTCACAAGCTTAATGTGCTTCCCTTTTTTTTAAATGATGTTATATAGTAATTTTATGACATGTCTTACAGTACAACGCAGCGCCGACATGACATTCTGTAACCAAGTCGATAGCTGATCTCTGTCCTTGACGGATGTTTGCTCAGGGGCACGATAAGTGCGCCGCTCTGAAGTGTGACACGGGTGCACTTTTTTTTTACAGAATACATTCTGCCGCGACAGTCGGACTGATTCATATTGTACATTTTTAATTGGAGCGTAATTTTTGATGGTTTGAGAAAATTCTTTTCCAAAGTGACCTCCGCTAACAACCCAGGCTAAACTTAGCTCCACCCAGACATACACGATGATGGAGAAGTCTCACTTCAATGTACAGTGATACCTCTGCTCACAAACTTAATTGGTACTCAGAAAGGGTTTGTGAGCCGAAAAGTTCGTCTTCCGAACATTTATTTCCCATAAGAAACCATTAAAATGAGAATAATCCGTTCCCAGGTCCTCATAAACATAATTTTCGACTAAATAAGCCTTAAAACTACACAAAATATATGTTATTTTATGTATAATAAATGTGATATTGTATTGAAATTAAAGAAATAAACTGTACTGTATAATAAAGTCGTTTTATTTACCTTTGTGATCGTAGTTGATGGCTTGATGGAATGGAGTGGGAGGGGGAGGGAGGGAGTTACGGTTCGGAAAGAGAGTCACCTTCCATAAGGACTGTAGGTAACTCAACCTCCGGTGTGGCTTCTCTTCTTTGCTTCTTAGAAGGAGACTCTTTATCCTTTTTGCTGACTAAAAACCTCTTAATTGACACCTGTTGCGTGTTAGCATACTGGTACTGGGATGCTAAGTCACACAAACGCACACCTGGTTCGTGTTTTTCAATGATCTCCTTCTTCTACTCGATCGTAATTTTCTTTAATGTCTTCTTGGGCTTAACACTAGCCTGTGGCGGGGTCTTTTTCGGTCCCATAATAGCAAAAGTACACTCAATATGGTCCAAAATGTCTAGCAAACACAAACCACGTCCGCACTCAAAGCAAGGAGGTGACGAACTGGGACGCCGTGAGCGTGCGTCGATTCTCGTGGCCGCCACTGTGGCGCTGTTCGTCCGCTTGGTTTGGTTCGTCCGCCGAAAACTAGTTCGTCAACAGAGACTATATGCTCGCGAAATTAATGTTCTTGAGGCGAAAAGTTACTGAGCTTAAGCGTTCGTGAGCCGAGGTATCACTGTATTTCCTTGAGACCAATAGCGACGTTATTATTAGCCGAGGTTTTGAGAGCATCTGGGGTTATCCATCCAGAACCATCCAAAAATAGAACAGAAAAAATGGAAACAGGAAGATTCCTGGATGACAAAGTCAGCGTGGGCTCACTCGGTCGCCTCATTCTGTTGCATTTGCAGTTCAACGGCATCGCAGAGAGCCATTGGAATGGCCGTTGATATGTATGGCGCGGAGAGCGCTAACGCGCATGCTAATGGATTCATCAAGTGGAGAGGCACGTTCTATCAGGAGTTGTTTAAGCCCAGATGAGTTTCGAGAGCACGGAGAAGAGCATACGCTCGCCCCCCAGCATGCATAATGAGCCCCGCCGCCGCCGCCGTCGCCATCAATAACCGTAATGGTCACCGGGACATTCATGTTACAGTCGCCGGCATGAATGATGAGGACGCCGAGTCAGAGGGCAGCCTTTGGAGACGGTGACTTTTTACCCATTTGTTTATTTTCTGTCATTATTATTATTATTATTATTATGTCGCGGACCAATTTGCCATTTGCGATGAGAAAAAGTCAATTTAAAACGCAATGGCTCCACGTGAGATTTGTGGTTATCAGAGTGGATGAGATTTTTCTTGAAAGCCGTGAAATACACGGGTTGTGCGGATAATCCACAATTTTACAGAATGCAAATTTTTCCATCAATTACGGAATGCGTCAAGCTTCGCGAGGTTTCCGAGGAAGCTAGGCTGCTAAATTCGCACACAAATAAATAAATAAATAAATAAATAAATATGCCAATCTTTAACCGTATTTTTGGTGAAATCTAGTTCCCTGGAGCAGTTCATTGATTTCGTGACTGTAACACACTGTTACTTTATCTATTAGATGTAAAAACATTGTGTGGCTCCCGGCGTGTTGGTTTTCGGTGGTAGACAAAGTGGCTCTTGAAGTATACAATTCTTTCACTTCCAGCCATTTAAAAAAAAAAAAAAAAGAAGAATCTCTTTAGTGCCGGCCACTATTTCGAGTGATCTTTCAAGGCTCACGGTAAATTGCGTGAGACAAACACAGAAATAACCAAACGAAAGATTAGACTCTTCTTTTACCACACGCAAACAAGTTTCCATCATATTCCATCCATCCATCCGTCCGTCCGTTTTCTGCTCCGCTTTATCCCGATTAGCTTTCCCGTTGACGACATTTCATGTCAGCGCCGCTCAGAGTTCAAATCGCCGACCTCTGCTCAAAAGTCACCAAAACTTCAGGGACTTTGTCGTTTGAGGTTCTACTGTCTTAATTGCTTTTACATCTCAACGTGAGCCGCGGTTAAGTCAATTTTTTTTTTAATTGCAAGACAACGGTGAGAGTGTAACTCGGGAACATGTTCATTACTCACTCTGTGACAAAATTTAAATAAAATTGAAACGCAGTACAGCACTCGTGATGCACACTCTCACAGCATGAGAGGGTGCGTTTGTTTCAAGTGCCGTGAGTCATGTCGACGCCACCAGCTGAGTGATGCCACCGTCACTTTGTTAATTTCGCTCTCTCTTTCTCTCATTGCGCTGAAGTCTTCATTTCGATTTTTTTTTTCCCTCTCTCACGAAAGCGAGTGGAGCGACGCGCCCGTCGCCTTGCTGTGATCTGAGCGCGCTGACTTTGATATATATTTTTAGAGAGTTTAGTCGTCCGCGGCGCCTTAAAGGGCCGTCACGTTGATGGAGTGTTCCTGGACTCCAGGTGCTCGACTAAAAACGCTCCTCGGGCTTGAAAAAGTTTTTTTTTTTCCAGTCTTAATTGCGCACGTACAGAAGCGAGGGGTGGAAGGGTTACACTGTGGGGTAAAATTTTTTGACTGGCAAATATGTTGAAATGCACTCGCAAGTACTAGCTAATCTAGATGCTACAAACGCAGCATTAAACCACACTCGCGAACGCGCGAGCAAAGAAATGATGTTTCCCGCGTTTAGCTAATCACGACGGCATGAAGAACTCCACGAAATGACGCGCTTGCTTCGTGACATTTGGCGTGACATTAAAACGGAGCAAAAGGAGAAGGCAAGTGAAATGCTCCCCCGGTGCGGTTAAGTCTGACACGAGCCCGTCATGGCCTTCTGGTTCTCGGCTCGCTTGTTTTGGCTGGCTGAGGTCGCGACAAGCCGGGCAAGACAAAATGGCAAAGCAATGACCGTGAACTCGCAAATGCGAAGGGGACAGATGGGCTGCGCTAAATCTACTTTGAAGATATGAAATGAGGCGATTTTTTTTTTTTTTTAGGATGGGATTTCATAGCCAATCTCTGTTGTATTATCGTTTCTATTATGTATGAACCTTGGACTCGTCAACTGGCCCGGAGCGAGCTAAACACACAAAACGACCTTAAGGCGCAGCGCATCTTACGCATTGTTGAGTTTTCTTTTCAACTTGGAGGTTCTGCTATCCGTATTGCTATACAGTAAATATTCCCATCTCCGGAATTCTATTAAAAGGAATTTCCTTCACCCGGAATAAAAACCTATGCATTAACATTTTGACTACGGTATTACATGTTACCGGAACTCGCGTAAGCGGAAATTCCACTACCCGTAACCCGGATGGAGGCGTAATGCCACGGCAGCTTAAATACACGCAACGCCCACCCGATGCTACGGAAAAGACACAACGCTCAGACAAGTTTTCACCCCGCGTTTTTCGATCATCAGATTCTAAACGACGACGTGTAAGTGAGTTTTTATAGCCGTGCATTTTATTGTAATTGTGAATGATTTTAACTTTATTCACTTACGTCCTGTAGAACGCGGCACTAGCTTAAAAGCAACACCAACTCGACACGACCGAAGAAACGTGTTCGCTTTGCCGTTTTCATTCATCAGATTCGGAATGAAGACGTGTAAGTGACTTTTTATTGGCTTGCGTTTTACTGTAATTGCAAAAGATTTTAACTTTATTCACTGACGTCGTGTAGATCATGGCATCGAAACGTAGAAGAACTGTAATGACTGGAGCGGAGCGAGTGAAATGCATCCGTTTGAGCGAGGCTGGACACAAAGTTAAAAACATCCAGCAGACACTTGGGGTCGGAAAGACGCAAATCTACGAAACTTTAAAAAAACAAGGCATCGATTCAACTCCTGATGACAAGCCACCATCCAGCAAGGAAGCAATGCAAATGGCAACAAAAATCCTTCAGTATGCACAAGAATTACCAGACATCGGTGATCAACGGGAAAGTTACTTGCAACTAGCAAGAAAACTGTATGACACGCAGGCAAACATTGTCATAAACCAAAGATGCAACCAACAAAACACATTTTTTCCCCAAGACAGAAAAAAATAAACATGAAAATACTGTACGTATTTTACTGTTGTGATTTTTTTGGGATACACCTGTATTGCAGTTTTTGTTATATAAACAGATTTTGGACAGTATATTTTTGTATTGTATTGATTGTGTTGTTACACGTGCATTTTGTCAACATATTTGCAGGTTCATAAAGGACACGTACCATGCTCATTTCCCAAATAAGGAATTTCTGTTATCAGGACAAATTGGACAGCGCAAACACGAGTCCGTACTAGAGAATATTTAGTGTACTGTACATTCAGCTGCAAAATCATTGAATCCGAAAGAATTCCTCGCAAAGCCAATTATTTTAGAATATTTCAAATACAACATTACGGTAAATGTTAATCCAACCTAGTCACTCATTTTGTCGCGATCCACTTGCTGGTTCAATCCAAACTATGCTCCGCTGTCCGCCCCCCATCCCATCGTTAAGTTCAAACAACTTCCACGGTGACAGGAAGAAGCGACGATTTAACGGGCGGCTGTTTGTTGTCCTCTCCTCACACTTCTTCAGAGGATGCAAGATAATCTGATGGTGACATCAAAAAAAGTCTCTGAACGAAAACAAATACCAAAAAAAACAAAAAAAACAGGCAAGGCTTTAGATTAGGCCAATACGAGAAGAAGCGTCTGTTTTCGCTGAGCTCTTTCTTTACCCTCGATTGGCCTCAATGCTACACGGGTAATCGAGTCGCGATGAGGACGCGAGCGTTTTTTTTTTTTGTGTGTGTGTGTTTGTTTTTGTGGGCTCAATGCATACAATGGATAGAAAAATGTTCCAATGCCATTTTCTTTTATTTTTTTGTCAATAGTCAGTTAGACTCCGCCACTGCGGCGCCAGCAAATGTCTGCGCTGAGAAGCCACCTAAGATACTTGATCAGAGTGATGGATGCCGGCGAGCCCCGCCGCGCAGCCTCGACATGCACACCTGCTGCCTGCGCCCCACTTATTGAATCCATGAATCAATTTAATGAGCACAAGACGGGGCTCCGGCCTTCAATAAACGCCCCGGCCGGCTCTCCGCGCTGGTGTTTCGACTGCGGCGTCGCCGAGGGCCATCGGCGCTTGACTACTTTGGTCTTCCTGCTAACAACGTTCCAACGCCCTGTCGTACCTCGAACGTGTTCGATGCGGGAACGTAGTCGAGTGTGCTGCGGCTTGAGAAAGAGAAGCAGACACCTCGTATTGGTAATCGATACTGCGGCAGGGAGGTGATGGCTGGTGCCGTGATGCGTCCAATTTAGAGCACAACACTTTCCTGGCCTGACTCGGGCCACGCCATGATTTCCCAGCGGAATTCGCTCCACATCTACCTGCTCTCGGTGCTCCCGTCAGCCTGTTCCTGCCAGTTGCCGTCATCCACTTCCTGGTGTCAGGCGCACCGTTTCGCTTGCATTGGCTTGCTGTTGCTGCGGCAGCCCAGATAAGTTGCCAGAGGAGGATATCTCAATCCAATTCACAAGTCAGAACTATTTTTGGCAATCGGTGATCAGATCAATTGATAAGTTAAAATATTTTCAAAGTAAGTGTTAGTACAGATGGAAGGATCTGCAGAGGGTCCCTTATCAAATGGTGCCATGACCCGGATCGCATGCTTGCTTGTTTTTCTTCTATGCCACCCTCATCGGTTTTTCATCTGCTAAGTGACGTGCATTCTACTTTAGCGCACGAGCACGGTAGTTTTGCTTCACTACCTCCCGCCGCTGCTTCCTTCCATGATATGATGAACGCACGTCACTCCGCCGATTCAACCGCCGGTGGTCTCGCGTCATCGCGAGGTCATCGCGCAAAGGACAAACGGTCGCCGTTTAGACGTCTGTGCCGCAGCATCCTTCGAACCAAAGACATTTTTCTTCATCCGCCGGCGACGCGGGGCCTAATGGAGCATGAGAGTGACGGTCCCGCCGTTTCCGCCCCCCCCCCACACACTCCGTTTGTCGTGTTGAGTCACAGCCCTGTTTGCAGGCGAGAGGCCATGCTGCGCGAGTCAGGCCTGACTTACGGGTAAACACGGCCGGCGGTAATTGGAGACGTACGCGGCAGGGAGTTTCATACCTTTGGCGTCCACGTTCCTCAGTGGTTGCAAAGAGCAAACTAAATGCTGTCGTCAGTGACACCTTCTTGCACTGCAACACATACCAGGAGCGTTGATCATATCGTGTTGATGGCGTGTGTAACTTCTCGCGGGAGAGGTGTCTTATCACCTTGCTGTTCCTTATCACTCCGCAACGCGACGACTATTTAAACTGAACCACCTGAGACGAAATTGTACCTGTACGCTGCAGTTTGCCTGCATTTTCCCCCTTTTGTCCCGCAGAGCCCCAATAAAAACAAAACGATGCAGCACAGCCAAGCGACACGAAATTTTCATTATTGAACCGTCCGATTGACAGGATATTTACAAAATCATGAAGATTAGAATCATTGCATGCGATTTGTTTGTTACAAAAACATGCAGGTTGTTGGTTGACTACTACCGTGTTGGTTGAATACGACACCGTATTTTCACGACCATCCGGCGCACGGTATTAAAAGGCGCAGTGTCAGTTACGGTGCTACTTGTGTAGGCAACACATACATACACAAGATGGTATGGTAAAAGTATGCTAGCTTTAAAAAAATGGTAGCGTACATGCACGCTAGCAAATGTTTTTACAAAGGCAACGGGAGCAGAACTGAGTTCAGTGGGACTTGACTGAAGTATTCAACAATGTACTCACATTATTTTTGTATCGATACAATTTTTTCGAACGCTCCAACAAGTTAGTCTAAGCATCCACACTCCATTCACAAATGGGCGTGAAAAGTTCGTCTTCCGAACATTTAAAGGGGCGTGACTCGCCCGGCGCGAACATAGCTTATAAAAAAAGCTAGGTTCGCCATCCGTCATCCATCGCTCCCACACCGTTCCTTCGTCAAAATTATTTCTCTTAAAAATCACCGTGGGGGGCGGGGGTTCTGTCCGTTACTGTGTCAACCCAACCCAACAGTAAAAGCAGACTCCTCGCGCCCCGTTGTGCGTATTCGCTACCGCGACTGTACCATTTTACGCGTGCCACGAAAAACTTTAAACTCTACTCGGAGAGCATTTTCAAATATTTGCGTTTTTGAATGTTAGCGGTTTCAATTTTTTTTTTCAATCTGTGTTTCTTCAAACATTCCATGCAAATGACTACACGTTGGATATTTCAAGCAAATGGATCGACATTGTTGATGAAACAACGTAACAGAAACCTACTTTAGAAATGACCGGTAAGCTTTTGATTCGTCCTTGGATTTGATTTGTCACTGCGTTCTGCTTCATGGTTGTGCAATCACTGCGACAATTTTTTTTTAACTTCCGTATCCACGCCATTGCTTCGGCTGGTTGCGCGAGTAACTTTTACTCATATAAAAGTTCTTTGGGGTGGAACAAGAGCAAAGAGATAAATTGTGTCATTGCACTTTATCATTGGACTGGCTCACAACAAGCTGTTTTACTGCTTTCATGAATTTTATAAGAGCTGTCATTTATTACGGCGGCGGTATATCGGGCGTGAAATGGCGTGCCGCCGCCGCCGCCAACTTCCATGGCGGCTCCTTCTTATTAGCTCTGCAAATGAGCGAAGCAAAATTTCTAATTTACAACTTGCGGCACCATTCTTTGGGTGTACTCGCTATTAATGATGCAAAGTGACACGCCGCACTTCCTGCCCCAAGGGGGAACCTACACGGGGCTCGTTACAAGCTACTTTTAATTAGTCTTTGTAATTAAAAGACGAATAAAAAGGTGCCGAGAAAGGCTGCGGGCAAAATTGATATGCCAATAAACATGTTCGTCTCCATTGGTCAATGGTCTCACTTGCGCCGAGGTTGAATTGTTGACGGATTGCGAGGAGACGCACGTGACGCCGTCTTCATGACTTGGCGGGAGGGCGTTCCATCCAGAAGCCGCCGCCATCATATTCTTCGAAAAGCATCGACTATTCAACCGACCCGACAGCGCTGGAGTGATTCATGGTGTCGGGTTAAACAGACAGTAATCGCCCAATGATTTTCACTTTTAATCACTTGTACGGGGCCTTTAGCACTCCTCTCAGATTGAAATGGAGAGAAACCTTTCAAGTCAAACGTCCCAGAGGCAGCACAATACTGAATTTGACAAGTGGGGCACATTGTTTTATTTTGCGACAGCATGTAAGTGCTTTTGGCTTTGTTACAGTTTTAAACCTTCTTGACTCCTAGGACTCTTAAGAAAAAATAAATAAATATTTCTGCAAGTGTTTTTCTGTTTTGTTGTTGTTGGGGTTTTTTTAAAGTGCTTGTATGTGATGTCACACCGTTACAGCAAAGTCAAAAGTGAGAAACTTATTTTTAGACCTGTATGACAGTTAAAGCTGTTTAAAGTGTTACTTAAAATATTGCCTGTGCCAATAAAGGTTTTAAGATGGTGATAGCTGGAAAATTGTGATTCTATTCACACTCTTAAAATCCGTGGGAGAAACCTGAAGAAAAAAAAAATCATAAGTCTCTGCCGGTATGAACTCGGTGATGAACTCCCTTTTTTTTTTTTAACCCCCGTATTCCCCCCCCCCCCTCGCCTATGTTGTCCCATCACATTAGCCTCTTTATTAACACGTTTCCCGGGTTTAATAAAAATGGAAATTCCCAAACGGGGCCAATTTTAAGAGGAATGGCAATAAGAGGAAACCATCGGCTGGAATTGAAAGAGATTTATAGGAGTTTCTGCAGACCGTAAAGGATGCGCTTGCTTCACAAACTTCCAACTCGTGACGCTTTTATTAGTCCTGCCGTGACACTGACACTTTATGACTGGCTTTGAATTTTAATAAAAAAAGCTTCTTTTTTTTTTTTTGCCCCCTCCTGCGTTTCACTGTCATATTTCAGAACATTAAATAGCATGACACAGAGCCTCTGTGAATGCTTAACCTGTGGCCTCCAAAATGGACTTGTTGGAATGATTCCCCTTTGGAGATATTCCGTGAGAGATGAAGGAGGAAATTAATTGCATTACAAGAAACGGATGCTGGAGCTGCACTATGAATGTTCGACACAGAGTACCGGTACTTATTTGATCTGTTGCATTGATTTCAATGTTGCACACGCCTGAACAAGACAAGAATGGATGGATGGAAAATTCGTAGGTCACATCACCAGACAACCACTTGGCTGGAAAAATTAACCCAAATTGACATCACAATGTAGTAGAATGCTATTTTCTAATCGCAAAGACTGCAATTTCAGAAAAAAACCCTACCTATGTATTGTACATATTCTGGTACTATATGTGTGTGTATACTTTATTTTTTTCATATTGTCTCTCTGTATTTTTTTGAAAATATTAGTTCCATTGTTAAAACCTAACTTAGTAAATTACCTGTAAAATTCTGCCGCCACACTCAGCAGAGAAAGGACAGGGAGATCAGCAGCAACAGTCAGACACACACAAAATGACGTTTAACCAAAGAGTACGAATGAGGAACGGGAATAGGTCATATTTGCGTTAATGTGAAATGCTGTACAGCTGATGTTTAAGTTTAAACAGAAGAAAATATACAACAACTTACCTGTAAGTCTGCTAGCTCGATGCAACCTTCGGGGAGAAATAGTTGGCAATTCTGGCTGGTGCATTCCGAACCACTTTAACTGTAAAAACAAAATCCGCGAACCAGGAACTGGCCACGGCAAGGGGGTTTACTGTATTCGGATGAAAAAGCAAGGGACTTTTTTACCATAATGCCATCTGTTGGATCTGATCGAGCACTGCCCACACTTTAAATACATCTTTATCCGACTTTATTGCCGCGGCAAATTCAGAAACGACGCCGCAGTTTCCAGTCCTGTCTTAACATCTTTAAACATCATTCAAAATTCGGACCCCCCACAGAACCGCATGGCAGTTCTACAGCAAGAAAGCCTGCCCATAAAATCAAATATATGGTGATTGCGGCGCCTATATGGAGGAGAGCCAGACGGCTGCCTGTGATAGCGTCTCCATTGTGGATATGTCGGGCCGGAGGAGACTTGCATGATGCACACTATAGATTGGTCGATCTCCAGTGTGTGTGTGTGTGGAAAGGGGGGAAAGGAATATATGATAGTGCAGTCGATGTAAATCAGTGCCATTAGTTAAAGTTTGCAGGACCCAATCAATGAATCTTCATACAGCTTCAAAACACAGGACATGAATGTAGACGCAAAGAAGGTGATCGCCATTCGGCATATTAAACATATACGGTGGTGCCTTGAGATACAAGTGCCCCAGTGTACGAGATTTGTGAGATGCGAGACAACATACATTGTTGTTGTATTTTCAACATAAGGTAGGAGCGCTGTATTGTGTCGGATTGTGCACCTAGTGAACAATTTGTCCAAACAAATGAAAGTTTAACTCTAAAACTAAACACAAAACAAAAAGAATTACATGTCGTGTACAGTACAGTATTCAAAACAACCAAACAATATTCCCTTGAAAGCGGCCCGCTAGCCTGATGCTAACGTATAATGGAAAAGGCCATTCACAAGCTAACAGTTAGCCTCAATAACGGCGGTTTTAGAGGGCTTTAAGCAACGGGCACTTGCACGAACTGTGATCAGCACATGTAGAAAGACGACATGATGATACTCTACTTTATATAATTTATCCTCTAGGAAAAATTACTAACATTACAGCATCCGAGTCACTTACATACTATTCTTCTTCGTTTGTGTCGGCATCGCAGTATTATACTGCCTCCCGGTGACCAAGGTGGGTACAACAGAAGGAACAGCACAATAAACAACTGGACGTCAAAATGTAGGCGGCCCGGTAGTCCAGTGGTTAGCACGTCGACTTCACAGTGCAGAGGTACCGGGTTCAATTCCAGCTCCGGCCTCCCTGTGTGGAGTTTGCATGTTCTCCCCGGGCCTGCATGGGTTTTCTCCGGGTACTCCGGTTTGGTTTCCTCCCACGTTCCAAAAACATGCATGGCAGGCTGATTGATCACTCTAAATTGTCCCTAGGTGTGAGTGTGGGCGTGCATGGTTGTTCGTCTCTGTGTGCCCTGCGATTGGCTGGCCACCAATTCGGGGTGTCCCCCGCCTACTGCCCGGAGACAGCTGGGATAGGCTCCAGCACCCCCCGTGACCCTAGTGAGGATAAAGCGGTTCGGAAGATGAATGAATGAACGTTAAGATGTGTCGTGTGCTTTGCGTTCGTGTGTGTGAGTGTGACACACACACACACCTTTCCCCCCCACTCTAAACAATAGCCTGTTTTCAAACCTTCAACGTTTTTAAATATTCAAACTACTGAATATACAAACATGAAAAAAGACTAAATCTAAAAACAAAAACGATGCAATATGAAACGTATAACCTCAAGAGAAAAATGTGGTTTAAAAAAGGATTGCTGCGCTGTAATTTCTGTTGATAGAGTAAGACTGTCACCTAGTGGAAGAAAGTGGTCAAAACATTTATGTATTTATTTATGTTTTCGTATTTTATTAAGTCATTATTTTTTTCAGGATATTGGTTAACTGCATTTTTTTTTCAATGAAAAAGTTCAAATAACATTGAAGTGTTTAGTGTTGGGCTTATCATGCAACAAAATGAGAGTCCGTGTCGGCTGTAACTTGACCTTGGCCCTCCTGAAAAGCTGTGACAATGGCGCCCCGTCCAGGACCTCCTATCACGGTCCGGGCCCTTCTATTTATAAAGAGCAGACGCGGTGCAAGAGGTCAGTCAACGCGAGGTGACACCAACTCAAGAACAGAAGGTGAGAAATATTTGCTCTTACTGGAGCGGCTGTGAATGTTTTTGATGCTGAAATGTCTGGCCGAAAAAAAAATTGTACTTGTATCTTCTGATGCGCTGCTCATTTTTAGGAAGAAAAATTACAATGTCTATGTTTTCAAGAAAAAAAATGCTCAACCATCACCTGTGTACTTTTTTTTGGGGGGTCATGTAAAAAAAAATCTGTTTTTTTAAGTTTGATTGAAATACCAATTTCATTGTATTACTTATCTCAAGAGGTTGCAAATAATGATAATGTTCCAATTTCAGTTTAAGAGTACATTGGTAGCTATTTGAGCTGATGAAAATCAAACTAATTTTATCATCCATGCATCCATTTTCTTTACCGGGTTTGCTGTTCAGGGTATATTTAAAAATTTTTTTTTTTTTAAACTAGAGCATTAGTCACAGCATCTCGTTTGATGATGTCATTTCTGCTGGGTTATGTTGCCCAGTTTTTTTTTTTCTTTTCCTCCAAATGATTGAAAAGGAGTTTAGTTATAATGTTGTATGTGAAGAAACATGATTCCTGATTTTATGCAATTTAAAATATATCTAATGTGACAGACCAAAATGGTTTACAAATTACAAAGAATTTAGAGACATCAGCTTTATTCTACACTTTTTAGTCTTTGGTCCGTACAGTATGTGGACTTTATATTTAGCCTGCTGATTTGCTTTCAACGAAACTAAAATTAAAACTCACACAAAAACAAACAAAACAAAACATCAACAATAGCATGCCACCCCAAAATGATTATTTAAAACTGGGGTTTGGTTTGGCCCTCACCAGTTTCTTGTTTGCTGTTTTCAAATCTATCCTAAACAAGGGGGAGGGGGGGGATAAACTGGAGTTGGACCCCCCCCCAAAAAAAAACAACACAAAAGAGTTTCTCTCTTCTTAAATTTCGTTGTGCTTAAAAACCATCTGCGATAGCTAGCATTGGTTCAAAAGAACGGGTTATCATAGCATTGCTGACAATGTGAAGTGAAATTGCTAAATTAACCAGAACTGAAAAATTGCCTGAATATGTTTTTGTTTGGTTTTTTTCCAGATTGGATAGACTTTTAAATTTGTCTCCAGGAGGCTGGTGGTTATTAGTCTGGTACAAGACACAGCGCATCCACCAGAAAGAACAGTCATCAATTGTAAGCATTAAAAGTGAAGTGGATCCAAAAAGTTACATCCTTAAATGATGGACAAATTGCTGAAATAAGTTTAATCATTAAACACTTGTACTCTCTTCTTCCCACCAATTGTTCAGGAGGATGCCCGCCGTCCGCCACGATCACTGCGAGCAGTGTTACGCCATTCGCTGCCGGGCGCCGCCTCGGCTCTCCATCGGCTGCGTTGTGGTCCGGTGCCCCAACGACTGCGGTGCCTCCCTGCACGCCTGCAAGGGGGACGAGCACCGGCTGCTGTGCCCCAACGAGACGGTCCCATGCCTCAACGCCGGCTACGGCTGCCCGCTGAGCATGCCGCGGCATCGGCGGGCCCTCCACCTGGAGGTTTGCCCCGCCAGCGTGGTCAGCTGCTCTCAGGAGTGGAACCGCTGGCCCGTTCCCGACGACGACCCGAGTTTCTGCAGGAACGTGTCCCAACAAAGCGAACGGCACCTTGACGTCGCCTTGGCGCTGAGGGATCAAGAGCTGCTGTTTAAGTCTATTAAAATGAAGAGCGTTTTCCCAGAGTTGACCATGACGGACCCTGAAGATTCAGACGTCGGGGTCACAAATTTAGCGTCTGGTGGATGCGCACAGAATGGCTGCGCAGAGGTGATGGAAGAGGAAGCAAATGACGTGACAAGTGATACGTTGGACACGGAAAGCCTCGGCAAGTACAGCTCCTGGGAGAGAATATTCACGAAGGAGAAGAACGGCTGCGAGCAAGCCGGCAAAAATGAAGCTAAAAAGGCGGCGAGCGGAACGAAACTCCAGCCGCCTCGGGAAAGTTCCTCACATGAGAACGGAGCCTCCGGCCTGGCACCTTGGCAGGACGGCGTCTTGGAGAGGTTGGGCAAGGAGGCCAATATCGGCGAGTACAACATGTACCTGGTGCACAACGGAGCCATGCTCATCAACTTCGGACAGCTCGCCGCCTGCACCCCGAGGGAGAGGGACTTTGTTTACGGGAGCCTGGAACCCGTCGAAGTCCAGTCGGTCCGCTCCTTCAACATTCCCAGCAGCTATCGAGCCAAGCGCTGCCACCTGAAGGACCCCGGTCGCGAGGTCAAGGTCGCGCACCAGAGCGTTGACACGGCGGATCTTGGCGTCTCGGGGAGGATCTCCCGAAATCCGATGAGGTGAGCGCCACGCTACTTTGCTGTCTGGAGAAAGAATTCAAAGGGCATCTCATCTCCGAGAGCGCCGGTCTGGACGGGCTTTACGTCAACGTGGGGACGCAGACGTACGACTTCGTTTCGGCGCCGTTCCCGGCCCGGGCGTCGCTCGCCGACGTCATCGTTGGCAAACCGCGGCGGCTGTACGTCGACACGAAATCCGAGTCGGTCACCAGGCGACACAACAAGAGCAGCTCGGCCTTCAGTCACACGTGCGCCCTCTTCTTCCGCCGCGACGAGTACCCATCGCACTTCAGGAACGTGCACTCTGACATCCAGGCCGGCCTCGGGGGCTGGTTCCTGCAACGTTGCCCCCTGGCATACCTCGGATGCACTTTCGCCCAGACTCGCTTTCAACCAGGCGGCCAACTGGCTGAGGTCAAATACCACCACGGCGTCGACAAGCTGGTTGTCCGGCCAGATGTCCCGTGGGAGCTGTTTGAGGGGATCAAAGCGTCTCATCACCCGGACTATTTGAGTCGACTGCCGCTGGAGATCCTCCAGCAAGTCGCCGGATACCTGGACACGTTCACCTTGTCGCAATTGTCGCAGGTGTCGCGTCCGATGAGGGAGGTTTGCGCAACCTTGTTGCAGACCCGAGGGATGGTGTCGCTCAAGTGGGAGAAGAAGACATACTCCCACGGGCGGAGCTCCTGGAAGAGCCGAAAGAAAGTAAGTAGCCATCCGTGCATCCGTTTTCTCAATAAGGTCACAAGTGAGCTCGGGTCGATCGCAGGTGAAATTGGACTGGTCGCCAGCCAATCGCACGGCAGATCACCGCTCACACCGAAACCGGAGTGCGCTGAGAAAATTCTCGCGAGCACGGGGGGACCACGCAAACGCCGCACGGAGATTTTCCACCAAAGATTCGAACCCGGATCGTCCCGAGTCCAGTTTAGCTAACGACTCAACCGCATCAAAATGTCCCTGTTTGGATTTCAGTTTGGATCAAGTGTATACATGCAGTGCTATCGCGTCCTCAATGGTATCTAACTCTTGCCTTGTTAGCTGTCAGTGGAAAATGTCAGCCATATTAAACAGCTGCCACATTGTAAACACCAGCCAGACTCTCGGCACGCCTCTGCAACAATACAAACTATGCTGGGAACATTTCATCACTTCACTATTCTAGACCTGAGTAGGTCATGTTTAAGATATGCGCAAACGTTATGCGACATACACTTGAGAGACAAAAGCATTGGGATCTTTTGGTTCTTAAACCGCCGGGTCCTGTGAGCTCGCAGCTCGTACATCCGCAAAATAGTTTGTCAAATTCAAGGTTTGAGGTTTTGCGTGAAAAGTCTTGGCACATTTTTAACTTGTTGCACCGTGACTTCAATAAGCACATTGAAGTCGTACCGCTGGCTCTTGATAAGATTTAAAGGGCAAAGGCGGTATATTTACGTATGGACGGGGATCACAAGACAGGCAGCATGCTAATCAGGTGATGTGATGCGAATGTCCTGCCAGCAGGCCAGCGAGGCGATCATCCATGGACACAGTACGTTGATAACACGACGTGACCGACAGCTGAGCATGTGCTCCCGAATAAAGGTCGTAAATTGTTGTACGTTTTGAAATGGACACAAATAATAACAACCTGTACTCTCACGCGGTGTGTGAATACTGTACCTAGTTTACAGCGCGGAAGTAGATTTTTCTGCCATCTATATTAAGCGTGATGTCCAGTTTTTTGGTAGCCACCGCACGATAAAATAGATTGTTTTTGTTTTGGTTTGTTTGTTTGTTTAGTTGTTGTTGTTTTTTGCATATTTTTGGGCATGAGTCAGCAAAGTTTAAAAAGCATTTGGGCTGGCTATTTTTCCGGTATTTTTCAATTTACAACGTCAACACTGATTAGTTGGCGGTGACAGCCATTGTTCCTATGTACAGGTATTCACAATTCAGAAGTAAATTTTCGTATAATTCAGTCAGTTATTGATCATAAAATACGTTTTTTAACCGAATATCTTTGTATTAAGGTAATTCAGGGGTTCGCGTTTAAAAAGCATTCATTTAAAATGGTGTCCATGCAACAACCGTACCATCGTCGAACAACCGAGCAGACGACGACATTCAACAATCTTCGACGAATAAACGGCGGAGTGAACTCTTTATTATTCATAGCACACCGCAGGAAGGTTTGATCTATAGCCTGCATCATTTTTAACTCATTTTGCACAAGTTTAGTTTTGGGGTCACATGTCACACTCGTGGAGTTTTGGAGAAAACCCCAGACTGGATGTTCTTTCCACTCATTTCAAAATCGTCTCATTCTTTTCTCCGGGCTAGAATGAGACATGAACTACTGTACATTTTAATTTATGATTGCAAAGACATGTTAAGAGTTAACTTCCCCTTTAGGTAGCACAAGGATGGGAGTACCTCTGCTGACCGAATCCTTCATCCGTGTCCATGTGTTGTGCTCGGCAGGTTTGGGAGTTTAGTTCGTTGTTTTGCCCAGTGGAGCGATGGTGCTTCAGCGACTCGCCCTCCATGGCGGACCACCTACAAAGATGCTCTTTCTATGAGAGAGAGCGACGCACAGAGCCCGTGTCTTTAAGTGGCCTACAGGAGGTCAGCAGGGAGGCAAGACATTAAAAAAATGCAACAAGCAGTAATTGCCCGGGTATCCGTGGTTCTCTACTTTTAACGGTGCTTTTTCTGTAGCCGCAACGAATAAAAATATTTGTACTCTTTCTGATATACCATAAGATCCCTCCTAAGCACTGTAAAGAGTAAGTATTTGTGTAAAGGACGTATTTGAAGTGATACGTCCTGACTGCTTATGATCTTTGTATATAGGGGTGGAGCTAAATTTGGCCTAGCTTGTTAGACAAATTACTGACAAATATCTCCTATGCATGTACATCAGCAATTTCGGTGCATGCAGCTATAATCAAGCTCCCTACTTTGAACTGTGTAGAAAGTGATTTGAATAAATAAATACATTTTTAAAATGTATGAGATCATATTGGATTGTGCTGGTGTACCTATTGAAGTGTCCAGTTAGTGTCAACCGCGCACTCATGTCCGTAATGGTGCGGCACTGCCATCTAACGGTGAAAAACTAAAGTGCATTTTGATCAAATGCTGAGATAACCACGTTACGCTACACACCGAAATCAATTATTATATAATATGATTCTATCATATATTAAATATAATATTATATACTATGTGTAAACACAGACACACATTATATAATGTTATGAAGAAGACTATTTTTTTCTTGGAGGGGTGGTCACAATTCAACTAAATTCAATTTCGTTGACTGAGCAATTGCTACACAAACACGGAACCATTTCACACAACAAACAAAACAACAACACAAAACACAATGTAGCTCGGCTTAACTTCTGGTTAAGACGTTTCAGACAGTGAGGTTGGCGTTTGAAAGTGGCTCTAGATCTTTGCCCAGCCGAGCTTTCAAGTTGTGGGTGGAGAAACTGTGTGAGGGTGGTTTTATGCAAATCAGCCAAATTGTGGTGCCACAATTTGCAATATTGATAACACATTTTCAGGACGTGGCAGCTCATGAAAGGTTTACTTGGTTGTTTAATTTCCCACTTGAGACCAAAATATTGGAATACAAACAATCAAAAAGGCGATTTTCAATAATATATCTCTTAGGAGGCAAAAAGATTCGAGTTTTGACTACAGTGGCGGCTCGCACACATCGGGGTTGCGCAGTTTGCCGATGACTTGACGCAGCATCTTGTTGCAAAGCGCCGCGTACGGGTTCAGCAGTACCGCCTGCTGGCGGGCGAACTCGCTGCCGAGCGCTGCCGCCTTCCGGAAGTCCTGGTGCGCCTCGTCGTCCTGGCCCGCCAGCCTGTGCAGGAGGCCTCGCTGCACCAGCGCCTGGCAGGCCGTCCTCCCCCGGCCCCCGCTAAGTGAAATGGCTCGGTCTAGGTCTTCTAGAGCGCCTGAGGACAGAGAGGTTCATGTTGAAAAGTTTTCAATTTTGCTGTTACGGTGCACATACAGTGCAGCAACACATACAGATAGACAATAAAACAATGATCACAGGCATATATTCTTTATCCTCTCTGAAACATGACAAATACTGTATTCACTCATTAGCATCATTGTTTTTGTTGTTGGTAGTACCTTCCCTGTTGCCCTGCAGTCGCAAGGTCTGCGCCCGGTTGTTGTAGGCCGACGCACGCTGGGGCAAAATGCTTATAGCCCGGCCAAACAGCACAAGAGCCTCCTGCAAATCCCCCGTCTCGGCCGCAGAGACCCCGCGAGTTTCCAAGTCCTTCACTTGCCTCAGTGAGTCCGCGTCAAAGAGGCTGTCTGGCATGGGAGAGATAAAAGGCTTGGAAAAAGGGCACTTTTGAAAAAGACACAATCTCAGCAAGCTTAATAAATGTCAGCTAAACTTCAACAAAGAAAAAAAAAGCAGAAGCAAAATCATGATGAACAAGATTAAATGCAAAATTACATTCAATTGAACTGTGTTGAACAATTTCAATTTTCAGCGGAAAACATTTCTCTGTTCCCTGCATCCAGGCTCACCATCGTCCGTTAAATCTTGCTCTTGGTCCAGGCCGGGCACGTCCCCAAAGGGGGTGTTGGGGCTGAAGATGGCCTGCAGAACTGCTCGGTCATGCTCCGACGCCATTGGGATCTTTAAAAAAAAAAGTGAAAGGTGGAGCAAAATAAACAAACCAACAGGAGAAGTGATTGCCAGTTTACAGCAAGAGTAGAAAGTGCTGATTTGGACCGAGATTGAAAAAAGTGCAGCCAGCCAATCAGGTTTGGGGGCGGTAGAGGAGGTGGACTTTGAGCACATCTGTGTGTGGTTATCCGCAATGACACTGCATGGTGATGGGAAGCCTTTAAGCGCAGACACAAAAAACATGACACTGGAATTGTCCAAAATGGATAGAAAGCTACCACACAATCTTTGTTCATCTATCCATGTTGGTGACATGTAGTGACAGGCAAAGTCGGTAAATGCTCTCCCACTGAATGAAAAATTGAACTGTGTGTCCACTTTGTGTGACATTTTTATTTGGTGGTCTGCAGTGGGATTTTCTTTTTTTTCCCCAAATATAAAATACTGTATGTGCCTTGCTTTTATAAAGGCTGTGATTATTGGTAACAACAAACACTATCTTCGGCGGCCTAAATTTAATCTGCCTGTTGCAGCTAAAAATAAAATACAGTACATTTTCTTTACTTTTTAAAGTGTTGATACAATAATCATTTTCTAGGTTGACTCAAAGCTGCTATTTCATATTCCTCCTCAATTTTATTTTTTCTATGTAGAATTTTAGTCTTGATATTTTAACTCCCCCCGTAACTACTTATGGTGCGGTTATTTTCATTTCATTGTTGTATTTATAATTCATTGTATAGGTCATATCTCCAATCCATCTCTATATAATGTGCCGTCACAGCAGCTCCTATACATTTTGTTCTTCTACTTTCTTGCTTTCATAACTTTGCTGCCGTAAATTGGGAATTTCTCCATTGTGAGACGAATAAAGGTTTTATTTTTATTTTTGTGTTTATTTTTTAAACAATTACAAATATTGCAAACAGTAATGAATAATATTAAATTAATATAATGTACTATAATCAATTACTAAAATTCAATGTGAACCGTGGATGATTTATAAAATAAATAAGTAAATTCAACAAACCCAAACACGCCTGGTAGTTTCATCATTCACCACAAGAGGGAAGCATTGCACTTCAAATTTCTGCTGTGCTCCGGTCGCCTCTCCTTGTGTTCATTAATTGTGCACAGTATGCTTTTTTTTTGCCTTTTACGGACATAATTATGCTTCCATCCATTATCTGAGTCGGTTATCCTCACGAGGGTCGCCGTCGTCCTGGAGCTTATCCCAGGTGACTTTGAGGCGGGCGTGCTAACCAGTTGACCAGGTGAGCTATTTTGAAAACAGACTTTTGGGCTACTGGCAATGGCGAGTGCTCAAACCTCCCCTCTCTACACATCCCAAAAATGTTAATTGGAGGTAATTAACTTCAAGGGGGCTCCTGTACTCAACAGTACAAGCAGACAATCATGCGATCAGATGTCTACTCAGAGAAAGAAAAGAAGAACTCATTACCGTGACAGTCACTTTTGGCTGTGATTGAAACCTTGACATTTTAACCCTTCAAACCGGTAATCTGCCTATGGCTAGTTTCAACCAAGGGGTAGGGTTTGAAATTGCTGTTTGAAACCAAGTTTGACATTTCAAAGTAGAATTTCAAGCCAGGTTGATGGTTTAAAATGAGGGTTTCAAGCTTGGGTTGCCGTTTCAAATTTGGATTTTAACCAGAGTTCACTCGTGTTACATCAGTCACCTCTCATCCGTTTTCTGTCCTTGAAAAGCTTGCATTTGTGCCCTGATCAGTCATGTCTGCTGTAGTCTATATATAGTGCCTTGAGCAGGCTCCATTTGAATGGGAGTCAAATAAGACAGTCTGCAGATGATTCATCTGCGAGTGTGTCAGGCAGTACATGCAGCTGTGTCATCACACTCTTATTTGTCAGCTGTGTCCCAGTTCGAATGACCGAGGACGAGAATCCCGCTGAGCTTCAAGGACTGGCTGACATGCCGGATGGAATTCAGGCTACATCTCCCCAAAAATAATAATAAAGTCTCACTTCATAAGCAGCTTAGTCCATTTTGGCAGCGGCTCCCTTTGAAGTCTGGGGATCGTTACCTCCGCCAGGGGTGAATACAGTGCTAGGCCTACATACCGGATTACTGTTCAATTTAAGGAGTAGCGCATGTGCTTGAGTGGTGTTTCCCGACTTTTTTATGGAGCCAAGGCACACATTTTACATGAGTGAAAAATCAGAGAACATCACCAAATATAAATGTCACAAAAAGCACAGACAGATCAGCCCCCCCGACCTACCACAAAATATATTTTCTGCATAACAGTGACTTTTATGCTGACAATTTTTGCAAACATCTGAAGAGTTGTTTTCTTCTGTAAAATACCAACTCCACCAATCAAAATGTGCGTTTGTTGGTAAAAGAATGTATTGACAAGGAATCACCAGTGTAACAATTATACATTTATCACACATTTAGCAGTATTAGTAGTAGTATTTAGTAGTGTGTGTACACGCACGTGCATGTGTGTATGTATACGTATGTGCCTACATTACATCATCACTTCAACTTGTGAATTTAAATAGTCTCTGTCATATTTTCTCTCTTTTGTAACACTCTTTGCAGTAAACCAAAGACTTTGATCAATCACAAGCTTGATTGTTGTGAAACACGGTGAGCTCATCCAAAAGAGATGCAATGCTGCTCGCCATTGCCTTTTTTTTCTGAAACATTACCCGTTTGATAATCAAAGCAAAGCTACCCAAAATGTTTTTTTTGCCCACTCCATGTTGATGTTGCTCAGTTGATATTAAAATATATTGTTTTTGGCGCCATCTTGTGGCATCTTGTTGCCTAGGAAATAATTTGCAGTAAAGGGGATGAGTTTCATTTAGTTAGGCCACAGCCTTGTTTCATGGAAATGAAAAATGTTTCGCCACCAGCTTGTAGCACTGACGGACCTTTTCACGTGGGTGTCAATTATTCGCTGACTTTTGCTGTTCATAGCAGGCCTCCGTCACTCGCTTGCGGGCGTTAATGGTACTTTTCTATCGACAAGGAAATTGGCGCCATCTTGTGGCACAAAAGGACATGAAAGCAAACGCACAAACAGTCCGAGAGCTGCGAATCTTGAGCTTTCAGTCAGAAATGAGTGAACATATTCACATTTTCATCCATTTCAACCGAGTCAAGTGTTGTCATGGCAGGATGCACTCGAGAAACTGCTCTCTGGTTTTGTGTGCGCTTGTGTGCGTTTGTGTGTGTGTCTGTGTGCGTTCACGCAGGTCTTTGAAAGTCCTCCATTAGAAAGGGAAATGAGCTCACGGGGAAATCCAAGGAGGCTTGTTCACCTGCTTTTGCCTCAAAAGCGAGCCGCGGCTCGGGAGCTTATTTAACAGTTGATGTCCCGCGGCGGCGCGCTTTACACAGGGACGGCATTTGGAAAATGGAAAGCTATCGTGGCGAAAAAATGGAGGCCTCACGCAGACTCACCGTTTGCCCGGTCACTTTCTTTTCTCTGTGCAGTGCGGCTTGGTCGCCAAAGGGTGGCGCACTCACACTGAGCCTTTCGAATAAGGTCTTCGGGAAGAAGTGTGTACACACACTCGCGCACACACGCTCACACGTTGGCGCGCACACACACACGCTTGAATAAAACATGGCTCTTCTGTATGCCTTCAGCAATACAACATCAAGACGCGTCTGGATGAGAGAAGCCATTTTGTCTTACTCTCGATATACACCACATGCCTGCCTATACCTCATATTTTCCCCATGTAGTGTACATATCAAGTGTCACACACTCGCTGTGTTGACAATGATGGATCACTTGAACACATGAATAACCTGAAATACGAAAAGCAAATTGCTACTACAGTATATAACTCCACAAGCGGCAAAAGTAATGACAACATTGAAGCAAACCAATACAAATAAATATAGTGTAAATATGAAGTATGACATATAGGGTTGAGTTGGCCTGGGCTGATTCTCTATTTTTGTATTTTTTCAAGTACACACATTAAGTATTCTTTCAGTTTGGATGTGATATCATGAAAGACGGAACTCATTATCGCAGAGAACCTTCAAAATGCTAATCATATTTCAAGTGAAAAATCAAGCAAAAATTCAGACAATTAGTCAATATTTAATCATTAATGATTTAAACCAACAAGGTATTAATAGAAAGATGCTCTGCCTTCCCCCAAGTACCCTCACATATTGTTTGTTTGCGAAGCTCCAGAGTCAGCTAAAGGCTAAGGCGCTGAACTCAAATTCATCACCAAGAGCCACGCGATGACCCACAAAGACACGCAGCAGCAGCCGCTTCGAAAATGGCGCCAGAGACGGGCAGAGAAAGAGAAAGCCGTTTCATGATGTCCAGATATAGTCAGAGGCACCTGAAGGCACCGCCTCGGGAAGCCAAAGATGGCGCATGACTTTGATGTATGCTATTTTCTGCATTCGTTCAACCTTTAAAGCACTGAAAAACACAAACAGAAGAGGGTTCTTGATTTATAACTGTGCTGACATGTGATCGATTTATAACTGCTGACATATGATGTTTCGAGGTTATGAATGGTGAGCAATTAATTAGTTTGCGCGGTCATCGAGTGTACATAGGCACGCAACACAAGAAGGTACGCTCAGAGATGTTTTTACAGATTTTAGTTTGATCATTTTATATTTATAGCTTAGCAATTTTTTTTTCATCCACATATTTACTGTATATAGAGACTGGCGAAGCTCCTCAAGGCTCTATGCTAGGTCCGCATATTTTTGCATTATAACCTCATCTCAATTGTAATCACAATTACTTGCCGATGCTATAAAAAGTTGTGGTGTGCCACAAGGCTCACCTTTCAGTCCACCGATTCTTACTGATTTTACACACTAAATGAATGTCAAATTGTCTGCCGTTACAGTTGGAAAAGCTACTGTAGATAACAGGGTACCCTCATGTTATGTTGCCCCAGCATACAAAGATTTACGGTTATGAATTAGTTTACGTGGCGGTGTAAGAATGGGTGGTCACACAGCAGAAGAAGGCAAACTCAGTTATGACAATATTTGCTGTTTTTTTAATTTGATAAGTATTAGCTTGTGAAATATTTACTCCAATTATGACTTTACTGCACGAACTTTGATTCATGATAGTCTGCAACAGTTTCTGACGTACGTACAAATTGGCTTTATGTCACCATCGCAGTAAGGGAAACACATTGTCTACCGAGGACCACAGATATCAAAGTAACAGAGCATTAAAAACGTGTAAATTGATAATAATGATCATAAATACAACAATTAGTTGATTATCGGAGAGGATTCAAGTAGGTTACTGTTTTCTTTTTCCGACACTGGACAATACTGAGGCGGGAAAGAAACAGGTAGAGCTTTTCATCTTTTGACCTCAGTTATATATCCTTGAAAATTGATAGCTTTGGGTGCTCGCCGGCTGGAACAAAACCTGATTTGTTCGTGTTGATTCTCGGCCATCCGGGTCACGGTCAATCGGCAGAAGTCAAACAGAGGCACCTGGAAAGTCACTTCTGGAGAGTTTCACTGTTTTTAATCCGTCATGTGGTGCGTAGTCCAATTTTCTCATGATTTGTCTTGCAAATGTAAAAATGACAACTGTTTATAGTATCGGTTGTGTTGTAATTGTCTTTGCTCAATGTTTACTTTGACGAATTTCGTTTGCTCGAATACTGACTGAGTTCACTGCTTCATTGCTTTGGCTAACAAAGCACGTAAGGGGGTCATGTTCGTTTCAGGATAACTTTCAGCAAAAAAAAAAACCAAAAACACAACTGATGGAAATGACATCTTGATTATCGTCCTTGACAAGTCATGGTGTGGTTCCTCTCGTCCGGTCGGGGACGATTTAGGAGAGCCAACCATCTGTCTCTCTCTTGGCTCGTCTCAGTACAAAAAAAAAGACAATTTGCAGTGTACGCACACACAGACACAGAAATCACTGAAGCACGGCGTTGACTTTTTGTTAACACTTTCTCATCTTTGGTATTTTTTTTGTTTGCGTGACAAAGAAGAGCATTTTTGCAGCACCTTGTCCATACTCATTTTCTCAGGTTATGCCACTATATATCACCGGACGTCAATTTGCTGCAACGATGGTAAAACCATGTAAACAGTTTGAGAAATGGGGTATTGAATCTCCGTCCAATTATTATTGCACAAATGTGTGTAAGTGATACTTGGAATAACGTATGAGATGTTGCGCTCGTTGGCCCGGAGGCGCAGGCAGGTGAGCGGCCGAATAAATGGATGTCACTTTAATAAATGTATCAGCCTGCCAAATCAATTATAATTGATCTCCATTTATGAAACTTGGCAGGGACATTCATTAAGGCTCTGAAAGTTTGCCGAGTTTGATTAAATGGCCCGAGCGGCTGCGTTGGTTTGTGTCCGTGTCAAAACAACAACAGCGACACATGGCAAAGTGCCCGCTCGAGCACGGCAGGTAGCGTTTATGTACTCCGTCAATGTGGACATTCTTTACAATAGAAGAAATGTCCAAGGGCTGTTAAGGAGGATGTCAGTTCATAAATGATATTTTCTAATCTGTGTACCATTGACAATCACACCTAGACAAAGGCTCGGCACTTGATCTTTAAACCGACACAAATAAATGAATTGTGTAACATCAAGTGCAGCAGTAACAGCTGGAAAAATCTAAATTATGAAAATAATAATGAAAGTTAAACATACATATTGATCAAAAAAAACAATTTTTTGTTAAAGATGTGAAGTAATTTGTTAGCATTTCTTCCACTGACAGTTTGCACATGTCAGAAACAAAAACTGTACAAAAGTTAATCATGATGTCCCACAGGGGTCCGTGCGTGAACCAGTACTGTTCTGTATTTACATGCTGTATTATTAGAAGACACTCTTGTGAACTCGCACTAGTACGCAGATGACTCACACAATCACAATGTACATGGTGTCTGGGATGACCTGCAATTTCTTCCAAATTGAATTCCGATGAAACTGGAATTATAGTCCTCGGCTCCCTGCACCATAGAGGTGAGGCCTCAAATGACATAGCCGCTCAAGATGGCTTTGGGCTCGGCTCCAGCAGCACCGGAGGGAACCTTGGCGTCACCTTTGATCGAATTTATCGTTCCACTCCCACGTAAAAGTTTCAAGGACAACATTTTTCACTCCACACCGATGGTGAAAAAGTAGTCCATGCCTTTTGTGACCTTTAGGCTGAATTATTGTAATTCTATTAGCAGCGAGGCCCCACGACTCTCCAGCTGGTCCAAAAAGCTGCTGCCCAAGTCGCGACGGGAGAATTTTCGCGGGTCATCATCATAACCTCATTCCGTGTCAGTACCTTTCAAAAAGTACAGTGACTAAGGGGAAAAAAAAAGACATGTTGACAGGCACTTTCAGAGCATAATGTATATAATGGGATTAACCGTCCAGGTGGTCCAAAATGTTGCTGCTCAAAACTGGCTGTAATGGGAGAAGATCAAATATTTTTCCTGTTTAAAATTCGTTGTAAAATATTTAATTTAATGTCCTCCGTCTCGGGTGCAAAGTGCTATCCGGTCAAGTCAGCCATTGTGTCGCCTTTGTAAACGCTAGAGCAGAGTTCATTGACGTTTCATGGCATCACCGCACATCACACGGATGTTGCAAGTAGGACACATTGCCCGTTTGATCCGAATGCTAAATTGCACCAAATGTAATTTGCTTCACTACAATTGAAGAAAAATAACAGAGAAAACTACTGGAACGGCCTCCGGTGGGCATTTGATTTGTATGTGATTGCATTTGGCCCTCTTTAACGCTCACGTGTTTTGCTTGCTACAATTCGATGGTGGTAATCCGATTAGTTTTGGACAGCAAACACAATGGTGTTGCATTTCCAGGGGGCACACACGTGGGAATCTTTCATCACCATCTTGACGCCATCACGTGTCAGATGTCTAATTTACATTTGGCCCAACGCCGCCAAACTGATTAAAGATCGAAATCTGTTTGGATGGAGAGTTCCAATCAATTCTTTTTAGACATTTCACAAGCGCCATCACTTGCAAAGTTTACTACTTGTGTCTTTTTTTTTTTTTAAGGGCTTTTCACTTCATTATTATACCGCCCGTAGCGAAAACTAAACCTACGGCGGCAGCAAAGTACACCTGTTTCATTTCCAGCTATTTATTGCTCATAAATGAAATGTTCTCTGTGTGGTGCAGAGGGAGATGAAGTGTTACAAATGTATCTTTATTGGACAAACAAAGAGCACGCTGCCTTTTGAGAACTGTCAAACTGAAACCCTGTAAACAGGTTATAAAACCATTACTGTCAATAAATTGCTTTTGAAAACAATAAACTTATAAGGATGCTCTAATACATATGAATCAGATGTGAAAATTGAAAAAAAAAAAAAAGAAAATATGTTTTGTTTAGTCCGGTGCTGACCTTCTGGAGCTGACGAATTAAAGTTTTGCATTTGATGGGGACGCATCAAACTTCGCTCTAGCAACTTGCCCACAAGCTATGACTCCAAGTCTAAATTTTCCAAATGTAGCATTGCCCATGTATCTGGTCTTCGTGGTTCAAATTTGGTCGCAAAACTTGTAGGAAATAAAACACACACACACACACACACATAGAAAAACTGCCAAAATGACCCCTTACACAGGATACTTCAAAGCATAATTGTTAGACTTCCTATCTCTTTTCCAACATGGGCTCTTGAGACTTTTCTTTACTCAACCCATGAGAGATATTTCTGTTGGGTCTAAAAGGCCTGGCCGACCCGGGCAAAGAACAGGCAGCACACTGAGATAAAGTTTTAGACTGCTGCAGCAGGGAAGAACAGGGAGGGCACGATGTTTCAATGCCTCGGCTCACAAGATCTCCTGTCGGTTCGCCGCTGCAGAGTGCATTTATTTTGTGTAGAGCATGCGCAGTGCAAACAATGGAAAAGTACTGGTGTGATTTGGTGTTGGCTATCATATGGTGTGTGGGTGCGTGTTTTGGGTGCGATGGAATGTGTGTGGCAGATAGTGTGTGAGGAAAGTTTTATGTGAACACAGAAAAGGTCAAGTAATAAAATAGGGTGTTGAGAAATACACACAAATATAAGAGCTTACTTTACAATTTCCACCAAATGTAATGCGACAAATGAAATTTTAAACTAAACTCATTGGAGTTTTGTGTTTCATGGCTAATTATTACACTTCTCTGCCCTGCACTGCCACATTGGCTCCGCATTCCCCAACATGACATGGTCCCAAGAACTGAGCATCGAACCCACAACCTTAGGGTTGGGAATTGACCACTCTACAGCCTGAGCTTGGGTTTTTGAGACTGTTTTTGTGGTCTAATCGAGGCTGGCATGCATACATAATGCCATGTCAGTAAGCCTTTATTAAAGAAATTGAGGAAAATGATGTTAAAAGCTTGCAGGCAGATTTGCACTCAGAGATAATTTAATGTCAAATTCCCTTCCGAGTGTTATTGACTTCGTGTTGTGGATTCCCAACATGAGACTTTGAGCTCCTTTTCCCCTCTTCCAACATAACTTTTGACAGTTATTAAACTGGATGGTGTCTTCGTTGTGTCTCGTCACAGTGTTGTGCCAAAGTAAGTGCTGGGCTGTTTGATGAAAGTGTATTTGAACAGTTGGAGCAGAAAATTGAAGCTTGTACTACCTGGATGCAGTTTGAAAGAAAAAAAAAACCCATCATCACAGCACAATTGTCAGTTTTGATGGTTTGTCTTGAAGATGATGCCACTCTCAGTTTTCCTCTTTCGGGTTTGGTCCCAGAATTGGGTTCAAACAAGTTTACCCAACTAATCTAACAAGGTTAGCTGCCTTCTCAAAGTATTGTAAAACCTTGTTGGCTAGTTAAAGCGAATACTAACATTATGCTACTGAGAAGAGGCCTTGTTAGGTAGGACATGTGATAATACAGTACAATATCTATAATGGTGGGTCTCCTAAGCTAACCATGCTAGTTCAGTACTTTTACTGTATATAATTATATTTCATCTGTAAATTAATGGTAGGCCTTCACTGTAGTTGTTACCACGTTAACCAAAATGGTAGGCTAATAACATTGTAATAGGAATATAAGTCCTAGTTACTGAACTATCAGTGGTGCAAGCAAACGTAAGCTAATGACTAAATCTTTGTGCTCCAACAGAATGGTTCACATACTGTATCTTTAAAATAATTGTGCCTTCGTTCAATGAAAATGGAACAATGTACTACAAGAGCGAGGCCTTCTCTTTAAAGCTATATTTCCTGTAAAATGATAGTAATGGTGTCATTAGCTCATTAAAGAAAATGCCAAATTCACATGAGCTATTGCTAACAAGGCTAGTTAGATACTGGTGTGGATTTGTGATTTGTGGTATGGTATCATTACTCAAAACTGACCGTGACGTTCTCATCATCAGTTTGCGACTTTAATATCCCGTTTGATGAAATAGTAGCGCAATTCAGAGAAACGGACCAGGAGAGGGGAAAAGAAGAGAAAGAAATGTGGTGAATACTTTTCTGTTTAATGTCACTTTTTACTGTCGAGTTTTGCAGAATGTGACCAAAGAATAAAAAGGTAAGAAAAATGATGAAGCACACAGGCAGCACATTACGATGTCTTCACACTTTTTCAGCCAAATGACTTGATTAAATATCTTTTTGCATACTTAAGATGGAGCGCTGGCTGTAACTATTCTGGAAAAATTTTCCCAGACTTTTTAGGGGTGGGAGGGAATGTGGAGAAGAAATGCAAGCATTAAAAGCGATCCTTGGTTCTCCGTAGTCGTCTCCACAAGCCTTCATTGTAGGTTCCAGAGAGAAACTCCCCCACAAATGGACAAATTGTGGGGCATTTCTGAACTTGTTAGCAGTAATAGCATCCCAAATAAGGACGTGATGAAGGGCAAAATAAAATATCTTGTCAGGATTTTGAGGCAGTGGATGCTTTGAAGTGTAAACAAATCCCCCCTCCTGCTCTGTGATGCTCAGCTCACCTCCTTGCACTCGCCATTTTCTGCACGAATAAAGACCCGGCCGCCGCTTGTGCTGCTCACTCACTCTTATTGGCTGCAATCTGTTCCAGAATCTCCATCATTACCCTGCAGTCCTTGCAGGAATCGAGTTCAAATGTAACCAAAGGCAAAGGATGGTCAGGCTGTTTGAAGATGGTACTCTAAAAACTGAATCCTAACCAAGAGTAAACTCTCAAAGCAAGGCAAAATAGACTTGTTCTTGTTTTTCACTGGTCCTGGCGGCATCCTGAACAGAAGCATCCCAAGCAATGTGATGATCGTGCGCCATGTCAGAGGCCATGGTCGGTTGTTCGATAACTTGGTGTATGATGATATCTACCGCCTCATCTTTCGCCCGGTGAAAGCGGCGAGGGGAGTAGGTCGTTTACAAAACTTCACAGAAGGTTTGCCAGGGGATCCGTGGGTGGTGTGAGCAAATTACCTTGGGACATTGAAGGAGAATAGCGACGAGAGCGTGAAGTCAGCATAGCTGGTGGCGGGTTGCTGATGGGATACGGTCAAGACTGTAGCAGCAAAGGATACGCCTGAAGCGGTCTTTGTCAAAGACTTGCAGTTTCCTCAGGTCAGCGTTTCAGACCGTTGCAACTGTACACCAGGATAGTGTGGATCATCTGTATCTGGGGTATTTCATCATAGATTCCGTTTTTGCAGTGCATTGGCAGATATTTGTCTGCTCAAATCAAGTAAGATATTCCTCATTTCACTACGTTTTCTTTCTAAGACCATTTTTTTGCAGTGTGGGAGTCACTGAAATGGGATTCATGCTCACAGTAGTACAAGGAAGCGGCAGTAATGACTGTCAGAGCCTGGCACGCCTCACTGAGCTGAAGACAACATTTTCCGTGCAACTGACTGCAGGGGATGTTTGCTGTTACGTAAGCCACACATGACATGGTCACACGTGAGCTCCCCGATGGAATATTTAAAGACATTTGGGTAGAGATGCGATAAAAGCTTCAGCGAACTTCTGGAGAGTGTTTAGACACCATTGTAAACCATTTTTCCTGGACGGCTTCGACCTTGAGGGCCCCTCTTGGGATGTTAAAAGCCCGACTGTTTGCTTCCTGCCAGCCTGGGCTCTCAGGCATGTGTGGGTACGACTCAGCAGGTCTCAGATTGCATTGAGTTTGACGATAAACGAAGGCGTCTCTCTCACATCTGACTGGGCTTTACACTGTCCTCCATTTACGTTAATGAAGTGCGGTGAGGCTAATTATACATTAAGGGAATGTATTACAGCTAAAAGGTTTTTTAAATTGTTTGCACAAGGGATCCTCGGTTTACGATCGTAGCCACATAAGACACGAAAGGCACTCGATGAACTAGTTTACGCGGTGGCTTGAGACGATGTGGACCTGCATCTCTAGAAGGCACACTCAGTTTCTGCCGTCATGACTGTTTTTCATTTGATTATTTTATGTGCCGTGTATTGCCTAAAAGTGTTTTTCATCAAACAAATATTTACTGTAGATTGAGAAAACTGGTGTTCCACAAGGCTCTGTACTAGGTCCACTGATTTTAGCATTGGTCTCTACATAAATGTCAGAATTACTTGATGTGATGGTTGAAAAATGGTTTTTTAACATTGCTCTCTATTTGGTCCAGTTTTCGACAATATATGCTAACCACTCGGCAACGTGCTGCTTGGCTGAAAGGAAGACTCACGTTTGGTAGTCTTCTCTATTCTCTATTTTATTCTTTTTTTATTTATAAAATGCACTAAGGAGTAGCACCCAAATTTCGTTGTATGCTATACAATGACAATAAAGGCGATTTTGATTCTGATTCTGATTCTCTGGTAGTTGTCACAGCACGACTTGCTTTTGCACAACTTGTGGTAGTCGGAACTGTTTTGAATGTTTCAAACATTTGCATGTCTGGAATTTAACCATTCCATGCACAAATAATGATAACCCGATAAGCTGTCCACTGTAGTAACCGCTGTCCCCGAAAGGGTTAATGTAAATAAAGGTTTCTTAAAATGGGCCTCTGCAGTCACACGAAACACAATTGTCCAAACGAAGGTCGCTTTTTCTCTCATTTTTGTGGGCTTTTTAGGACACGTCCAGGAGACACTGTTCCAGGTTGATCCAAAAATGTCTCGCTGAAGTCCGTTGTCTTCAACTGTCCAACTGTCACTTAACGCAAAGACGAATTTACGAACGAAGCCGATCAATGGCATCGCAGCTCCAGAATACAGAAAATGAACTCTTCCGGGGACACTTTGTCAGACCACTTTCTTTCTTCCGTGGTGGACTTATAGGCACGTGGGGTGGTGGGGGGATGATTTTTCAAGAAAAGTGTCGTTTGTTTCTTTTTGATGTCATTTTTTTGTGGGGCGGGGGCGGTTGGGGGGGGCAGAGATGGCCCTTTCAGTTCTTTCAGCTACTAAGATGAAAAAGGATTTCAAGGCACACGGAGCACAAGCGTCCTCTTTGCCGAGATTAAAGCAGCATTTTGAGGTCTGAGATGTTTTTTTTTCAGCGCTATTTTGTCATCTGTTTGATTCTCGCGGCTGTCGGCTCCCATTGTCACCATTGTGCTGGCGCGGCGAATCTTGGCGTCGTTAAGACATGACCGGCAGAGAGAAAGAGAGAGAGAGAAAATCTTCAGGCTTTAATCTCAAAATTAAAGAGGAGTGTCGTTGCATTACCTCGCGCTTTGTGCTAATTGAGTTTCCCGATGCTTGACATGACGGTGCTGATTGTCGCTTTCATGTTGCTGAGGTGTCACTCTCATTTCCGATGATGAAAACGCGCAGCCGCAGAAGTTTCTCTGAAAAGTAACCACCTTTTTGATGTCTAGCACCGATCGATGACTCGCGCTTTATCTCTCCGCCATCCAGAGGTGGAAGTCAATCACATATTTGCTAGTCATCGCAAAGTCTTAATCTTCAAACTCCAAGCAATTCCCGAGTTATACTGCAGCACAAATCAAACAAGTCAAGTCGACTCACCACTAAATTTCAAGCAGGTTGAGTCAAGACTTTACTTTCGGCAAGTCATAAGTCAAGTCGCGCAAACTTGCTCTGTCACGACAACTGAACACTTTAGCCACTTTGCACTCAGTATCTGAACTTGCCTGATACTTACTACTTACTTATAAGTAAGTAAGTATCAGTTACCCTCTGCGGCGCTAACGAGTCAAGCTACATCAGCATTTGTGTCGACCTTCTGTTTTTTGTTTAAGTTGATAACGAAAGATTTCCATGATGGAAGGATTTCAATCTGCGACTCTATTGCTCACAATTTACAACCCGGCTTGGAAAACCTTTGGGTGCCAATGCGACAGCAAAACCAAACAAAACAAAAAAACAAAGTTAAAATAAATTGCCTGGTGCTTATCGGGCCAAACGTCGTTCCCTCTTTGCCGACATAATTTGTTTACTGAACTTGCCCGGTCATCTTTTGGTGGTTGGTGAAGGCGGGGGGACATGCCTCTGCTAAGCTTGAAAGCCTGCAGCAGTTTTTTTTTTTTCTCTCGACACTCACACACATTAGTTGTTACACTTCATTTGGTAAATGGATTTCTTTCGCCGGCGAAACACACTGTGAGGATTTGTCTCCATTTTTGTGTGTGCACTCTGGATGTAAACAAGCTGTTGCTATGCCAGGGGCTTGACAACTTTTCGGGGTACAGGGACCCCTTACAGGGGAGACATTTTTCCAAAGACCTTCCTCCTAATCCTAACATCATTATCATGTGTACTCCTCAATATACCATGGCAATTTTGGAATACTTCAACGTACGGTGGTATCTTGCCTTGCGGTTTTAATTCATTTCGTGACCAAGCTTGTACATAAAACACAAAGGATATCATCATCAGAGGATGTGAAGACGTAAACAGTGTTTACTAAACAGGTATTATAGTTCAATTACTGCATATATTGTAGTACTGTATCTAAAAAAAACGTTTTTGTTCTGAGGCCACCATACTTTTTAAATATCTTTATTGAACAAATCAAGTTACAATTCACAGTAAACAAAACGAACAACTTATTCATACATGTACAGAATCCTGAGAGATAAACAGAAAGAAGAGCCAGCGGATTTTTAAACAACTTCAGTGTTATAGTAATAGAGAAGCATGTTAAAAGAAAATCGTTATCAAGAAATAAAATAATGAAAACTGATTACATTTAAGGTGAAAAAAACGATTTTAGCGGGAACATCTTTTCTGTGGGACATAATGGAGATTTTTTTATTTTTATCATTATTATCTCAATCTCTCCATTCTACCATTTCAGTGTACCAGCTCAAATTGACTTGGGGACATTATTGCTGCTCTTTTGAAGCCAACACAACAGGAAGATTTTTCAGGCCGTTTTCCAAAATTCAAAAATTTCCGACAGAAGTGCAAGAATGTGCCTTTCAGGGTTGAGGGGGTGTTAATCATCGGTGTCTTTTTGAAAATAAACGTACTGTACATCCAAAATAGCAAACTGCAAGCTCCACCGGGAAAACAACTCTGATTGTGCGGGTCAAATCGACCCGACTTTTTCTGCTTGACTTAATAAGTGTGAGTGGTAGGTTCAATAAAAATGCTTCATTTTGTCACAATTTTAAATCAGTCAGCGGGTCACTTTGACTCCGAACAAGAAGAGGGGTCTTGTTTGAACTCATCACTTTCTTAAAAAAAGAAAAAAGACAAATTGAATAACATTAACAGTACATTAACAGTAAAAACTATTGTCTTCTACTTTTACATGTCACGCTTTCCAATGTACGGCTTCTCGCAGGGCGACGACAATGGAAATGAGCCTTTTGACTGTAATAGGCTGCTTTTACGTTCTCTTGTCAAACTGTTCATTAGTGTACACTGTCGCGCTATAACAAATAAAGGAAAAAGAAAATGGAAGGGAAAAAGAAAATGGGGGGGAGTGGATTATTCTCACTGAAGCGTGATCTGTGAGCAGTAATGGAGTTAATAATGTCTTCTTTTCTTTTCCTTTATGACACTTTGATTGTAAATCGACCCGGGGACATTATTGCTGTTCCTGAGAAACAAACCCAACACGAGGTTTAATAATGTCATTTTATAAGCCAAAAGTTACGCAGAACCAAAAATGTGCCTTTCAGGGTTTGGGGGTTGCTGGACAAAAAGTGCAGCATATACATTTTTTTTTTTAAACAGCTTTATGTCCAGCTACATGTGATGCATTTTATTGGACAACCTCATATCTCTAATCAGTGAAGACAGCATGAAATTATACCATAATGACTCTCCACAATGTCTTCTAACATGTCAAGATGGCTACATTTTTCCCCCGCCAGTACTAAGGCCAATTTTACTTGCTCGGCCCCAAAGTCTTTCCAAAGTTTCCCACTTTACAAAGTCAGCCCGGAAGAAGCAAAAAGAAAAGGAAAAGTTCACGACATGGAGGTTAAAAAATAAATAAATAAAAAAGTTCACGTTGTAATCATGCAAATCGGATGATAACTGCCTGATGTTATTTATTTATTAATGTATTTATAATCCTGTCAACAAGATTAATTTGTACAGGGATTAATTGTGTAAAAATTGCAACCCGGTCGGTCTCATTACCATTTAAATTCCTCGCGATGCTGGATTGACTTCAGGGACATGATGTTTATTATGATGAGGTTGTTTGGTTACCCGATAGTGTCAAGTAAAAGATGCAGGTTGTCATGGCGTATGTCACGTTTCATCCAGCAGAGGGAAAAAAATGTTTGAGGAAAACGCAGCATCGACAACTTATTTGACATTTTCACACCAGGAATTTTTCTTCACAGCCTCACCGCACGGTGGATGTGTACATCCTAAGCATTGCATTATCGTACACTGAAATTAGCATCATGTCATTTCGGGGCTAATGCAGCCAGCCCATTTAAGGACAGTACAAAACTGCTGAACAAGCAACCAACATTAAGTTTATGAACTCGTTGAGTACAATTTTTTTTTCTTTCCACAAAAATCAACTCACTCGCAGACATGTCTGCCATCTAGTGGCACCTTGTGGTATTACCACGTAAAACAACTATTCGCACTTCGGCACTGGCGGATTTACGTATTTGCAGATTATTTTCCCTGTTTATCACAGAAAACGTATAGTGAGTGTCTGGGTTTCTAAAAAGAAAACAAATAATAAATTCAGCGGCAAAATTGGCTTTGCTTCATTCTGGGTTTCGCAAATCAAGTTTCAAATGATGTCCAAATCAACTTCCAAACATGCCACCTGCTGCCTCTCTTGAAAGAGACGCCATGAAATGTCTAGCTACGCCCCATCAGTCCACTTTTGATAGTTTATTTATTTTTTGGGTGCTCGCCGAAGGCAAAAACACTTTTAATTGCCACAAAGATGCTTTTGTTTTCCTAATTTCCCCGATAGCGTTGTGACGCAGACAGCAGCCGCGGCTGGCGCGTAATTGTCGTCGCTGTTCCGCCGTTTCCGTAATGACAAAGAACACGCTGGTTAACCAACAAGCGTCCACAGAATAGGACGAAGATGACGGAGCACGCCACAGACAATTGCTCCACGGTGGCTTCTCAGTGTGCGTAATTGCGTATTGATCCGCCCGTATTGGGAGGTTTTAATTAACAAGTCAATTACAAGCAGGGGGAGCGTGATCTGTTGTGAAACTTATGTGGATTGAGGAGTAGATTTTCTTTTCTTTTTTTTTTTGCCTCAGAAAATCTTAAAAAAGAGAAAAGATCCAGTCTAGGTTGAAAGCCTTTCATGCACCCTGTAACCTGATAACACAATAAGCTGTCCACTGTAGTAACCGCTGTCCCTGAAAGGGTTAAGGGCAATTTCGAAGTCACTTTTTCATTTGAAGAGGGTTGAAGTTTTGCGTTTACTATGTGCACTCAGGCAAATGAGCATATTTTGGTCAGGTTGACTGCCCCCAAAAAAACAACCCCAATTTATGGTTGTACTCTGTGTGCTGTGATATAATTATAAAAAAAAATTAAATGACTGTAAAACTCTATTTGTATTTTAAAATATTTTATAATCGTTATAGTAGTTTTTAATGGGCTATTAAATTTACTGTGTGTATTGTAGCATTGTGGGGGAAAAAAATTGACCACTGCAGAATTATGAATTAGTCTGATTTTGTTGCGGTGGCTTATGATATTTTTAACACTTTTTTGGGTGTAGCTTGGCATAAAAAAAAATTGAGTATCTTCCATAAAACTAATGACACCATTCACAATTTCAAAAAATTTCGTGATCTTTTCACGGAACAACACTGAAGAAATGATACTTTGCGGTAATGTAAAGTAGAGCAGCTTGTAGAATAGTCAACATTTCCTGGCCCCTCAAAATACTCTTCACTCAACACACAGCCACTGTCTAAACCTCTCGCAACAAAGGTGAGTCGACCCCCAAGTGAAACTGGTCAATTTCTTTTGAACGCGGGCCGTAGAGTGAGAGATGAACTGAAATCCCTGAACTGCCATGCCGCCCCATAAGATGGCACCTTGTGTTTAAAAAGAGCACGACACACTTGCATAATTTAAACACTTTCTCGCTGATGTGTGATGTTTGACAAGTTTTAGTTTTTCTTTTCTTCATCGCCTCTCACGAGCGTTTTGGGGGGCTTTCTGCCGACGTGCCATATTGCCTAGGTGAGCAACAACACACACACACACACACACACACACACACACACACACACACACACGAAGATCATTTCAGTTTAAAAGCCGGCGGCAGCGTCATTGGGAAGCGGAATATTTTATTCTGGGGCTACTTTTAACGCAATGTGATTTATACGATGTTCTGCATTTTTGGTGCTGCGGGAAATAATCTTCCCGTATTGAGTTTTGCTTCACGGAAATGAAAATTAGCTTGACACACAGCGGCTCTTTTAGAAGTCCCTCAAGGATGCTGACGCTGGTGTTTCTTTCTCAGCGGCAGAACGGTTTCTCTTCATTTACAGGTGTCGGCACGCCAAGATGGCTGGCTGCTGATCTGACGAGTTTAAACGTGTAAAAGCGCGCGACGGTCGGGGGTCAAACGTCGACGTGTTTCTCGCGTCGCGGTAAAATCTTCAAAGTAGACAACAGTGATTTGTATCGGCTTGAACAAAGAGCACGTTTCAAGCGACTGCTCTCCACCTGGCATGCGGCCGCTTTATATGCATTTAGGCTCTCGGTGGCAGCTTAAATCAGGCAATAAGTGCGATCCCACCGGTCTGCAGCCAGTTGACTTGTTCTGTAGCTACCGGCGGCACTGCGCGGCCATTAGAATGACTCCGGGAACATCTCTAAAACTCTTGTCACCTCAAGTCAAAGGTAGCAGAAATGGGAAAAAGTACATACTGGAGAAGCTTCAAGCTGCTTGATGCCACTCCTATTTGACCTTCACGGTCAAAGTAAACATCAAACAAAGAGACCGATACTTTTGTGTATTTGCAGTAAAACAACCACACACCTGGGACGGTGGACGACTGGTTAGCGTGTCCGATTCACGGTGCAGAGGTGCAAAGTTCGATTCCGGCTCCGGCCATCCTGTGTGGAGTTTGCATTTTGTACCTGAGTGGGTTTTCTCAGGGTACTCAGGCTTCCACCCACATGCACGGCAAGTTAATGAAACACTCTAAATTGTCTCTAGGTCTGAGTGTGAGCAGTTCAGGGTGTCCCCGCCTACTACCCAAAGACAGCTGGGATAGGCTCCAGCACGCCCCGCAACCCTTCTGAGGATGAGCGGATTAGAAAACGGATGGACGGATAGAACCACAGAGCCTTGCCTTGAAGTCGATTTAACTTGTGAATGACAGTGAAAATGCCGTAGATAATAAGCACACGCAGATATTCTTTATCCTCTGCATGATATGTCTATGGACTAGGTCCATGGAATTGAAGCAGAACAGGTGGCAAAACTGTTTAAAACGTTCCAATTCGAATTTATGTCCTTGCTGGATGCTTTTATGGAGGTATATATGGTAGACTACTGTTTCCTTCATTAAAAACCAATTGCAAACATTTCTGTTGGATTATTTGGAAAAAAAGATCGATTTTGATTTCATGTTGATAGTAATCAGTCACCACTGGATTGTGTGTATGTAATTATACATGACATGTACATATAATTCGTTTTGATAAATTGGCTCCGCCTTCATCAATATAGTAACAGAAGCTCGGCGTTTGCATGACACAGAAACGTATCCATAAAAACAAAGCAGTGGGACAAGTGAACATGAAGAGTGATGTCATTGCTGATCCTTTTGTGCATTCTGACCAAAGAATGTCAAAGAGCTTTTATTAAGTCACACGGAACTGTGAGAAAAAAAATAAATGCTTCATATGTCTTCTTTAAGCAGCGAACATGATGCCGTAACAAAAACAAATGAAATGGGCCTTCGGGCCAGCTGGTGCGCATCGTCATTGTAATGTCGATGGTAGCCATTAAAAAGAGCCACGGTGTCCAAAAACGGGTGTTTTTGCATACCTTTCAAATGTCAAAAGGGCTTTTTGTTCATTAAAAAACAAACAAACCCAAAAAAACATACATTTTGTGTTGGCCGTAATGTTGGAAAAGTTGGCGTGCGATAGTTTGAATTGGCCAAATGCTTCCTCACTAAAGAGACCATTAAACAAATGTGCGGCTGTGAAACAATGGGCTGGCATTATTAAGTTTGAATGGTGGCAATGGGGTGTTTTTGGGGGCACAGGGAGACTGGGGTGGGTGGGGGGGGGCAGTTATTGTGGCTGTTTGTCCCGCGAGCACAGGCGGCTGTAAATCTATTACGGCTTTTTGTTTTCCACATCCAATTAATTAAGATGAACGAAGGAACTAAATGTCTTTTTCGTGAAGTCATTCGAAAAGTGCGGCTTATGCGTACAACTTTTGGGATTTTGGCACCCTCTTGTGGTACTTGTTGTATAGTACAGACGCTCCCCGGGTTACGAACGAGTTACGTTCCGGACGATTGTTCATAAGGTGAATTCGTTCGTAAGTTGCTTCAGTGCTCTATTTTGTCTGGAATGTATGTTTAAGGCTTATATGTTTGACATCCATATAACGGGGAGAGAGCTTTTGTCACATTCTTCAGGGCTCGAGGGTTAGCTGCCCGGTAAACTAGCAGCGGCTTCAGCTTGAAGCTCCCGATAGTTTTGTTTATAAATGGTACCGATGGTCGAACGATTCATGTTGTATGCAAGAGCAACGCTCACCATTTTCTCACCCGCATCAAGCTTCTTTATTATTGCCACTTTCATTTGAAATGAAATGGCTTGCCTCTTCTTTACACGCCCACTCCCACTAGAAGCCTTTCGCTTTTTACCAACCATATTGAATAATAGATGCACGAGATATTTAACATCTGGGCAGAGGAAGCCGGATTCGGGGTGGATGCTGGGCGAGCTCTCACAGCGCCTCACGTCAGTATTAGCGGCGGAAAGAAGTACTGCAGTACCTGTACTCGTAAAAAGGCGCGCAATACAAAATCTAACTTTTCTTTTTTTCGACATACCCATGAAAATGTTCATATGTACCGTTGTTCGTAACTCGGATGTTCATAAGTCGGGGAGCGTCTGTATACAACGTGGCCAAGCTGTCACAAATGAATTCTTGATCTGATCACATGTAGCAGCAGCCTGGCCTGGTAAATTTCCTGCCAGCGTCTTTTATGACCTTGGAATTATCTGCTGAGCTCATTTGAATGCAGTCGCGAACCAAAACTGCAGAACTTAAAGCGGCACACAAACAGTCTACGCGCATTTTGAAGAATTTTAAACGGCGGATCGATTCTTATGCTACATTGCGAAATATTACGCTGTTTCTCACCTCGAGACTGTTATAATGCGAGGGCCTCTGGTAAAATCCCTCCGCCGGCGTCAAAAGTGAGCGTTATCTCACCCGCGTAAGTGATAAAACATCCCATTGACTCGACACAGTGACCGAGCAACAATTGCTTCAATCATGCGGCGAGTCGCACTGGCCTGTTTAGTAATCGCCGCTCTATACGCAATCAAGCGGATCCGCAGCACACCTCTCGCTAGCTCGGGCCTCGTAGCACACTTGATCGGGGAGGTTTTGCGCGGAATTACAAACATGGCAACGCAGTGACAGGCCAACGGTGCGGATAGTAAATCATCGCCTGTGGCCCGAGGGTGGGGGCTGGGAGCTGAGGGACGCTACCATATTGGACCTGGAGATGGCTTCTGAAGTGATGAATGGTGGGAAGCCAGAAACGCGTTCAAAAAAATTCTCTGGTTGCAGATGCATCGCCCTTTTTCATTATTTGCAACCGGGCTCGGTCCCTTTGCCACGAGGCTTTACTGTCCTGTTACACTTGAAGGTATATTCAGTATGCTCTGAATAAAATTCACCAATTTTACCAATAATTATAAAGTATAAATCTAAAGTGTCACACTTAACCATCCAATACCAGGGTTCCATTCCTACGGAGTGACATGACCTAAATTTGTCGGAAAGTTATTTCTAACCTAAGCTAATGCAGTAATAGCTAAAATTATTTGTTTGAAAAAGCCTTTTAGCACACACACACACACACACACACACACACACACACACACACACACACATGCTAATGATGCTAAAATATGTAGACCTAGTAGAGAGCCTTATGCAACATCACCAGTCTCCATTTACGGTACATATTTTCATGGTAAACACTTTTAGGTAAACAATATATAGTCCAACAATTACAAATGTAGTGAGTCTTGTGGAACTCTACCAGTTCTTTTAATGTAAAAGCAAGTACTTTTGACATTTACTGTATGTAGTGTATATGTGAAAATCTGTGGACTTGGACTAGAGCCTTGTGGAGTATAAGTCAGACTGCTATTCTTCGAACTTGTTCTCGGCCCGCTGTTCTAACTTCGAAACCTCTGATATCAGGCCCATTGGAAACTGAGTGTCGTTGAAGTTTGTATGGAAATGCCTCTAGTTGGAAGGTCGAAAAATGTTGCGTGTGCTTGAAATGCCTGCTACTTTGGTCTTTTTTTTTTCATTTGCCATTTACCCAAATTCAAAACAATCAAAGTGCCTGTTTTCAGCCCAAATATTTAAATTGCGCATCGCCCCAAAAATTGGTAATCATCATGACTTACAGACATTTTCATCCACAACCCTGAGCTGCACCAAAATCTAACAAATCACCACGGACTTGACAAATTCCCCTCAGCAGGTTTTTATTCACCAGCTATATCTTTTTTTTGGTTCTGTTCAACCCAAAGATCTCTGAACGACATCCAAAACACACCAATGATGGTGTTTTCGGTTTTGATCATGTCGACTGTGTTTGTCGCAAAGGAAGTAATTACCTCTGCGTTTCCGTCGTGGGAAAACAAAGTATACTTGTGCCTCGTCAAATTGGATTATTATGACTCGACACCCCGACTGCGACAATTGCCGCGATGACGGTGACAGAACGGAACGAGAAAGATGTTTCAAAGCAATTCCTGTCCTTTTTTACTTTACTTGCATTGAGCAAAATTTGACTTCAGGTCATCTCAGTGTGAGAAAATATTGACATAACTTTGGCTCTTTTAACTCTTTTGGCAGAGTTAAAATATAAAATAAAATTTGCATTTGAACGATCAACGCATTAGCTTCATATTAGCATATACTGGATATTATTTTTATGACGTTGACGAAAACACACAAAAAAATATATTAATTCTATGTAGCTTTTGGAGGTCCTTGGTTTTGGAATAAATAAATAAACATTATTTTCACCCGGTGGTCATGAAAACAGATGCAGGTGCCGAAAATGATTTTGGGCTCGTCACCTGTTGCTAGGCAGATTTGATCACACCCTACTTTCTTCGATTTGAGCGCCTGAGCCCTGCAGTGAATATCTGTGAGTGAGTGTCACTTGTGGATGCCAGAAGATTGTGTGAAGCAATATTGTTATATTTGACGTATATCCGACTTTAGCCTGAGCACAAAAACAACAAAGAGGTCAGCCAAGAATAGAGGGAGGACGATTTGTGAATTCACAAAGGTCACTGTCCCGTGAATGTCATTTGTTGACTCGGCAGCCTTAGTGACACCTTATATTTCTAACTCTTTAGGTTTGCAATCTCAGGAATCAGAGAAAGATTAAATTCTTAGGCCTGTGTGGCACATCATCTGTCGCTAGGCAGATTTAATGACACTCCATTTTTCACGATTTGCTTGTTTTTGCAGCGTCTGCTTAGTGCTATCTTGATGTTGTCGGCTAAACACACAGGCGCACGCAAAGATTTATTGACTCGTTTATGTTTTATTCACGATGACGTGATCTCGATCTCTCCTATTGGAAGGGAAAAGGGTTGCGTTTTGCCCCTCCCCCTGATGCACTTAAAATGCCCGCTCCCATGATTGATGCCAGCCGAGGACTCTGAATAATCTGAATTACATTGCAGCCGTCAGATTACAAATGGCCTTTTCCTCCCACGTTGTTGTCTGATTTACAGAACAACAAGCTTCTCGCACGTGAGCCCGTACGTTATCTTTCAACTACACTCTCATCAAACGCCGCCATTACCCGGGGATCAGCACACGCACTCCGTCGCAGATAAGAAGTGCGGCATTATACAGCGGTTGTATGCAGATGGTAAAGCCGGGCATTAAAGCGACCGTGGGGTGACTGCTCCGTTTTTAAAGTGCGCCGGGTGAGCCTATGCAGCGTGGTGCCTCATCTCCCTTTTAAAACACGTCCTCCGTGGAGGGTTTTTTGTTTTTTCAGCTATCCTGCAGCACACGAGGGGCGGGTTCTCTCCCAGCTCCAAATTCTAATCATGCAAATGAGACTGTATTTTTAGACCGCATGCAGATGTGAACTTTTTTTTTTTGTTGCCGAAACTTGACTCGCCTCGGTGGAAGGTCAATCTCTTTGTTTCCCCGGGGGGACGTCCAACAAAGCGCAATCAGTGTGGGGCATTAATATGAGACTCAAAGCCGATCAACGGCCTGCATGTGCATTTTTCAAAGGTCTCCATCTTGCCTCTTGTTTCCTCTCGCATCAATCAACGCCGTTCCGTGCGCTCGGCCTATGAAGCACACCGCGCCTCGTTGGATGTAGATACGCTTTGTGCTTCCTCTTGGCCTTTTTTTGGGTCCACATACTTCAGATGTAGTCTGTAACCTTTACGCCTTCATTGTTTCTTTTTACGGCATCAAGATTTTTAACCAGCACCAGTTATTGTATTGTATTGTATTGTATTAAATATTACATTTGTTATTTTTTAACTCACAGGGTGCAAAACAACCTCCGTTACTATTACTATACAGTGTACACGTACAGTATTCTCAGGAATTTTTTTCTTAAGGTCGGCAGAGGGTATCTTGACTCATGAAAATCAAAATTGCTCCCTTGCAAATAAATACATAAATAAATAAATGAGAAATTAAAATATTTTGATTTCATAGGTTTCAATTAGCCAAAAGTGGTCACGATAGTAAAAAAAAAAAAAAAAAATATATATATATATATATATATATATATATATATATATATATATATATTATTTTTATTAATTTTAGATAGATAGATAGATATATTCTTCTCTCAGGAGTAATTCGAAATGAGATCTTCATTTTTTTGTGACATTTTTTTTTTTGTGGTGCACTGTGAGATATTGCCCATAAAATTTTCGGGCAAGAAAATTTGCTGTCTTGTATGAAGGTTGAGAGACTGCGCTAATTTGAGCATCCAACAAAAGTCTGTGTAGCTCCGTTTACCTTTTGGCTTTGGCATCTCAGCGTTTCAAATAGTCTAGTCTGGCTGCGGCTTGAAAGTGGCGCTGGAACTTCAGCCAGCAAAAGCTTCCAAGTCACTGATGTCACAATTTGGCAGTTCTAAACGATCCACTCGCAGTCGCGTTCCACGCAAACGGGCAGCTCGCAAAAGAATTACTTGCTTAATTTCACACTTGATAGGTGGGCAAGCTCTCCGGAGACAAATTGTATACACGCGTTGAAAAAGTCAATTTCACACAAAATGTCCCTTCTTTAAAGAGTTCCTTTCTGTCGTTAAGCGCAGCATTATACACTTCCCGACTAAGTATGAAACCCCAGGGGAGACGCTCATCTGCAGACTTCATCTACAGTCTGTTGGCGGTGGTCACTGAACTGACTCTTCCTGTTCTCCCTCGGGGGGGACAAAATTGAGTGAAAATGAACAAGAAAACGGATTGTTGATTTATTTATTTATTTCTCCCTTCCAAGGACGTTATCAGGTTGCGGAGAGGACGAGCCAAGTTTAACTAATGCGCACATTTCTCATGCGGTCCGCAGTGGGTGCAGTTTGCTCTCCGACGTGATTAAGCCCGTACGACTTTGGATTTTATCAGCAGTTCGGCGGACCCCTGCTATTCGTGGGGAATAGGGAACCATGCATGTCGATGTATTCTCAATGCATTGAGAGCAAAAAAAAGAAAAAAATGATCTCAATATTTATAATATTCCTAATATTTCACCTTGAAAATATGTTGAGATAGTCATCGAATCGTCTTTTATCGGAGAGACTATCTCTCCGGTTCTGACAAGTCAATAACAAAAAAAGTCACCGCATCAAACCAAATCAGAATTGAAATAAGGTCAACCCAATCGAATCGTTCCACTTTCAACTGGTGTCCAATTCAAGGCCCGGGGGCCCAGATCTGGCCCGCTATATCCTTTTATGTGGCCCCCGAAAGAAAGTCAAACATGTCAACTTCCATGATGTTTGCTAAAATTCATCCATCCATTTCCGAATCCGCTTATCCTCAGGGGGGTCGTGGGATTCTATCCCAGCCATCATCGGGCAGGAGGCGGGGTACACCCCGAACCGGTTGCCAGCCAATCGCAGGGCACACAGAGACGAACGACCACACTCACGCCCAAGGACAATTTGGAGTGTTCCATTAGCCTCCCGTGCATGTGTTGGGAATGCGGGAGGAAGCCGGAATACCCGGAGAAAACCCACACAGGCACGGGGGAGGACATGCAAACTCCACACAGGAAGACCAGAGCCAAAATCGAACCCTGCACCACTGCACTGTGAGGCACCGTGCCGCCCATTCTAGTTTCTACATTTTATATTTGTTCAAGTTCACATTCTTTGCTGCTTCTGTAGGCTTTGCTGCCGGGGGAAAAAAAAAAACCTTTCCCCATTGTGGCCTTGTAAAAGCATATTCTTTTTAATGTTTTGTTGAAATGCTGATGTAAACTTTTAGGTGCCTTCCTGTTTTACTTTCATTGCGGGCCGTAACAAATTAATACGGCATTATATCGTCTTTTGCCCAAAACGACTAAATGGGGACAGCTTCGGCGGACACTATATCGCTGGTAATGGGTTTAATTTTTGCGTGAATCAGCAGTTCTGCTTTAATCGCAATGCTCGGGATGTAAACGGTTTGAGTGCGATATTTTCATTCATCAAGAAAAATCGAATGACGTCGCGAGGTTTGTCACGGGGCTGTCAGTCAGCCCCCAAGGTCAAACTTGACGACCGCCTGTCCTCCGAGAAAGGCGACGGATGAGAATGAGGAGACGGAATAAGAAGGAAAAAAAAGTGATTACAGTGGAATCTGGCGTTCTCTGGATGAATGCACTTTGGCACTCAGAGGCTGATTGTGATTGACACTCTATGACCAGCCGCAGCCTGCCGGAGCATCTGTGCTGTCAGGATGCCGGCGGTGGTGGCGGCGGCGGGGGCGCCAGTCCCGCTTGGGCGGGATTACTTTCTTCTGGAATAACTTTTTTCCCGAGAGAAGATTACAATAGACAAAGTGAAGTCGGCGTTTCCCTGGGTTGTTTTCAGCAGCCCGTCGTACCTTTCGGGGGATCTGTCTCGCTGTGTTTTGGAACAATTCGACGTCGCTGCGATTGAAGCTCATAGATTTGGATGATTGATGATATGTCGAGTTTTTGCTCTCAAGCTATGGCGCAGTCTGTTAAAGTCTTATTGAAACTCTCGCCCGGAGGTGTTCCGTGAAAGGAAAATGAATCATTGCTTGGATCATCTGACTGACTGAAAAACTTGAAAGAAGATGAACTGTATTCCGGACAGTTAACAGTTTAACAGGACAGCAGACATGTGATGAATGAAAGTGTTTTGTTTTAGTTTTTTTTTTCTTCAGTTTTGTCCCTGTGAGATGCTGCACCACGGACACGGATGCTTACGGCTGCAATTTTGATTTTCTTTGCACTCCATTTAAGGTGCCACGGTAATAACAGTCATCGCAAGCTAGTGGCTACAAATTGGTCAGTACGCTGGACAACAACAAACATCAGCAAGCAGTTCGGGTCATTTTGTTCCAATAAACCACTTCACTTTTGATTTTGGACATTAGGAAGAAAAACGCCAGAGGCGAGGACGGACAGTATTTTATCTTTGGGGAACAATATTAAGGGGCAAAAGTGTTCCTGTGAAGCTGGCTAGCTCTCTATTTACTTTTAATATCCCATGGCGCTATCTTTGTTAGCTTAACTGGCTAAAGGTTGCCAATGTCATGGATGCTGGCTAGCCCCAGCGTTAGTTAGCGCTCGGTTAACAAACCAGCCAAAAGCCGTGGCTAGTCTCCCGAAAACGCATCTGTGTGAAGCTGGTATGTTTATTGCCTTTGGAACCAGTAAAACTTGTAAATGTCAAGTAGAACTTGTTGCTAGCTTGAGCACAAAAAAGAAATAAAAACACATTGGACAAACTTAACTTTCACTAACCACTGAGCTAAACTTAAGCTCCTCCCTGGCACACATAGATCTTCACACAGTCCAGATGTATCACTTCAACATACTTCCTTGACACTAATTACTACTTTCTGGCCAGGGCTTTGTTGACGGCATCTTGGGGGACAAAGCAGTTTTCACGCCCCCGCCACCCAAAAAAGTCAACATTTTTTATCATAGACACAAAACTGTCATTAGGCCTTGTGACCTCCTTGTAATATCAAGCTATCACGTTCACAAATCATAATGTGACAAAATTGTGATACCTCATTAAAGCACTACACCTTGTTTCAGCTTGATTGGTCTGTGGTGGCGCCAGACAGGCGCCCGCGGACATCAGGCATCACCATTGATTAGTCATGTGACACGTGGCGTGGCGTTTTTTCATGTTGCGCGAGTCTGGCTGTCCTGTTCCGCATATAATCGCGCGTGTCGGATGAGATGATTGTCAACCCACGCGCTACAACTCTAATGAAGCCAGCAGGACGCATATGATTAGGATGAAACAACTCCCACTCGCCCACTTCTTCGTGGAAATGCTCTTTCAAATAAGTGCGACAATTCTTTTTTTTTTTTCTTTTTTTTAATTGGGTTGCAACAAAATTCCTATTAAAAAATTTTGAGGGGGAAAAAAAACCCCAAACGTCATATGTCTTAAAATGTTTTTTTAAATATAAAAAAAGTCACAAGTCAAAAATTTTGTTTTAAATTTGTACATTTTTAAATTTAGTTTTAGTTTATTTTCATTTTTGTAAAAATGTTTTATTCAAGACACATTCAAGGGATGGGCATTTTAAATGATTGAAAGGGCCAATATTTTCCATCATTTTATTATTATTATTATTATTTTAATTAAAAATGATTACATCTGATGACATTTTAGGGATATATTTTATATTCTATTATCCAACAACAACAAAAATGCTATTTTACGTTGGGAAAAACATCAGTTTGTTTTTTTTTTTTAAAGAAAGCGATCTTACATTTCAAATACACGCAGAGGTGGGCAACGTCTCTTTCTTTTCAACCTCCTTCTTGGAAAACACAACTCCTGATCTTTGTTAGTCCTCCCACCAGCCAATCAAATTCCTCTTAGGTGAGAAAATAGACCCAAGAAATCAAAACACCACTTGAGGGAAACGTTCCTTTTATCTCATTAGCGTTTTTGCGAACGCTTGGCCTTCCTTGAATAGGTTTTGCAACAGAGATAGAACAGCATAGATGCATCCACTTTACTTCTTTCCTGCCCCTTTCTATGAGCTAACAAGGTAAATATAAAAAGCTCGCCGAGTGTTTTACCGCCGCTGTCAGAGTGTAAAGGCGCTATAAAAGACGGATGGCTGATAATCGTCCGGCGGTTTGCATGAATTGTGATTTCATGGAATTACATAAAGAGTCTTTTTTGCCGTTCGCGTCGCCGTCCCCATCACATTTTGTTAGCGGAGGGCGGGATGATTTCGAATCTTTCTGTGGGTGGAGATGAACCTATTTTGGTGTGTCGTTCAATGATGAGCCGCGGAATATAAAGAAGTAAAGTGAGAGGCCGCGTAGAGACGCATTTAGTAGTTGGTTATAATGGACGATAACCATTTAGTTGCCCCTCCCGCACCCCCCAGGTTATTTTGCTATAACGGTCGATGATGTATGACTATGTAAAATACAAAAATGAGGCTTCAAGCAGTTGGCTTGCCTATTCTGTATTTTTTTTTCCAGTGAAATGGGCTCTATGGCATTAAAGTTACCATTCAAGGACGGCACAAAACTGTTGAACAGCAAACCGGTATTGAGTGCAAGAACACATTTTATACATTTTTATGTTCATTTTTTTCCCATCAACTCACTGAAAATGCGAACATCAATTATGATTCCTTGATTGTTTGCTTGCTGTATAACAGTATGTTTATCCTGCATGGCATTCCAAATTCACTGAAAAATATGAGGCCTACTCACGTTGTTGTCGCGGAGGAAAGTACCCTGTGCAAGTGCAACTAAGCGATGTCTGCCATCTAGTGGTGAATGGTGACTTTTACTTTACTAATTGAGTAATTTGATTAACTGAAACCCCCAACTAAAAAAAATAGAAACGCTGATAAATTTTCCATGGAAAACAGAGGTGACTCCCCTTACCCCCCCCCCCCCCCCACAAAACAAAAGAAAAAAAAATCTGTGATGTATTCAAGGTCCACTACAGTAGAGAAAGCGAGTTTATAATTTTCCCCCCCGATCCACCACCCCTATTTTTTTTTTTTTTTTTTTATTTCCAACTTTGCCCATCCCCGCTGTACGTGTCTCGACTTGTTGGCTGCAAGTGGTCCACTTTCAACACCCACTTCTGTAACCAAATGTGGTTCGTTGCCTTGTAAAGGTCTAGCGCTGCCTGAGGCCTCCCATTTTATTTATTTATTTATTTGTCAGTGTTGTGAGAAGGCGTCTCGTCGACCCACAGCCTGCTTCATCCCAACATGTCTTGCCGAACATCTCTCTTTCCCAGCAGACCCCGCGCGTCACCGTCTCCCCCCCCCCCACTTCCGAAAGACACATGAGTAACCAGTCAGCCACGTGAAGGCGCATCAATGTGGATGTGATGGTGCCGTGCGCAAACAATAGGGAGCCGCTTGGGCTGCTTTTTTTTTTGTTCTCTCTGGCACAGCTCCTCTTCCTCCTGACCTAAGTCGGCCTGACGTATTCACCTCCTATCCTCGGTACCTATTTGCGGATGACTCTAACGTATGGTGACATGGCCAGGGGGGTGCAGCCCTTCCTCTGCAGAGCTGGCAATACGCGAGCTCGCTAATGTCTTTTGGCTGTTATTTATCTCGGGCGGAAAAACACAAACGGCGTCGGGGGAGGACGAGGGCGGAGCGCGGTCTCCAAAGCTGACACTCGTGCTTTTATTTGCGTTCTGGAGGATTCCAAAAGTTGCGCCCATTTGCTTCATATGCAGATTTAATTGACTGTGCTGTAACTGAAAACACTTGTCCCTAGAAATGAATGGAAATGACAGTAATCCGTTCCGGCCTTCCCCCAAAAATCCCCCCAAAATGTGTTTTTTAGTCAGAAAAATAGTCCTATATATTGTTTTTATTTAAATAAAATGAATTAAAACATAGCGTAGTGAAACTTTTTTCTTCTTTTTGCCACACATCTGGCTTTTCAGTTTAATAGACATCGTTGCTCCTTGTTGTGGTGTGTGTGGACACTAAAGGTAATGTAAAAAAAAAATCCAGTTTTCATGTTCTAAAAAAAGGCCTTTTTCAATTATTGGAAAAATGTGTTTGTTTTTATTTTTAAGTCTTATTTTTTTCTCTTCTCCGAACCAAATCAGGTGTATTTATTTCAACGATAGTTTTGTTGTGATTCTTTTTTTTTTTCAGAATTAACAGATTTTCGAGGTGAAAGTTAACGAGAAAATAAGCAGATTTTTCCCTAGAAAAATGCAAACCAAAAGTCAAATAGAGATGATATTTATTTGAATTAAGAATGTGTTTTCATCAAATAAGATTTCAGGTCGTAGTTTTTCAAATTGCATCTATTTTTATTAGTAGTAATACTTTTGATGAAAACAATCCTGTTTTTTGACCAATACATTTATCATGATGTAAAATCATAATTTTACAGGAGTACATCCTTTTTTGGGGTTGGTGGGGCGGGGGGTGCAGTCAGTCAGGATTTATGCCGTTTGTTTTGATTTCAATCGAGGAAAGCTGATTTTAATCGTGAATTTGTAATTCCAATCGCGGTCGCGGCAGCGATGAAACGCGTCCGTCGAAGCACCGCCGCAGTTTAAGAAAAGACCGAAGAGGACGCGTCCATCCCAAATTTGGCTGGAGCTTAGCGACGAAAGCAGTAGGCTGATGTTTCTCCATTAGCGGCGGTGGGTGGAAGTCATCGGTAAATATGCACGGCTGGCGTGGGCACACTCGTGAATGAGGAGCCCAGATTCGGTTTGCTCGCAGCCGTTCTATTTATAAAAGCGCGGGACAGTCGCCTGTCCTCACGAATGAACCTTACTGGGATGAATGCTTCCCACCGGGAATACGATCTGGGGGCGGGAGCGCCATTTCATGTCCGCACTTCCATCACACGGAGATGCGACACGTCAGCGGTCTCTGAGAGCAAGCTATGAGCACGCATGAACACACGTGATATGAACGCACACACATGAAATGGCCGCGCGCAGGCGTCTCTTAGCATTAGCGCACTGCTAGCCCCGATTGCGTAATTTCAGTGTGGCTTTCGATTCAGAATCCGAGTTGGACGAAAGGGAGTCAAAAGGGAGGGAAATCAGGGTGAGGGTTTTGAATTAGGGTTTTAAGGCCGATACGGGGTTTCCATCGAGCGTCAGGGTTTTAGGTTGGGGCTTCAAGGTGGATTAAGGTGTCAAACATGCATTCGGGTTTCAATGGAGGATTTCAATCTGGGGTTAGGGTTTCAAATTAGGGTTTTGAGAGAGAGTTTAATTCCGGTCAGGGTTTCAAGCCAGGTATAGTGTTTCAAAATCAAATGTGGTGAGTTGAACAAGAATTCTGATTTTCATGCAAGAGGGTCTTTAAGCCTAAATTGGGGTGTCAAATGTGGTTTTTGAGGAAGCATTAAGGTTTCAAACGAGATGGTTAGGGTTTTATGACTGAGTTACAGTTTCAAGTTAAGGTTTCAAAATGAGGTTTTCAAAGCTAGGTTAGGGTATCGAACAAGGATTCTGGTTTCGATTGAGAGTTTTAAGCGTGGTTTCAGTTCTCAAATTGGGGTTTCAAGCCAAGTAAAAGGTTTCAATGCAAGAGGGGTTTTCATGTTAGGGTTTCAAAATGATATGAAGATTTGGTTTGACACCCTACTGGTTTGAACAGCCTAACCAAGGCATGTCCCTCAACAAAGCATCTGCGGCATGTCAGACTGTCTTCACATTTCATCTTTAGCGCAAAAAGAAAAACATCAGCTCCAATTTACGGGCTAATCTGCGACGGCATCAAAGCAGAAGATTTTTTGAAACAACTGTCTGGTGTTTTTCCGAGCCGGCGCGCTGACGCGACCCAGAGGTGATGCCGGCGGGATTGACAAGACGCTCCCGCCGGGTCGGAGTGCAGACGGATTTGGAATAAATCACGGCGACGGGTCTTAGCCCGTCGTCGCCGCGCCGCCGGATACTAATATATCTCCCGCGTAGCTTGCCACTGCCGCTGCCACAAAGGCGCCTCGGGGGAAATGAATTGTGTGTGCGTGCAATTTGGAGAGAAAAATAATAATAACACCTCGAAAACATTAGCAGGTAGCAAAAGTTACATGCATGTGGGGCGGATATTGATGCATGCTTTGCATTTTTTTGTTTGTGTGTGTGTGTGTGTGTGTGTGTGTGTGTGTGTGTGTGTGTGTGTGTGTGTGTGTGTGTGCGCACTTTTTGGAACTCCAAAATAAATGCATAAATAAATAAAAATTCCTTAATAAGATGTCCAAATAAAGAATGTGGTTCTGCACAACAACCCTACCTTCAAACCCTTCGTGAAAGGCTGACTCGCAGCCCTAACCGCATGTTGAAACCACAACTTCAAAGCCTAAATTTGACTAGAAACCCTAACCGTGACTTGAAACCCTAACCTTGGCTTGAAACACACGTTTGAACCGCAACTTGAACCCTTAACCCAGGCTGGAAACCCAAACTTGAAACCCTCACCCTATATATGATTTAATCAATTTGATCATTTGTATTCTATATTTATTTCAATTGTATTATTATTATTTGGTTTTTAATTTTAACCTTATTTTATTCTTATTTATAGTCATATTTTCTGACTTCAGTTTTTAGTAATGATAGTACTTTCCAATTTTTAATTTTTTTAAAAATTATTGTACTTGTTGATATTCATTATATATACATGGATTATTATTGTTTTATTCATAAATCCTTTTAAATGTGTTTTAAATATGTATCCTTATTATTTATTCATAATTGTGTCGGTTTGTTTTAACCGGAATTTTAAGCTATTTTGGGGTAATTTTAAAAAAATGAATTATGATGTAATTATATAAAAGGTACATCGATTTTTTTTGCATCTTTTTAAATGAATCTTTTGAAAACATTTTTGGAAAACATATTTATTTATTGAATGTATATATTTTTTTATTGGTGTTTTTTTTCTGCTACAACTCGCCTGTTTACGAGCATCTCTGCCTGAGTGTCTTTTTTTTTTTTTTTAACACACGTGACCAAGATCATGTATGTCCAATACACATGCTCTAGTTCATGTGTCGGCGCTGCGTTTTAAAGTATTTATTCCTCCCCTGGCACGTCACGTGACCACTCTGAAATATCTCGGCCTTGTTCATATTTTATGCCTCTCTTGCCTAATTTAAAGGAGGGAATTAGAGCAGAAAATTTGGCGAGAGCGGCTAATGGACACACACACACTTGACACTGGGCGCCATCTTGTTCTTCACACAAACAAAAAACAAAATCCTGCGAATGAACCGAAACCTTGTCCCAATTCACGCCTCGAATTTGAAATCCAAACCCGAGTTCACAACTAATATTGATCGTAATGACGCCGGTGGATGACACTCGATCTACTTTCCGGCACAGCTTTTGCTTTGCATCGTTTGAGGCGAAATCTTGGTCGGGGGATGACAACGTCACATCAGATTTGACCGCGCCCCCCCCCTGCCCTTCCCTTCAAAAACATCCAACATGGTGGTCGGTCACGTGGATGACATCACGCTCGCAGCGTCCACGCACGCACACACGCACACGACTCCGACCTGGTTTGAGACGAATGATGACGACGTGATACAACGGCAGCGAAACAGCACTCGCGTCTGCCATCTTCTGTCCTGGGCAAACCCCCTGAAGCATTCTGCTCAATATCCAACTCGTGCGACGAATCGTCCATCTGCGAGTTTGCTCTTTTTCCTTCACTAGCAAGACAATTGGGCAAGTGAGTGTGTGCATTGACTCTGCCCGACTACAACCGTCTTACCGGTGACGTTGCTCTCCTCGACTGCATGACATTTCTGACTAGTGGTGTTGGTGGGGGGTTCGTGTACTCCGGTACATGAGTAAAACAACCACGAATGACCTTTATTTTCACGACTGTATGCCATTTTTGTGTGTGAGAAAAAAAATGTCTGCGTCACTGGGGATGTTTTTCTCGACCTGAATGACATTTGTACACACTGGCAGAGCAACGACGTCGTACTCATGATGCTTTTAACACCCCCCACCCCCACTTGTGCCACTGCTTGACATTTCTAGTAAATAAAAGTCTAAATAGCTCTCTCTCTCTCTCTCTCTCTCTCTCTCCTTTCTATCTCACTCTTTTCACTCACACCCCTTTCTTTTTCTGTCTTTCTTTTTTCTGCTTTCTCTCTCTTTCTCCTAGTCCCGCTTTCTGTTTTTTCTCTTTCTCTGTCGCTTTCTCTTTTTCTGTCTTTCTGTTTCTCTTTCTCTCTTCTTGTTTCTCACATTGCTCTATTTCCCTCCCTTTCCCTTTCTTTCTCTAACTGTCTTTCTTTTGCACTTTCATTTTTCTTTCTTTGTGTCTTTCTTTCTTTCAAGCCCCGATTTGAAACCCTAACTCAGTCTCCAGCCCTCCTTTCAAACATAAATTTGAAATCCCAGACTCAGGCTTAAAAGCCAAACCCGAAAGCCTTCTTGAAAACCTCTCCCCTCGTAGGTTGCAACCCTAATCCGAAAAACGAAACCCTCACCCTGTTTCAAAACAATATTTTGGAATCTTGACCGTGGTATTTCCAACATTATTTTGAAACCCTAGCCCTGGTTTGAAACCTGAACCATTGTGGTTTGAAACCCTAATTCCATAACTTGAAGCACAAACTCAAGCTGAAAGCATCCTTTGAAATCTTCCCCCGAAAAGCCCAATTGAAACCCTGGCCCTATCTTTAAACCCTAACCTTAACTTAAAACCTGACTCTGAAACCCTCACCCCCGTAATTCCTCGATTTGCACGTCGGCTGGACGACCCCGAAGGGCATCTCCCGAGTTATGGCGCTGCCGCTCATGTAAAATGTAGGTGAGCCGATGACATATGCATGACCGACTGGAAGCTGCAGTACTCGTGGTGTGCGTGTGTGTGTGTGTGTGTGTGTGTGTGCAGCCTAAAAAACCTGAAGCTTCAAGGTCTGCTTGGGATGTGTGGCGTTAATACACAAATAAGACTTTTCAGCAGCCCTCAAATCTCACCACAATTACATAACTCAAATATGCTTGTTCTTTGTCGGCCAGGCGGTTTTTGTGCAAGAGCACTTCTCTTGCTTCAAGCAGTTTGCGATAAAAAAAAAAGAAAAAAATCTTCAGTTCTGAAAGCTAGTCTCACTTGGTACTGCATATGAGGAAGTTTATCTTACCATAAGAAATGCCCTAAATCGAAAGTGTCGATTCATCCATCCATCCATCCATCTTCTACCGCTTATCCGGGGCCGGGTCGCGGGGGCAGCAGCTTAAGCAGGGAAACCCAGACTTCCCTCTCCCTAGCTACTTCTTCTAGCTCTCCCCGGGGGATCCCGAGCTGTTCCCAGGCCAGCTGGGTGACATAGTCTCTCCAACGTATCCTGGGTCGTCCTCGGGGTCTCCTCCCGGTGGGACATGCCCGGAACACCTCACTAGGGAGGCCCTCAGGAGGCATCTGGATCAGATGCCCAAGCCACCTCATCTGGCTCCTCTCGATGTGGAGGAGAAGCGGCTCTACTTTGAGCCCCTCCCGGATGACCGAGCTTCTCACCTTATCTCTAAGGGAGAGCCCGGACACCCTGCGGAGAAAACTCATTTCGGCCGCTTGTATCCGGGATCTCGTTCTTTCGGTCACGACCCATAGCTCGTGACCATAGATGAGGGTTGGAACGTAGATCGACCGGTAAATTGAGAGCTTCGCCCTTTGGCTCAGTTCCTTCTTTACCACGACAGACCGATACAACGTCCGCATCACAGCAGACGCTGCACCGATCCGCCTGTCGATCTCTCGCTCCCTTCTGCCCTCACTCGTGAACAAGACCCCAAGATACTTAAACTCCTCCACTTGGGGCAAGACCCGGAGAGGGCACTCCACCCTTTTCCGACTGAGGACCATGGTTTCAGATTTGGAGGTGCTGATCCTCATCCCGACCGCTTCACACTCGGCTGCGAAACACTCCAGTGAGAGTTGGGGAGCCCTGCTTGAAGGAGCCAACAGTATCACATCATCTGCAAAAAGCAGAGATGCAATACTGAGGCCACCAAAACGGACCCCCTCACCGCTTCGGCTGCGCCTAGAAATTCTGTCCATAAAAGTTATGAACAGAATCGGCGACAAAGGGCAGCCTTGGCGTAGTCCCACCCTCACTGGAAACGATTCCGACTTACTGCCGGCAATGCGAACCAAACTCTGACATCGATGGTATAGTGACTGAATAGCCCGTATCAGGGGGTTCGGTACCCCATACCCATAAGTGTCGATTGTTTTACCGAATTGCTTCAGTGGGGGAATTTCGAGGCCAGCTATTTGTTTTGAAGAATCTTATCAAGGCAAATTTTCATGTACTATTGTCAGGTAATATTGCTTAAATACTTGGACAGTGGACACCAGCATACTTTGCGGTTCAGGACCGGTGTTAAGTAGGTGCACTGTAATTCCACTTTTGACCACTAGATGGTAGCATGCATGTTTAGGTTGCCAAAGTGACACTCCAAGTACAGTACTATACTGTACTTCAGCACAGTCTAGTTTTTGTTGGAACTTCTTGAATGTCAGCCGCTGTAATTCTGCTTTTTAAGCCTACAGAAAGCTGTAAGTTCATTTTATAATGTACATCTTTGAGCATATAGGCTCCAGCACCCCCCGCGACCCTAGTGAGGATCAAGCGGTTCGGAAAATGGATGGATGGATCTTTGAGCATGATTATTGATGCATCTCGTGAGATGCTAATGTTTTTAGTTTGAAAAAAAAATGGGATCCCAGCATAGCCTAGATTTTGTTGAAAGTTGGTTGAAAATTTGTGAATGTCATCCACTGTATTCCTGCTTTTTAAGACGACAGAAATTTACATTTTGGTCATGATTAGTGTTGTGTAATGAACGTGAGGTCATACGTTAAATTTGCTATTTCGGAAAAAAAAAGAGATTTGTTCACTGTTAACAAAAGGATTGGTCCACTGTTTGTGCAATATTTTTGTGGAGTCCATTGCTCTTGTTCCCTAAAAAAAAAAAAACATTTTAAAAAGTATGTTTAAAGACATCAGAAAAAAATGATACATATTTTTCACAATTTGCGGGCTGACCCGGTCACAACCAGTTTTTGCGATGTAAACTTTCCAGAAAAGAGACGAGATGCCGAATTTGTGCTTTGAGTCTCGTATTCTGTTGATCCTTCTGCTGCGGAAGTCCCTCGCTGTTCATGTGTAGGCATCATTGCTGGTGACTACACTCGGTTCGAGGCACAAGACAGGAGACAATTCTTATTTTTCTTTGTGTGGTCGCTATCACTGAGTCGCTAAACACCTGGCGTGCCACAGTGCACCTTCACTGCCAGAAGCGAACTGCAGGGAAGCTCCACCCCCTTTATTTACATACACCCCAGAACATGGTATCCCTCCACACAAAATAGTACCAACACTAAACTCTAATGCTAGTGGCGTACATCGTCACCCAACACCCCCACTCGATGGCGCCACATACACTAACATTGCATTAGTTACCTATACACCTGTTTTAATGCTGTCAAGTGCTTTTCCCTTGGATCAGACATATACTGAGATAGTCTACTCACAATCCAGCTAATATCAGGTCTAGTGCAGGTCATGATGTATATGAGGCTGCCCAGCATTGCTCTATATTTCCTCTGATCAGTTTTGTCCCCTTCTGGAGCCAGGTCATATTTGATTTCACTTGGAGTGGCTCTTGCTTGGCATTCAGACATGCCAAACCTTTCCAATATTTTCTCAATATATCTGGATTGGTTCAATGTGATTGAGCCCACATTTTGCTTGAAATCAATCCCAATGAAATGAGTGAGGCATCCGAGATCTTTCATCCTAAACTTACTCTTGAGTTTCTCTTTGATCTCGCATAAACACCTCTCATTGCTGGCAGCCACAATGATATCATCGACCCACACTAACAAAATTACTTTTTCTTTGTCAGACATTTTGGTGTAAATACAGTGGTCTGCTTGACTCTGTACAAACTCGTTCGCCAGTAAAAACTCATGAAGCATCATGTTCCAATTTCTCCCAGACTGTTTGAGGCCATATATGGATTTGTTTAACTTACACACAAGTTGTACACCATCCCTTTGTTTCACACAAAAACCTTCAGGTTGATCCATGTATAGTTCGCAGTCAATAGGTGCATGTAAGTATGCTGCCTTCACGTCCATTTGGTTTAACAGCAACTCATACTGTGCAGCAAGCTGCATCAGTAGTCGCAGTGATGTCAGATTGGCGGTCGGCGAAAATGTCTCAGAATAGTCAAGTCCTTCTCTCTGACTGTACCCTTTGGCTACATATCTCGCTTTATATGTTTCATTGCCTTTGTCATCCTCCTTTAAAGCATACACCCACCTTCCCCCACTGTCTGTCTACCCTCCGGTAATGGCACAAGGGTGAAAGTGTCATTCTCTTTAAAAGAAGTCATCTCATCTATCATCGCCTTTCTCCACTTTTCTGACTTTGGCGATGCCATTGCCTCAATAGAATGTTTGTGGCAATCCCACTGTTGCTCTATAGCAGTAATCAATTGTGATCTCATTGCCTTTTATCACACATTCATAATCCTCTAAATATTTTGGTGTCTTCCTTTCTCTACCAGAAGTACGAGGAGTCTCATTACCATTGGTTGAGTCTGTGTCGCAGTCAGGTTTAAGCTCTGGTTCAGTGTCAGAATCTTTTCCTACATATTCCGTCTGTAACTGACTTGCTTTAGGCATAGTTACCCACTCTACATAGTGGTCCTCCAGTTGGGTCTTCTCGGTCTGTGTCTCACTCTCAGTCACGGTCTTTGTGATGAAGTGGACCAGTCTGTGTTTCTGAACTTTGTTTGTCTCTGGAAAATAAATCAAATAAGCAGGTGAATGACGGTCAAAACCAACAAAGATCCCCTTTTGCCCTTTGGATCTAGCTTTCTCTGTTTTGCTCATACACCATGCATTCTGAACCAAACTTTTTCATTTTTGACAAATCTGGTCTTTTTCCTGTGAAAAGGAAATAAGGAGTCTCCCCTGTTCTTTCGCAGTAACATCTGTTCCGTATAACTGCTGCTGTTCTGGCTGCATATGGCCATAGCTCTTTGGGTAAGCCTGATTCTATCAGCATACACCTGACCATCTCAAACAATGTGCGCCAGTTCCTCTCTGCTGTCCCATTTTGATGTGGGGAGTAGGGCGCTGATCTCTCATGTTTTATCATATTATCTCGAAGTAGAGATTGATACTCTTTTGAAACAAACTCTGTCCCATTATCCGATCTCATTCGCTTCACTTTACCATATGGTGCTGTGTCTGCCAAGAACTGCTTTGTAGCCTCGACTGCCATGTTTTTGTTCCTGAGAAGTATACAAAAACAGCTCCAGAAAAGTCATCAGTAAAAGTGATGGCATATTTGTACCCGTCGAATGACTCTGGGTCAATAGGCCCACCTAGATCTGTATGTACCAGCCCTAATGGCTCTTTAGCTCTCACATCACTTTTCCTGTTTCTATTCTGGGTGAATTTCCCTTGAATACAGGTTTCACACTGGTTAGGTCTAGTTTTGTTACTAATTTTCATACCTTCTACCACAGCTTCAAGTTTAGCAATATCACCATAGTTACAATGGCCCATTATCTCATGCCATGTTTTCATGTCTAAAGATGCATTGCAGGAGTCCTCACTGCATGCAGAATTTTCTGTGACAATGTCAAGATAGTACATTCGGTCCTTTACAATCATCTTGCATATTGTCCCATCTGAAAGAATCATTTTGTTGTCATTCTTCGCAAAGTTGAACTTTGCTCCTTTCGAGTTGCTGCATCCACAGAAAGGATATTCTGCGGGTATTCTGGGATGAGGAGAGCATTTGTGAGCTTGACACTCACTACTCGTCCACTGCTGTCGGACAGCTTGATTTGCGCGTCCCCCTTCTTCTCGACACTTCCGGTGATCCGTCTTCCATCAGCCAGCTGCATGATGTGATCTTTAGGCCTGAAACTCTCATCAAATCGGATGAATGCGGTCTTGTCGGTGATTATGTGGGCAGAAGCACCGCTGTCCACGAGTAGTCCATATTGCTGCGCTCCTTGGGTCGCCATTCACTCACCGAACAATAATGTTTCTTCTTCTTCCCTCGAAGATTTGGCTTGGTCTCTGCCACGGAAAACTTTTTCCGAATCGTCCATAACTGTAGCCACTTTATTGTTCTTATCAGCTTTTGTCGTTCGCTTGTGTGGTTTCTTATCCTTACTCGTGCAGTCTCTTGCTTTATGCCCCACTTTCTCACAAATAAAGCATTCTCCATTGAAGACGTATTTCTTGTCTTTTCTTTGGGCTTCGGCTTGAATGACTTGGCGGTCATTACTTCATCTGGTCTGGGCCTGCTTCGGTAGCGGAGGGTGCATTCAAAACTTCTCAGCCTAGTCTTGAATTCAGCAAAGGTTAACACTTCCCTCGTTTGAGTCACATGCACAGAAAATGGGTTGTATTCATCAGTGAGTCCTTTCAACACCATAGCCACCAATAGTGCATCGCTTAGGTTCTCTTTAGCTCTTTGTAGCGGCCACTAGCTTCTCGACACGTGCTAGATAGCCCGCTAGCTCCTCGCCGTTATCCATTAGCATATTGGTTAGCTCTGTGTACAGCCCGACAATTCGCGGCTTTTCTTGGACTCAAAATGGCGTCTCAATATTTCCAGACTTTTCTTACCATCTTCTGGTGCTTCATACAGGATGAGTGTCAGTGTTTTATCATCCAAGCAGCCGCACAGTTCAGCATATGCCAGTTCATTTTTCCACACGGTTTCTGTTGCGGCCTGTTCGCTGGATCCCGTAGCTACATCACACCCGAGGATAGCATCTTTTAGCCCGATGGTTTTCAAGTATGCTAGGAACCTCGCCTCCCAGATGTGATAGCGGGCCTCATCTCCGTCAAATCGCGGCGGTAATCCTCTCCCATAGAGCGCCGCTGTGCCTGGAACCCACCTGGGCCCATAACCTGTTGATCCTTCTGCTGCGGAAGTCCCTCGCTGTTCATGTGTAGGCATCATTGCTGGTGACTACACTCGGTTCGAGGCACAAGACAGGAGACAATTCTTATTTTTCTTTGTGTGGTCGCTATCACTGAGTCGCTAAACACCTGGCGTGCCACAGTGCACCTTCACTGCCAGAAGCGAACTGCAGGGAAGCTCCACCCCCTTTATTTACATACACCCCAGAACATGGTATCCCTCCACACAAAATAGTACCAACACTAAACTCTAATGCTAGTGGCGTACATCGTCACCCAACATATTCATTTCAAAGTCACGTGTGGCACAGCCCGTCTGAGTACCCCTGAAAGGAGAGCGACAGGCAGCGCGTTGATTTGCATCGCCTTCATTCTGAAGACAGGAAAGATGTCAGCCCGCGGGCGACGTGCAGCGTGTACTTTATAATTAACCTCTCATCCTTCGCGCCTGGCGTCTCGCAAACATTCACCTCGTTTCTCGACGCAATCACAATGCTTCCATTATTTATTTATTTATTCATTTTGAAGAGATGCCGACTGGACATCATTCCAAACCAACGCAAAGACCTCCACCAAGGCCAAAACATCAAACACATTTGGGATGCTGAATCCATCAAACGAATGCAGTGCGAGCCGAACAGACACACTGACTAAATGGACGAGACAAGTGTTTACAAAGTCTTTTTCAACAACGTTCTAGCGGCCGTTATGACTGTGAAAATCAGATACCGTCAATGTGTTACTTGACATTTCAGTTTAATTATGCACTACATATTTTTTTTTCCATTCGAAATCCAAAGACATGTCAGATAATGGCAACCCGATACAGTATAGGGGTATGCAATTATTTTTCAGTTTTATTGAGTCCCGTTTTGTTTCTTGCTGTCGGATGGCTCGTAGTTGTAGTTCTTTTTGCTTCCAGTGGGGGGCGTGGTGATCTCACCTGGGAGCCATTGGTAATCATTCGCCAGTCCGAAGCACTCGGTGCACATCCGGTTCCTTTGTTTATTGTTTGTATCCTGCCTTTTTCCAGAATACCTCTGTGAGCGGTTAACGCTCTGTTTTTTGTTTTTGTTTTTTGGAAGCTCTTTTGTGGCACTCGTTGCTCCCTCGTCCCATCACCGTAAGCTACGTTTTGTTCCCTTGTCCCTGCTTATTGCTGTTTGTCTTGTACCATAGTTTGAAGTTAGTTTCCCATTGGTTTGGGAATGCACTCTGTTCCCCAATTCTGACTCTTCATTTATTTTTTGTTTCTTTAGTTTTTGTAAATAGACTGCTTTAGTGTCCAACCAGTCACATACCAATGAATAAGTAATGATTTGGTGAAGTTTATCTGCAAAAACTGAATAGGATAATAATAATAATAATAATAATAATAATCTGTTTATCCAGACACATGAGCAAGATACACTTCAGTTGCTTTCGTGGACCACAGAAAATGGTCTCCCCAGGCCTCGAGTTTGACCAGCTAATCGAGTAGCTAGCTACCTGAATGATGAAGAGTTTGGCTGCTTAACTTATTCACTAGCTCAATACCTGACGGACAGAAAAACTTCACTAACTTCGGGCCTAATGAAGAGATAAGCTTCACCGACTGACATCCACGAATGAATAAATTGAAGAACTGACTTGTTCGTGAATTTTGAAAAGTGCAAATAATTAGCTTAATTGCTCCAAAAATTCAAGCGCCAGACTCCATGACGTGTCGTCTGCATGGCTCGCTAAAATATATTTTTGCCGCGCCGTCGCCCTATAGCCATCGCATTTTATTTAGTCTGGTGCTTCAGGGGACATTTAGAGAATGGGGGGAAAAATGCTAGCAGAGGGAGAGGAGTGTCTTTTGGGGGGAGGGGGTGGGGCGGCGAGGGTTACGATTATCATCCATCTGTTCAATTAACTGTCAGCTTTTTCACAAAATGAATGAAAAGGCAGCGGGGGGAAAAATTAATAAATAAATAAAGCTCGTCGATATCGCCAGGGCCACAAATTGAAACAGTGGCCTCATGCATTTCTGAGTGCGAAGCGTGAAAACGGACGCAGACGACACTAAGCGCGGGGAAAAAGAAGAATTAAACTAATTTCCGAAAACATGCATAATATCGATATCTGGCCTTCCTGACAAGCGATAAGCATAATGAGCTTTTCTTCCTCCTTCAGCTGGATCCGAGGAAATCGCATTGTGTGTTACAGATGTAAGCCTCATTATCTGACCTCAACTTTCTTCCATTCAATTCCCACACTCGCTGCTCGTGGTGCGAATCAGCCTGATGAAAGAAGTTTTTTTGTTTGTGTTTTTTTTTTCCCCCTCAAGGAGGCTGAAGTCGTTTTATCAACTCTCACGGCCAAAAAGATAGCGAGCTACAGACAGCTGCTGCTCACTTTGCTACTCTTCTCACACAGCAAGCGTTGGATAACGTGAGTCACAGCACTTGTTTTTCACGTGGTTTTCCTGAAATGTTATTTTATTCATTTATTTGACTTTTACTAAATACAAATGTTTTTTTTTTTTTTGTATTTAATTTTTTATGACAATAAAACTAGTCAGAACACTGAGTGCAGGTGGTAGTACGCCTGCTGAGCAAATCATTTGTCAGGGTAGTGTGTTTTAAAAAAAAATGTCTTCAATTCTACCTTTTTGAAGTTGACTGTCGCCGTGTCCATTTGCAATCCAGACCACAATCCAGCAGCATAGTTGCTTAAAGAATCCTCTCGAGTGTCGGTTAATGGGGCATGAATTATGACATGCTTTTTAAATATGCCGGAAGTTTTAAATTCTACTTTTTAAGTGGGTCGTTGTCAATAATGGTCTATTTTAAAACTGTTCTCATATCTAGGCGCACTGTGTTATAAGGCGCATAGAATAGAAGCTACAATAGTGGGTGCAGTTACATTATGCATCCACTAGATGGAGCTACGCTAAAGGGATCCAATTCAGCTTTGTTTATGTCGCGCTTTCACAACCGATACGGCTGTATCAAAGCGCTTGACAGAACATTTAAAAACACTACGTCCAAGAAATCAGAGTACTGATCCATATATAAGGCGCATCGGATTCTAAGGCACACTGTCGGCTTTTGAGAAAATGGAATGCTTTGAGGTGCGCCTTATTGTGCGGAAAATACGGTAATCTAAAAGTCTCCATTTGTTCAGTCATCCAACAGGCACTCGACACGTCACGTTGTCCCTAAGTGGCCGTTGAACTTTTAGACAACAATCAGCAGGGAAAATCCATCCCCGTCGTTGGGCATAAATTCACACGGTGAGGAAAACAGGATGTAATCAATTTGGCCACCGGTGCCTTATCTACACTTGCAGATCCTCCCCACCACCAGCATCACGCAACTCCCTCCGTTCCCTTTTTATTTATTTCCTCCCTCTATCTTTGAATTCTCAAACAGCGCTTCCTATGGTGAAAATAACTTTTTCTGTCAACTTGATGAGACGGCTTGTTACCAGCAAGGTGAGTGGTGATAACCTGACTTTCATCGGATGGATCAGTTGGGCTATGGACTGTCACAATTTTCTTTTCTCTCTCTCTCTACCCTTCCTGCTTCCCACCCAATTGAGTGTGTGTATATATTCAACTCAGTTGGGATTTATTTGCTGTTAGGCGACTTATATTCCTCCAGCGCGCTTGATCTCCTTGAATCAGATTGCACCTTATCGGACAGGGCAGACTGCACCGAAGCTGGGGTGTGAGATAGCGCGCTGCCGGCTGAGCTCTCAATCCGCGTGTCGCACATTAGCGGCGCCATTACCACAGCTCTGCTTGACGTCCACCCGTGTTGCGTTGGCTAAATATCTAATTGAAAATGGGTTTTGATTCGGGGAACCAAAAAAAAAATATATATATATAACGGTGTGAACCAGAGATGGGGACTCGAGTCATTGCGACCTGGAGATGAGAATCAACTTGAGTCACTGAGACTTGACGACTAAAATTCCAGTCGAGTTGATCTTTTAAGCCCTTATTCGCAAAGCTCTTTCAAATTCTCTGAAAAGCAGTGACATCCCCTGGTCTAGACCCCTCATCGAGAAAATCAAAACTCTCAGAGCAGGAGAGGAGTGGGGTGTAGAGAGGAGAAGCGGCAATAAAAGAGGCCAAAATCCAGATGTCAAAGGGTGAGGCATGGCAAGACAATAGTTGAGTATTACATGTGGTTTTACCAAATGCGACTTTAGATATAAATCTTAAATTGAGATTAGGATTTTCGACAGTAGTAGCTGCTCTAATTTCCACCCCCCTGCCTGTCTTGAACATGGTCATGCGACCCTGGTCACGTTTGCCATAAAGGCCTTTGCTTAAATCCATTACGGCTTTGGGGAGGGTATATGTACACGTATTCCTTTGGTGTACGTTTTCACAGAAGGATCCAAAGAGGCAGAAGCAGGATGCGCAGGGGGCAGCACTGATAATACCTCGGCACACAAGAGGACATCTTCAGAAGGGCATCTACTTTCTTGCATGTATATACTCGAAAGTGGTTTGCTATCTTGATGGCCTTGGAATAGATCGTAGAACACAGAGCCAGCGATGCTTTTTATTCTGCAGTTTCACTCGGTGTCTGCCTTGCAGAGTCTTTGGTCAGGCATGTCGGAGAACAGGTGCCACATAGTATGTGAGACAATGTTCGTAAATGCATCATCTGATATTCACATTCACAGAGTTGCGAGGTGGGAGGAGGTGGAAATATTTTGGTGGCCCAGGTCGGGTTTGAAAAAAATCTGAATTTTACCCTTCACGCCGCATGAAAATAATCAAATACGTGTCACAAAAAAAATCTGAATTGAGCTGCCGAATGAACGTAGCCATATTTGCTGACAATGGACAACTCCCAAACCGAATTTTCGCAGAATACAACACGGACTTGGGGGCTGCACGTTCAGAAAATGAATCTCTCGCCAAAAACCGTGTCATAAGCGACTTCTTAGCGATTAGTCTCAACATCAGTTTGGATTTTATTGCTGTATGACAACCTCTGTCGGTTGGCGTCGATCGTGTTTCGAATTTCAGGAAATTGCAACGTGTGCAGGGAGCTAAAATGAAACTTCACACATTCAGTCCAAAAAAATAAATAAATCGACGTTTCAGGATACAGTTTTTATTTATTTATTTATTTATTTTATCTGCGATGACAAATGAGTTCATTTTGCGAGACCTATTTTTCCGACGATTCAACCCCAACATGAAATAAGGTGGAAGCTTCTGTCACCCACAGCGAGAATCGTTCAGACTGAATCATTTTGCCTTTGGACGGTTCTGCTGATGAGCCCAGTGTCACTGCCCACCCATTTGCTGATAGCCCACCGGTCACTCGGCAGCGCTCTCATTTTCCCTCGGCAGGCCTTTGAAGCCCAAGACCGAAATTAAAGATCTGCAGATATCACTCGCCCGTTGCCGGCTGCGCTCGCCCCACCCGCCCGTTTCGCTCCACCTTGCTAAGATGAAATGCGGTGCTTTCATTAGTATTTTATTTAATTATTTGGATGAATGAATATTCAGTCGTGGTTTTTACATATAAAATCGTGTTGGGGAAGCCATTCACTCTCCAACAATGTCGACAGAACATGGTCATTGGAATTCTTTGTACAATCTTGCAGATTATTTGTATGCCTTGTTCAAGCTTTAGAAGTCTAATATTATTCTTTCTGCCCCGTGAGTTATCGGTTTGGCAACATTTATGTCGCTTCATTCTGGTCATGTGACACATTGGTGTCGCCACTTGTTGTTAGGTAGAATATGTGGGGCAACATCAATGCTTCCCCAACAGCAACGTAAAAGCACAGACAACAAATGGTCAACACAATTTTGCTTATGAGACACATTTTTGTGTGACTTTGGTCCGACAGCCAGAATTTCTGTCACCGCTGTCACAAAAATACACGTGATCATTGTTTCTATGGCAACAATCAATTTGTCTTCCAACAGTCACATATTAAACAAACAATCAAACTTTCACTAACGAGCAGGCTGTTTTTCTTCCACGGTAAGGAAAGATATTTGAGAGCAAAAAAAAACTGAGGTACACAAGCAAAGGAGGAACAAGGCGAGCAGGAGAAGACAACTTTCTTTATCCAATTACTTTGAGATTAGTGAGCGCGCAGAACAATCTATCCAACAGAAATTGAAGAGAAACTTGGAAACTAATTACAAAGACAGAGCTTGGTCGAACCCTATGGCAGGTAAGGACCCGATTGACCAATACTGAAGGATGTGTAGGAGGTTAAATGAACGCCACCTAAAGACAGGAATCCAGGTAGAAGTAGAAACCCATCCTCTGCTCTTCAATGAACACATCCAATTTAGTTTTTTGTTTTTTTTGGTGCTCGTATCTTTCTCTACAAGTTGACAACCAAAGCCCTAAAAGTTGTCATTAGATGTGCTCGACTGGTTGTGACTGGCGGATATTTTGCCTGTCATCCAAAATGCGTGATTGGCTGGAATGTCATCTCATCACTGTGCAGGTTGATAAACGACATCATTGATCAGATCTGTCAAATAAAACATCGCCCCAAGTCAGCCATCGTTGACTCTGGGGATGTTCTGTGCTGCCATTGTTTACAATCCAAGGTTTCACCGTTACAGCATATAGGCAAGTAAAAAAAATAAAAATAAATACATTCCAATGTTTTTAAATAATTTTTTGGGGGGGCGGCCATCTTTTGTGTTTCGAATGCTTTAGGGAAAATTTTTCGAGGTGATATAAAAGTGCTTTTAAAAATTATTTTAATACTGATGAAATTTGTAATTAAATGTTTTGGGATCATAGTTATATTACTAATATAAAGTAATATTGGCGACAAACAATTTGGAGCTGGGGGGGCAGGGCTTGGTCCCCATTCCTCATGAGTTGCACGGTTTACTGTAAAAAAAGATGACAAATTTAATTAAAAGCGTTGGAAAAAAAATGATTTCAGTGTATGCTGTTGATTAAAATCAAAAGGGTTGGAACATTTCACTCCATCTGGAATTTGGACAGATGACATGACACGTGACTCCAATATCCGAAGAGAACGTCGCATCAAAGAAATGATTGACACGCTGAGGAGCGACAACTCACGGCTGTCCTTGAGCCACACGCTAATAGCTAATCCGGCTTTTGGCTCTGACAGCCAACCTCAGCTAATTAATCCACTTTTGATACACGCCTCGATACGTACTGAATGAGCCCAGCGAGCGGGGCGCCGTGTCGACTTCTGTGGGAGGGAGGAGACCATCTCGCGGCTTATCTCCGTGACACAAACCCTCGGAAAATTTGCATGAAAGCAGCGGATGGACTCGCTCAGCGGTTTCTTTGAAATGCACTCGGGGATAAATATGAAGAATAGCATTAAAAAAATTCACTGCTAGCTAATTTATATGGACTGAAGGGTTTGGGATATGACACGCTGTGCACCAGTCGAATGTATCTCATTTTAAATGTCAACTTAGCCACCTGTTGGCTGCGGAATTTGTACCGACCGCTGGGGCCTATCCCAGCCGTCTTCGGGCAGTAGGTGGGGGACACCCTGAACCAGTCGCCAGCCAATCGCAGGGCACACAGAGACGAACAACCATCCGCGCTCACACTCGCGCCTAGGGACAATTTAGTGTGTTCAATCAGCCTGCCATGCGTGTTTTTGGAATGTGGGAGGATAGCGGAGTACCCGGAGAAAACCCACGCAGGCACCGGGAGAACATGCAAACTCCACACAGGAAGGACCACCGGGCCGCTACAAATAGTCCAAGAAATATTTTCGATGTTCAAACAATTAATGGACTCTCCTTTTATTTGGTGTGGTTTTAAAGCAAGAACGTTATTGTGCATTTAGTGTAATGGCAGCGCGGCGTTCAGAACGGCACTCGAATGACACAAGTGCATTAAAGCCGCCGCCTGTGGCGCTTTTAGCGACATCTTCATGGGAACGCTATTGATTGGATTTGGATGCTTAACTGGACAACTCCCAATTAAGACGAGGGGCGATGAAGTGACTGCTAAAAGCATTTGGTGTGCATTTAGATATTAGTCTGATGAAACTATGCACAGCAACGGGTTTCGTTCCATTTAAAAATACACGTTTTTTTTGTTGTTGGTTTTTTTACTGCCTGTAATGGGCAAACATCACCATGGATGCAGAGCCTAAAATGTCCTTGTGAGTCGGGTCTTTGTGATAAACGCAAGCTGAGGCTAAATAAATCACAGGACGCAAATGGAAGGCGTACAGTGTGGAGTCTCCATGCAAATATTTATTGATGAGCTTCTTTTGCAAAATGGAAATAAAATGAGTCACCTCGGGCAGGAGTCCAAAATAACTGCAGCATCCTTCCTGCTGCATCTTAACACCAATCCAATCGGAGCTGTTATTTATTTCTTTTTTTTGTCGGTTGCCGCATTTCTCCATTTCCTCTCATTTATTTTTTTTAGCTCGCAATTTCTTTATCAACTCTTAATGTAATAAAAGACATGGGCCACAAAAGATTTCAGAGCCATTGAATTTTTTTTTTTCCCTTTTTAAAAATGTAAGCTAACTAGCAAGGCACAGCAGCAAATGTGGCCAAAACTGAAAACATATGTGGTGAATGATTTCATCAGGAAACTTGTTCGTCAATTTTAGGAGAACTTATTTCTGCTCATGTGACACGGTTTTGGTCACTTGTTGCTGGGCAGACTTCATTGGGCACAATCACTGCAACCTGCAAAGATAAACGTCCATAGTTACAGCGGTCCATTTGATTCTTTGTAAAACTTTAACATTGAAAAAGCATTTTAGCTAGCTCAAAACAATGATATTTTTCAATTGGGTCATGTGACACAATTTTGGGCAACTTGTTGCTCAGCATATTCAAACAACAGATAGTTGTTGTCCATTTTATTTATCATAAACCTGAGACGGTTAAATACCATTTAAGCTAGCTAAGATTCTTCTTTTGAGTCATGTGACACATTTTTGGGCAACTTCTTGCTAAGCACAATCACAGGAGTTTTTCAACAAACATGAATAAGAAAACCTTTTAGTCTCGCAATGGAGAAATTCCCAATTCACAGCAGCAAGGTTATGAAAGGAAGAAGGAGAACAACAAAATACAAAAAAAAAAAAATACAACACATTTGTCAATTCGGATACTCTCAAAACTTGTTTTTGTGCGTTAAATTATGGACAGGAAGCAGGCTGCGATTCTTTGTGATGCCACGCGACGGCGCGTTGCTAATGTTGGATTGGAATGCCGGCAACATGCCACTTGGAGATTAAAATTTTCATTTTAATGTGACATTGAGAAGTCTAAGTGGCAAACTATTCAGAACCAAATTGTATGATTTTTGCTGACATGGGGAAAAACTGTTTGTGTTTGTCCTCCTTGCCTTCGTCGGTGTGACCTTCTCTATCTGCTCTTATCGTCCTCCGGATAGGTTTTTCTTTCTACAGCCTTGCACACGTTTCCCCCCACTCGTGCTGCATGCTGAGTCGAGCAAGGCAGGGTTTGTGGGTGTGGCTGACTTTAAATCGTCCCTTAAACTTCCCCGAGAACTTCTCAGAGGTCACGAGAGCCTGGGCTAACCAGTGTTTTATCAAATCGGCACTTACACATGCTTTTTTTGTTTCTTTTTCCCTTCAGCGCGAAATAGTGGTTGCTGTAGATTGAGGATGGGAGAGAAAAATGACACATTTGATGCATTGTCATAATTGTACACGATGAAATCAGGGATATAATTTGAGATATCGTATTGCATCATAATTGGAGTGAAATCAAAAATTGGAGCCAGGAGGTTGCTCGGCGGAGTCAACGTTCTTGTCATAGGAGTGAATCGTCTTGAAATTGGAGATGATTTGTATCGCACCAAGAGTGAATTTACCACCATTGACGTGAGTTGCGTCACATCGCATCAGAATTGGAATGAAACGTCTCACGTGCGAATAGCATCATAGCATCATTTCAGGGAATCCATCGCATCTTATTCCGCCGTAAATTTGATTTATACTGCATAACGTATCGCGCCGTATTTAGACTTTATCGTCCTTTATCGCCGCATAATTGGAGGGAATGGAGTCGTATCGCGTTGAAATCGGAGTGAATTATGTCTCGTCGTATAAGTGAATCGTTTTGCCTCACAATTGGAGCGGATCATTTTGTATTGCGTTGTGGTTGCTGCGAATCATTTTGGGATTGAAGGAATTGTATGGTATCGTGTACCGGTAATTGTATCGGATTGAAGTGAATTTGCTCTCATGGTAATTTTTCATCTCATATCATAATTGGAGTGAACGGTGTCGCATTGCAAATGTAGTGAATCTAATTGTATCGCTAGTGGCTTAATCGGAATCTTATCATTGATGGCGTATTGATATGTGTATCCGCCTTTGGGATCGAGATTCATATCCCGAGCGATTTCAGCTGTAAATCATTGCGGCGATGAAAGGCTTTGCTTTTAAACTCGAAAGCTTGTCATTTTTCATGCACCGAGGTGTGAAAGTAACGCCTTGAGACAAATGAATTTTTCAGAAGGAGGGAGGTCGGGTGGTGGGGGATAGCGTGGCGGGGAAGGGGTGTTGCGGCCGGCTGAGGTCTTGGCGGCTTCAAGTGTTGAGAAGAAGCCCGCTGATAGATGGTTAACAACCACATAGCATACTAAGTGTCATTATCGTCTTGGCAAGAGGAGATTCCATCCCACCGCCGATCGCCATTCAATGTCATCTCAACACTTGTGCAGACTTGCGGTGTGGACCGGAAATTGAAATTGAATGGGAGGCTTTTACTTCTGAAATTGAGGAAGGCTGACGTTTACGTTCAGTCAATCAGTGGAGACAGTTAGATTCTTCTTAAAAAAAAAAAAAAATCAAATTGATCTTTTCAAAATGTTTAGAAACAACTGGCATGTCAACTGCAAATTATATATTTTTTGTGTTGTTAGCGGGAACGTGGCCCAATTGTTGTGTATGGGATTGAGCCGTCAGATACTATCAAACCCAATTAAAAAAAAATGAAAAATTGCGGAAGCAGCCACTTCTAAAATCACTTCTGAACCAAAGCTCCATCATCATAGAGGATTCTTTTGGCAATAAGCGAAAGCAAGTACTCGCCGCGCTCAAGCTAAAACTCAACACGGCTGACTCGTGAGCTAATGCTCATTTGCTCGTGTTCAGTTCAGAGTGATTTTTGGCCACTTCATTTTGGGGGACATCTAATCTCTCTAAATCACATACGGCGGCGCCGCCGCAGATCACGTCCGTTATTGTCTTGTGGCGGCACACGTTGCCCATCACAATCTCGACAAAGAATACCAAAAAGTGGGCGTCGCAATCGCTTGGATCAGCCACGATTTGGTTCCAGCTTGGCTTGGAAACGTGTGCGCAAAACCCCCAAGAGATCCTATCCATAAAGCACCGAAGATAAGTTCCTCCGTCACTATTCTGGAATGAATTCCAAGTTTGAATTTGAGCCATCGTAAAACCTTTACGTTTGGAGCCTATGTTTGACGAAATGTCTCTGTCTGTCTGTCTGTCATAAACTAAATCGACTCACCCTTTGAAGATGCCCAAACAGACTTGTACAGTAGAGAGCAGTTGGAGTGATTAAGTTCTACCGCGCAAACGGCTTACAACACTTGAACGTGACCGCAAGTAGAAAATATGACGGCATAAAATGCACACAAGCCCAAAATAAAGCAGTCCCTTTAATGAGGATGTTATTTATCCCCCCACGCAGGCCTGTTCAAAGGCGCTCATGAAATATGGAAGCGATATTGGCGTCAATTGGGTTTCATTGCCTTCACATTTGCATACGCTGCGTTTGAAGCGCGGCTGCAGTATGTGTTGACTCCAAAGCCTGGAATGCAATCAGTGATCAGCACCGCGTATTCGATGTTGGGGTCTGTTTGCTCCGTGACAAAACCAAACGGAGATCATGTACTGATGGTGGTGGGAAGCCGCAACGTACAAGTACACAAATAGAGAGACGTAACGAGAGAGACGTCAAGTCAAACGTGTTTAGCAGCGTCATTGGTTAAGATCTTTGGGTCTTATCAAACAAAATTAAAAAAAAAACGCAACAGCTGCAAACATGGAGGAACATGAAGCATAGCGAAAAAAAGCCTTTTTTTTTTAAATCCAAAAGTCCTTTCTACTCCAAGATAAAAGAGTATGAGTACTTTTGCCACCTCTGTGTATGACATGCAGTTTTCCAGAGGATTAAAAAAAAAATTCTGCTCAATGAGGAACTTGGGACGCTCCCAGGGAAAATTTCACGCTGCAGATCCGGATGGTACGGCTCCCCCTCGTCAGCACTTTGCCAAAGTTGTGCCGCAATTTACGAGCGAGCAAGCAAGCAAGCAGCAGCAGCAGTGGCGAATTTGTGATATCTTTCATGAGGCCATCAGTGGGACAGATGTCAGCTTTTATGAAACGCTGGACACGGGCGCTTTGAAACGCCTGGACAGGAGATATCCGAGCCTGCAGGCGTGTGGCTCATGATCATGTGCCCCGTTAAAATAAATAAATGAATCAATAAAGAGTCGACTTCTATTAGCCTCACAAATGTTTACTTATGTACATTTCTTGGTTCAGCCAAAATTTTATGGAAAAGCACACTGAGATGCTAATGCTATGATGTTTATGTGATGAGCACATAGCACCACTGCTAATGATGAAAATGACCCGCGATGCTTGACACAAATGAAGAAATGTCACTGGAGACGTCAGCTCAATGAGCAGGTAAAAGTTTGCCCACCCCTCCGTCTCTAATTTGTTGTTTTTGGTCAGATGTGATGGTTTTTAGAGTCAAATTAGAGGCACAAGATGGAGCCAGAGTCTTTTTTTAATTTTTTAAAATTGATAGCAACTGTTTGAACAATTATGACCACAATTCAAGCCAGTCAAAAGTGGCAAAAGTACTCGTGCTCTATGCTGCGTACGGTAAGCGCAAGTTTGGACAGAAAAAGATGCTGCTAAAAGTCGAAGCACCGAGTCAAATAGGAAGTTGAAAAAATTCTTCACATTATGTACTATGCACCGACACTAGTCTAAAAGCAATATTGCGATTATTATTACATTTATGGAATATGAATTGAGCAGAAAAATCGACCCGTTTTCAGCCATCTCAGCGGGCGGCCATTTTGCCACTTGCCGTTGACTGAAAATGACAGTATGGTTTCTCAAGTCTTGACCAATCGGTCACCCGTTTTCTCGGTATGGTCATATGACGTTCGTGAGCTGAGCCCCGAAGAACTGTGATGTCATTTTCAGTTGCCAGATGTGGGGGTGGAAATGGCCACCCCTGGCCACCACATAGCATCGCCCCTGTTTGTCGCTAAATTTCAACCAGAAATGGTACAAAAGAACATATACCGGATAAAACAACGTCATGAAATATTTGTTCTTATTTCCCGCCACTGACTTTTGTGGCAAAAGTTATTTCATGCCGTGTGTATTTTGCCGAGCTCAAGCTGTCTGGCATGTTCGTCGTGAGTTTCCACATCAAAACCGAGCTAAACATTCACTTGGCAGGATCTTAGCTTGTCTTTGAAGTGAGTGTGCAGAGCTTGCGTCGCGTTCATTCGTCAGCTTCGTGGCATTACGTGAAGACCACTGTGCAATGTTTACACACTGTCAATGATGGATTGTAAAATGAACACGAGGCCATTAGCTGAACATCTTTGGAAGCCTTCAAGACTATTTCGACTTTGGGGACCAGAATGTAATTTTTTTTTTTTCTTTCCCGCAAGACAATTTCTGCTGTCTCCCACAAAACCGGAGTACAGTGAACCATCACTATTCACAGGGGAAAGGAACAGAACCCGAATTGTAAAAGTCCATGATTAAAAGATGCCCACCCAGAAAATAAAATAAAATAGTTTGTCAGAAGAAAACCAAATCATGACATAAGCATTCTTTAAAATCAAAACTCACTGACTGTTTTAGCTCCTCCTTTCTTATATTTTGGAGAACAAAAAAGCATGAAACCGTTCAAGATTAGCAAAGTGCTTTCATGCTTCCCTGGCGTAAAGTGCTTATGTTCCAGCAACAATTGACGTCTACCATGAACTCGCTCACCCACCTGTTCCGTACAGTAATTTGTTTATTTTTCTTTTTCTGGACATTCACAATATGCCTCACATGCATGCAATGTTCCCTCTAATTGTTTTTGTGTCTGGGCAAACACACAAACACCCTGAGCGGTCCCATGGACCACTGTGAGCAACATGCGCCATGCAAATTGTGGTCACGCAGTATCACATGCATCATATACATTCAAGTTACATGTTTTAATTAAAACAATGAAATGATGTCAATAGTTTCCATCAAATGACTTCTTCATTAAGTGTGTTTGTTCACTTTCAGTGAAAAACTGACATGCCCGGTACACCTCACCAGGGAGGCGTCCAGGAGGCATCCTAATTAGATGCCCGAGCCACCTCATCTGGCTCCTCTCGATGTGGAGGAGAAGCGGCTCTACCCTGAGCCCCTCCCGGATGACCGAGCTTCTCACCTTATCTCTAAGGGAGAGCCCGGACACCCTGCGGAGAAAACTCATTTCGGCCGCTTGTATCCGGGATCTCGTTCTTTCGGTCACGACCCATAGCTCGTGACCATAGATTTTTACAAAATCAATACAAATTAAAATGTTTAACCCATCAACTGTTGATTTCAAATGCAATCCTATTTAAATTGAATACATATTTCACCTATCACTTCCTGTCTTCACGCACATATATTTAAAATTGAAATTGAATACACGAATAAATAGAGAAACACATTAAACGTTCATAATTTTGCTTCCACTAACCAAATTAATCTGCCACATTAAATATTCAAACGTGTAACTCATTTTACCGCCTAGCTTTTGATTCCACATGCAACTGTATCAGAACACAGCAAAATGTATTTCGGCGGGCTACGTCGTCCCGGCTCCTCCCCCTCTGCCGTGACGTCAGCTTCTCCCGAGCTTCCCCCTGGATGGCGGACGCGGGAGGAGGGGACCCGCACTCGCTCGCTCCCTCACCTGGCCAGCCAGTCGCTTGTTCGGAGAGCAGCGTGAGCACACGGCCGTCCTTCTTTGCGTGGAGCTCCGCGGCGTCAAGCGGGATTAGGCTATTTGACTCCGCGCTTTCCTTCCGGGGGAACCTTGCGGGTCTCCGTGAGGAACTTGAAGCACCAAGGAGAACCGGGACCACCAAGTGTTGGGAAACTTCCCCTCGGCCGGCCATCGATCCAGAGACTTGGATGGAGCCACAACAGCACGTTTGACTCTCAACTCGCAACAACCGTGGAAGTCCAGCGTGGAACCATCGTGACTAGTCGATGCTTTGGCGACGCCTGATCCACTAGTTTTCTCCCCCGTTTGGTTGGCTTCGGAGCTAGCGGTGCAGTTCAGTCCAGGGGACCCCCACTTTCTTTCCCTCCCTCCCACTGTGTGTGGGTTTTTTTTGCCCCCTCAAGCGGGATTTGCGCAAGTTGCATGCTCGCTCTTTGTACGCGGTTCTAACGCAGAAGACCCCCCCAGGAGAGCCGAGGTGCCATGGCGCAGCTGTGTGCGAGGATTTGCGTGCTCCTCTTGACGCTGCACGTCCAAGGTAAGCCCCTTCATAACGCCATATAAACGAAAACAAACAGAAAAACAAAACAAAACTTTTATTCCCGTGTTTTGCTTTTTTTGCTGCCACGCGCACATGCATAAACACTTGAGGGAATCCGAAAAGCACGAGATGTGCAATTTGGAGTCCGTTTGCTGCAGAGTAGTTATTGAGTTTTTTAAAAAGTGCAGTTACATTGGTGGTCAGCAGATGGCGTTGTGAGCACTGCAAAGTTTGGCTAATTGAGGAGGGAGTGGGAAGAGGGTGCTGAGTGGGCGCGGGGGGCGTTGGAATAAAAGCATCCTCTGCTCTCCAGTTGTAATGGGATGAATATCCTTAATGTAATGACCTCCCTCCCTTCATCCTCTCTTGTCCAAATCCTTTATTCCGCTTTGTGGATTCGACCCTGTTGGAGTGGGAATGTTGCATCTCGGAATATATTGCAATATATTCCAGCCACTGTGTGTGTGTGTGTGTGTGGGGGGTTCGCGCACGCACAGTAAAGCCTGTCAGAGGCTATTTAAACTCAATAACTGCCAGTGGTGTTCTCATGGAAAAATGTGGCATTCCTATTTGTGACAACACCGCACCCCCCCACCCAAAAAAAAATTCCATCCTCCTTCTGTTCCAAGGTGAAAAACAAGGAAGATGCCAACCTTGCTTGCTCTGTTTTAACAGCGATGGGATGCTTTGATCACAACGAGCTCTGTGTGATTTGCGGCGAGATGATCCCCTTTGCTTGTGGAGAAGATCAGGATTAGTGTGTGTGTGTGTGTGTGTGTGTGTGTGTGTGTGTGTGTGTGTGTGTGTCAGGGGGTGAGGGTGGGGTGGGTGGGGGCTGAAGCGTTTGAAGCTGTTCAATCAAGGGTGTGTGTGGAAAACGTCTCCGAAATTGTACTGGACGCGTCTTGAGGAAAGTGAAAGAAAGACGCGGGGAGCCAAATGAGATACTCCAAAGGGTGCTTTTCCACGCAACGCCGTTCCGATGTGTTGTTTTTTTTTTTTTTCACAGTTGCGATTGGCGCCGCATCCAAATGAGGAAGAATGGGTTGTATGTGCTTCAAAATCCGATTTGAACGGCAGAGCTCCCGTCGTGAGTCGGTCGAGGCAAACAAATGACTGCTTTTTAACTTGCCGACCAAAGAACCGGAAAAACATGACATAAGCGGTGGGAATGGAAATGTGAACAGGAGTTCAGAACATTCAGATACCATTTCCAGATGCCAGTTTCTCCCGTAGGTCATCAATAAAATGGAGTGTAAATTGCGATTGGAAAACTGTATTTTGCTACATCGCAAAAATCCGATCCACTACTTGGGTCAAATTAACCCAACGTCCTGAATTGGTTTGGACAAAACCCTTTGGGTCAAATTGACCCCAACTAGTGGATCGTTCCGTTTTTTTTTTACCCAACTTGGCTTATTTGTGATGCAATGTGTTTACAGTGCACCTCTCAAAAAGGCTTCATATCGTCCGTTCTCTGTCAAATTGTTCGGCCTGAGTTGAGACCAAACTAAATAATCGGAAGCCTTTCGCGTTCACATCGGAGTGCAGTTATTCCACCGCAGTTCTTTATTGACCTGGGAGCGAGTGTGCGTTAATGGAAAGAAGCTGCTGTCTGAATTCTCATCTGTCAGACACGCAGCAACAAGAATTTGCTCTCTGTGGCCCCCGGGGGGTTAAAGGGCGTCGCTGTCAATGCGCACCCTCTTTTTTAAGTCCTAATTGATATACAGCCTGTTCCCGACTCCGTCCTCATTGTGGAAGCACAAACAAGTGGGAGCGTCCCAGCCAAATCGCTTGCGGCGGCACGCCCGTGTCGCTAGCGGGAACGTGGCCCAATCAACCCACACGCCAGATTCCAAACGGCGAGCCCCCGCCAAAGAGATGATCGGCGCGCGCGGGTAATACGAGCTCCTGCTGTCTTTGGCAGCCCACCATTCAAGACTTTCGATTTAATTTGAATCCTCCACCAGGTGGTGGTCGGTGGAGGTATGGCTCTGATGTCTCTTTTATTTTGTGGGAAGCGGTGAGTTATTAACGCAGACGGAGGGCGCGAGGATAAATCGCATCCCGGCCGTCCTTGGCGTGAGTCAGCGCTTTGGCCGGCGGCGTCCGCGCGAGTCTGCGCGTCGCCGGCCGATGAAGCCGATCCGCGCGCCGCCTTTGCTGCTGTCGTGATTGACGGCTCCATTGCTTCGGAGGGCGTCCGCGGATTGCTGATCAATGCGGCGTCCGAGTTCAGTGCGGTTAGGGAGGTTAGAGGTCATTGGGAGGTGGGAAGGGGGGGGGCTGGAAGGTCTTGAAGTGGATGTTTGATGGTGACTCAGGCAGCAAAGTGCTGGACACTGCACACGTCTTTAATTTGCTTGCTGACTGCGCGCATTTTTACCTCAGCCAAGGCCGTTTGTTGGTTTGTTGGTGATCCAAATTGCTTCCACACAGCGTTGAGCAAGCAATAACTCATTTGCTTAAATTTCGTAACGTATTACGTAATTCCTCAGAGTGTAATTCATAAGCATGGCAGGGTCTTGTTGGAGGATGAACCAAAAAGTGACAACCGCAGATGTCAGAATTTCGCCCCAGAAAATCAACGTGTGAATGACGTCCATTTTGCTACGTTTTCCTCAATTTTTGCGGTGAGCAAGACATTCTGGCCCTTTCACACTGCACTTAGCAAGACGCAGTACGCCGTCAACAATCAGTAGCCGGGTGCCGCAACGCACCCTCCAACTGAAAAATGTTGGACTCCAGTGCGGCGGCGCGGTGACGTCATCAGGAGCCAGAGAGCCGGCTGAGTGATTTTTTTTTTGCCAACCAGTGGGAAAAGCCTCCCTGTTATGTTCTTGTTACAGGGAGACCTAAAACAAAAGTGCAACGTGAAACGGCCTTTGTTATTAGACCGTAGTAAAACTATGCCCTGTTTGCTTTTTTAGGAATTAAAGAACCCCCAAAAATACATAAAAAATGTTTTGATGGTATTTAATCATTGACCTTGGTGGAAATTTCGCAACATTTATCACAATTTTCCAATGAAAAAGGCATTAGGATTGTTAGGCCCTGCCGAGGAATGCCGCTGCTTGTTGAGTGATGAATAAGAATCAAAAGTTGCGAACCGGTTGGCATCACAAAATTATTTTCCCTAATTCTCAGTGAACAAGGCATGACGGTTGTTGGCCCTGTTTTGCTTCCTTGGGGATCAAAATCAAAACCAATAACAATAACATTTTGTGTTTTTCTGGTGGGGCTTGTTAAATTTAGTGGAAATCCGCCATATTTTCTGCATTTTCCCCGAGAGTCATACATTTGGATTTTTGGTGTACCCACAGTTCGTATTCCGGAATGTCACCCTTGAAATTGATGGTTTGATGGATGACAAATGATGAGATTTTGCTAAAATGTTCTCAATTTCCCAGGGAATGATGCATCACAAATGTCAAGCCTTGGTGGAGGTAAGCCCCGGTTTGTTTTTATTTTTCATTTTGTGCTGGGAATTAACCAATAATAACAAAGCTTCGGCACTGTTGTGATGGGACTTCAATTTGGTGGAATTTTCCGCCGTTTCCCAGTGAATGCTGCATGAGGACTGTTGGGCCTTGGTGGTGCTAACACTCTGCTCTTTAGAGTTTAGTCATCCAGGTCTTTGTTTTTCCCCACCTTGCTTAACATTTTAAAAAAAAACCTCTTTCTTGCATGTCCCTTCGCTAATGTAGTGATGAAAATGAACCAAAAACTGTAGCAGGAGTCGGGCCTATGAGTTTTTGTCTACCGGGGTATACGGGACATTTCCGTACGGTATCGAGATGTACCGATTTTCCGCACTGAATATCTTGCGCGGAGGTGGCGTGGTTTTACGGCCACAACGTTGGTGCTTGTCTTCGATTGTCTTCCGAAACAGAACAGAAACGGTCTCACGGCTTTGGGGGAGGAAGCAAACTGTTGTACATTCTGAACAAGAAGACAAACGATCAGTGTTACGCTTTCCTAAAAAGATTGAAGCTGTTATATGGAGTTGAGTATTTACTTTGCATTTGATTGTGGACATTACTGAACTAAATTTGAACCCGACAGTGTTCTTAAAACCACGTTACCAACCGAACCGTCCTTTTGGCTGTACATTTACATTCCTAGTGGCTATCACCTTATACAATTGGGTGTCGATTGAGATGGAAGGATTCCTGCATCGGGGCGGGGAAAAAGGGGGCCGGGAACATCTCTTTATGTGGATCAGATCCTGAATTTGCAAAAATCTGTCGGTGTCTTCTTGTTTAATGGTTCGAGGAGCCACTTCTGTTCTGAGAGAGGGCCGTTAAATATGAACCCTGCTCGGTGCAACGCTGGTCAAGTAATATCCGTTTCAGGGCTTGAGGCGGGCTGCTTCCAAATTTCATATGCTAAAATTAATGCAAATGTATGAGGTGCGTTTGAATTTGACGCTGAAGAAAATGAGGATGGTCTTGCCTTGGCGGAGGTCTGCAATCCACCAAGTGCCATTCTGTCCCCCCGCACCCTTCCCACTCCTGTAATTTGCTCGTTTGTGGCAATTTGTAGCCCACGCCGACGATGGCGCCGATCCGCCGCTGATGTCACACGGGGATTGTAAAGGCTTGATAGTTTGAGTGTGAATGCTAATTGCTGTGATTCCGGCCTCCTCTGGGGGGGTGGGGGTGGGGGGGCATCTCCTCTCGTGATGGATGGGCAGGAGCGTTCCAGGGAGAGTTGCTTGAAGGCGAGCGAGCTGACAGGAGATTAAGCCTCACCATTCTCGCTCTCTCTCTCTCTCTCTCGCCGCCGCTCGCGGGAGCTAATGGAAGCGCTCGCTTCCTTGCTCGCCGCGACTTCTCTTTGAGCGTCGCGGTCTCGTTGCAAGCGCCGCTGCTGTCAAATCTCTCCCGGAACGCCGCGTGAAATGGAAAGTTTTTAGATTCCGTTTTGTCTGCCACGAGTTGCCCCGCAGTAATTTCCAGGCACTCAAAACCTCTTTTCGAGAGTACAAATATTTGAATCACTTTCTTTGTGCTTCCACGTCGCCCTTTGAGGAACAAATGAAGGGAAGGGTTACGCAGTGTAGCTGCCTCGCACCCCAGCCTCATTTCTACTCCATAAACAAACGCGGCCCAGACCATCTTCTGACAATAGCGGACTTTGACGCTGGGACTTTGTTACGCTTGTGTGAATTTACGTTTCTTTGGATGGGCGAGTACCGATACCTGCTATCGATACCGGCCAATCTGAGGTCGAGTAACTCCTCCTCGCCAGTAGTTGGCGCTATAGTGCGGCAGTTTGACAGATTGGCGAAGCAGCGGCTACGTCAGAAAAATGTTTTCTTCAATGTTTTGTCAGTGAAATTTTATACATCAAGAGTAATAGAGTTACCGGTGAAATGTAATACTCATACTGGTATCAGTCACCAAAAACAAAACAACTCAGAATCCAATATTTCTACGACTGATGTTGCATGTAATTTTTTTGCGATTGCAAAAAAAACCTCCAACACGATCATCATATCTCCAAGAAGAAGGGAAACTATTTCCCTTTCACTTTCCTAAAAAGAAAGCATTGTTGTTGTTGTTGTTGATATAAACGTGAAGAATAGCTGCGTGTTTCGTTGTCTTTACAGACTGTGAAATGGAAAGTTTCCATTTTCTTCGGTCTTCCACGAATTGCTCCGATGCTAATTTTCACTTTCTCAAAATTCATTTTTGTGGACCAAAAAAAAAATTATAATATTCGAATCGCTTCCTTTGTGTTTGCACGCTGGGGCTCAAGGAGCAGCGCTTGGAGTTTTTTTTGCTCGTTAAGGTCGCATTTGGGCGAGTCTGAATAAAACATGACTTAAAAGCAGCAAAGCTGAATGGTAGCGAGAGCGCCATCCCTCTGTGCGCAAATACAATCAAGAGAGAGAATGAATGATGAATTCAGTTCGAGCCGACGGCCGAGGTCTGGAATCTGTTGAGGGGTGAGAATCCAGTCATGACGAGGAATAAATGAATGGTTGAAATTCCCAGCTGATGAGCACTTTACTCGTACATTTCTTCTCGGCGCTCAGGTTATTCCAACGAGTTCCCGGCCAACGTCGCCTGGAGTGTTGGACTATTTGTAGTCATCACGCAAATGTCGGCTTAATGAAGGCTGTTTTATGCGCAGTGCTTCTCAGTAGTTGCCTCCTGGAAAGTTGGAATAAATTAGCTGCCGTTCACCCATTTTACTGCGTGAAATATAAATTGCCGTCTATCGTGACAGGACGGGGTGAGGGGGGGGATTGTTGTGACGCATTCTGAATTTCTGTTTGAGTTCCAATGGTTGGACGATTGAAATGGCAAATTTCACTTTGCCTACGCCAACTCAATCGGTTGGACATGTCAAAGTGTGACGATCACGAACATTGTCGTCTGGGAAGTTAGGAAAAGAAAGAAAAATACCATATCTGTATCTGTATAAGGAATCTGTAACTTGTACCTTGACAGACTCCCGAGTGGAGATTTTCAATCAAAAGTTGCTATTTTTTCAAATGGATTTGATATTTTTTGCGCCATCGAACGTCACAATCCGAGGATCTTTTGGCTGATTTCAAATGGAAAAGGGAAGTGAAATCTTGTTGAAGCGTGCAATATACCGCTCCTCATTTTGCCTGTTGGGATTCCGATTTGGTTTTGTCTTGCTTCTTGGTAGTCACCATGTCAGATCAGAATGAGATGGGAGCCAAGGGGCGGGGGAAGAAGAAAAAAAAACACGGCTATGTGCAATTTTCTGATTTAAATCCTTGACATTCCACTCTGTTTCAACTGGAATAGCAGAATCAGCAAAGCGAGGCAAAAGAGGAAATCAATGAAGGGGATCAAATCTCGCCCCGAGCTTTTCTGATTCGGCATTAATCTGTCTTCAACATTTCTCCTTCTATTTAGCAGACAGATTCTTGTCGGGGGGATTAAGCGGTTCAAATCCGCGCTCGACTCGACTGCGGTCCGTCCCGAGCGCTTTCTCCCTTCCCGTTTGTCTTATTGGGGCATTCCGGGCCTTGTTTGAGAGGCTTGTAATGCCTCCTAAATTGATCTTAATCTTCTCCGGAGTAATGTTGGAGGAATTCTGACAACCGTTTTATTTATTTATTTATTTAAATGACACTAATTGTCTTGAAAATAGCTGTTCGGATTGCTTTGAGACTCTTCGGCTGTTGCCATGGTGACACCCTTTCCCCGCCGTGCAGTGCATCGACGACAAGGCAAATAATATTTGTTTCTTTACATGATCTTTATTCACGGGCGAGAATGCTAGAAGGGAAGGTAGCCTTCGTTAGCAATGTTTAGTTGCAGTCGTCTGAAAAAAATAAATAAAAACTGAAAGTATACGAGCGGGGCGTTCCGTGAAATCCTGAACGAATCAAAACCGAAAGTACGCGAGCGGGGCGCGACGTTGTCCGGCTCGTCAGGGATTGAAGGCAGATAATACCCAACTCTTTGAAGGCTGTATGCTTTTAAAATAAAGCAGATCGGATCAGCGTGCCCCTTCCACTCTGGCAAGACGCAGCTGAGCCTCCATTCGGCCCCGTAAGCAGTCCTCCAACGAGCTGCGGACGACGAAACAAAACACACACTTAGCCAAGAGTGGTTCGTCAACAGTGAGTGCTCTCAAGCCATTGGAAATGGAAGCGGGAGGAAGAAAGCGACCTAAAACAGGAGATGGGGCCGGCCGGGGTGGTTGAAAAGTTTTCTTTCTTCTCGTCGACCTCAACAGGAATGAGAAATAAACAAGAATTGTGTTGTACAAAATTGAATGTCTTGAAAATATATAATTCAACAAGGTCAGGTTCGAAAGCGCCACCGTTCGTTCGAGGCGGACACATTTGCCGCCTAAATCGGCTGCTGTCAGATTTGAAAATAAACCGTCAGAGTATTGCGAGATGGAACAATATGTAGATTGGGGCTGTGTAATTCGAAGGCAGGTGTCGACACAGTTTTTTTTTTTTTCAACAGAAGTCTTTCATGTTCCATCCATCCTCACAAAAGTCGCGGGCGCGTGCTGGCTTGCAACGTACAGTACAGGACATTTGACCCAAAGGCGACGGCATCCACGTCACCCACCATTTCCAATTCAATTTCCTGCTTTGCCAAGCCTTTTCTCCTGAATATGAAACAGTTGAACCAATTCGCTTGTCTATATTTGTCTTCGAATGGAGACGTTATTGCCGGCTTTTTTTTTTTTCCACCCCGTTGTGAGATCCGTTTCAGATTTCAGGAATAGCCGCCGCGTCCAAATCGTGACTCAAAGCAGCCGTTTCCCGCCTTCCTTCGGAGACTGTCAACGCTGCACCCTTTGAAGAAAGTCTTCAACTCTTAAAACCGTAGCGGTAACCTCGCGTTCCACAAAAGTGCGCTGCGATGAAATTTCCATTTGCACGCGGCGCGCGCACGCGCGCATTGCTCTTTCGTCAGATTCCGCTGCCAGACTTTTACATCTTTTTCCGAGCCCACCCTCCGTCTTCTGCCCCCACCAAAATGTCTCGGATCCTCGCTCTTCCTGCCGCGTCTCCCGTACTCGCGATACAAAGGGGCGCTTTGTTTGTATGAACTGTTTCCTTTTCTAATGAGTGATGATTCCGGCTCATTTAATAGGCTGCGGTGATCTCTCTCCGGGAGATGACAACGCATGAAAGTAACAGCGCCGCTTCGAAACGGGTGTGGGCTGCGGTTTTGGCAGCGTCGGGGAAGGTTTTGCATCGAAAACACTAGTTTGTTGTTTTGCCGCGGGGGATATAAAGGACTTGCGGCAGAGGTGGGGGACAGGATTTACATGACTTGACTTGAGTCTCTAATCGCCAATTTAAACTAGCGGAGCTACAACTTATCACGTAGAATAGCAAAGAAAGATTGGACGTGACTATGACAGGGGATCTGGGGATCAAACCTGGCATCTTTGACGCAAGAGCGTAGAGTCCACTTATGAAATGTCATTGAAGTTGAATTCAAAGATTGTGTTTTTGGAAAAAAAAAAGTATCAACGTGCGCAGTGTGCAAAGATAAGAGGCTCAACAGCTACGACTTAGGCTCGACTAAGTAATTTCATTCAATTGCAGGCAATTAGCTCTTTTAAATTTGCCAAAATTGATCAACAATTTTTTATCCACACAAAAACAAAATAAATCCACAAGAAATCGGCCCGTTTTTGCCAATTTTTCTTTGTTGTAAAGTTCAATAAACATTAAAGGACTATGTATTCTAAAGCATCCACATTTTTACAAGTGTTACAGAACACCCCCCACCCAATTTTTGGCTGATTTCTTTTGTATGAAAAAAAATATATATATAAATTAAACATTTGAAAGATTAATTAATTAATTAATTAATCATTTGAGTGATCTGTTATCAGAATGTTATTTGACCAAATATCGGAATCGGCACAGGCCTTAAAGAAAAATCCATATAAGTTGGGCTCTAACTACGTCGAACTTGAACCACCCCAAAGACAACTAAGCCACGTTGTCCACTGTCACATAGTCCACCGTCGCCCCATAATCCATTGCTGCCGCACATATGACGCATAATCCGCTCACCATATTTTTGCCATCGCTATGCCATCGCATAGTTCGCCACTGTTGAGACCACTGGCTCAGTCAAAGCCCATCGCCAGAAAGTCCGCTGCCGCATAGTGCGCCGCTTCTGCATAGCCTGCCACTGTGTAGTTTACTACCGCATAGCCCGCTGCCGCACGCGCCACGTAACCCACGCTTCCCATGCGCCGCAAAGCTTCTTAGCGGCCTCATCCTGCGCAGACGAGCAGAAATATGACATTCGCCGAGCGACTTTGAATCCCGCCGCCCCACGCTGCCTCTCCCTGGAAGATAATAGTACTCTTCAAATACAGTTGCTTACCTGTTGAAATGACACGGGCGTTTGTGGTGTCCCCGTGGGACATGTGAGGATTTCCCGCCGACTCGATTTTGGTGCTCGAGGGGTAGAATTCGGACACTTTGAACAGTGATCTACAAGAATAATCGAGGCCATTGGAATTTTGAACACGATCGCTGATCTGATAGCCCACACTTACACCCTGGATTGGTCGCTAGCATTTCAAATCGTTAGCATGAAGATTTTTAACCTGCCCCAGAGTGTTTAAATGTCTTAAATTATTTTGTTTGTAACTGCCTTTGAATGTTGCCTTTTTAAACGATGTGAAGCACATTGACCTAGCTTATGTATGAGGTGTGCTATACCTTGCGTACGCTAGCCTCTGTGAACATTTTGGTGGCAAATATAAATTGCCTACTTAGTCCGATTTGCTTTGCCTCAGTTTTACAGTAAAGTTCATTTGGAAGCGGCTAATAAGCAGCTTCAAACCAGCACACTTTGACATTTGTTTGGAGAACTATGCCAGTCAGTTTGAACATGGGCTAATACTTTTCAAAAAAGCTGCTACTCTGGAAAAAAAAACCCAAAACAAAACTCATTTTTCGATGCTCTCCCTCCATATTGTGAATATTTACCTATTGCGGGTGGGTGTGTCGAGTGCCGCCATCATGAGGGCAATAAAGACAACGCGGCGGCCTGTAATTTGGCATTGATCTTTGCGTGTTGCCGTCCTCGTCGGAGCCAAACGGGACGAGTGCAGCCCGCAATCGATTGCCCAGTTTCAAGCCCTGCCGCATTTCAGTGCAATGTTTGCATAATGTCAGGTGTCACCCACTTGCCTTTCTTGCCCACAACACCTCTTTGGAAGCTTTGAAAATGTGTCACAACAAATGGCTGGCTGGCTTTTTAAACGAATGAGTCGTGAGAGGGCGAAGCGACCACCGGGCTCCCTTGTGCAATTAGATGTGTGAAACAAAGGCACAGGAATACAAAAACACAGCATCAGGTGTGCTTTTTTTGCCGGAGCTCACGCGAAACGGAGGAGACGAGTGCGCCTCTGGAGTTTAATGCTTTTCACCTCGCCGCTGCAGCATCCCAAATGTATTATTTATGTGACAGACCGGGGAGGACTCCGACTTGCCGTGTTTACTTTTTGCCGTCTTAACTGACAAGAAGATGAATGAATCCGGCGTTGTTTTATTTTATTTTTCCGAACTTAGTGGGACAAAGGAGCTCGCGTCCTGTCGTAGCCACAACAGGTAAAGCCGCAGGTTGACTTTCTTCTTGGGGTTAAGCTCATTAAATCGTCTCAACATTACGTTTGTTTGTTTCTTGGTAAGTCTGCTGACTCGGCTTACCTTAGCTGCTAGTATAGTGGGAGGGATGCACGTGCTTTACAAAATCCCATTTAGTATATCACAGCCTTAATTTGACACCATACCTTTTTTAAATGTAACTTTTTGGAAAAATTGTCAGCCACACACCAGTTGAAATGTTGTTTAGCAGTGTGCCATGAAAGTTTCTCATCTCTTCGGAAGCAGCAAAAGATTGGATTTCCGCCAAAATATTGGACTTTTAGCATCTTAAGTCATGCCTGTAAATAAATTGCTTCTGTCTTCGCCGCCCACCTCCTCCTCCCTCCTCCGCCTGTGCTCCTCTTCCAGCTGAGTAACTTTGCCAAGGTTTTCCACATGGGAGCGCGCACACACATCTTGCCTCACTGAGCGGAATCTTGACAAAAACCCGCTAGCCCGCATCACGCAGGAGAGCCATTTTGTATTCCGCCGTGATTGTCAGCCGAGCGGAGAAGATGCCAAATGTCACGTCGAGGGCGGCGACCCCTGCAGGTCAAACACGTGTGTTACGGCGTTTACATGACGCTAAATTATGCAGCTCCAAGTGGCTGGGAAGAATGGTCACTCTGGGAGTCATCCTGCATTCGCTGCCAGCCGTTTTCCAAAGCACACTTCCCCATATTTCCACTCACTTCAGAGCATTTGACTGGACTCTTAGACTTAGAATTGTGATGTGGTATACATTCGACTTCAGCGTTTTGTGGTCGACAGAAGAACTCATTGATTCATCACAAGTAGCAAGTCGTCCAAGTCCTGTAGAGGAGAAGCAGCCCCACGTTTGCCAGTTGACAGACTTGCAAACCACAAGTTCACCATGCTGTGCAAATAACTCTTTGCATACGAGCAATTGAAAAGTCAATTTTCCTTAACGGCTTCAGTGTCCCAAAAAAAAAAAAAAAGGGAAAATGCTTGCATGTAAAAAGGAACGTCAGCAGATGAAGCTCCTCATGTGGGGCCTGCAGGGAATTGGACCTGTTGTTTGCGAAGGTGGCCGACGTCCAAGCATGATTCCTGTTCGCCTCGCTCTTGCGTTCTTGGCGGCGTCACTTGGACACGTCGGGGACACTTGTACCAATAAGAGCTCATTAATTTTTCTCCAGCTGTATTTTTTTTTTTCCCCCTATCGTGAAACCCACTCAACGCTTTCTGTGCATATTCTCCCCTTTTTATTTTCTTGCATAATTGTGACTTAATGACACTGAAAAGTGAGAATTTAATTAAGAGCGCTGTCGTTTACTGAAATTATTATTATTTTTTGATGAGTCAAACGATTCAAAGGCACTGCGTGAGTTTTTTTTTCGATAGAAAAAGGTCTGAAGACAAGCTGTGTTGACTATGACACGGCCAGTGACAATGACAAATGAGCCCTTCTGTCCATCCGTCCATCCTGCATCAATTGGTCGCAAGCCACTTGAGACATGGAGACAGCTGACGATTCACATACCTCGCAGTTACGGGGAGGAATCGATCAGAACCACAACACGACCGTGGCAAAAAGTCCATTGAACAGTTCCTGTTGAGGAAAATGCAGCTGACACCTTGGATCGGTCGCCGGGGCACATACAGTCAAGACAGAAAGCCGTAAACGATTATATTCAGACTAAACCGTAACAGAGCGGTAAATACATCTCGTGCTAACTGCACACAATTCAGCTAAGTCAAGCACTACACGACCAATGGCAACGAGAAAAACACAGTCCATCTCTTCACTCTGACTCTGGATTTGTCGCCAGTCAGTGGTGGGCCCATCAAGAGAGATGGCCACTCACACATATGAGTGGGAATCAATACCAAACTGGCTTTTGTAAAAAAAAGCCATACACTCTCAACTCCCGAGGGAGAAAGCGACACCGCACCCTAGATTGGTCGCCGCTCCGTCGCAGGGCGCTGACAGTAAACTCACAACCGACTCAAAAGTCACATTCCCACCCACGACCACTGAATGAAAGTCAGCCGAGCGACCCGCTACAGTGGCAATGACCTACATTTTTTTGCCCAAGACGAGCAAAGAAATCCAGTTGTGTTCTGTTCAATCTATTTATCTGGAGGTGGGATTTCAAGGGTTAATTCTATCGATTGGATGGCGGGATTTGCCATCGTAATCCGCCTGAAATTCCACTGTCCTCACTCACTGATGCTTTGTTGGGGGTTGTGGGGGGGGGCAGGCGCCTAGGGTATTTAGCCTCTATAAACCCTGCCTCGAATCAAATCGAACCAAGACACACCAACACAATTTTATATATATTAATTAGGATTCAGCCACTGTCTTGGTCAGTAAATAGGCAAAAATAGTTGATTGTTGTTTGACACAAAGCACTGTTAGGGGAAATAGTCTGCTTTCATGGAGGACAACCATTATTCTCAATCTCGAGACGTTTACTTGCATCTCTAATTGTAAAAAAAAAAAATTTAAAAATTTGTTGACCATTATCAAAAATTTATAACAGATTAATCAATTAATAATGTAATTAATCATTGCACCTCGACAGAACATCTAGTTTGAAGACATTGGTGACAGTTTTAAGAACTCTTGCCGGGTCAACCTTGCCTGTTCTCTTTGCTGCCACGTCTTTCCTTGTTTGTTTGTTTGTTATTTCAAGTTTTTGGTGTGTACTCTCCGGGCGGTTAGTCCTCTGAGGCACAACCGTAGAGCTCGTCCCGAGCGCGAGCCGCTCCGGCCCCGCCCCATGATCCTGACCCACTTTTCTCCTCGCCGCTCATCGCTGGCTGTTTAATTGCCGCGCGGCACACTCAGGCCATCTGCTTCGACTGAGGCCCGGTCGCCATGGAGATGCCGGGAGGCTTTTCGGATTTGCCCAAGACTGACCGGCACCGAAATGGAGGTCAGGGGATGGGCTGGGTGAGTGCTGGACACTCGCGGGGTGGTGCCAGGACAGCGTGCCTACGCACCTGGAAAGGTGAATTTTGAACAGTGGCTAACACGGCAGGCTAACGTCGCGGTCTAGAGGCGTACTCGGACGGCAAAAACTTAAGTACAACACCATGCATAATCTCAGAGCCAATGCAGTGATGCCCGAGCTGGGATGAAAAGTGTGGAAAAATAATAAGAAAAACGCAAATGCTATACAAACTCCACTAAAATGTTTTTGAATAAAGATACAATGTAAAACAGACAAAAAAAGCTCATGGAAAAATAAATAAATACATGAATAAATAAAGAAATGAAATTGAAGGGCTTGTTAGGAATAGACAAATTTGGTCGGAGGAAGATGAAAACCTATTGGACAAAAAAAAATAAATAAAAATCCCGCATCTTGTCTCTCCCACATGCCGTTGAGACATTCCTGCTAGCGATGCCATCATTTCTTTGTGCAAGCGAAAGCGTGTCCTTTTTATTCCATCTTGGGCTTTTTTTAAGTTAATGGCTCTAACAGACACTTTGGCATTGAGCGGAGCCGCGTGCCAAAGCCGAGATTTTGCAGGAAACCCACGCTAATGTTTACTTGTCGCACGAAAGGTCACGATTGGTTGCTGTCATTTTCTGAGGCGCCATTCATAGGTCAATAGCTCATTAGGAATCCGCTGGCGTTTTGTTTCGGCCGTGTCTCAAAGGTGCCACTGTTTCCACCGTGCAACCCAGGAGAGGCCGCTGAATGGATATGAAAGAGCTTCTTTTCATTTACTTTTTGGATTAACCCTCAAACAAACAAACAAACAAACAAAAAACCCAAAACATCCAAAACATGACAATATTAATGCCTGAAAGAATTGCATCGCAGTTACAAATGACTTCCAAGTGCTGCGAATATTTGTTTTAAATCCACATCTGTCTGTTTGTCCATCAGTGCGTCCATCCACGGAGTGAAGGTCACAAAATCCATCCGTCTTTCCTCCCGGGGCAGCTTACCCCGCGCGCTAGCTTCATGGAGTAATTAAATTGTGCGATTTTCTAAAAGTTTGAGGTGGCCGGCCGCATTTAGCCCCTCATGCCTCCATCTCTCTCTATTTATTTATTTATTTGCCCTCCATGTGAAGGGACCAAAGAGCACCAAATGACGTGACATGAAATAACGGAAAAGGATTTGGAGCGTCACGGCAGACGGTTGGTGGTCGCGGTTGCCAAAGTGCTGATTGCGGTTTGAACAGCGGCCATGTTCATTAGCGCTCCTTGCCTTTTTGAAATGTTTCGACAAAAGGACGTCTGCCTCGTCTCTCCTCGACTGGACAGCCGCTTCCGATTGGCCGCTCTTGCGCAAACAAGGCCCCTCGGATCACTCTGTGGCCTTAGTCCTGGTTTGCATCATTACGTTTTTGGCTTGTCTCTTTTACAGCCTCCAATTCTGTATTTGATTATTTCCCGACTGGGAAACCTCAGTGCACCTTAATTGAATTTGTCGACAAAATATAAAGCGACATGGTCGGAAAAAAAGACATCTTTTTGACAAAACATAAGCTCGAAAGATATTAGATACAAGTATATGAAAACCAAAAATATGAAACCAGAAATATAAAAATTGGGGTGGTCAATACATATGGATATATATATATATATATATATATATATATATATATATATATATATATATATATATATATATATATATATATATATATATATATATATATATAAATAATATGACAGTGCACCTTATAATCCGATGTGCCTTATATATGGATCAATATTCTGATTTCGTGGACGCAGTATTGCAAATGTTCTGTAAAGCGCGGTGGTTGTAAAAGCATGATATAATTCAAGATGTATTGTATTGTATTCCCTTTAGTGTAGCTCCATCTTGTGGATGCATACTCCAACCTCAGCCACCACAAGCTTCTATTCTATGCGCCTTATAATGCAGTGCGCCCTACAAATGAAAACAGTTTGAAAATAGGCCTATCATTGAAGGAGCGCCATATACGGTACTCTGAAGTGCCTTATAGTTAGAAAAATACGTGTGTGTGTGTGTGTGTGTGTGTGTGTGTGTGTGTGTGTGTGTGTGTGTGTGTGCGTGTACATATAATACACACTTTCATTTAACGTCTTGCATACTACTACCCTCCGAGACGCTGTATATAGTAGAGAACGATGAATTCAATTTGAAAACGGCAATACTAACCATGTGAAATGTTTTTTCCCCACTTTATCAGTCAAGCCCGGGGCCGGCTCGCGGCAAAGAACTGGAAAGCGGTGGACGGATCCTCAGCTTCCACTCTGCTTTGTGATGAATGCTAACAGCCACCCTGTCATACATATCCGCAGCTAATAGCGGCTTCGGTATTCATCAGCCAGCTCATCTCCCCTAAGACTCCGTGCAGAGAATATACGCATTCCCGCCGTGTTCCCTGTGAACCCCGCCAGCGCAAAATCAGCCCATCTGCAATCACAGCAAGCAGACAATATCAAAAGAGAAATACAACAATCGCAGCGGGAGGGAGGCTGCTGAAAACGCGTCTGCGAGTGGTGTTATTTTCCAACTAGATGCCTCGTGTGCCGATGAAGTCGGCGGGCGGACTGGCAGATTGAGAGTTTGTGTCAAGGAAACAGTCTTTGTCGTCCGTGTGATGTTGGAAATAAAATTCCAGGCCCTGCCCTTTATGGGGGACAGGGAGCGGCCTGCAAATGGCTGCAATTGATGCCCAATGTCCATGCATAGAAAGGCTCTAATTTATTTATTTTTCAAATCTTATATCTTATATCAAATCTTACTATAAGGCGCTTTGGAGTAGAAGGCCTTTAAAAAAATTGTTTTCACATATATAGGACGCACCACATTATAAGGCGCATAAAATAGAAGCTACACTAGTGGCTTCTGTTGCGTTATGCATCATCTAGATGGAGCTACGCTAACGGGAATACAATACAATACAGCTTTGTTTATATAGAGCTCTCACAACCGCTGCAGCTATAACAAAGCACTTTACAGAACATTTAAAATACTAAGATATCAGAATATTGATCCATATATAAAGTGCATCGGATTATAAGGCTCACTGTCGGCTTTTGAGAAAACTGAATGCTCTTAGGTGCACCTTATGGTGCGGAAAATACGGTATACATATTAATTCAGGGTTAGGTTCAGCAACAGCAGGATTTTTTCAGAACATTTTGTAGCTATAAATTACAGCGCATAGTAAAGTCCGTTTGGCGCAATTTATAGGTCAAACGTAAAACAGAAAATTAAAAAAAAATGAACATATTTCAAAAACAGGATGAAGAAGGGAAGGTATTTTTGAGACAAAAAGCCACATTTTCACACACATTTTGGTGTATTTTTGGGGGGGCATTGTGAATTCAAGATAGTATTTTAGTGTCGAGTGTGACTTCAAATCCGCATGCCAGCTCAACGCGAGCCTTTTGAAGGACTTGCTGCACAATACATCCGAAGGCTTTAGTCCCACAGGAGGTGCCTTGTTGATAATGAGCATTAAAAGCATTTCAGGATCTTGCCGACACGAATAGTCTTTTTCTTATCTTGTGCGCCGACTCATTTGTTTGTCTTTTACAGATGCGAGATTTATGAATAGCAAGCAGATGACAGGCATTACCGTAACGTCACTGTCATCACACCTAATTCTCAGTTACTTTGCCTCGATCTTCCCGGCGGTTTTACACTATTTCCCACAGTTCGGCGGCCTTCATAAAAGTCCTTTGTGATAATTAAATGTTAGTCTCTGATAAAGATACAAAAGGGATCTTGTGGGCTAGCGCGAAGATGCTAACATGCTAACACATGTGAAGATGAGTTCATGTAGGAGTACATCCAGGAGGAATTATTCAAATGCGTTTGTTTAATATGCCAGGGCCGTCGTGTCAGATTATTCCCCCACCGTGACTTCGACCTTAGATTTACGATTCATATTTATAGGGGTTTGTTAGCAGCTGGCGGCCTTCGATGAATCAACAAGGCTTGAGCCACGGAGACCTGCCTGATGTGTCATAAATCAGTATCCAAAGCAGGAAGGGGGGTAGAAAGAAAGAGCCAATTAGGAGTGAGTAACCTTCCCACATGCCGCACATGGGGATTAGCGATGTGCCCTCCAGGGGTGCGCTGGATTAAAATTGGAACGTTGGATGTAGTTTGAAGATTTACATCGTTTCTCTCCGCCCAAAGTGTCAAATAGCAATATGCTCGTGTGGTGCTAAACAAACATTTTACGTACCACCATCATTAAAATGCCAGCATTTAATGTAAGGATTCAACTAAAATGTATTACAAATGTAATGCAAATGTTACTTTTATGAATATTTGAAAATAAACAGCTTTTTCTTGCAACAGGAGTGCGCCAGCTCTGTTTGGGTGCGTGGCCTAAATAGTTTGGGAAAGGCTGTTCCAAGATTGTGAAATCAGAAGTGACTAACACTCCTCATACGCGCCGTGCATGGTGCCCTCTGGGGGTGCGCCGCATTAAAACAGTAACGTGTCTAAATTACACACGCTGTATAATCAATGGAGAAATATTCTAAACTGACTTCAAGACTTACTAAGTTTTTTTTTTCCGAGCGGGGTGGGGATGCACCTACTGTGGATTGGATAACGTTTTTTAAATCAATGTAGCTTTGGGAGCGCTGGGAAAAGGTGGTGCACCATCTCTCGAGGGATGTGGAAGGAGTGAGGGGATGACTTGGGAACGGGTATTTATGATGACATAAAAGCAACACAGCTGTGTGCTAAATGGGGTTTGTTTCAATGTATACATTGATCAGTTGGGTTACATTGCCAAAGGATGGGTGCACCCACCCTGTCAAGATGTTGGAGTGGGTGGATGGAGTAAAAAAAAAAAAAAGAAATACATTGTGAAATCACTGCTCTATGATTGTATAATTGAAGAAAAATTCTACTAACTGGGGTTTGTTTCCATTTTTTTTTCATTAGTCGCATTGCATAACTGTGAAAAGGGGTGCACCATTTCTGTCAGGATGTGAAACCTTTTAGGGAGACTGTGCCCTGATGGGAAATTGTGCAAAAATGGGGTCTGTTTTGATCTTTTTGGGTGGGTTGTGTTGTCGGACCGGGAATAGGGATGCGCCATTTTTACCAGTGTGTTGACTATTCACCAATTACATCAACAGAGAAAAGTGCAGAATGTGGTTTGTTTCTATTCAATTTTGGTCAATTGGCTTGTGTTGGGGTGCGTGGTGTAAAAACATCTGATAAGGACTGTCTGTACCCTGATGTAAAATCGACCGAGATAGTGCTGGATATAATTTGTTTCAAGATATTTTTGGTTGACTGGATTGTCTTTCTGTTGTATCAGCGTGTGCAAACTCTATCGGGATCCTGAAAGGGGTGCGTCGGTTTAAAATGCAGTCAAAACTGCTTTCTCTTGCTCCCCTGTGGTGCCTTTTTACATTGGCGGGGAGGCACGCATGGCAACAGAGTGTGCACATGGCTTTCTTTCAGGTCGACTTACACACATCACTAAGTTGTGTTGGGATGTGGAGCTATTTTTAGATGCACAAACACACACACACACACACACACACACACACACACACATACACACCCACGATTGCACATGCACACAGGAATGGGCTGCTTCCCATGCAATGTGTCAGGGGCAGCATCATGTTAAAGATTCAGTCAGATGGTCTTGAACACCGGAGGCGCACGGATGAGTTCGTACCCAGTGCTGGAGGGGTAGCGGGGGGGTTGAGTTGTGTCAGTTGGGGGTTGGGAGTGGGGTGCACTGGGTCACGTGCTGACCTCATTGTGCGCACGAGCAGACTACTGGCTTGGCGGCATCATGGGCGACGCGAACGGGAGCTTGAGTGACTTATCTCGCAGGCAGCTTAAAAACCAACCGACTTCCCTGACACAACTAAAGCGGAGACAGGAACGTTTTTCTTTCTCCGTTTGTAAAATTGCAAGAGATTTAGTATTTTTATCTCTGGAGAAAGTGAGCTGACATGCTTTATTACGCTTGGCGTCTTCACCCTTCGGAGACCCCTGCGTTCCACTATTTCCTACTTCGTCGACTTCCAATTGGGTCGGTGGAAAAGTCAGACTGATGCTTTTTGGAAGGGTGAACGTTCGCTACCTTCACCCCTCGCTTGATTGGCATGTTTGCATACGAGCTGAAGATGGCAGTTCTGCTGATTACCAGGGGACGGATGACATGATCAGTCCAAAAAAATGATTCAATAGATTCAATGTTTTAAGAATACATAAATGGAACACGGTTGAGATGAAGACTTCAGTGTGCATGTGTATGAGGGAGCTATAAAATGTCCAGTCGTGTCTTTTTACGCTTGTGTTGATGTGAACATTAGCCTCATAAAAGTCCCCCGTCCTCCCCCCCTTCCCTGCTGGACGTTCCAACATCGCAGCTGCCCAACTTCCTTCAGTCTTGCATTAACTCCTGCTGCCTGGAAGCAGATGCCGAGACAGGAAAACAAAGCTGGCGGGTCGGGGGGGGATTATTGTGTTGGTGATGATGGGGAAGTGGGAGGGGTTAACAACGCTAATCAAGATGGTCGGTGATACTGTCTCCAGGTGCGCCGAAGCACACTTAATCTTCTTTTGACGTCTTTCATGTGACACAAAGAAAGTTTCAATGAAAGGCATGGTTGTACAACACCGGGCGGGAAAAAAATCACAACTGCATCGAAAAGGAAAAAAAAAAGTCGCCATTGTGAGTCCATTTAGATGTGCTTTTACATAAATGCAAATCTATGACTAGAAATGTATCCCACAAATGGCAGAATTCGTGTCTCTTTTTGGGCATGTGTTGTAAGACTTTTTTGTGGGTCTGCTCATGATGGACATGTTGACCAAATTTATTTATTTATTTTTTTGAACAAAGACAAACTTTAGGAGCTGAATTTAATTTACAGTATTTGAAATACGACAGCACTGAAAACCAAAATGACAGACTTCACTTGTCTTTCCTGCCAGGAGTTCCCAGAACTCTTTTGTGGGTCTAATTATTAGAGATGTGTCTGAAATTTCGTGTTCTGAAGTAAAACAATTTGAGGGGCTGTATTTATAACTAAATACCATTTTTAGATACGGCACCAACCAAAATGCCAGCTTTCCTGTGTATTTTCTGGCACGAGATATTGTAGCTTCTCAGGGCCTATTCATGATAGACATGCTGACAAAATATTGTGTTCCGACTGTGTTGCAGGGTTGAATCCCAGAACTATCCAGTTAGGATTTTGGAGTTCTGCACATGGCTCCAACAAAATATATTTTTGCCAGGATGAACAAGCCTGCAAATGTTGGTGTCTTGGAAAGCCCACTACTAATGTGGGATTTAAATATCTATGTACTGAAACACTTCTAGGTAGCCACTAAAATAACTGTTAAAAACTAGGTGGCCTTTTGATGGAACCTTTAGCAACAAAACACTGCTCTGAACCAAATTGTTTTTCTTTGAAAAGTCATGGAGCTGCGGTGGCGTCCCAGAACAAGTTTCGGTTGCGCCAACCAAAACTCAAGCGTGCGAGCACCCGCGTAAACACGCACATGTTTGGGCAACAACATGAGCTGTGGGCTGAAGGAGCGGCTGACAGCTGACTGATAAAGTGCTTTAATCGAATCCCTTTTCCTCTCCACTTGGGTTAACCCCATAAATAACTAAATAACAGAAACGCCCTCACCGCTACCGTCAATTAGGCGACTGGGGGCATGCGCGGCTTTGTGAGGGATTGTCTGCGGGTCAGCATGAAACGTCGATATCATTTACTAACTGTTGCCTCTCGGCTGCTTATTGACGTTCATTTCGCAGCGGCGTCCAGCAGGTATTAAAGCCTTTATGGCGCGTCTATTAGCGATGCAGCATTTCACAGCAGATCGCCACGGCATTTAATGAGGTCTCCACGGATCATTAAAAAGTGTTACGTTTGATTTCCCCAAACTTAAGGCTTTAATTATCCTTAAAAATGTCACTTAATCCTTAAATTGACATCGTGGCAGTGATGCTTTTCCTTTGGAAGCACCAAAACTGGCAAGGCCGCATGCTAGCGCATCGCCACCATTTGACGACAGCATGAAATGAAGCGGTGGAGAACATCCAAACGACGACTCCCGTGAAACAATACATTCATCCATCCGTTATCTGAACCGCTTAGCCCCAGCCAATCACAGAACACACGTTCAAAAACATTCAGACTCAAAATCACACCTAGCGACAAGCTGGAGTCTTCCGTTAACCTGCCATGCAATGTTTTTGGAATGTGGGAGGAAAACGGAGCACCGGGAGAAAACAAGCTAATCAGTCGACCGCCGTGCCGCCCATAAACAATTCCAGTTTTGAATATATCATATAAACGTCGTCCAACGGAAAATGTACTTATTTTCTACTTCTCTTGTATCATCAAAGTGGAAACAAACTGATGTTAGCCATGCTAGCTTGCTAGTTAGCCAGCTACATGCCTCGGTAGTCCAATCTCTAGTGTTCATTTCACCAGTCGTTGAGACGCTAACTCTTGTAGCTCGTTGCAAGCATTCACTTGAACACTGCTCGCAGCAACAGTAGGAGGCATTGTGTCGCTTTGTCTGCGCCGCAAAACGTTTTTCACCGCTTACAGTGGCTTTGAAAGTGCGACTTCGTTAAAACCGGTAATCGGTCCATGCTTCATCGTAAGATAAGATAAGAAAAGAAAACCTTTATTGGTCTCACGAGTCGTATTTTATTTATTTATATATTTATTGTCTGTAAAATATACTTCTTCAGTACTGATGAGTGTGAGTAGTTTTGCCACCTCACTCGAGCACCCGGAAACACATATGTTGGGGGTGGGGGTGGGGTGGTTGAACTGTGTGTGGGTGAGAAAGTGCTTGTGGAGCAGTTCTCATCGCAACAGCTGCACTGGAATTGTTGTCATTCAGCACCAGGTTCCGTTTTGCGTCGAGATCTCTGTTGACTTAGTAAATCCCCATCAGGCAGGTAGTGGGTGACCTTTGTCCCTGTCATGCGCTCATTTTCTGAACTTGAACATCATGTAAGATCAAGTTTGTCTTTGGCGAGTTGTCAAACTCTGCTTTGCCCACATGCAATGATGAAATGTTACAATCGTTGTCAATCTGCCTCGTGTATGACGTTCAACAATAGCAGATTTTGGTCGTGTACTCCAACTTGGGTTCTTGAGACTTTTTGTTCTCGTGAGTCTCCTCAAATTTCCAATTGCTATGCTAGTTTGGTTTCAGGCGCTGATTTTTATTGATATTTGAGGTTCTTAGAACTGTCCCGCCACACAATGAAAATAGGAAGACGATAACAAACAAATCACACCCTTGGAACAAAAAATGTTTAAATTCAAGATAAGACAAAAGTAGCTTTTTCCAATTACAACTCAAAGGCTTTGTCTTTTAAAAACAGAATTTGGGGCTTTTTTGGAAAACTAATAATATTCTTTGAGAAATCCCAACCCATCATGAAAAGTCACGCAGATACATTGCTGCCAAATACGATCTGTATCAGGGCGGCCGAAAAACAATGATTTTTGACATTTCAACCCTGAGGGATCGTTTTATGGACATTTTTTATTTTGAATTTGGAATATCCTGACTGGGAAAATCCCCACTCGTTATAAAAACAGGATGTTTGCGAACAAAAAAAAAGGAAAAACCCACCAATATGCACCCCTTCTTAGTGGAGGTAACTTTCTCAAAATAAATAAGATGAATCCGCCTGTTGTAAAACATCAAATGCAAATATGTTGAACTTAAAGTTAAATACAACTGAACTGTACTTTAGTCCATTTAAAAAAAAAAAAGGAATTTCATTTGAAACCGAATGATTTGCTCTTCAGTTGTATTTCACTTGAGTTCAACACATTTGCAGGCAGTAATTGCTAAGTGGAGTTTGTGTGTTTTTTGGAGGGGGGCTGTGATTATTTCAAATACCACTAGAGGGAGCCCAGGTACAAATCACCGATTTAGTGTCGAGATTGCGGGAGGAAGCCAAAATACCGGGCAGGTAACTTTGCTGCAAAATTAACTTGTAGTTGCGGAGAAAATACATTTTGTCGTCGCAGCAAAAATAATTGACCACAACAATTTGACGACAAGCTACTTTTGCTGCGACGATAGCTTCTCTTTTTCACGGGTAAAAATCAAGAGTAGGATCTTCGCTTCGCGCCCACAGATACCTCCGTCTCCGGCCCCTGTCGTGATTCCGTCGCGGTATCCGTCAGTGGACGTCAGGCAGAGGCCCTCCTCTTCCTCCTGACAAAGAGTGCGAGCCTTGTACGACATCATCTATCATCCCGCCGCCTTTGTTCAGCATCCCGTCTGATACGGGGGCTCGCAGCCAGCGCCGGCTTGGCATTCAGTGTGACAGGCGGCAGATGCAAAATGACAGTGACACAAAGAGGGGGTAGGTAGGATAGGGGGCATGCCGTGCACATCCTGACAGCGCCGTTTTCCATAGAGGCCGGGGGGCTTGACGGGGTTTACGGGCCTGCCATCAGATTACGCCGGCGCTCTTGACACCTCAACGGTCGCAGGTTTGATGTCAGGGATGTACTTTGAAACGTACACGGACGCCCTCGCCGTGTTCTCTCTGATTGAAAGCGCTTCAGAAGCTTTCAATTTGTTTGGAACAAGCCATCGCATGTGTCTTAGCATCATATATCATGGGGAGAATATTAACGAGGGCATTTTGTAAAAAAATGTTTATGAAAGCCGTATTCCACCCAGTGATACAGTACAGTTTAAAAAAAAAACGTTTTTCATCACTGTTTTATCTTCTTTTGATTTTTTTGCTGTCTAATGTCAGTTCATTTCAATTTGTTTTGAGAGCAGGTTAGCGCCGAAAGCTAATTAACGATTAATTGACAAAGGTGTAAAAAAAAAACAAATGACGTATTCGAGAGGATGCGAGTTAGTTTCAGTGATATTCTAAACGTAAGGTATAGTTCAGTAACCTTTAGGTTTTTATTTTTTTCTTTAATTTTGATTATGTGGAAAAAATGTCTCTTTCAATTTTCGTGTTAGTCACCTCCACTGTTGAATGTTGCGGCCATATTTAGTTGTCTTTGCGTTCTCTATCGTTTAAATGTGTTTATTTGTGAATGTATAGACAGTCAATGGGAGTATTTCGATGACCGCACTAACATGAGCGCATGCAGTATTCGTTACGTACACTCTTAAGATTTGTTTTTTGTTTTTTTTCCGCGTCTGGAAGAAGTCCGATTCTGATTTCAGGATATACCTTTCCACTTAATACTAATTGTGTCATAAATGAAAAAAAAATGTGTCAGTCAAACCAAGTAGTGTAATTCGATCCTTTCTAAAACTGGACTGGAAGTGTAAGGTAACGTCCACCAATCTGTGGCGTGATTGTGGATTCTATGAACTGTTGCCTCCATCGCACTCAATTCTGTTGGTGTTTTCATTTGAGCTTGGATCCATTTTTCCCTGTTGTCTTTTGTCCTTTTGTTGAAAAGGCGACACAGGGATGCAAATGTACTGTTGGGAAGCTTTGCAGGTTTGCGCTGGCTCATATGCAAAGTTGTCATTCTGGCTCCCTTCTGTCAGCATGTCAAGGCTTTGTTTCGGATTTACATGAAGGTTGTTAGCTCGTTATTTTACAGGATCGCTCATATTTCTAGAACACAATACATTTCTTCAACATCAAGAATTTTCCTCGTCGTTTGGTCGACAGTCTTTGCAATGGGGATAATCCGGGAAGATTTATGTCGAAATATATAGTGTGTGTACAGGGTGACATCTGGCTCAGAAGAAACGGGCTCATTATTGACCGAGTGCTCAACTGTCTCCTTTGGGGTGAAAGTTTACAGTCTTGTGTATGTGCGCACGTGTGTTCTTGTCTTTTTTTTTTTTTTCATCGCACAGCCACCTGTGTTATTATTTTTAGCCATCACCGGAGAGACGTTAGGGTCACTCGATGCTTGGCATGTAAAAGCGTCCCTGTGCTTTTTTTTCACTCCCCATTCTTTGCGGTACACAGCTAACATTTCAGCCATACACATGTGGCGCATTCGATGATTGTCAGACTATCCAGTGCAGCAGTGCGTGATGTAAGTGAGGGGAGTCAAGCGAGCACAACTAGAATGGAACTCCGGGGAGAAATGACTCCCGCCAAGGCCGAACAATAATGCCGGTTGCGTACTGTTCATAATGCTATTTCTATTACTTATGGCTGTCAATTACATAGGCTGAAATGGATGTGGATAGAAGTCAGACCGCTACAGTAGCATAGCGAGGTATGCATTACCTGGCGTATTGAATTTTTAAAATTCATTAAACTCCTTGGGGGAGTTTAAAGTATATGACACGAATGAAGACAATGGATGAAAATATTTGCACGATGACTTGAATGGTCAAGAATATTTTGCATTTCTGTGTGGACTCGCTCTTTACGTTCCAGTTTAACTTGTCGGCTCAAGTGCTAGCAGGACTCATCCAATTCTGACTTTAATAATAATAATAATACATTACATTTGCAGGCGCCTTTCATGACACTCAAGGACACTTTACAACCAAGAGCAATAATAAAACCACAGATAAAATTATAAGCAAAGAAGAGAAAGATTTAAGGTGGATATGCAAGTCTGAATAAGTGGGTTTTGAGCTGGGTTTTGAATGTGGAAAGAGAGTCAATATTGCGAATATTTGGGTCTAAATCCGCACCAGTTCTGGGTCACCTGCTAGGTTCTGGGTCCTGGCAACCGCGATAGCTGAGGAGATCCGTCGGAAGGGCCCCGCACATGTTTTTTCCACCCCCTCAATCTGTTGCTTAAAGGTTTAAAGCGCTGCAACATCGATACTATTAGCATTAGCAAGAAGCTAGCGGACCCATAAGGCGAGGCTATGTGGTTGCTTTATAGACACACAGTGCAATTCTCTTTGTTTGATGTTTAGTTTGACAATGAACTTGAACCGAGTGTGATAAAAAACATTTGAAACCTCTTTTGGGAAGAATTGCTCACGATCTTCCAAACTGTTTGAGAGGAGCTGAGTCACTGCCACCACCCAGCAGAATTTGAAAAACTCTAAAGCTGAATCGCTTGTTTCCAAAATCAACAATGTATGAGTTCATCCACAGTATCTATGCCAGTCAAGTCAACGGACAGGTTGTGCTGTGAACTTCCTATGAAAATAAAATATGCGCCTTTCCTCTCTAAAAGTCAGGAAACACTGGTCTGGTAGGAGCTAAAACGAGCTGCTGCTTCCACTGACGCCTTCATTTGTGCAAGCGTACTCTCTGGGGGATTGTGGCGCCGCTAAACCTGTTCGGGGATCACAGACGCCGTTTAAGATTACACGTCTACGACACATAGGTGAAAATAATTGGCTGCAACACCGCCCGTCCTCTGCCAAACCATGTATTCAAGACAGGGGACACCCCCTGTAGTCCCCCCCCTCCCCCAACTATAGCACACGCCCCTTGCTGAATGGATGTAGAAAGAAGTATCAGCCCCGAGTTTGGTGCAGTTAATGGAGGGAGGCCATCCACTAATTGATCACACAAGTGGTGGTGTAGAACAGGGAGGAAGGGGGAATGGGGGGTTGAACTAGAGGAACAGCGCTGTAACAATAAACTGCAGCGGTGGCCTTATGGGAAATTATGAGCGCTGCATGGTTGGGAGCGGGGGGAGGGGTTGCTGTGGGGAAGTGGGCCTGTGCAGTGCAAGAAATATTAAGGTACAAAACAAGGGTGGAGGTGGTGAGTGGGTGGGGGGCATCATGATGGGTAAAAAATAGTGAAAGGGCATTTTCATCGTAATTCACAGCTTCATTTGTGTGGAAGGCCGATACTGGTGGTTCTACTTAACAGGAATACAATAAAATACAATTTTCATGAGTGTACTTCGATAGTTTATTTTCACGTATCTGTATTTTCTCGAGGATTCATTTTTATGATGAGCTGCTTTTACTTCCTGCATTTCAAACAGTTATCAGTACGTTCTGCTCATTGGTCAAAACAGGCTCGGTCCGTTTTTTTTTCTACCGCCACGATTGACGACGACAACGTTAAAAACAGAACGCTAACGTCAACGCATTTGAGATCTTGTTTGATTGAGATCTGCGGCTCTCGAAGCAGGGACACCAGTGACATGGAGGAGCGCGAATCAGGGAATCTCTAGTCATGACTTGAATTAAAGAATTGTTGGCTAAATGAATGATTCGTGGTGCCGCCTAAAAACTACCAGCTTCTGGCCTATGAAAACAAATCTAATTTGAAAAAAAAACCCCATCCTGTCCATTGAAGGTGGTCTATCTTTTCAGTTGGCGTTAGTCGTAATTTTGGGATATTTTTGTTCCACAGTTCACAGCATTCGCAAAAGTATGGAACACATTTTGCTAGCATGAAAGTCGAGCCAACGCTAGCTAGCTAGCTCTCATCATGCGACGTATAACACGAGTTCAGTGTATATTAATGTCATAGATTAAGGAAACTATTCTCAGTTCTCAAAACTATTCTCAGTTTTCAGTATATAATTTATTGTAGAAGCAATTTTTTACGTTTTACATTTGGATTACAGTCTGTCAGATTCTGTCCCTTGTTATGTTCACATAAGTAGTTGAGTCGGAACTTATATTTTCACCAAACTTTTTTTGTTTTGTTTGTTTTTATTCATTCTCCTGAAGCACCTTTGCCACCTCTGAAAAAGCAGAGGGTGAGTGCATCTTTTTGTTCCAAGATGAACTCAAGAACGTAGCTAATCAGTAGTCGGTGATGAAGGCTTGGAAATATACAAAAAGAAGAAGAAAGAAAAAGGATCTTTGGCTCCGCTTCATGGAAATGTGACGCTCTGGAATTAAAAGTCGATTCCAGAAGTGGCAGCTTGCCAGAGGGTTTAAAAATGAGTGCAAATAGACTTTGTGTTGTTCATCTGCTGCAACAAAAGGCGGTATGTGCGCAAGTCCTAATGGAAACCTCTCTTATGAGTTGGTGTCGTGTTCGGGGGGAGGGGGGACCTAATCCTAAAAAAACAAGGAATCCAATTTTACCAATATTTTTTGGAGTGTATGGAATGTTGAGAAGTCATCAACTCAGTAAACTGTTGTGCATGTTGATGCTTTTTGAAAGCAAGGTAGCATCACGCATAAAACCCCGCAACAGTTTGCTGGGGTTTCCCCCCCTTCCCCCACTTGTCCTTGACAATAAATGAGGCTGTTATTGACGGGCTCGGCCTGTCTCACGCAAAGAAACCCCGCTGAGCCCCACCGCTGGGTGTGTCAACGCAGACGCACACCGAGGAACAGTTCAGCGGTGCCAACTTCCAAAAATTTGGAAAAGAGAGCGGCACGACAAGAAGTCTGTGACACGCGCCGCCGCCGGCTTTGCGTTGCGGTTGTTTACGAGCGCCGTGTTGTGCCCTTGCGGCGAGTGTTCGCATACCGCGGGACACCGAGCGTAACTCGCTCCTGCCTCAGCAGTTGCTGTCAGGCCGCCAGTCAGATTACCTGTTTGCAAATTCAAGCGACAGAGAAGCATTCTGTGACAATATACGTATACAGAGAGAGAGAGAGATAGAATGGAAAAATGAAAAACCTTTGAGAATTTTTGGGGAGGGCGGGGCAATAAAAAAAATCCCCCATTTTTTTCCCCACACATAGATTACATTAGAAAAAAAAACAATGACATTCAAAAAAATAAATTACATATTGGCAACAAAAAAAAGGGGGATTTTTTTTCTCCGATGGAAAGTTCAACAAATACTCAAGGACAAAGTCTTGCAAAACAGTCAAATGTTCTGTTCCTCAAGGCTGTTGTTGTAAGCATTAAGGCAACCTTTTTTTCTTCCAAATTTATCAGCCCATTAATCAGTGATTGGAATTTTTATCCTGCCAAACATCTGAATCAGCCTCGGACTGCAATAAATAAATAAATAAATAAATAAATAAATACTAATCCGTCTTGGTTGGGCCCTCCTGCAAACAATTTTGTGACCCCAGTTTGGGAGCCGCCACACTTGTCTTTTTCTCGTCCTTGGTTTGCCCTCCAACCTGGAGAATACTACGCTGCCAAAGTGTCACCGGCGGTTATGAATAAATAATGGCCACGTGCACTTCTCGGATGACGGTTTGCCACGCAGAGCAACTCGCACTTCTACTGGAAGGAGTTGATCTGTGACAGGCGGACATGTCTGAGCTCGCCCACCAAACCGACTCGGCCGAAACCATTACTCATAATAGCGCCGATTGCTGCTGTTGTACTCCGTGCGCCATTTTTTCCACACCTTGACATTTGTTCCCTGTCAGCTTCACGAGAAAAATGCCACGATTTTGCGATAAGTGCGCTGCCGTGAGTCCGGCCGGCCTCAACACCAAGCACTGATCACTGTGAGACGCGTGATCGCAAAAAACGATTTAAAGCCCAGCCGGCGCAAACTTCTGCGTGTGGTTGGCCATTCGCTTCCTTCTAGTAGTTTGTTGTTTTCACTGCTTTGAAAAATGGCGGCACTACTTTGCGCGCGATGTTGGTGTTCAAGCCTGCGGTCCCGATAGAGGCGACAAATCGGGCTCGTTCGAAAGCCACATACGGTCGCCGCGGCTCGTCTGGCTCTCTTGGCGGCCTTGTCGCGGTCAATGCCAAACGTGCGCAAATTATACGCCGGTCGGGCCAAGAAGCTGCGGCGTGGGCGGCCACGCCCGTGCTCACGCCCGCATGTACTGTACGTCTGTCAGCCGGATCGGCTGCGGGCCGCTAAACCGGTCTGCAGACGAGAGTCGGCGAAAAACCGTTAAAAGTCCCTCGCAGGAGCTTTTGATTGGTGCGTTTGAGAAGGATGGAGTGTTTGTTTAGCGTGTGCGTCCATTAGGGACTTGTTTGCACTCGGGAGGGTCGAGAGTGTCTCATTCAGACTCTGGGAAGTGATTAGCCAAGGCGAACTTTGCACAAGAAATTGTGCATTCACGGCGGCTGTGACTGTATTTGATCATGCATCTACTTCAAAACAGAGGTTTCTCCAGGGACCCCTTGCGAGGAAGAGGAAGAACATTTTCAAAATCCAAAATCTTCATGCAAATTAACCCTTTCAGCGACAGCGGTTACTATGGTGGACAGTTGATCATGTTATCGGGTTGCAGGGTGCATGAAAGGGTTAAACACAAAAATAAAAATGGAAAAAAACTCTTGACGGAGGGGTGAGTCACTGATGATGAGATCTTTTTATTTTTTTAAAGAGGGAACATGTCATGTTAGAAAAATGCGGTTGGATTTTTTTTTCGCGAAACCAAACAATGTGAATCAAGCAGTTTTGTCTTTTTTCGCACCCTAAAGTCGTAGTATTGAAGTCAAAGTTTATTCACGCAATCAATGTTTATTTTGAATGAACTTTTCAAAATGTCATTCTCATCATATTGAATTTATTCTTCCTAAAAAAACGAAACACTTTATTCGACCCAAAATTACCGCCTTAAAAATAGGATTTTATCCATGTTGTAATACAGAACCGCTTTAGTTCTACGGAAATATGTCAGATTTATGTGATGATATGTCACAATCCTATCAGAGCTTTTAATTTGTCCAAAGCTAAGGTAGGCAGGAGTAATTGGTGTAGTATTTCTGTTTTATTGACTCAGCAGTCCGCAAATGGCACGTCGACATGATGTTTCTTGAATGACATAACATGAGAATTTATTGCAAATGATGTTGTGGACCCACATGTTACAGCTTTTGGGCCCCAGATAGTCCAGGGGACTAAATTGAGAACAAAACATCACAACCCCGAAATTATGATGATTTTTTTTTAAGTCCCAGTATGACTGCGCTCACCCAGATTTATCGGGGTCCTTTGCCCCGCTGGGTGCGCCGCCGTCGCGGCTTTCTGGGTCGACGCATTTTTTTCCTTTGAGATATGTATGAAACATGACATTTTATTTTGGGCGTCGCAAGTGGAACATCTCGAGCAGACGGGCCTTGTTGGTGTCACGACATCACAGTCTTGGTGTGTTTGCTTTTGTGATACACGGCGGGAGCCATTGTTGTTTTTAAAGACTTCATGTCCTTGATTTCGGTGAGCGCATCCCCTGTTTAATTAGTTTTTTATTTTTTAATAAATACAGACTTCCCACGTCATTTAGGGTCACACATGACAATAATGTTGAATGGACGTGAGGATCACGAGGGGGTCCGGTAAGGTTCCCCCTGGGCCTAAAAAGTTTGAGAACCCCTGCTCTAAAGGCTTGTGCGACCTAAATAAGAACAGGCGCCTTGTGTGAGACGATACTTCAGCAGCACACCTGCTTTCCTATCCCCGCCCAGCTCCGCCTCCGCGCTGCTCCCCTCGTATCCCAGATGCGGTGAGCAGATGTGCCGCGAAGAGGAAGTGCCACCGTGTAATTTGTGTGTAAAACAAATGAGCGGGGGGGAGGGGTTGGCATGTATTGTAATCCACGCGCACATGCACGCACACACATTTGATACAGTCATGCTGCCATGCAATTGTGTCAGAGAAAGTGCATGAACAAGCAACACAGGAGCTTTTTTTCTTTTTTTTTTTTTTACTCCCCAGAGCTGTAAAACAATAAGTTCCAGGCACGCTAGCATCAACCAAGGTCAATAAAGAGCACACGCACACACGCACGCACACACACGCACACACACAGCAACAGCCTGGAGATGATATCATAAAGTTGAGGTTCTCAAACTGTAAACCCGGATCCCGAAATGTCGCAACTTGGAGCCTGGGGTCCTACATGATTGTTGTATCATTTTATCAAAAAAAAACCCCAAAACTGATACGACATAAGGGGACCAGTGCGCTCATAAAACAAACAAAATAAACCAATAAAAACCAACCGAATAAAGCAATCACTCTTGTCTTGCTTGGCCATGTGCCAACTAAAAGGATGGTTTGATTGTGCGAGACGAGCAACACATAAAATCTGACATCCCTACATGAGAAATATCAAAGGAACAAATTAGCAGTCCAAGAATGCCATGTGGCAAATGATTGGTTCCTATTTTCCTCATTATTATATCTATGTATGACTTTTCAAATGTGTGGCATTAGTTAGGCCAGCTAACTAGCTAGCAATGACAACATAAATCTCCTGAAATACACATTTTAGTGATCTGTGTACTCATTGACTGACATATCAGACTACGAATGTCATGTGCTAAATGTTTCATGGATGTTTTCACTCTGATTTAGATGCAGTGTGTCATATTTGTGGCGTTAGCTAGCCAGCTAGTTAGCTCAGTAGCTAACAAAGACCACTATGCTTGATTTTTGTTTCGCATTTCGCAAGTCTAAAAAGAGCAGCATTTCATCTCTGACCTAACAGCAACAAATCCATACCTATACCCCCATGTGAGCATTTAATCAAGAATTGTAATTGTAAGTTTTGCTCAACCAGATGAAGGGTGATGGCATCACAAAAGCGCCTTCATAAGCTGTACTTTTGTCCATTCATGTTTTGTTCATTTTGTCTTCAACATTTTCTCAGGGCCCTCTTAGCTCGTATATGATGCGGGCGACCTCCACATTTGTTACATTTTGTCCAGAAAAGAACCTCAGCTCACATGAAAGCAGAATAAATAGCCTGGAGTAAAGAAAACACGGTAGTAGGGGTGGGGGTAGGGGAGGGTTCCCCCGCACCCCCACCTCTGAAGTCAAGCACAGCCTCCTTGGAAGAATGAGCTCCATGGGATGGGAATCACTATGTACTCTGATCTCCTGTAAATCACGATGTAGGAAAAGGCATCAATTTTTAAAAGCGCTTGTCCTTATTCGGGTTGCCAGTTAGCTGGAGCCCATCATTGTCGCTGGTCCACCTTGGACTGCTCGCCACTTGCTCTTCTGTCAGGAGAGACATTTCATCCAGCGCTTCACTTTTCCTTTTATACTCCTACATATTCCTTTTTAAAAAAAAATCCCTTTAAAGCTGTTGCCAATGTTAAAATGCAGCATTTAGCACATCTCCCTCACACAGGATTCTCGGCAATTTTATTTATTTAGGTTTTAATTTTTTTTTTATTGTGCGCCCGACTATTTTTTTTCTTTGGTACACCAGCACAAAAGTTAGTTGCGCCCAAATTTTCAACTGAATATTCAGCACAGTTTTATGGTTTTTTTTTTTTTTTTTTAACAAACTTGCTGCCTGTCTTTTTATATTATTGTACCTAATATAAGATAAGCTAAGACAAGAAAACCTTTTTTTGTCTCACAATGGAAAAATTGTGACCAGTGTTGTCGTTAAGCCTTGAAAGTAAACAACTTCTGCACATTCGTAATTCACATTTGCATATAAATGTCTCACATGCATGTTTAGATGCACGTTATTATTATTGCAAAGTAATATAATGCATATTCTTGCACAGTGGTGTTTGGCTGTCCTTTTGAATGCAGCCAGCTGTGTATTGCCGAACACATGCCATAAATAAGGATTTTTTTTCATATTCTAGTCTTCCTCCAGTAGATTTTCTGCTGCTTTGCTTCCATAATGCACTTCCACCGAGGCTCCGATGAAAATTTCATGCACTGCACGCTCGCTTCAACCCAGCTAGCCGCCCGGCCCCCGCTGTCGCGTTGCCAGATGTTTCATCTCGCCTTTTTGCCGATCCATTGTGTCGCTTCTCGCTGCACGCCGGCAGGGGGCGACACCCTGAGAATTTTTTTTTTTTCATGCTCCAATTGGTTGACCTTTGAAGTCTCTTTTGGGAAAAATGTCAGCGCTTCTCTGAACCGCACTCAGCTCCACTCTGTGTGATTTTTAATTAAGAGAGATTGAAGGTGGCATTGACTTAATTACTTTATTCGCGAGTACATGCTTTGTCCAAGTGCCTTTGCTTGCTTTCCTTCCACATGTTTCTGCAAATTAAACCCAATTATTTCAAAAAGAAAACATCTTGAATTTTTGCAGACTTTTTGTACTATTTTTTTGCGAAGTGGACTGTCACAGTGCTCAGTCCTGTCATCGATAGCATGCCCATATTAATTGTCAGCTGCACTTTCCACTTAAAGCTAATGAACACATCCTTCCTTTTATACCATAATGAAGGGGAAAAAAACCCTGAGTTCATGCGGATGTGAAATAACTTGGCCCATTTGAACTCTTGCCACATGTAACAAATCTCCTGTCTCAGTTGAAGTGTTTATTGTTTCTGTGGACTCTGATAACAGTTAGGACTTAACTGCTGAGCTGTTGCGAACCAGAACAGCAGCACCTGCCATGACAAGGAAACCGTCTCCCAGTCGTATTAAAGCGTTGGGTCTTCCTGCATGTTAGAAACAAGTTCACCGTCTTTAACAGCGCAAATTAGTATTCCAGTAGACTCTGGCATTAGTCAATCTGAACTTCTGAGCCCATGTTGAGGTTAACCAAAAGAGCAGCACCTTCAGAGGCACCGAAACGGTTTCTCAGTTGAAATCATGTACAGAGACTTAGAGCCTGTTTATCTTTTCACTTGACAGTTGTTGTTATTTACCGGTGACATTGCTTATTTTTCAGTTGAAAAGTAAATCCCCCCACCGATAGTTGCATCTCTTTCCATTACATTTAGTGCCATTTACTTTTCATCTCCAGAGACGTGACGGGAACCGCAAATAATATATTTGCATCTTCCCTGGCTACGTGCCGTGTTAGAAAATCATTCCAAGCGTACGTACGGGAAGGAGACAAGTCTAGTGTTGGCCACGTGAAGCCCCTCAACGAGTTCCAAAACAATGTTTGGCATCTGGGTATCTGGCGGCGGTGGCGAACACGTAAAAAGTAAACCCAAAAAATAAAAAGGAAAGCGAACGGGATAAGTGTTGTCGAATAAAATCAGTCTCGGAGGAGCCAAAGCACTCTCCTTTGCCGCTCTCTACCCACTTGATTGTCGTGTTTTGTTGTGTCTCGCCTGAAATTAATAGAAATGTGGAGTTCACTGAACTCTACACTTTTAAGTGGTACTACTGGGCTCTGGTGTATAGCCTATTAGCTAATCGTTTCGGAAATTGCCCTGTAGTCTAATAGCTTTTTGTCTGTTGAAGCCTGAGCGTATAGATGGTTTGGACTGTAGCCCCGTGATAAACGAGGGATTACAGTACAACTCCATGGCACTTTATAGGCTTACTCGACTACTGCGCTCAACATTAGCCTGTTAGCTCAAACACTGCTGAGCAGTACTGTCGCGTAACCATATGACCATATTGCATACGGTAAATGAAACGCAGCCAGGCCGGGCCTCAGCAGCCACTCTTGCCACCATTTTGTTGACTGAATGCTTTTCAACTGGGTGGATTTTGAGAAGAGCCTGCATGTTGTTCATATTCATTGAACCAGAGCGGAATCTTTTTTTCCATTCTCTCCGCTTAGATCTCCGCGGCCACTTCTGTGAATCACGGAATTACAGAGTTTGGATTGATGATTAATGGGGTGTTGCATGGTCGCTCCAAATATGGCTCTTTTTTTTCCCTTTTCCTTTCTTTTTTTCCCCCAACAAACAAACTGTCATGACTTCTTGAGGAAGAGGACTGATCATTCCAGTTAGTTAGTTAGCTTGCTAGCTAAGTAGCAAGTTCATTTTTTAGCTATATAGTGAGATAGATAATTTGTTAGATGGCACACATTGAGGCAGGTCAATAAGTAGTTTGATCCCCACAGTTTGTTAGTTAGTTTTACCTGGTTTGCTTACTTAAATACTTCGATAGTAAGTCAGTTTTTGTTCGGTATGTTACAAAGTTTATTGATCCCATAGTTAGCTGTTTAGTACAGTATGTTATCCAAGTAAATATTTTATTGATCCTTGGGTGAGTTAGTTCATCAGTTTGATAATTATTTAAGTGATCCTGCAGTTAGAGAATTAGTTGGGTATTGAGGCCACATTGTTATTTCTTTAATCCCGTAGGAATGTAGTTAATCTGTTACGAGGAATGGTAACTTGGTAATTCAACACCATTGACCGTTCAGTTAGTTACTTACATTATGTTTTGTATTATGATAATGAAGTTAGTTAGTTTGCACGTAATTTCTCTAAGAGTAAATGGGCAAGGTAATAAGTATCATATTTTTAGAGCTAGCAAAGAGCTCGACACCGACACGTCTTTTTAATTATTCTAAAATGCCAGCATGGCTAAAACAGAAATGTCAGCGTGGCGCGTGTCAAATCGTCGTAATGTGGGGTGAAAGCCAAAAGCCGTCGCCTCGATATATTTAATAATTCATGTAGCGTCAATGTGAACACTCTTCAGATTGTTAGCTTCAAAGAGCTGGTTAAAAAGTGCTGTAAATACTTGGGCTCACTTGAAGCTTTCACTTGTTTTGATCTCATGATGATCACACTCATCTACGTTTATTTCGGCCGAGCGTTTCTGTTTTATTTTTTTAACTGTTTGTCAAGCTTTTGTATTCTGGGCTTTTGTGTGGCTCTCTCAGTGCAACTTTGTAATTTTACTACTTTCCCTTTACGGAAAAGTTTTTTTTCTAAATGGAAAAACTAGATATCAATTCTCAGTCATCAATGCCTTTTGATCTTATGATTCTGTTGTTGTTCATGTTTTTTCGATTTGGCTTTGACTGCTCTGCACGTTCAGAGTTTTGTTTTGTGTCCATGTCAGAATTCCACATTTGTATCTGATGAGAGATGCTGTGTTGATATTTAAACAAGAGCATTCAGGACACATGGGGTTGTATTCAACGGACCCTTTCTTTGTATTCCGATTAAGACCATATACAAATTTTTTTCAACCCTTGTTGAGCCAAGACTGGTAGGCAAGCTGTGTACATAGATATTTTATTGACCCCTAAATCAGGGGTGCAAGTCATCATATTACTATTGCATACATATTGCGATTATTATTCCTTGATGACTTCAGATTAAGTAACTATGACATTAAAAAATATTTTAAAATATATGTTTATCTGTTTTTAGACGAGCGGACTAAACAGTATCTCGTGAATGATGAGTAAAGCTGTTTCATTCATCACTGAAATCATAACGCATTTCCGGTCTCTGGAGATTAAATCTTTCCCCATCGACCTTTGTTAAAAGTTTGACGTACGCAGAAGCTCACCTTCAAAGCAATAGATAGGGCCAAGGTGGGGCATTACATTTCAGCATCCAAACTCACGCATGTCACCTTCGACTGTTGTCACTCAGTCTCCATAGACGTTCGTCTGTGCTCTGGCTCTATGTGTGACTTATAATTTGAATGACATGTGATAGGTCACCAAGACAAATGAATGACATTGTGGGTGATCTTTTACATGATTCAGTGCTTGACTGACTTATATGATAAATAACCCCGGGGATAGCTCCACCAGCTGCCACTGATTCAGAGAAGCCTCTATTTAGAAAACTAGCTGATTGCAAAATAACCACACACTTTGCACCCGACAATATGTCATTTGTCTTCGTCGGGCTTCGATTTCAACACGCTGCAAGCTCATTATAATCACAGCCAGCAGAACACTGGAATGTAAATGAGCCTGAGATTTTATGCGGACGCACATGTTCACCTGTGAGAGTGCAGCGGCGACGTGTTGGCGTAGGACCGGTCTCGCCGCTTTCTCTGACTTGAGTTCCCGTGTCAGTTCATCATATTTCGAAATGTTTACGGTTCTTGAAAATGAAGATGTACTTTAAAAAAAGATTGTTTTGTCTTGTTGATATGTTACATTGTGCTATGTCGGATTGCGCTATGTGAGTCGCGTTTTCAGTTTTCGCTTCGCCACATCATGTTATGTCTTATGTTGTGCTCCATATCGTGAGGTGACAGAGCCTATAGCAATCTGAATGCTGGTTGAGTGTTTGTCGACGCACTAGAAATAAGGCACAGCAGCAAGCGCATTATTGTCAAGATGGATCAATCATGAGAGCAATTATTTTGAAAAATCGCTGTTTTTAAAATAACTACACGCTTGATGTGAGGTTTGTCACCTGGCGACGTTGCCGGGCTGCGATGTAAACAGGCTGCCTGCTCGTACTGTAATCACCTCCTGCAGAGCACAAGAATGCACCGTAAATGAGGCCACACTTTCAAATTGAAAATGTATATTCTTGAGAATTTAAGTTTAATATTTTTTGGGAGAAAATGTATAAAGTATGGGCGGCCCGGTAGTCCAGTGGTTAGCACGTCGGCTTCACAGTGCAGAGGTACTGGGTTTGATTCCAGCTCCGGCCTCCCTGTGTGGAGTTTGCATGTTCTCCCCGGGCTTGCGTGGGTTTTCTCCGGGTGCTCCGGTTTCCTCCCACATTCCAAAGACATGCATGTCAGGCTGATCGGGCACTCTAAATTGGCCCTAGGTATGAGTGTGAGCGTGGATGGTTGTTTGTCTCTGTGTGCCCTGCGATTGGCTGGCAACCGATTCAGGGTGTCCCCCGCCTACTGCCCGGAGACAGCTGGGATAGGCTCCAGCACCCCCCCGCGACCCTAGTGAGGATCAAGCGGTTCGGAAGATGAATGAATGAATGAATGTATAAAGTATTGGGGAGATAAATTTTAGTTTGTTGAAAAAATATATTTGAAGGAAAAGTATGTTTTCACCAGCTTCAATAGTTGGGCTGTATTGCTCCCCTCCCTCTGTCTTGGGTTTCTGTGCCGTCATTGGCTGGCTTTGGGCGAAATCGACGAATGTGAGCTCAGGTGAATTTTTAGAATAACTTCCTCGAAAGTTTTTCTATGACTCAGTCAGGCCTGAGCATTTATCATGAATTCAGTTGCAGTAAATGAGTTAGCTACTGAATATTCCAGCTCCAAATCATAAAAAACCCCCAACAACAAACACTCTGTAGGATGCTGTGAGATTCCCTAAGTGGTGGCGTTGTGTCTTTCAAGCTCGAGGTGCAGATGGCACACGCAAGCGACAAGAATGCTAATTCAGAGACGTTGTCGTCGTTCCTTTGCATGCAACACAAAGCTTTGTTCACATGTGAAGCAGTTTTCCCCGGCCGTTTGACGGCTTCGCCTCCTGCGATCACAGGCTTGGAAGTTTTCCGAGAGGTAAATCATGTCCGGGCAGGAACGTTGTTTTTTTGTTGTTTTTTGTTGTTTTTTTGTTTCATGCGCCTGTCTCTATGCTAGCAGCTTGACTCGTTCAGGTGTGCGTCCAAGTGTGTCGCCCGATAGGAAGGTCGGCAATGTGTTCGCTATCACTGGCTTGTTTGCAGCCACACTTGTCAAGTCTAAGACGGTCACGCCACCTTGACCCATTTGGACGTGTTCTCCCTGCAGGCTTGTAAAATTATGCCTCTCTGATGTTTATAATAAACACAATGTAAAAAAATAAAATAAAATAATAATCAAAGTATACATGATGTAAAAAGAAAAAGAATATGCTGTAATAGGCATGCCAGGCCAGTAGTGGGCGCTGTCTCTTTGTATGAAACACTCCACTAAAGTCATTTTTTTAAACAACATTAAAATCCCACTTTTTTCTGCTTGCGTAGGTCTCACTCGAGCATTTTTGGAGGTGCTTAAAATTCTTGAAGATCTCAGAGTGTGTGGCTTTTGAAAAAACATCATTTGGCTGCCTAAAAAATATATTTTATTAGAGAATAAAAATCTAATTTCTTTCGGTACGTGAAATATCTTCTGAGAAAATGCACACGTCATCTGTATTTATATATTTTGGGGATAAAACAATTGCGATTTAAAAAAAATATTGACATTCCAAAGAAAATTTGGGATTTTTTGGGGGAGGGTGGAGAAATAACTCCTGCATGCTGTCCCAGTTGTTGGCCACGCTACGAGGTACAGTAAATAAGTACTGCGTATTATGCAATTTAGGGCTGCAACTAATGATTAGTTTGATCATCGCGCAATCTGTTGATTATTTTGTCACTTGGTGAAAATAATTTGCATATCTTTATTTCCAAACTGACATTGTAGAAAATGCACTAATATCAGGGTTTTTTTCATGATTCGGTCACTGGTTTGATCCATAACATTTCAGAAAACAGATAAAAATGTTGAAAATATTTGTAAAAGTCCAATTTTGATTCAACACAATGATAATCAGTCCGCTTTCATCAAGGACCAAAGAAATCTGAAAACATATACTGTTGAGAGGCTGAAATTCAGAGGATTTGGACAATTTTGGGTTTCCAAAATAGATTAATTGGATCATCAATTCGCTGTTGTACCATCTAATCCGCTGGGATATGAACAATGTCGAATTTGAATCCGTTTCGAGGGATAAAGGCATCTAGTGGTGTCAAGGTTTGAATATAAGTGGTTAAACAGGAAGGGATAAATGTGCGTGAGCTTGTGGATAAAAGTAAAGCACTTTGAAAAATACAGTACAAACAAAAAAAACAACAACCAAAAACATCTTTCCTCTGAGTGTATAACAGCCACTTTCCTTCAGGGATCCACTAAGTATCATTTAAATAACTGAATTAACATATTTGGTTCCATCCTTCGGCTCCCTCTGCTATTACAAAACAAATTGCTTTTGTTTGTTTGCTTTGTTTGTTTTAACGCCACAAAGTCAAAGAGTCGCTTCGAGTGCGTTTTCCGATGTGCTTTATCATATATATAAAAATATTTTTTGAAGGTGGATATCTAAGGTGACTCTTTTGGAGGAAAGTGCTTTGCACGCCAGGGCCAAGGCAGCTTTCCGCATGGCCGCGCTCACGTTGTGGCAGGGTGGGCGCGGCCGCGCGGTCATGTGATCTCAGCCCCCTAACTAGGTCAGCTTCGTTTTAGTGCAGCCGAGCGAGCGAGAGAGGAGCTTGTAGTTAGATAAATATTTAACGGCTATTCATGTGTGTGTGTGTTTTTCTTTTCTCCTGATGAGCAATGAAAAGGACGTGTGTATACGTAATAAAGTGCACAGGCAAAATAATGGCAAGCTAAATGACACCGTTTGGGGAGTTGGAATACAATCGCTGTGGGAGCTGGCGTCTTTTGATCATCGCGCGGACAAAGGATATGCAATTAAATGCAAATGAGTTTGTTAGTCGGCATTCATCAGCGCTGATGAGATGAACCATAAATAAAATTAAAAACAATGAAGGACTCCACCGGTTTTGTACACGTGGTGTTTGAAAACGTTTTCCCCCCCTCGTTGACCTTCATGGAAAATTGGGCAACAGTCCTCAAGTGGCGAGCACATCAGTCTCGCAGTTCTCAGGTTCAGGGTTTGAGTCTCAATGCGTCTTTTATTTTAGCACGGGGTTGTTTTCTAGTAAAATGTTTTGTTGGTTCCCGTCTCAAACGCTAAACTGTGCTAATGACCGCGGTTCTTATAGCACTAGCTAGCTTCACATTCTCTATGGCTACAATTGAGAAACAGTAGCAAATATTCACACTGGAACACATCGTAAATAGCATCAACTAGCACAGCTAACTTAGCTGCCGCCGAGAGCCGTCAGCACTACAAATACAACTAAATACAACATATGACATCAAACTAATGCATGTTATAGTTACATGGTTTACGGAGAGGTATACTTAGCATTCTACCTATACTTTGTGAACACATTTTACATGTTAACAGAGCAGCCTGACCGTTGAATGACGGCTTTTCGTGACTTTGATCAAGTTTTCGTCAATTCAGGGTCTCGCGGTTCACCATCTATCAGCGAGACGTTATGTTATGAAATTCCCTTAAGCGGAGCGGACTTGCGTTTGAATGGCGGCATAGCCAACCGCGCACTTCACACCTTTTTCAGCCGCCGCCGACTGCGGCAAAGGTGGCCTTCGTGGTCGAGCTGCTCGAGGACAAGTGGCAAAAGACTCCTGAGGCGTCCGCTGGCTCGAGATTTTACCGAATGAATCATATGGCCAGTAAGATTGTGCTGTCTGATTATCTGATTATAAATATGGTTCTATTTGATCTACTGGCATCTGAAGAAAAAAAAATAAATCTGATTCAGTTTTTTGGTCTTTTTTTTTTTTTTTTACACCTCCTGACAATTATGAATTTGTTCTAGTTAAAGTTTGACTTTATGATAACAAAAAAATGACTTTTAACATAACGCTCTTCGTCCTGACAATTTGTGTTTGTATTCCCCCCCCCCCCTGTTAAAAAGTGTGTCGTAGTCATTTGTCAAAGTTGTCTTGGCTGTTTACCAAAACATACTTGAAGTTGATTGAAGACCGGAACTTTTTTTGTAGTCTCTTGCTGTCAGTTGTTGACCGAAGTATGCTTTTCGACCCGTTCTGACCAGCTGGCCGCGAAAAACAGACTTTCTCGTCGGAGGCCACGCGAGCATTATTTGCAGCTCTTGGCCCGCCCGTTGGCCTCCCCCCAACTTGTGCGTTGTTTGACAGGATTGACAAGCTCCCTAGCCGAACTGATTAAAAGCTTTAAGGTCAAGGAAAGTGTGACGGATATCGAACAACACCTGTCTCTACACGATGAGGAGAAGGTCCTGGGGGACTTTTTACGATTTTTGGGCACCACAAACAACCCCTGCATGCGTGCATATATATATATATATATTATATATATATATATATATATATATATATATATATATATATATATATATATATATATATATATATATATATATATATATATATATATTATATTATATATATATATATATATATATATATATTATATATATATATATATATATATATATATATATAATATAATATATGCCTGAAGTATCTGTGGCTGTACCTGGTATCGGTACTCGCTCATCCATAATTATGAGAAATTATTAACATGATTCCTCCGTTTTTTTTTTCTTTCTCTATTTTTAACCTTTAAAACTGACCAAATTCGGCTATGGCAAACATTTCTCACAAATGAAAAGAAGAATAAAACAATAGCAGAATACTTTTTTATCCTTCATTATGATAAGGAAATCATGGCTTTTACTCTTGGCCCCTCCCTCCCCTTTCCCCTGTACATGCAGTGTCAGATCTTCTTTCATCGTTTTCCACATACTGGTAAAAATAACATTTTGGTCTCATGCTGCCCGCTGAGGGATTATAGATCATGAAAGAGATGCTCGAGTAAACTTGAAACCTCTTCGATTAAGTTCCACCAGCAAACGAGGGTCCGACACGGACCGCTCGTGCCGTCCGGCAGTCATAATCCACAAGCGGACATTTCAATTTACTCGGGATGATGGGGAATTAAGATAAGCGCTCCGCTGAAGAACTGCAGTCCTCGCTTTCCGTTAGATTTTTTTTTTTTGCGCAAACTGATAGAAGAAAATGCAAAAGGTTGCAAGTTAGAATGTGCCAAATGAAAGCTTTTTTTTTTTAAAGACACGCATTGTCTTTCACATCCAGATCGTAGGTGGCACTTCTCTATTCTGCTGCCACCACAGTAAATAACTGTATATTCTTAAATTATAATTAAAGTGTATTGCGCATTCGGTGAAAAAAAACACCAAATATTTGAGGGGGAAAAAATTGAAATGATTAAATGCAACTATATGACACTAAAAAAAGTGATTCTTTCACATACCACTAGAGGGAGCCTTAAAAACCATTAGTGATATTTTTTTTTCCGTTGGCGCAGACTCTTTGATTGATATAACATAATAATTCGCTTTTTTTGCGGATACCCAAGGTTGTCCCAGAACCTCCGTTTGAGAACCATTGATTTGGAGTCTTTGTGGGCTTAATTTTCCGACGGATGGAGGACATTCGATTTGGAGAACATCCGGTCGTACACCGAAAGGGCACAGAGCTCCGCACAGCTTTGATCCACAAACCGCCCCTCAGCGAGACAACAAAGCCAACCCCTCATGTGCTCTGAGAACTCTAATTCGGCTGTTCCGTTTCAACTTAAAAAAAAAAAAAGAGAACAAGAAGAAGAAATGCGGCACTTTAGCATCGTTGGCTCTCTCTGGGTGAGTGACAGTGATTTCAACAGGGCCTAATTGAGTTGCTGGATCTCGCCCGCTTCACTTGGCCGCCTCGTGATCAATAGCACGACACTATCAGGATGTGTCAGCGATGCCTTTGCCTTTGTTTCTTCAAAGCGCTTGTCGAGTCGCAGCCCATTCGGGTCCCTTCGCCGTCTCTCGCCGCGGCCGGCCCGTAACGAGCCCGCGCCGAGTCACTCGGGTTCGTTTATGAACGCTGATAGCGCACAAAAGGCTTGCGATTTGAAATGCGTGACGTGCACGTTTACCTCCGCTGGGCACGCTCTTACCTGGGAGCTGCTCAGTTAAACACGCCTGTCACTTTTCTGCACTTTGAATTTGTTCAATTGGGCGGGGGGGATAAATTGTGCGTGGGAATGACACAATATGTGATCCTGTGATTGTTGCCGGAGTTAGTTTCCAGAGTAAACCGCAATATGTGACAATTTGTGATTATAGGGAGCCCAAATGAAAAATGTCTGGGGAGCTAAATAAACAGGCACGGCATCTTCATTCGGCCAGCACATGTCATACACAAATCGATGTGCTTCACACGACATAAATCACATCTAAAAATCACTAACAAACAGAATTTGCCAAGCAAAGATAACGGAGCTAGCCTTTTCAAATTACAACAACAAAAAAGCAGATTGACAAAATCTACCTACATTTCACACATTTTACATTGTGTTTCGTGCTATGTGTTTGTTTTATCTTTGATTTTGAAACTCAAAAAGGGATCCATTCGACCCGCGATATAACACGAGAAGCCGGCCGGTTTGCCAATTTTTAAAAAATGGTTAGGCGTAGAAAAAAAGTAGTGTGTTTCCGGTTACATGAAATTTCAGCATCGGGTCGGTAGGTTGGACAAAGTTTTTTTTTTTAATCTTTTTTTTCTCCCTCCCTCCCCCATCAAAAACGTAAACAAAATAACCATAAAACATAAAACAAGGAGACATTGAAACCAGTGCCGGATGCTCGTCTGTCAAAGAGGGGAAGCTCAATTTTGGTCGACATAAAATGTGTCCGTTTATTTATACGCAAATTCTACTCTAGCTCCGTTCCTTTTCAAGAAAATGATCTGTGACCCTGTCATACAAACAAGGCGTCTTTTCCCGGTACTTAATTAGTGTCCTACAACTATAGGAACTACAATAAACCCCACCAGAAATAAAAGATTAATTTGTCGCTAGTTGTTTGTTTACAACAAAGAGTGTCGCTAAAATGATTAGGAGAAGTCTCCAGCTCAACTCGGAACAGAATGCGAGTTGAAAAAAATGCTTGCACGGATGCCTACACTAAAAGCTCGGTGATTGGCTCATTTCAATGTCAATCGAACTGGCACACAGGCTCAGACAGATCATCCAATCTGATGCAGAAAAGCCTGGCGTCCGGTACCCTCCCACTGCCATCCAGTCCCAGAGACGCCGAACTCCGTGGGCGGGACAAAAACCAGTTTGTATCTAATGACTCGTCTCCGTTCAACGCATTGGGACAACCTACCCTGAACTCGCTATCGTTTAAAGCACAGCGAAGCTGCGGGATGAATGAGAAGGAGTCGTCGTAACCAGTAAGAAGAAGCTGATTCGAACAAAAGTTGAGCACGTTGTAGTGCATATTTAGTCAATGGCGCATACACAATGAAATTTACATTCATATATTTCATCACTTATTCTTTGACATTTTAGGGAAGCCGAGCTTCCTTGCAGTCCGAGCAATCGCCACTGATTGAAACCCCGCCGCCGCTTTGGGTTCCCAGCGGCTGGGTGTTACAGCCATCTCGTTACCTTCTGCGCCCCGCCCTAGACGGCCCGTGGTGTTCGTCAAATAGTTCGCTGAATCTTTTCGATTGGATGCTATTTTCTTAATATTATGGTGCGAGCATGCGACTGCAACACACAAAACGCGGTTTAAACTGTTGTCGGAGAACGTGGCCGCCGCCATGATTCAATGTTGTTGACAGACAACAGGGCAAACGACGCAACGTGAATATCGCGAGAGTTTGCACCAATGTAAACGCTCTAAATTCATCTTTCCTTTTATTATTTATAATTTTGTCTGTGGTTTTATTGTTCTTGTTTTTATTGTAAAGCGTCCTTGAGTGTTTTGAAAGGTGCGTATAAATGAAATGTATTATTATTATTACACAAAAATGTAAAAGGTTTGAAAAAAAAAATGCCGACCGTAAAGTTTTTCTTTGAGGTAGAAATTCTCGGTCGGTCGGGTTACCGGAAACACACTACTTTTTTTTCTACGCCTTACGAATATCTGATTGGGAAAAAAAGAAAAGAGCAAAAGTGAGGCCATTATAACCCAATATTATTTCTCCATTTAAAATACATTCGTCACTTTGACCCGCAACGTGGCTGGCGGGTTCGCCCCCTCCCATGGGTGAACTTCCCTGGTTGCAATTATGGTTCCTTTCTCAAGCGCTACGCGAATCCCACTCCTCAATTTCTTTGACAGAAAGGTGGGGAGGAGGGGTTACAAAAGCCAGTAGTTAATTTCCTGCCTTTCACGGTTGCCCACAGCCCACCCAGCGCGGTGCTGCGCAAACTCTCGCCAACCCCAGAGTCGCTTGACGATTCGGACGTGCCGCGATTGAGCTCAGCTACCATCCTTCCCCCCGAGCCTTGTTTTGCCTCGCAGCTCGCATCGCTTTAGAATCCGACGCACGACTCGTCGGCCCAGGTCGCTGCGTGTCGCGGCTCGTTGTCAGACATCTAACAAGCGGCGGAGACGCGAGTAACTCGAACCCGCCGCGCCACTCGCCTTTCAGGCTGCGCTCGCTCTCCCCCTTGCTGCGGCTTTGTGGTTCCCCTCCCGCCTTCTCCTTGAAAGCTGATTCTCTGAAGCAGGCCTTCTCAAAATTTGGGAGACATTTTTTCCGGGCGTACAAAGAAACGCCACAGGAATCAAGAAGTTGCCTGCTTTCGATTTAAAAAGTCAAATCGCTGCGGCGAGCGACAATTTTCACGTTCGGATATCCCACTGAAAATTCGGTTGAAAAAATCTGATAAAAATACAAAAATAGAGTTAAGCATACTAATATTGAAGAAAGTCAATATTTTGGTCATTTCTTATTTTCTGAGACTAGACAGAGAATAAAGTTGTATTTTTTAATGGATTTATTATTTTTTTTTTTGTCATCTTGATGTGACCGAAGCTGAATCTTGAAAAACAGTGTTAATCTTACGAAAACAAAGCCATATTTTTCCCAAGATATTCGTAATATCGTAACTCTTAAAGGGCACAAGTTTGAGAACCACCGATCTTAAAACCTTCACCAGAAACTGTACAGTTTTATTATCAAGCTGCATTTTGACAACGAGACATGATTTGAACGTAAGGTTTGATTGACCGCATGTGCGAAGACTACATTGGGGGAAGGACGCCAGTGGTGAGAAAGACTCCCAGCTGGAGAGCACATGTGGCGTGGCGCGAATGTGGCAGCGCGACGCGGCGAACATTCCAATGCTTATATGTATGTGGAACACGGAGCCACACTGGCCTCGCCGAGCCAGGCTGCGGTCGTGGTTTAGGAAACGCTTCAGCCCCCGGCCTCAGCGAGCTGGCGACAACCGCCGGGATTTACGATCAAAAACACACATGAAAACAGCCACGTTTGGCAGCTCATCCACCGCGCTGAAAACCTTCGTGTGTTCCCGTGCTAGCCGCCACCGCCGCCATGTGCTAGCGCTGCGCTCGTGGTTTTTGTTAGCATTGCAAACACTGACTGCGGTTTGTGAGATGAGGTCAGGGAGGGATTGAGTTAGGATAGCGACTGGACGGGTCTGAAACCTTCCACCTATAAAGTCTCCAAAGTCGTGATGATCCCCCCCCCCGCAAAATTTCCCCCCAAAAATGGTGCAAATTTGCCTTTTTGTTGATTTCATGGTGCAACGTACCCTCTGTCATTTACTAAAAAACTCCGTCCAACCTATTTGCTGTTTTGTGATTTAGCCAGAGCCATGTCTAATCTGAAAATATGACTATCTTCCTTAAGGAGCGCCAATTCAGAAGTAAGCTCATCCTCGTCCTGTGCGATAATAAGAGAAACATGTTCCGCGCTAAAATATCTCAGTCTACCGCGCGTCTTAAGTAGATCAGCAAAGGCTGAACGCGGGACGCTAATCCGTACCTAAACGACGTGACCCGCGGGGGCCATATTCATAATCGCGTCGATTTGCCTTTAATTCCTCCCGACACGTGCGCAGATGCGACGTGTGCGTCGCCTATCCAGACGTGATGCGCTATCGGCTAATTGATAGCAGACGCTCGATCCAGCTGGACGACAAGGAGAACGTTTTTGGAACTGAGGAAGACCATGTCCTGCATAGGTCCCGACCGCACATTAGCCCAGCACTTTGATGACTGTTCTTTATTTATTTGTCCTTCTTCTTTTTTGTTTCATCTCACACGCCTTTAAAAATGCATGATATACACAATTCTTTCGGCGACTGGAGAAGCTCTCCTCTTATCAAATATTGATTGTAGGCTGGCGCAGTTTTTCTTACTTTAATAAAGCCAGCGGGCCTACAGCGGCGTCTTCAGCGTGCGTACATATTTGCCCTCAGCCTGACTCGCATCTTGGAGACGTCAAACTGGCCTTTGTCAAGGAAAAAAAAAACCTTGAAGAAATAGAAACTAACTCCCCCGATATGGCTGGCATAGGTTGGTTGAAAGAAAAAAAAAACAGGTTGCGTATTTGTAAAGGTCACCTCGCAGGGGATGTATGGATTTGTGTTTGTGTGGATGACGGCTTCCTCTCCATCCTTTCTTCAGCCAATAAATAGTCAACTATATTTGTTTCAATGGATTTTCACGTTGCTTGGCATGGCTCAAATTTCCGGAAAGATGAGGTTATTTGAATAGAAATACATTTGATTTCATATTCAGGGTGTTGATCACTGGGAAAACTGTGGGCTCATGTAGCATAGCATGGTACCACAGTCAATCTGCACACCCCTGTTATTTCCATTGAGTGTCCAAATTCCAAAGCAAATTTAATGGCACTGATCACGACTGCTCAAGCTATTAGCCTGATGTGGATTATATGATCAAGACTGTTACCCCAGCGGTATCCCAATATATAATATTATCTTTTCTTCTTTTTAAATAATTATAGGAATAATATCGAGGGGAAAAAAACCCCAGCAACAGGAGTTTCTCTTCCTGGTCAGCCGGGTTGCCAGTATGGCGTCAAGAGCCAGAGCCCCCCTCCCCTCTGAGTAGCTAATGTCTTGGCCACCTTTCCCAGCTGCTTCTGGATCAGTTTTGTGTCCAGGAGAGAGCAGTTGGAGAGCCTACAGTAACTTGTTCACCAGGTGCCCCCTCCCGCCCCCTCCACGCGCGCCAACCCTCTTTCCAAGTCCACTCTTGTTCATCGCTCAGTATCGGGTGTCAGCGGGTGATGTCATCCCACCATTTGGTCAGCTCGCGTCATCACTGTTTATTTTGTGTCGTCGCACCGAAACCGGTTGTGGCCTTGTTTAGTTAAGCTGCAGGGGAGAAGAGAGACAGGGGGTGGAGGGGGGGGGGGTCAGGTGGGGGCCGCGTTGTTTACGCTCACTCAGCCAGCCAAAAGCCGCTTTTTTGTTGTTGTGGTTTTCGTCATTGCTGCGGTCAAAGATGTGCAAAATCCCAGATTACAATACGTGCCGTGTAGCCTGTGAACATGAAAGCATTCATTGCAGCTCGCGGGTGCCATTTGCGTTGCCATTGCGTCTGAAGAGCTGAAGTGAAACGCCGTGCGATTAGGTGAAATGTAGCAAATGTGAGCATGGGACAATTTTCAAATTCTGATTTGAAAAAAGAAAAAAAATCAGTGCGATTGATCGTGCGTTTATGCACTGTTGCGAATGGAAATTGCTCAAATGCTAAGATGCTATCAATGAGCAAAATGCTAACCTCAGGGTTGAAAGCAAATGTCTTGAGCTGAGCAGTTGGAAGTTGGAAAGGTTTAACCCTTTCATGCACCGATAATGATAACCTGTCACCCGATAACATGATAAACTGTCCACTTGAAAGGCGCTTATAAATCAAATATAATATTATTATTTTTATTACTCTCATAACCGCTGTCCCCAAAAGGGTTAAATTGGCTTCAGAACTGTAGAAGGAATGGATAAAGATGTCAAATATCTTTGGGGATTTTAGTGCGTGCAATTCTGAAAAAGGGCAATTTATTACACTGTGAAAAATGGTTCACATGAATGTGAAGTCGGATTGTTGGACTCAGTCAAGAAATGTGGATGGAGGAGGGAAACATACAATCTCTCTTCATTCGAAAATGTTCCAGTGAAAATGTGCCCATTTTGGGAACGTGAAGGAACGTTCCGTCGATGTCCTGAATAAGTGCAACAGCGTGAATTTGGAAAGCATTGAATCAGTGGAGAAATGTGTAAAATTGAGTATTTAATTGGCTTGGTCTTTGACATGGAGAATGTGGAATCCCCCCAAAAAAAGTGGTAATTTTGGTGCAGAATAACCTATGGAGGTATGGAGGAACGTCTCAGCGACGAATCATTATCCCGCTGAACTACGATGAAAAGCCGCCCCACTGATGCATCCTCTTGACATTTGGAATGCCTTAAAGCTGCTCTGGGCGTTTTAGTTTTTGTTTGTGTGTTCAGAAAAGTGCGGGTGCTATAGTAACAAAAAAACACCCTGGCCGGACGATGTTAGACTGCAAAAAATAAAAAAAAGGCTACTATTGGGGGAGACTGACCCCTGCCATGACTGGCAAAAAAAAGTGACTAATTGCGGCCACAACCTTTTTTTTTTGTTTTTAATGCCAAAGTCAGCAGTTTACACTATAAAAAGTTTAAAAATCTATTTACACTATTTTATTTAAGGCTTTTTGAGGATATTGCTAATACGTAATTAATTGTTTTTCATGTACAAAAAAACAAAAGACGAGTTTATAGATATGATTATATTTATGAAATTTCCACTTGCCCAGTTGGGCTATTTTCTGTACCGAGACAGTGCCATAACCGGCCCAGGGCCATCAGACCACCGTTAATGTCGGATCCTGTCAAATGGTACTGGCCTCGTTTGAAGGTATCGGGTAGTTGCGGAGGCTGCTAATACCAGCCACTGAAAAATCAGACGCGCAGTAAATCCTCCTCGGCAGTAGTTGGCAGCAGTTTAACCCATCGGCGAATTTGTTTCCAATTTTTGGTCATTATGTAAATATATATGTACTAGAGATAATGGTACGTGAGATCTGTGAGTACTCAAAGTGATGACTTGTACTGGTTTCGGTCTGAGAAGAAGTGGTATCGAACATCCCCCGTTCGATGGGATCATAGTCCGCCGCCAAAACACCGTCACTGAAAACAAGCAGTCGTTTTGCCGCAGCTCGAAGTCAGTCTGGGACTTTGGCCCACGGTCGTAAATACTGTCGATAATCATTAACATTTACAGCGCCGTAGCAGATGCTACATTGTTCTCGGTGGGTTGCTCACTGGAAATGGGAAGCAGGTGGCCGGACAATTCCAAACCGGTCGAAACTGTTGGCGCCTTGCGTACGTCGCCACGCATCTCATTATCTGAATGCGGCAGGCGGCTGTCGAGTTGGTGGCGAAGTGGTTTGGGAAAATGTGGAAACGCTCCCGACATGAACGGAGCATCGGATGGACTACCTTGTGAACTTATTTGCCTGCGTTGTTTTATTTCAGCACCGACTTTTTCTTTTGCTTTCTTTTGTTTACACAAGGCTTTTGTTCGTCATAAAAACTGTCACAGTCTAATTGTCCTCGTCGACAAAAAAAAAAAAAGACTTTCTACCATAACAAAATAACTTTTTGTCATTAATTAATCAGAGTTTAAATACCCCTCCCTCAAAGCACATTTTGCAGAACGTCTAATTTATGCATCAAAACCTCATCGGGCTGTGAATTAAGTTTTGGGCCACAAATAGCAAAATGTTGCATTAAAAAAAAAAAAGTACTGCCGTCCCTTGACAAGTGTCACAGTTACGGAGAAATACTGACAAAGCAGCAGTATCTCACTAATTGGCAGTGGCGATAAACAAGCACGACGGGAGGATTCCTCATAAATCTGCGGGAAAGCAAATTGTCAGTTGGAAAGTCGTCGGACAAAAAACAAAGAGAAGCTTGATTTGTGACATTCGGTGTGAAATGGCCAATTGGAATTTTGTCATAATGAGAAACATGCGCTGCACTTGATGGGCCACATTATCATTCTCTTTTATTTCTCTTCATTACATTTCGTGGCCCAAGTGTATCACCATGGGAATATCTCTCTATGCTGATATCAACGCATAATCGTCAATGCAGAAAAATAAAGTGGAAACGAAAGCGCTTTCGACAAAACCGAGAGGAACAAACTACAATTAAAATTTTTGCATGATGTCCATTGTGATGATCATTTTAAGAGTTCGCCGGTGCTTGGAAGTTTTCGTACCTCGGCCGTTTATCACACGTGGCCCAGGACCTTTCTCCCACTTCCCCGAATGTCCGCACGTGTGGCCGTGAGACAACCAGGGCACGGTCGTCGTGGGAACGGCATTAAACGCTCATTATCCCGAGTGGGTCGCGTCGCATTTGATCCTTCCGTGTCCCACTAACCAAAACGTTGAGGCTAAAGTTCACCAGCTGCGCCCATCTGGAGGTGTTGTCATCACGGCTTTAAAAGCAGCGTCAAGACCGTGTCACCCTTCAAAAAAAAAAACGGCGACGTCTCGCTAGCCTTTCCGAGCACGCCATCTTTCCGCCAAAGCTCCCTGGCGCGTCTTTAAATAGACGACATTAATGAGCGTCTCCTCTGAAATATGCATCGGGTCCTACTTCGTCTTGGCCTCGCTCAACGTCGCGGCCCGTGAATTATGCCTCAACTCTGGCACAAATGAGTTTCTTCTGGGATGAACGCGGCGGCAAACGAGCCAATAATTGTCTTTTGAAAAGCTGGCTGGGCGCCGGCCAGCTGGGCGGTGCGTATCTGCCAGGGAGCGCTTGTTTTAAGGGGGTGCGGAGGGGGGGAACGGGACAAAGCCTTGAAGGGAAACGGGTGGCCTTGTTTTCAATGTAAAGTCTTGTGTAAGAATAAAAGGGTATCGGTGCTTAGAATGCCCAAAAGCGGCACGGCACGTGTGCCAAGTAATTTCGTACATGAGCACAGCTTGCTAGCTTGGTAAAACCTTCACACACACTTTTTGGGAAAGTACGTTTAATTTGGGTCTTCTGTGATCAGTGTGGTTGATTTGAGTGCATGTTTCTGTGACGTTTGGCATGTGCGAGCAGCAAGTAAAGATTTAGACTGCAGATTAGCTTCTCGTAGGCTTGATTGGCCTCTTTTTGTAATTGAAGGAGTTTATTTTGTATTTCTGTCACTGGTGTGGTTCATTGAGGTCTATCATTTTGTGCCGTTTGACAAGAAGCCGCACCGAGTCAAGATGGAGACATCAAGTTAGCTGTCTCTTGCTTGATAGGAATCTCCGACCGTTTATTATTTTATTTTTTTTAGTTCGATTTGGATCTTCCGTGACTGGTGTGGTGCGTTTGATTCCAGTTGTTTGGTCTGTGTGACAAGAAGGCGCATCAAGTGACGCTCGAGACTGCTAGCTCAGCGCCTTGCTAGCTAGCGGCCATATGATTTAATTTTTTTGTTGTCATTTTTTTGTCTGTGGCTCATGTCATTGACTTGACTGCCTCTTTTCGTGATGGGCACTGAAGACTGCTATTTTAACTTCTTGTGTTATCCCGAGCCTCTTAGTACAGACGCTCCCCAGGTTACGAACGAGTTACGTTCCGGACGATTGTTCATAAGGTGAATTCGTTCGTAAGTTGCTTCAGTGCTATATTTTGTCTGGAATGTATGCTTAAGACTTATATTGACATCCATATAACGGGGAGAGAGCTTTTCATCACATTCTTCAGGGCTCGAGGGTTAGCTGCCCGATAAACTAGCAGCAGCTTCAGCGGGGGAGAGTAGACGACCGGTCGTCGACCGGCGTGCCGGACGCCTCCCCGCCCGTTCCACCGCCACACGCCCGCCCCACGCCTCTCGCGTCGCTTTGAACGTCGCCGCCGCCGTCGCCTCCGCCGTCCTCCTCCGCCCCGTTCGGCACTCGGAAAAAGGCGCGCAATACAAAATCTAACTTTTTTTTTTTCCCGACAGACCCGTGAAAATGTTCGTATGTACCGTTTGTTTGTAACTCGGATATTCGTAACTCGGGGAGTGTCTGTAATGGTAAAGAATAAGATGTGTTGCGTTTCAAAGATGTTTAGAATTGTCTACTGTACATTAATAGTTCAAACTGTAAACGTGGCACAAACTACGATTCCAAAAAAGTCTTAAAACTGTTAGCGCTTCCGTACAAAGATGTTAGCCTCTTCCTGATTCTTCCTTGAGGCTTTGACATGACTACTGTCTTATTAGCCGGGACTTTGGTGCCAGCTTAAGGCATTACGGAAATACACAAATGGATGTGTGTGTGTGTGTGTGTGTGTGTGTGTGTGTGTGTGTGCGCGTGAGAATAGCGAAGGGTAGGATGAATTTTTTTTTTTTTTTTTTTTTTTTTTTAACTTAAGACAGTTCAGAATGTTAACATGTGACTTAAAACATTGCCCGTGCAGTTGAAACAATTTTTATGATGGCGACAGACATTTTGGTTTGTGGTCACACTTGAAGGTACGACCGCAATATTGTTCTGCTGACACAAGGCCCGGGAAAGGAACGACATGATTGGCCGAACGTTCTCTCCCTGGAGCAGAGATGAAAAAGCAAACATCCCATGGCCACATCATAGAAACGAGTCGAGCCTGTTCCCCTCCTCCCACCTCAATGTTTGTCTAAAAGTGACGACTCTTATCAGAACGTGGGAAGGCATTTTCGACAGAAGGCTGAGTTTTGCCAGACAACACAAAGCCCACGCTTGCTCGATCTGACTGGTCCTGAATGCTTGGTCGCGAGACCGAGGGAGCGTCGCTATCAGTGGCGGGCCAGACGGCGGCTGTGCTGCTGTTCTCCCGACGCACCTCGTCTCCCACCTTTTCCCATCCAAGTGGGCTCACCTGAAAGTGTTTCATACTCTTTTTCTCTCCACTCTCTCTCCTCTGTCAACCAGCCTTAAACCAACAGCGTGCCAATAAATCTCCTTTCTCTCATCCCAAAGTCTACCTTTCCATGTAACGCTGTAATTACAGCTCCACCGTGTCAGGCAAGGACTCTTCCAGTTTTCGAGTCCCCGTGGGCCCCTTGGCCCTCCGACAGCGGGGATTTGGGCTCTGTGGCTACGTAATTACGCATAGCCCTCTGGTTTCCATTTGCGCCAGCGCCTGTTTAGTTGCTTGAGACTGTTAAAAAAAAAAAAAAGAGAGGAAGGACGGCAAAGATGATGGGAGGGGCTACGGCGTTTCACACCAGAAAATCCTCTTGCCAGTATTTGTGGGTCTGGCGGGGCTTGTGTTTTGAAAGAACACGACCCAAAATGAGCCCCTTAAGAACAGAGTTTCTGGAAAATAGAAGTGACATCACAGTGGTGCAGTTGAGGTCTATCATACAGAAACCAGCTAGGCAAGTGAGTGCCTTGGGTTAAATTTCTGTTCTCCGACTCTCCGTTATGCCCTTCTTCATAGCCATCTCTCCGATGCTACCTCCGTAGCCTGAAAGTTTGTGGTGTTAGACTTGAGAAAAGTGAAACATCATTAACAAATTTGGTTGCCTCCATTCAACATTTCCTGGATGACTGAGAATCTACACAGACATACTTCACAAAGAACAGGGAGAGGAAAAAAAGAAAAAGTCATTGTTTAAGGAGCTCGAGATCCAACTTGAACCGGCGCTGCCACGCGGTAAATTGCGTTTGCCGTCTCATGAAATATCTTACGGCCGGCCGCGTTGGCGCGGCTTAATGCGGGCGATGATAGAGCAGAGCAGAGGTGCGCAAGGACACAGGTGTTCCTCAAGGTACACATGACAAGGTTGCTAGTCCTCGCTGTCAAAGCGCGTTAGCGAATCAATCTGTCATCTGGTGGGCGGCGCGGGCCCAAATCTCCGCAGACGTGGTGCGGTGGGGAAATGAAAGATGATGTTGCGCCGGCTAACTTGTAAAGGTTGTCGCTTAAGTCTCTTGGGCGGTGGCGGTGCTTGAGCGAAAGCCATAACAATGCATGGAATTGGTCTTTTTTCACGTCGTTCCGCCTGAGAATGAGAGCGCGTTCGTCGTAACAGTGTCGGAGATAGAATACGCACCCGCTTATTTACTGCAGCTTAGATGCCTTTGACAGCTAAGTTTGCCACCGGCTTGATGTTTGTGAATGTGTTTTGACACATCAGGTATTACTCTACAACAACATCAATACCTCACTCTGAATACATTCTGAACCAGCACCACCAGCAAACGGATGTACACTATCTATCTATCTATCTATCTATCTATCTATCTATCTATCTATCTATCTATCTATCTATCTATCTATCTATCTATCTATCTATCTATCTATCTATCTATCTATCTATCTATCTATCTATCTATCTATCTATCTATCTATCTATCTATCTATCTATCTATCTATCTATCTATCTATCTATCTATCTATCTATCTATCTATCTGGATGGCTAACTAGCTAGCTGGCAGGGTTGACTAGCTGGTTTAATGCCTGAGTTAGGGTTTCAAAGCCTCAGTTAGGGTATACAATTAGCTGGTTTTCAAGCCTGGTTTAAGGTTTCAAATCTGCATTAAGGTTTTGAAAATGCAGTTTGGTTAAGGTTTAAAATTGGGGTTTCAAGCCTGGCTCAGGGTTTTAGTTTAGGGTTTTGAGTCTGGGTTAAGCTTTTAAAAATACAGTTTCAAGACTTGGTTAAGGTTTTAAATTAGGGTTTCACGCCTTGGTGTAGATTTCAAATCAGGGTTAAAAGCCTGGTTTAGGAATTCAAGTCTGGGTGAAGATTTCAAACTCGGTTTTATTTTTCAACGCACGTTTTCATCCATGTGTAAAGTGTGTAGATTCGTTTTTGAAGGCTGGGTTACAACTTGAAATTAGTGTTACAAAACCGGGTTAGGGTTTGAAGTGACAAGTTTCAAGCCTGGGTTAGAGTTTCCATTGTGGGTGCATGTGTGTGTTACTTGCTAAGTACCGCAACATATTTCGTCTCGGCTTTTACGACATGATTCACCAGGGGCTTGATGCGTCGTTAACTCAGGACCTTAACCTCGCTGCCAGTCCTGTTGGCCAGTCCTGCACCTTGTGGCTGATTACAACCGCTTGTAAATCGGAGGCCTCGCAGGAGTGGTCCTGGTGGGGGCAATAAGTGGGACATCATCAGACTTCACCTGCGGGTGAACATAAATCAAGGGCGCTTGGTCACAAAGATGCGGCAAAGACAAAGTGTCATGAAGCGACCACCTGACTCGACGGCACGCCAGGCTGCTGCTTGGTTTCCGACATCTCATAAAGAAAAAAATAACTCACATACTTGTCCATCCCGAGTTGTTTCAGTTCCGCATTTAAGCAGAAGTGACCGTTGATTTACAATTTGTGTTGAGACTTCGTGTAAATAAATTAGGGTTGCAAATTTGGGTTTTAAGTCCATACTAGGGTTTCAAGTCTACTCTATCCATAGTTTATTAGCATGACAGTCTTTATAAATCTATTTTTAACCTTCTGTTCCACTTGACAAAATATCTTAATTACGGTTTTGCCAAAACTGCTTACAAATTAAGGCCTGCCCTCCATCATCGACTTCCACCTGCAGTTGAGTAAGGCAAGACTTCATTAACTTCTTTTGTGTGGAATAAAGAATCATTATTTTCATTATCCTCTTTTTTTTTTTTCTTTTCAATTATTTACAACCAAACCCCTTCAACTGCCTGGACACACGCTCTTAATTTTTCTATACGCGCATGTTCCCATTGTGTTTATTGAGAGCTTCCACATCGTTAATAGCGGCCGCCGGCACTTGGTGGGAGAGAGGAAAAGGTAATTAAAACCGCAATAGCCTTGGCGCTACACGAGGGCGAGGCGGTGGTGAAGGCGGAGGGAGGAGGGGGGGGGGCACCGACGAGGTGGATCCGGCGTGGTTGGTCGTCCTAGCTGGCTCACATGTTGGTTCTCGCCCGGGAACCAGGAGGCTGAGACCATGCTTGGACTTTGAGCGCTAAATGGGCGTCCCTGGGTCACATGTTTTCAAACTTATTTGGAGATGTTTTTCACACCGGTGACCTCAAAATCTGAGCGTGCTGCCAAAAATGCTGGAGGAATGAAAACTTTGACCGTTCTCATCAGTCATTGTTATGACAACAAGTTCATAGTTTGGGTCGAGAAAAAAAACGGTGAGGATTTAAAAATTGCATTTCAAATGATAGTTTCAAGCTTGGGTACCGGTTTCTAACCTGGGTTAAGGTATCAAAAAAAAGGGTTGCGATTTAAAACGAGGGTTCCAAGTGTGAGTTATGTTTCAAATTAGCTTCTGCTTCATGGTTTTAGATTAGGGTTTTAAGTCTGGGTTAGGGTTTCTTGCCTGGTGTTAGGTTTTAATCCTAGGTTTGGTTAAAATAGTAGCTTTTCGGACCAGGTTTAAGTTTTTGTCATCACCATCATCATTTTCTGTACTGGACGAGCAGTGTTTGAGGTCCAATTTTAAAATCCATCCATCCATTTTCTGTCTTCAGGTGCTCGCTCCCAGATGGTCCAGATGGACTCAAGCAAGTCGGGCTTCGTGGGCTCCCAGGTGGAGCTGCGCTGCATTTTCATCAACAGCAACCCCGGTGAAGATCTCGCAGGTGACCTGGCAGAAGCTGCTCAACGGCACCAAGCAGAACGTGGCCATCGCCAACCCGGCGCTGGGCGTCTCCGTGCTGCCGCCCTTCAAGGAGCGCGTCAGCTTCAAGCAGGCGGCCGTGCGCCACCGCACGCCATCGCTGGAGGACACCACCATCGTCTTCTCCAACCTGCAGCTTTCCGACGAGGCGGCGTACATCTGCGAGTACACCACCTTCCCGGCGGGCAACCGCGAGAACATGGTCAACCTCACCGTCTTTGGTAAGTACGTCCCGCTGGGATTTACAGCAGGTAGACAGGATGGGAAAACGTGATTTTAGCGCTTGAAGACTCGACAAAAGCGGGGCTGTTGCAAAAAATGCAGCCCGTTTAAGGCACAAAACAACAAGCTCCCCGCAGGCTTTTGGACTTGTTTTGTTGTTTTTATTGTTAGCTTTAATTCGTTTTGAGTTGATTGGTAGTTTTCATAGGTTTACCGGTATATATATATTTTTAAGGGCTTATTTTTCGCAATGTAGAATGAACATTAAATGACAAAAAAGGTGGAAAGATACAAATGAAAGTGAAAAATAGTGGCGCTCTTTCGAGACTGCCAACGAGGCACGATTAGTGTCAACTGGCGACCAGTCCAGGGTGTTGTCTTCCCTTTGCATAAAGGGAGATGGGATCGGCGATAGCTCCCCGACTGTGATCCCTAAACAGGATGAGCTGGTTGGAAAATGGATGGATGGAAGACGAGTAATATTTGATATATGAATCTCCGCTTGTGATTCAGAGAACATTTTTACAAATGTATAAGCTATACGTTAGCCTTGTATAGGCACGTTAGTAAACGTAATGGTAATGGTCCTAAATAAAATCCAAATTAAATTTGGCCGTAAATGTCGAGCTACCGCTCTCTTGTTCTTCGTTTTATGAAGTAACGTCCGAGAAGAAATGAGCTCGTTGTTAGCCGTGCTAGTTAGCTCATTAGCTTCCTTGAGTCGCTAATATTTATTTCACCCATTGTGGAAATGCTAACTCTCGTAGCTGGTTGCAAACATTCATTTCTAGACACCGTTGACTTGGGCTGAGAGGTTAGAGGACACCCTTGACTGGTCCCCAAGGCACACACGGACAAACACTTAATACTCACATTCCAACCAACGGACAATTTAATAAAGAGAACGTAATGTTTTGGAAAGTGGGAGGAAGATGGAGTGCCCACAACTTAGGTTTTCAAACCAGTGTTGTGGTTTTAACTTGGCATTTTAGGACCGAGTTAAGATTTCAAATTGTTGCTTTTTTTCGAAATGAGAACAACTTGAATCTACCATTCTGAGACTGTTTACCATTCGCCTCGAAACCGGCAGCGAGCACCTTCCATCAACCGTTTTTTCCATTTTATTCGTCAGGAAATGATGGCTTGCTGAAAGATTCTTTTAATAACAGCAAGGATGTGTCAAAGGTTTTTCTATCGAATTATTTGTTTGTTTGGGTTTTTTTTTTTTTGCTAGAAGATTTTTTTTTTTTTGTCAGAGTCAGGTAAATCCCTGTCAAAGGTACATCTTCCAATTTATTCAAGCGTTTAAAGAATGGCCGCCGCGTTTTGGCTCAGCGCTCATGTGTGGCCAGACCGCCTTTGAAGGAGTCCGGCCATGCACACTTTTCCTCCGCTCTGAAGCCTTTTGCAAAGAGACTTTTCACAGTTTGTGTTAGCGCAACCTCGGTGTCAGCCGCCGCGCTTCCAGCTGATGACTCCGCCAGGGGTCGAGGATGATTATTGAGGTGACGCGGCCCCTTTGAACGCCTCGCAACCGCAGGGTTTTTTTTGGGGTGTTTTTTCGTGAAACTACAGCACAGTAATGTTGACATTTTAAGCCTTAATACATCCAATTAGTGCACCGCTGACCTGTCTGACCTGCGTATCTATCTTTCCAGCCAGCAAGTTAGGAAGCTAGTTGTAATGTTCTTTCCAGTTTTGAAAAAGCTAGGTAGCTCGCTAGTGTGAGCTATCTTTTTCACCCCTAAATAATTATTTTATGGGGATGAAAAAAATGTCGTTTTTTTGTTGATACACTTCAGAAGATGTTCAGATTTTGGGTGGCGGATTTAATAAGCTTTTTTTTCTTATTCTAAAGTAGGCATAGTTGATTACAGATCTCATCAGACCCAATCTGTAAGCCCTTGATGTGTTTTCCTTTGAAAGAAATGAGCACTTAAGTTCCCAAACAACTCATAGATGCTCGTTTTGCAACCAAGAGCCCTTTGCGCTCTTCTTTTGAGCATGGTGAGCTCTTGCGCATCCGCAAGCGCCGCCTTCCCTCTTTGCATTTACTTCAGATCAAGCCTGCTTTTTGATGCACTTCGAAGAGATTGCTAATTGGCACCTCACAAAGGAATCAAATAAAGTGAGCGCGCATGTTGAGCCGGCCGAATGGCTCCTCCATCTGCGAGACCTGTTTGGTTTGGGTTTTTTTAGCTTTGAGGAAAGCAGCACAACTTTGCCTGATTAGTGCTGTTTTGCTTACTTAGCACGCCCCCCTGGGGAGGTAATGCACTTTATGTACAAAGTCTTTTGTTTAATGAGCTTGAATTACCAGAGGTGGGGGCGACTCCAGTCACATGACTAGACGCAAGTCAGAATTAGGGCTGAAAAATTACCATAATTTTCTGTGAATAATAAGTAATTAAAAACACTTCAACAAACACTTCTCACATTTTATAGATATGAAATGGATTGAGTATAGATGTGATAATTTATCTAGTGTTGTCGTGGAGATTTAATTTCCTGACAGCTTAGTTTCCTTATAAGTCCTTATTATTTACCTTAATGATGTTGTAGCGGAAACTGGGAATTTACCAGAAGCGTTCCGCCCTTTTCCAACCATAGGTGGCTTACTCTAACTTTATTTCATTAACCTCTCCCTGAATCCTTTGTGCGAAATCCCCACCCGCTCCCTCTCCGCAGCTCGCCCCCTGACTCGCATGACCTTGACCACGCCCACCATCGTGGCCCGCTCGCAGCGCCGCAAGATGACGGTGGCCACGTGCGTGTCGGCCAACGGCAAGCCGCCCAGCGTGATCCGGTGGGACACCAGGCTGAAGGGCGAGGCCACCTTCCAGGAAACCCGCAACCAGAACGGGACGGTGACGGTGCGCAGCAACTACGTGATCGTGCCCGGCCGGGAGACGCACAAGCAGAAGCTGACGTGCATCGTCACGTACCGCAACGAGAGGTTCACCGACAGCGTGGTGCTCAACGTGCAGTGTAAGCATCCGCTTGCTTTTTATAGTCCTTGGAAATACGTAGAACCAGGTCTTGTCTTAAATAGGGCCCGACCGATATGGATTTTTTTTAGGCTGAAATGAAAAAAATAATAATAAAAAATAAAATGAAGAAAAATAAAATAGATAGTAATATGACTTTTTGGTGGGTCCGCAATGCTTACACCAATCAAGATATGAAATACAGACAGAACGGGACTTTTTTAGAATACTTTGTCATTTAGTATTTATTTAACCTTACCACAGGAAAAAAATTGGATTTCTGTGTTCTCAATGTTTTTTTTCCTTTTAATTCATTTATTTTTGGTGGGGGCGAAATGTTGAATGTCGTTATCTTTGTCTTCTGATGTGGTCATGTGTACCAAAAAAAAGTCCATTTTAAAATAAATCGGCAGAAAACTTAATCGGTCCACCACGTGTTTTCGGAGATTCAAAATTTTAACGCAGACTACAAGTAACGACCATCTGAAAGGAGTAGTTTATTTTTTGGGGCATTTCAATGTGGTTTTTCACCACTTAACTGAAATATATGTCATTAAATTCAATTTTTAGCTGATGCAAATTGGGGGACCCATCAGCTTCCATTTACTGTAAACTCGTAAAAGTAAACCGAGCGACGCCTCTGCAAACAAACAGACACAAATGAGGCGTTGAATATGCTGCCCTCGACCTTCCTACTTAACAAACAAACATCCTTCGCAACCTCGCCTCATCATCTGAACAAACTTTTTTTTTTTGTTTTTGCACGCCCGCTTTGGATTATACATTTGAAGCTCATTTTGCGCTAATTCAATCAATGCTCAAATAGATCGGCTTTTCGGTGTTTGTAGAATTTAATTGAATTAGCCTCTTTTCTCTTGATTCTGTCGAATGAAAATCACGTCGCTCTGTTTTGTTGACGCACAAAAGGGGACGCCATTTGTGTTTCGAGGGGTTAAACAGTTTTTGACATTTTGGGATGAGTCGATGGTTGTGATTGTTTTGGGAGATTTTGTTGACATAATTGGGGGGGTTGTTTTCCGGGGGTATTTTGGTGGAGGCAATTTTTAAAAGACGCTTCTGGTATTTTGTTTTATGTGTAATTTGAGGAGAGGATTTTTTTGCTTGATGTTTTGTTCATAAAATATGGAGATTTTGTTGGGATTTTTGAGGAGGAAAATAGGGGGTTTGAGAGTGATACAGTTTTAGGAGAATTTCTATGGGGGGGGTTTACGGGTAAAACCTTTTGTGATATGGGGGATACAGGTAAAAATGTTTCATTTGGATTTTGAGGGAATAATTTGTTTTTTGTTTGTTTATTTTTTTAAGATTGTGTTGGGATTTTCGAGGAGGACATTTTTATATTTTGGGTGGGGCTTGGAAGCGATGCGTTTTTTTGTTTTTTTTGGGGAGTAAAAAATATAGCTTTCATTCTGATTTTGGGGAGGACAAAAAATGTTGAGGTTTCATTCAGATTTTTGGGGGATAGCTTCATCTTTTTAGATTTTTGGGGGGGGGGCTTTTAGAAGACTACATTATTTTATGAGACTTTTGCGGCATGAGAAATGGAGATTGTTTTGGCATGATGAAATCAGGAGTTGTTGACAAAATGAGAGGCAGCTTCGATGAGCGCAGACTGGCGTGTGAGCTTTGGTATGAAGCCAACCGGCAAGGACAGAACGCAACACGTTTGTTTTGAATGGAAGCAAATTCCGGCCATTTTTTTTTGTTTTTAAACTGGAGGTTCTGCAAAAGCGTGTTTGTGTGACGCGGCCGCCCCCTCGTCTGCTCCCTCCGCAGATGAACCCGAGGTGAAGATCGAGGGCTTCGACGCCAACTGGTACCTGAACCGCCAGAACGTGCAGCTGACCTGTAGGGCGGATGCCAACCCGCCGGTCACCATCTACCAGTGGAAACTGTGAGTGTCGCCCACGCTTCACAAAAAGCACTGCCTTTTTTAAAAAAATGCTTTCATTCTGCTTTTTGTGCAGTTTTCAAACCAAATGATGTTGTTTGTTGGTGTTCATTTTTGGCCTGTTAAAAAAAAAAAAAAAAAAAAAAAAATATATATATATATATATATATATATATATATATATATATATATATATATATATATATATATATATATATATAATTTTAAATATATATATATATAATTTTAAATATATATATAATATATATAAATATATATATATATATAATTGTATTTTTTTTTTTTTTTTTTTTTTTACTCAAACATTCGGAACTTCACGCAGAGCGATGCACAGTTCTATTTATTCTCTGGAGCATTTTTCTTTTTTTCCCCGATTATCGTCTCGCAAGCAGTTGCAGCAGGCTCGTGTATGACAAATTTGCACCACCCGCGGACAATAAAAGCACAAAATGAACACAAGTTAACAGAATGAGTGGGCGCGCTCAGCTTTGGTCTTTATGTAGCAAAGCATTTTGAAAATGAGACCACGGCCTCTTTGCATAGCAAAGTCGACGCACAGAAGCATAACAGTCATCGCGCATGATGAACAGCCAACTCTATTTTGACGGTCACACGAGTGGAAAGAAAGAAGCCTCGGTATACATTCAGGTGCTCTTACGTTGATCAATACAACTTGGATGTCAAGGATTTGGATGCTAAATAGCACTCACACAAACAGTATTCATGTTATTCCGCGCCAAAATTCTCCATGTTTCTTCTTCTTATTCCCAGCGGTTTATTTGACATGCTAGTTTTGCATTTCTCAACCGATATAAACCATTCCAACTTGATCATACTCGGGGCATTTTTGGAAACCGTTTCCACATCCCCAAAGACGGTCTTTTCCCACCTTTCCCGTGAGCGGATGTCCCATTGACCCGTTCCGGGTCAGCGGTTACGACGGTGGACAGCTGAGCATGTTAGCAGGTTACAGGGCGCATGAATGGGCTAAAATACAGACAGGCTCTCAGCATCCCGCATTTCTTAACTGATCCAAACCATCCCAAATTCAAAATATCCACAGAATTATTTATTTTCCCCAGCAATCCACATTTTCCATGACAACATTCCCGAATCGGTGCAGACATATTTCACTTCTTCCACATTTCTCAACTGATTGAAACCATTCCAATTCCAAATTGTTCTTCTCATTCGGGGCATCTAGAGAACTACGTTGTCCTTTTTTTCATGGCATTCCACATTTTTCACGACAAGATTCAATCGTTAAAATGTGCATTTTTCTTTTCAGTCCACATGCAGCTTTTCAGTTCAGGGTCACCTTTTCAGCATTCACACACATTGTCAGTAGAAGTTGGAATGTTTTTTTTTTTCTTGACTGGTAAATGAATGACATTTGGGTTGACATTGAGTTGTGTAAATACAACAAGGGCATCTCCAGTTTCCTTGCCGTGCTACTTTTCTCTCCGGTTGGCCTGTCGCGATGGTGATAAGAAGCCGACCCGAGGCGGGGCACAATGGCTCCATTGGAGCAATGGTGCCAAAAACAAACAGAGCTCTTATTTGGGGTCTGGCCTTCAAATGTGTGGAGATTGTAGTACTGGCGGAAGGGGAGTAAATGGATGAGTTATCAAACAATTCGGTTTTAATTTTTGAAAGACCCTCAATGACTTAAGGCATAATGACATGATTTATTTTGAACACTTTCAGGGACAGCAGTTCAGATGCTCGCGTCTGCTGTACGACACAAGTTAACAACGTGAGACTTTTTTTTAAAAAATGGTCCAATTAGTATGTGAACATACGTCATTGACCAGATAAACTGAGCCGGGGACAGCGGACAAATGTTTTACACGGCTGCTTTCAATGATGCATCTATTTCTCCCACCGTACCAGAAAGGCCTGTTCCACGAACACTATTGGGGCCCTTTTGTAAAAAGCCAGCGTTGAGCCCAAGTACACAGAGATAAATGTGGCAATTTAGGCGGTAATTGCTCAGCGGAGGCGAGGTGTATGAATAAGTCACGCCGGTGGAGTGGACGTAGATTAATAGATCGTTGTCGCCACGCCACAAGCCTCCCTCCAGTTAGCGTCTAATGAGGCACCTTTATGCATGCATATACAGTATACGCACACACACACACACACACACACACACACACACACACACACACACACACACACACACACACACACACAACACTTTCAAAAAGAAGAGAAGCTCGGATAAAGAACTAAAAGGATGATCCAATGGGGGGAGATAAAGGCGGCCGAGAGGAGAGATGTGATCTAGCAAGACGAGGGCGCAGCGCTGACGGATCGGAAGGGACGGCCATTGCTGTCCTGAGAGCCAGACGCCAAATTTGTTGTGAAGGCTCCCCTGGGCTCGGCGATGGAGGTCAGCGCAAGACTGTGACGGAAGCGTCCGGAACAGGCTGGTCCAGGGGGTTGCGTCACTCCCAACCGCGCCCACGCACGCACACAAACACACACGCACGCACACGCACTTGGCACATAGCAGAGCAGAGCGGAGGTGTCACTGCATCTATTGACATTCATATGTCATCATCAGGACATCCACGCAACATCGTATTTTTTTTTTCTAGTAAAAAGAAATGGTGTTCATAGTAACAATGGCAAAACAAAAAATTCACTTGTATCAGCGTAAAAAGAAATGAATCTCTGTGAAAACAACAACACATCGCATCGAGATAACCTCAGTCAGGGTGAAAAACGTCAAAACCGAAGCGCATTGATACAAGTGTCTAATCACCGTTGATTTGAAAAACAAAAATGAATGAAATAATAATACACTCATGCACAGCATTGCCAACGGCTACAGATTGTGTTTTGTTGTGGAATTCACTGAATGCTATTCTCGTTATTCCCATAACACTGATTGTTCCGGCTGATGTGTTCAAAAGTAGCGAGTCACATTGCCTAAACAGAAAACGAGCAAAAAAGAGTTGGCAGTTAACTGCAAGTGATGTTTTGCTAACGCATGCGCAGTTGAAGCTAGCAGACGAATTCGACGTTAGCCAAATGCTAACGAAGCCTGATCGGCGCCAGCCTTGAAAGACTCATATCAGCGACACAAAGTGAAGCTTTGGTCGTCTTATCATTACAATTTTATATTTTCACCCGCTGCCCCCCCCCCTGTGTCATAGAATGGAGAGGCTCCCTGATGTAAGCGAGTGGAAGCGTTGCCATGGCGGCAAACACCTGAGCAGACCTCATTAACACTTTATCATTCGATCAGATGGCGGTTCAGGGGGCAGAAGCCCCACAAACACGAATGTTGACGCCCCCGCACTCTCCTCAACCCTGACATACATACCCGTTTAACATCCCCCCTCAGGCTATTTTACCTGTTGGGACCAGGTTGCCTGGTAATTTAATATGATGGATTGCGGTTGAGATGCAACTCTATGTAATGTGACATACACATGCAAGCTTATTTTTCCCTATTTTCTGAATGCTCTCCCCACCCCTCATTTCCAAACCTTGCCCAGGGCAGCTTTTGCCGTCCTAAAACTTGCTTATTCTTGTTCATTGACGTTATACTGTATTTTCAATCTGTTATATGGATTTTATTTGGTTTTCTTTACAATGTTGGTGGGTTGTTTTTTTTGTGATTTTAATTTCAAGTTTTCAGTTGTCTCACAATTGACATTTGATTTTATTTTCATTTTTTTAAATTTGCTATTGAATGTTTTTAGTAACATTTTGATTTGTTTCATGTATGGATGGATTTTAATGTTTTAATATATGTATTGTCTATTGCTATCATTAATATTATTAGTGGAAGTAGCAGTAGTGGTACAAATGAGTAACATTGGGTAGTTGGTATAAGTTAAGCAAAACTACAATTATTTTAACATGACTAAAAAAAACAACGCAAATATTAAAAAATACTAACAATGAAAACATTAGGTTTAGTTTCAAATTAATAAAAAACAAGTTAAAATTTTCTTTTTGAACTTCTGTTCCTTAAATTGGAATGAATATTTTCTTTTTAAATCCAACCCTTCACGCTGCAGTTTTCCCGTTGGCTTCCCTCGTAATTGAGAGTGATGGATGATGGTCGCGATCCATGCGCTGTCTAATCCCGTTATTTCCCCCCAATTTCCTGCCTTCCTACTCAACGCTGCGTCCCTTCCACCTTGCAGCTTGAACGGCTCGCTGCCGAGTAACGTGGAGATCAAGAACAACAGCCTGTTCTTCAAGGGCCCCGTCACCTATGACCTGGCTGGAACTTACGTCTGCGACGCCACCAACGGAATCGGCACACGCACCGGCATCGTGGACGTCAACATCACCGGTAGGCGAACGTCCCTCGGTGCTACCTCGTTCCTTTCGCTTTCTCTGGCATGGCTTCATAACTGACAACGCCAAAAAGCTACTAACGAAGCTATGAGCTGTTCCCAATGCTATGTTTTGCTAACAGCTAGCTATTGCGTGAGCGGTAAAGTGAATGCATATTTTTTGCGATTGGTTAGTCACGAAGTGGTTGCTTCACGCAGACAAAACAGAAGTTGCAAAGATGCTAGTTGCTAGTATTGTATGGACGAAAGCCTGGTATGTCACTGAGCGGCGAGGGTTGATGAGTGTTGTTTGAGTACGGTCCGAATCTGGATTTTTTTTTTCGTCAGGATTTGTTCAAGTTCGCAAGCGGTGGCGAAGATGTTTGCGAGACATGTGCCAACAGTTTTAATGGTTGCAGACAGCTTTTCTTGTCGTCGGGGGAATTAGAACATGTTCAAAATGTTTTTGCGACAAGAAAAACTGCGACTGTTAAAACTGTTGGCGAACATGTTAGCCAAGAATATGTAACTAAGTGTTAGCTGACCCTGCACTAATTGGAAGAGGTTGCTATGCAAATGTTACCCTTTGAACGAGTGAGTGGTGAATGGGCAGTCCCGAAGCGCTAGCTTAGCAGTGGCTGAAGTTTCTAAAATGCTAATTGGTAGCATTTTATGGACTGACTCAAAAATGTTTGCCTAAAAACAGGAGATGCAGTTTTTTTTACTGGAAAGCAAAAAAAAATGCTAATGTGTGGCACCATTCTTAAGTTAACTCGTTGCAAGAGTTAACATAGCACTAACCAAATTATTAAGGTTAATGTCAATTGATCACTGTGAGGTTTTTTTGTTTGTTTGTTTTTAGCTTTTCATTAGTTATTGACAAGATGCTCCCACACCAGAAGCTAGCTTTGCACTGACTTACTAGCTAGATCTCCGCGGTAGCTAACGATACATAGCTTCTAACAGGTAGCGTAGGAGAGCGTCTTGCTTGGAAGTTTAGGAATGAAGATGAGCGATGTGATACCAGGAATAACATCAGGGAAATGGGGAGCAGGTTCCTTGATGTGATGGATGATTCAGCCCCCTTGCGGTGGGCGGTGTAACATCAGACTCAAATATATGGATTTCTTTCTTCTTTTTTTTTTTAACATGCCTTCTAGGCGGGGGTGGCGGTGTACCAACTCTCCAGGCCTGTTGTTGACTCACATCCTGTCTTTGGCAACAGTCTTTTTTTTTTTTTTTTTTGCTATTCTTTCCTGATAGGGGCGGGGGTGTATTGTGTGATCATTCAGGTGTGAGAGGCGGCAGTTAGCCACCAAACAGGAAAGAGAGGAAGCAATCGTCTCGTATCAAGGGCCCCTAAACGTGACACAATGCCTCGCAAAGACAAAGAGGGAAAGGCACCAAAGTCATTTTCTATATTTATTGTAAATGAGCAGGCTTTGTTCCATTGCCGGTGTCCGTGTCTTTGTGTTGAGTGACTCCAGAGAGGCGATACTTCATTTAAGCACATTCAGCTGCTGGATGTTTGCAGAAGCCATTTGAATACAGGCTCGTTTTCCCGCATTGTTTTGCAGCGCACACAAAGTGTCCTGGTTCTGCGTAGATGAAGAGCAATCGAGCCGCATCCTATCTAGGTAGCCGACGAGTAAGGTCAGAATGTATTTGTGCCCACTGGTGGCTGGTGAAATAACAAATGTTTCTTTCGACCGTATGCGGCAAACCGAACTTGAACTTGAGTTCAAATTTAAGTGGGCCCGCACACACCTGGTGACATTGTGAATGTTGATCAACTTAATTTTTGCCTCAAGAGCTACTTGTGTGCGAGTTTTCTCAGGCCATATCTAGGCAGAAAACCATATCCAGGACCAGAAATTAAGTGCACACGTCCGGCTGGTGAAACTTCGTGTCTGATTATTGTTCATATGAGTTGAAATAAGTTTATATATTGATCAACCAAAATCCCGTTTTTGGACAAGTAAAAGATCGCAGTCCAACCCAACGCAACAGCTGGGAGTTGCAACAATGCGGCCTGTCAAATTGCAGGGCAACAGATGACTGTCAAACATGGGGTAGGTTGTTGTTTGATGTGGGGAGAAATGCGGCGGCGTGTCGGAACCTGCACACAAGCCTCTCACTCGCAGGTGCTACATGACAGGGAGATTAAACTGTTTCCTGGTCCGATGCTGGTCTGGACTTGTTTTCGTCATGTACAATACCAGTTGATTCTCTGGAACGTTTTTGTAACAGCATATGCAAGACACACTCGCGATGTCTCAGTTCAGGGGTTCTTACATTCTTTGGGTCCAAGAGAGAATATTTTCCAAGGACCCTCATAATCCTAACACCAATGCAATATAACTACCAGGTACACCAGAGGAATTATTTGGGTTTTTTAGATTGCTGAATGTAATTATTGACATCAGTTGTATCCAAAATGATTAACATTGCTCAAGATACATTGTTTTTACATCAGCTCCAGTCAATAGTTGTTTCTTGTCACTAAAACAAGATTATTTTCCAGCTCTGCATTGAGGTTCCAACCGGATAGTTTGTGTTTGGAATCAAAACAGGTGACACAGGCTTTTCCTTTGATGCAATGCTACTGTGTATTTTTGTCTGAGAGAAAGAGCAACGAAATGCAAACTTGTGATCAGAAGACTCAAGCTTAGCACTGACTTCCCAGAAGCTAGCAGTGCGTCATTGCTATCAGGTAGCATTAGTCCGGAACTCTTTGATTTTTTATTTTTTTTGCAGCCCACAAAATGCTGACAGTTTGATTTATGCTCACATGAAGATAGTGTGAATATGCGGCTCGCAACGTGTATATGTAGCTAGCTTTGTGATTAGCATCAGTTTTTTTGTGTGTGTGTGTGTGCTTGCTAGGTTCCGCTAATTTTGTTTGTCCTGCCTTCCGGACAAGGGTGTTTTCCGACTCATCCGTAAGATTTACAATCAACTATTTGAAACTGTTTTGGATCATTATTCAATGTATTGCGAACCGACTGAGGAAAAAGTGCAATCAAATTCGAACTTGAGATGAGACTACTCGAACCGACGGCCCGCTAACTGTGTCTACCCGCTAACAGGTAGCGTTAGTCCATAGCAAAGTGATTTTGTGGTACAAAATTATAACAGATTGTTTCTTGTGCTCTAGTAACTTGATTTTTGGTGTTGTCTTCCGGTCAATCCTTGTTTCTCGCCTCCCGGACAAGTTTGTTTACCTCCTCATGCATTTCATTTCCAAATGCTGCTTTAAAGGGCAGAAATGTAATCATTTCATATTTAGTCAATAACTTGTTTGCGACTTGGCCTTTTCCCACCGGCTCCAAACTGTATCCGAGGCGCTGACAAAAAAATATATGGCGTCCGCAGTCCATCAAGATTGGGACGTTATCCGAACGCGCCGCCGCTGCGTGCGACGTGCATTATGCATGAGCGTGGACTGACACAGCAATATACGCCTGCCAGGAAAAACATCCTTGGTTCCAGTTTTCGCTGAGATAAAATGTCTGGGACAAGCTGTTGTGTATCCGAAGAAATCTGTTTTCTCCGCGCCGGGAAGCAACACTGATGGAGCACTTAAGAGAGGCAAATTTTAATCACGCTTCTCGCTCTTGGTGCCGCCATTTGTCAGCGCTCAGCAGATAGCGGCGGCCAAGGAGCGCCTTGTTTCAATTAGTTTTTGGGGAGAAGGCGTCGAACCGCGGCAAGTCACGTGGGCACGGACTGCTCCTCCCAAGGACACGCGTCGCTCGTTGCAATCTAATGAAGCACGCTCGTCTTTTAATCACTTCTCCCGTAAGATAAACTGAAGAAAAACAGCGCTGGTTTTACCAAAATAAATTGCTTATTCCCCTTTCGCTCGCAACTCTAGAGAGGGGGGGAGTTGACAAGCTCTGATTAATCAGCTCCTTCGCGAAGGGCATCGGATGTGAAGACCACGCCTGGGCCTCGGCCTGTCTCGGCAGCAAATTAGCCACGTGCAATTGTAATTTGCTCTGAAATGTTTTAGTTTAGTTGAGCAAATTTCCAACAGTCAGACTCCATTTTGTGTGCTCGAAAACTTGTTGATATCCTAACTTTGGTTTGCGCTGTTGCCCACCTCTGCAAATGCTCACCATCAAATTCTCAAGTAGCGGAAACAACTCGAGAAGAGCGATTGAACCGCAACAATTGTTCTTCCTGTAGCCCAAAACGGTATCAGTGAAGAACAGTGAATGTGCCGATACGGAAATTAAGTAGTTAGATTCCCTTTAAATTCAGCCATTTTCTTAACATGGTTTCAAATCAAAACAAGCATTAACCTATCATGGCCGCCAACTAGAAGGACTAAAATGAAATGGCTCTTGCAATTGGCTGTTGATGTTGCCCACCTCATATCAACCAAATTCTTAAATCTCAAGTCCAAAGTTTCGCCACTGATTAACCATTGACGCGCTTATCGATCCCGGCAACAAAATAGACGGGCTAAAATTAAGTTATGCGCAGCTGGCTGATGCGCTAACTCATCTACGCAGCAAATCGGAAAGGTCAAAATGAATTTTGACTCACCCACAGTTGGCTAGTAAATTCGACTTTGTGCTTCACCGTCACAGCGGCCGTGGAATGGTTGTTAGTCCATCTCACCATTTTTTTTTTCCCCCGTCCGCTTATCCCGGTCAGAGTCGCAAACGGGCTGAAAGTGTCAAAACCTGTCAATCACGGGACTGACACATGCTATATCCCAAGTGCTGGGAAATCGGAAAGTTCAAGAAGAAATGCAATATAATGACACTGCCGCGAGGGAGGCAGGGTTGGATATTTTCCGTATTTTCTTCTCCCTTCTTCATTTCCTTCAACGTAGCAAAAGAGAGATCCTATTTTTACCCCGCAGATCATTTGTGATGTGTTTTCATCAACCTAGGAGAATGCTGACCATTGTATCTTGCGTGAGTCTAATGGATGTGTTTTTGTGAACATCCGAGACAACGTTTTGGTCTTCAATTAGCCTGAAATACCTTTTATGAACCCAAAAGATGATTAATTCTTTAATGAATCGAGCATGCTTTTCCTGTCAGGCCAAAGAGTTCAGGCTTCATTTTCACTGACATAATGTTTTTGTTTCTCATATTATGTATTTTTGTGAAGCACGGAGAGTCTTCCGTGCCCTTTACATCTATTTTTCATTTAAACGTTTATAGAGACATCAAAGATAATTGAGTCTTCATAAAAGCTCATGTACATTTTGGTGAAGATCAAAGGCATTTGATCGTCTTCAGTGAGCCTAAAACATTTTTGTTTTTTTTAAACAAAGACGTTTACGAGTCCTCAACAAAATGGTTGCTTTGGGAAACATCAAAAAACCAATTGAGAGTCTCAATAAACAGTACGTACACTTTCGTACACGACAAAGAAAATGTGTGGAGACTTCAAACTAACCTCATGAAGTCCTTGTAATGAACTTGGATGTTGTATTGTGGAAAGGCAGCGCCGCGCCGCCCGTGGTCATTTAAGAGAAGGAAATCAGCCCCTTCATTACGCTAATCACCTTCCCAAACAAGCGCGCTCTGTTTTTGCGCGGTCGACAAATGGATGCTGCCGTCTTCATTTTCTTTCCCGGCACAATAAGTGGTGATGAATGGCCTCTCTGTTTGCAAAGGCCTCACTCACAATGATGCCATAATCGCCCACTCTGTTGCTGTCTTTTGTTTTCACTGTATTGACAAATGTGGGAACATTTCTTTTTCCCTCGCCGTTAAGTCGGCCTGTGGAATTGATCATTAAAAAAAATTAATTACAAAATTATGAAGGATTGCCACATCCCCCGTCAAGTATGATAAGGTGTCAATGGTGGCCGCAAGCACGAAGCTCCTCAATTCACTCCAATATAGTTCTCGGCAGACACATGTCGGCGGATGGCGCCAAAGCACTGCATGAAGCGCCTCAACTCACCTCAACATAGTTCTTGGCAGCCAGATGCCTCTAGCGGGTGTCAAAGGCATAAAAGCAGCAACTTTTCACCAAATAAAGGAGGATAGGTGCTCCACCCCCCTCCAAAAAAACACACAGCGAATAGATGAAATCCCATTTATGGATATTGGACATCAAACTTCCTAATTTGAAACGGCATCAGTTGAATGTGAATATTTCAATAATTTCTCCCGGGCTCTTCTGATGGAACCAAATGCCGTTCGTCATGTAAAACTTTTTACGGTTTCCAAAAAAGAAGAACAACTCTCTAAATTTGCAGTATCTTATAACTCATTTTCTGTATCAGTCATTTTCTGGCCCCTCTTTACCCAACAATGTGAAAAAAAATGTAAAAATATATAAAAGGGAATTAAATGCCTCTGGATTCTTAAAAAAAAAAAAAGTGAAAAATTGTCTGTGGCATTGAAATTAAGAATCTCTTTTTACGGTCTTCCCATTTCATTTTAAATGTTATAAAATGTCCCTAAGAATAAAAAAATAAGCATTTTTATTTGTCCACTTATTGAAAGGAATACGAACTGAACCGCAAACTTAAAAGTAGGGCACATACTAAACCAAGTTTTTACTCCAAGCGATTATACATTTATGTGGTTTCACTGTTTTAACTGGTCCGATGAGGGCGACCATATCTGTGATGTGAACTGTGATGAAAAGGTTTTTGGTTATTGTTTTTGTTTTTTTTGTTTTTTTTTTAATCCCCGTTTTATCGGGATCAACGATGGAGGAGATAATATCAGATAAGTTGAGGTTCAGCCAGTGGGCAAACCTTCCGGAGACACTTGTTTGGAATTTTGTTTGGTTTTTTTTTGTCTGCATCGAGATGCACAAAGCTTTTTGTTCAACCAGATCCATCTAGAACAGGAGCAAAGTGAATTCATACATGGATAACAACCGGCAGCGGGAAAAAAAAATAGGGGGGAAATGAGATGGGCACATGATGAAAGTGGATTTTGGAAAGGATTGAAGGCCAAAAGAAACTTTTACCTACTTAACAAACTAAGTGTATGCCTCACATTTTGGAGAGTGTATGTGAATAATCCGACGCTGCTCTGTATAAAAGTTCCCATGCTGGCAAGAAAACAGCGGAAGACATATTGACAAAAATACGAAATGTACATTTACTGAGATGAAAAGAAGACCCCGGAATAACTTTTGGAAAACATCCACGTGAAACCATTGGTTTTGCATCATCTAAGAACGTTATCCTTACTGTAGCACTGCACATATCATGTCTCGAGTCTTATTTTACCACTATTGTTTCTTTTCAGTGTATTTTACGACACAGTAAACACTCACTCGGAAAATGTTTGTACTGCAGTATGTCGCCGTCAGCCTCCTCTACTTTATTCAATGAGGCTAACATAACAGCAATAAAAACAGTATGCGATCATGTAAAATCTAGAAATTAACTTTCCGCATGTGTTCATGAATATGAAAGACGGCGTCGGAGTCGTAAATGTTTGTGTCAAAATAGAAGCACCAAGAACAATGTTGAACCCTCAATTAATCTGATAGGTCTTTTTTTTTTTGTTTGTTTTAACATCGCGGACAAATTTAGAATCAACTGCTTGATTGCCTTGTAATTCCTTTTTGCCTACTTTATTTGATGTTCTTCTCAGCACTGGACAAAAAGTACCGTCTCGTGCTCGAAACGTGCAATTACTCCATATTGTTGTGCGCCAGTTAGCCACATTAGCCCGCTAGCATTTTACCACAAGTCGTTCACGGCAGACATTGTGAGCTCATCAGGGCATGTCGTTGAGGTAATTGGGGATGTTGGGGTATACAAAGGGGTCCGACTATTCATGAGAAATGCGAGTAGTTTTCCATAAACTCAATATTCTTGGGAAAAAAATGTGACAATTACCCGTTGCCAGTGAGCTTAACGTCTGCCTTTGTTCACATCAAACAATTGAGACTCTTCACCGAACCCGACATACATGTTTGTCTCTTGCCTCGTCTTTTAAAGTTGTTCTGAACTCGGCGCGCGATGCGAATAAGGAAGCATTCTTGTGTTTACCACACATCAAGGTAAATCTGGTATTGCAAGAAAAAAAAACGATGCAGTGTTCCCGCTGCACTTGCTCACCAGGAAGTTGAGAAGCACATCAGGTAACGGTTGCATTTGTTTTTTTGTTTTGTTTTTTTGTATCAGATGACAAACAGCAAACAGCCTTCTGTTACGTCTCAGCGGAATTAAACTAGCGATGAGCCGGCGTTTATCAACATGTTAGCGCGACCGTTCGTCTGCGCTCTCTTACCGTGTGTGAAATGTGTTTTTGCGTCGGCGTTGATCTCCGTCGCTGTTCCCGACAACCGACATGGCGGCTTATGTGATTCGTGGCCGCAAAAAAATGATGTTGATTGTGCGCGTTTGTGTCTTGCACAGTAAACCCCCTGCTATTTGCGATGCAAATATATTTATAATCGCATATAAAAATGCTTTAAAATAAGGTTTCCGGGGGAGGGGGGGGGGGGGGTTCTGTTTGGCTGAGTTAAATAAAACATGCAGCGAAGACTCTCCGTAACATTTTTTAACCCGCTGTGACCAACACACTTGAGGTGTCATTGTCTTCCATCAGCCTAAAATGGGACTGGCTTGTTGAAAGAAAAATAAATAAATAAAATCCCCATTCTCAGTGGCTTTGTAACCAAACTGTTGCCTCATGTGAAATCTATTCATTGTGGGGGGGAAAAAATGTATATGAAGACACGCTAGCGTGGCGCGCAGGCCGCCGGGTAGGTTGTCTAGTCTCCCGACCTTGTCGCTCTGCGAAACGCTCTTCAAGCGACGCGGTCTGTCGCTCTAACGGGCCAGGAGGCCTCGGGCCGACGGCGAAGCGACGCGTCCTCGCCGCGGTCTCGCCTTGGCCAAGATCACTCCTCGTTATCCAAATGAGGCATTAGCATCTGCGCCTTTCAAGACCGCGCGTACGTGCGCGGTTTAGTTGAGCTAGCGCTTAAGATACCGTCATGCTCATTGAAACCCTTGAAAATGAGGTTTCCATCCAACATCATTTTGTGGGGCTTTGTCGTGATGTGTTTCGGGTCTTCGGTGTGTACCGAATGTTTTGTACCTATCCGTAATATGTAGCGATGAACCTTATGTACCGTTGTGTCAATTATCACAGACAATAGCCCTGTTCACACGGGCAGATTTATTTCGGCGCTGCACCGGAGTATTTTGTTGCGATATAATTTTGCACCGGAACAAATTTTGTGGAGCGTTCACACGTACAATTCTGCTCTAATAGTGCATGAAAAGAGATCATTATCATGCACTATTAGAGCAGAATAAAAGTAATACACAAGAAATATGGAAAATACTTAATCAAGTAATCAGAAATAGTCCTAAAAAAGTGGATTATCCAGAGTATTTTATCAAAGGCAAAAACACAATTCTGGAAAAACTGCAGAAATAGCAACTGAATTTAATGAGTACTTTGTCAACATCGGCAGTAACCTAGCAAAACAAATTCCTGACCCAACAAACTTGTTTGAAATAGATAGATACGTAGAAAAGAACTCCTCCACGATGTTCCTTACTGCTGTAAAACAAGAAGAAGTATTAAATATTGTAAAACCTTTAAAAATAAAAGTCAACTGATTGCTTTAATATTGATATGACAATAATAAAACAGATTATAGAATATGTAGTGCGACCTTTCACGCACATATGCAACCTGTCATTCAAAGCTGGTATCTTTCCATCAAAAATGAAGATTGCTAAAGTTATTCCAATTTATAAAAGTGGAGAAAGACATCTGTTTACAAACTATAGACCAATATCACTACTACCACAATTTTCAAAAATATTAGAAAAACTATTTTCTCGAGACTTGATAGCTTTATACAAAAACATGCGCTGTTAAGTGAGAATCAATATGGCTTCAGGAAAACCGTACCACCTCAATGGCAGTTATGGAGTTGGTGGAAGCAATAGCCACTAATATAGACAACAAAGAATTTACTGTTGGGGTTTTCCTAGACCTAAAAAGCTTTCGACACAATAGATCACAGTATATTATTGAAAAACTAGAACGATATGGCATTAGAGGTATAGCGTATAAATGGATAAAAAGTTATTTAGAAAACAGAAATCAGTATGTGCAGCTCAATAATAAAAAACGAATCAACTGAAAATCACTCATGGAGTTCCTCAAGGGTCAGTGCTTGGTCCAAAACTATTCATCCTATATATAAATGATATCTGCAAGGTCACAAAACAATTTAAATGTGTCCTATTTGCTGATGATACAACTTTCTACTGCTCTGGAATAAATCTGAAACAGCTCCTGACAACCGTAGAAAACGAATTAAACAAATTAAAAACTGGTTCGACAGAAATAAATTGTCACTTAACCTGAAAAATCGAAGCTAATTGTTTTTGGCACAAGACCAATCAAACACCAAGCTAAAATTATGGTAAACTCAATTGAGATAGAAATAGCGAATGAAACCAAGTTTCTCGGATTAATAATAGACTCAAAACTATGTTGGAAGCCGATATCGATAACGTAAAAAGAAAAATAGCCAAAACTATAGGGATCCTCTACAAAACCAAGGAAGTGCTAAATAAGAGATCCTTGTACACATTATACTCTTCATTATTATTACCATATATGAACTACTGTGTGGAAATATGGGGAAATGCTTGCAAAACAAACACACTCCCGATTCTAAAACTACAAAAAAAGCAATTCGAATTATTAATAGATCAAAATATACGGAACCCACAAATCCATTATTTATCAAATTAAATACGATGAAATTTTATGACCTGGTTGACTACAAAATTGCACAATTAATGTACAAAGCACACAATAACCTGCTCTGCCAAAACATTCTAAAGTTCTTTGAAATTCGAGAAAGCAGCTATGATTTAAGAGGTACCAACTTATTCAAAAACTAAAAACAAGAACAAACATCAAGCAAAGAAGTGTATCTATCAAAGGTGTTAATCTGTGGAATAATCTCAAACGGACCTGAAAATGAGTAAATCGCTTGCTGAGTTCAAAAACAAATTCAAAAAATAGTACAAACAACCTACATCAATCAGAGTTAAAATGATAAGTTCTAAACGTTAAATATAATGATAAATTAGAACTAAGTTGATAAATAGGGAAAGGTATGGAAATATCCATTATGAATACAAGAAAAATTGACACAAGAGTGCCAGGTGTGTATATATTAATCCGATACACACCAAAAGTAGTAAAAATATCATGGCTAAGGGTAAAGCATGAGCCTTAATAGAGACTTCTATCTTCTTATTCACTTTCTCTTCTGATTGATATAAAAACTATTTATTAGATATAAACACATAACACGGGGTAGGACTAGATAAGTTCTTTACTTCTTCCTATTCCCTTGAACATAACTGTTTTAATGATGACTGTGCTGAATGATGACTGATTTCTCTTACCTTATTATTACTGTATATGTTTTATGTTATGTTCAAATAAAACCAAACCAAACCAAACCAAACAAAGCCGCTGAGCGTAACAGCACGAGAGCAGCATCGACGCAGCTCCACTTGCTTTCACACGGGCAGTTCCTGTTGCGGAACAAAACGACAGGAATGCGGAAGTAAAACATGCGCATGCGTAAAGAAAGAAGAAGGCGGGAAAAGGAAGTACCATTTCCCTCCTTCTTTGTGACAAAATGGCTTCTTCTCTGGAGAAATCAACGATGTGGTCGATAATCAGACGCCGCAGGAGAGAGAGAAAAGACCCGCCATGTTTTGAAGCGCAAAATACCCAGGATGCATGTTGGCAAGTACCCGGATGGACTCCCCTGACGCGTAGCGAGGCCACTCCCCCACAAGCGAGCATTTGCTCTGGAGCAAATTTAACCCAGTTGCGTTCATACGTGCACATTTGCATCGGTGCTGCTTCGCAAACGAGCATTTGTTCTGGAGCAAATTTTTAAACCACCTCCCTTGAGGTGGATTAAATTTGATCCGAAACAAGCTGTTTTCGGGCGCTACGCCAGAACAAAGTTGCACGTATGAACGCTCGAGGGGAGCAGTTGAGGAGTAAGTCCGAAATAAATCTGCCCGTGTGAACGGCCCTAATATGAAGCATTTGCCCTGCGATTGGCTGCCGACCGTTTCAGGGCGTACGTGCTGGATTTCATTCGACGCAACTGGCAGCGGGAGTGAATATTTTCTAAATAACGAAAACGTATTGACACAGGCTTCACAAGATGGAGAAGGGGCCTGGGGGCATGTTCCTCCATCTTGTTGTTGTGAAGGAGTAAAATGTCACCTGGGGAGCGCACGTGACAGGCAAGCGCCATTTATCATCAACATTTCTTTCTGCGAGCTTTGCTTGTTTGGCCTCTCCGGAGGACACGAGCGCAGAACCCCCCCCCTCGCCTCCCCATCCTCAATCCCGATGTCACGCCTCCCCGACAGCGCCGTCATGTAGGTCAGACGCCGTCAGCTCGAGATTTGGAAATTGAATAATCATCACATGGCGATTCGGAAGAACGAATAAAAGCATGATGAGGAGAAGTAGGATGATATAAAAAAAAAAAACACGCCGCCGGCTTAAAAAGAGCACAGGCCTGCAGATTTGCGCTGCGTAATGCGCGCTGACCCAATAACTCGTCCTTAGGTCACGCCGTCCACTCTGCACTGCAGCCTCTCGCAGGCAAAAAAGGAAAAAAGTGCATTAAGGATGCCAGACGATTTGCCGGAAACAGATGGGGACATTATAGAAGCCTTCATCCAAATGTCCGCCTTCACAAATACAAAATACAGGTTATGATTTCAATTTCTGGACGATCCGGTAGAACGGCTTTAACAGCGAGATGAGCGATCCTTCCTCCCGCTGGAGCTAACGATGCTCATCGTTCTTGTTTGGGAACTTGCTAGAAGAAAAAACACCTCCGCATGAAACGGTTCCTTGTCCCGCTGTGACTTTGGCGACATTTCCAAGGCAGGCGTCAAAGGCTGCCATTACCTGATCCTTCATGGGAACTGGGCGGCAGGCACTCTTTCATGTCCTCCATCTTGTCCAGGCTAATTAGGCTCCAATGACGCGACCGAGGACACGCCCGTGAATTGAAGGCCGCGGATTACGGGAAAGCCTTTTCCCATATTTAACCCGCTTTTGACTGGGTGGGAGGATGTGTTCCTGGAGAGGGCGACCTCCGATTCATGTGGGTAATGAAGGCCTGTGTCGCCGTAAATCCCATTAGTCGCTCGGCTTAAAACCTGAGTTGATATTGGAGACGCCGTCTTGGCAAAAGAGAGGGACCGGCAGGGTCTTTGGATTTCGCACCATTCAGTTGGAGAAAAAAAAAAAACAATGGGAAGCTGGGTTGTCCATTATTTTGTCTTTGCGTTTGATCAGTCGGGACGCTAGGCTGTGCCGTGGTAGCGTAACGTTATCTTTTTAGCTAACTACAACAAACTATCCTGTTATTTTACAGCTGCTACATCTACATTGCTTACGTTGGATCTGACAATGTTGTGTGCCTTAACATGGATATCCAGTCTAATTATCTTTACAGGGTTTGATTAGCGGTTTGGAAATGTAAGCTAGCATAGCCATGATCTGATCGTAGAATGGTCACAAGAGGGTACCAGTCACTGATATCGCAAGGAGTTGATAATAATAGTAATAATAATACATTTTATTTATAAGCGCCTTTCAATACACCCAAGGACACTTTACAATAACAAAAAACAAAATACCATGAAATAAGTCGAGTATCGGCCCATGACGATACCTGGTATCAGTACACATATTTAAGAAAGTGTACAATATGATACAGTTACATATTTTCATTATACATTAAATGACATAATACATATTTTGAGCTAACAATAGCTTACTGTCGTTTTAAACAATGGTGTGCTTGTTGGGATTCAATCAACTCTGCTCGTGACTTCCCGCCTTTTTTCAGGTCTCATAGCTTCATCTTGGCTGCTGTGGGGTTTTGAAAACGTACATTAAGTGTGGCCATAATGCTACGCCTGGCAAATACAAATAACTTTGCTCGCCGAGATAAGGAATCAGCATTCAGGGGGCCGAGTGCGTCCCTCAATACATGTACAAATTGATTCAAAGGCGTGTCCAAAGACTTTTGTCTCACCCCTCCAGCATAAAGGCCTGGACACAGCACGCCACATTTCCATACGTGCGTTCCACTAAAGTAAACACGATGGCAGCAGGAATGCGACAAGCAAACACAGCTCTTAAGAAAAAACAAAAAACTTCCAAAGGGTGACCTGCAGCCGCTCGTCTTTCCACTTGCATGTCTGCACACGCACCAATGAGGCATTCTCATTCCTCGGAGAACATGGACGAAGGGTGGGGGGACGAAGGGTGGGGGGCTTTTCAAAATGAAACACAGGGTGTGGTAACGTGACAAAGTGAGGATGAAAAGGAGGAAATTATAAGGCCGACGCTCAGACGGCAAGGAGGAAGGACAAATAAAACGATGACATAAACGGCGTGTCAGAAAGCCATCCTCTACCGTTTTGCTTTGTCACCACTGACTTAGCCGAGGTTCATTGACTTAGCTTTCTTTACATAAATTGACCAGCAGCATATTATACTGTTTTGTCGAAGTTCCATTTCTCTGTACGTGGCCATCAATGGGGGGAAAAAAAAGAAAAAAAAGCCTTCCCTGTCCCACAAAGCGCATCGTCGTCGCCTTGTCTTAATTTGCCGTTATTGAAACGCTATTAATAACACACGTTGGAAATGACGTAGCGGGTGTGGAATCGTCTCTGACAGCGCGCGGGAGGGAGCCGGCGTTCCACCAACACGTCGTCGCTCGCGGCAACACCTGCCAACACACTGATAAAACAGCCCTGATCCTGTTCCCGGCAACACAAGGCAGCCTCTATTAGCGGCACGCCGAGAAAGTATTCCGATAGCGCCTTAACCTTGACTTGGAAGCACTAAAACCTACCATTGAGATTAATAGGTGCCAAGATGCGCCGTGAGAGACCATAATTCAATCCAGAGGCGTGATAGATTTATACGGGCAATGAATAACATGAAATACTGCAGGGTTTTTTTTTTGTTTTTTTGTTATATAATGCTCCAACTGCGCCATCCCATGTAGAAGTGCATTCATCATAACGTCGTCGCATCCGACGCGATCAGGTGGAAGATTTATAGCCGCGGATGTTTTGGTGACAGAACCCGAGCCTCGCGATGGTTAGAAGTTTCGGGACATCTGGGTGGATTGAAAAAAAAAAATAGTGAGAAAATGGAGGTAATTCGTTCAGGCTGGCCTAGACGGGCTGCCTAGCCGCAGTATCCGCACCGAGCAATCAAAACTGCATTTGTATATTTGTGTCATTAAAATCTGGGATGTGAACAATGTTATGTTGTGTCGCCGGTCTTGAATTCACCACAGATGCACAATGGAGGGCATTCATTCCGACCTGCCTAGATGGGCTGTTGTAGAAAATGAATCGGGAAAGGAGTTTGTTGCAACTTCTGCACTCGTGTGACACGCTCGACAAAAAAGATGACAACACATTGTCGCTACAGGAAATGGAGAATCACAGAAACCTGCCGAGACGGGTTGCTGTGGGATATGAATTGGAAACTATGAGAAGGACAGGAAATGAAACGTGGAATTTGTGCTTTTAAACATTGATCATACTAGCATAGTCTAACATTTATGTATGCATTTTAAAGGTCACAATATGTTGTGTGGATGGTGCATTGTATGTCTGCAGACATCACAAAGGGAAAATGGAGATGATACAAACAGGCCCGCCTAGACAGGCGGCTGTGGAAAATCAAAATGGAAAGCTTTGGCTCAACTGGTTAGTGACTATAAAAGCGAAAATGGAGTCGCAATTTTCAAGTGAAGAAAAACAGTGGCGTGTTTTCAGACCCGACTAGCAATGTCGAGTGTATCTTTTGTGCATTTTATCCATGAACCTTTGGGACGGTTACTGTATGTTGTCTCCAATGTCTTTAATACATCTGGGAGGCATTAGGGATGACATTCATTCCGGCCTGCCTAGACGGGCTGTTGTGATAAAGAAAACGGTAAGGGTGTTTGTTGCAACTTCTTTACTACAGTACAGACAAAGAGACACACTACATAAACAGGAATGTAAGGTGAATAAGTGGTTGTGTTGATTGACTTGAAAGGGGCTGTTAGTTGGGTGTGGTAATCTCCTGGCCTGAGGCTGTGGACGATGTCATCGTTCTGCAGGCTGCGACTTGAGTTTGGCTTTTTTTTTTTTTTTTTTTTTTAACGCGTTTGTGACGTCGACGTGCTCATCGGGCATGGCCGAACACGTTTCTTCCTTCTTGTCATCGTGGAAGTGCCTCGTCGTCCGGATGACGGCCGACTGCTTGTTCTGCTTTCTGGCTGTTTGCTTTCATTGCCTCCAAGCTGATTCTGATCTTTGACTGAACGCCGTCATGTTTGCTGCTTGTCGAATGAAACCGCATGGGATTCCGAATCATTCCAGGTTCATGCATGGGTTTTTATTTTGGTTGTTGTTTTTTTCCCCCCAACTCACGATGCACTTTTGTACGGAGCCCCGGACATGACATGTGGGGGTGGGGACATATGGGATTCCATTGTGGCCACTGTATCCATGCAATTGTCACGGTTGGCATTTTGCAGCTTCGCTGCACGAGTATCGCTGACCATCGCTAGTTCGAACAAATTGAAACGGTCGACAAAGCCACTGTTTCGCTGTGAAAATGACAGTTCCAAACAGATTTTTAGACGGCCCGCGAAGGCCTCCGCTGACACGAACACTTTCGCCGCTTGACAGCGAATTGAAAATTCTCATTGGCCGACTTCCACCCGGCTCAACAGGCAAGGCCTGGCTTTTGAAAGGCGCGCACGCTTTCGGCGTCACGGATACTCACCGTGTCAAACGCAAAGATGGCAAAGCCAAGTGGACAGAACGACTAACCGCATCTCACATATATGCTGGGACTATATGTGCACGAAGCGTTAAAACGGATAAAAATCCTAGAATGAATAATCGGTCAACACTTTGTGAATTTCATCTTTTGCGGGCGTGGTCTGCAACGAAACCCTGTGCGATAAATGATTACTTTCTTGTGGCTGCAAAGTTTATTTAGGGGGGGGTTCCATGTCATGTCTTGGGCTCTGTACTTTTGTCCAGTCTGAGTTTGCATGCCGCCTCACTTGGGTTGGGAGATTCGGGGGTCTATCTCGGGGCTTGTTGGGGGGGTCCTCCCTTTCCCCTTTGCTTTCCCGTCCTCCTCTTTCCCGTCCTTCCATCCGCACAGTTGCACCTCCTCCCACCAGAGCACTGACACACTCCCTTCCATCTGTCTTTTCCTACCCAGAATTCCCTAACAACCCACCCGGGGGCGATGAGATCCCGCCGGAGCAGCACAGTGCAGGTGTGGCCATCGGGGTGGCGGTAGGGGGCGTGGCCCTGTTGGGGGCCGCCGCCATACTGCTCTTCGTGTTCCTGCGCCGCCGCCAGCGCACCTTCAAGGGCGACTACAGCACCAAGAAGCACGTGTTCGGCAACGGCTACAGCAAGGCGGGCGGCGGCGGGGGTCTCCCCGTGCACCCCGCCATGCCCAAGAACCTGCAGTACCCGGACGACTCGGACGACGAGAAGAAACCGGCGCAGACCGGCGGCGAGCGCGACTTTGACGGAGAAGCCGAGGACCTGAAGAGGCCCTACTTCACGGTGGACGAGGGCGAGAGCCGCGACTACGACGAGCGGACTCTGGCCTTCCAATACGACCCGGAGCCCGAGATAGCCGACGATATGATCTCCCAAACCGACGGCTCGGTCATCTCCAAGAAGGAGTGGTACGTGTAGCGGGCGCCACCCCGACCCGCCACCAGGAAGCCAAACAGCCCTGCGGCGGCGGTGCACCCCCAACCCCTTGGCCTCCGTCACCAACCCACACTGGTCAAACTGCAACCCCCCATCGGAGCCCCCATCCCTTCCTCACTAACCCCACCCCCTTGCCGGACCCCCGTGACCACTTATATTTAACGCCGTTTTGTCTACAGCCACATCGGGACACAAACTGGGGCCCGGTGACCAGAGCTGATTGGTTCTTTCGTGTCTTTGATCTCTTGGACGATCATATTGTAACCGTCTTAACATGTAGACCACTTGCTGGTGGAGGGGTTTTTCGTTGGGAAAATGAGAAGGGGGGTCCTGCGCTGGCACATCCCCACCGAAATTGAATCAAGGTCATTGGCTACTTTTTGGTTGTTGAAGACTTTCCCCCGTTCATCCCCAAAAAGATTTTCCCAGTTCCAAAGTTTCAAGCGCGGACTCCCCAAGATTCCCGATGGACAAAAGTTTCATCGTCTTTGTGGGATTCGACGCTTCGAATTCTCGAGCTGCCTTTTGGGTGACACGAGAAACATCTTCAGCCACCGAGAAGAGCGCAGTTGCCGCCTTTCAGCTCTTGCCGAGAGCCACGACCCCAATGACTGAGAATCGAAACAAATTCCACCCATCCTCATGTTCTAAATGTCTTAACGTGTAGGCCACTCACTGGTGGAGTTTTGGTTCTCCCACCGGGAAAGAAGTCCAACACTGGATACGTCGTGGGTTTTGTTTTTTTCGAGATGTCCATCGCCAGTCCACGTTGGTCAAACTGCCACCCCCAACCCCTTCCTCACAAACCCGACGCCCCGTTGCCGGACACTAGTCAGCGTTGACGCCGTTTTAGTCCGGAACCCCCCACCCCCCCGTCCCCCCGCAGGGACGCAAACTTTGCCGAGAGCTGAGGTCGGTCGGCGTCTTTGATCGCTTCCATCCTCACGTTGTAAATGTCTTATCGTGTAGACCACTCGCTGGTGGGGGGGTTTTGCGGGCACATTTGTGGAAACAAGTCTGACACTGGATTGGTCGTGGCTTTTTAAAATCTTTATTTTCATTTTTTTTTTTAACAGCTTTGATGTCTTATGTGGTTTATCATGTGCCGATCAAAAAAAAAAAACAGCAGCTATCGTTTAGTTTTTTTCGGGGGAGCCCCTCCTCCTGCCCCTTCCCCCCCACCCCCGTCAATCCACCCCCTTGTCCAACGCATCCTGACATTTTGCAAGAGCGCTCAAGGGGAGTGCGAAATGTCATCGACGACACCCGAGCGCTCGCCGCTAGCGAGGCCGCGCGCTAAGCGGCGGTTTATCGTACGAGGACGGCAGCGGGGGTCTGACCTCTCAAAGGGAATTCCAACATGACGGCGACCGTTTCGGAGCGGGACAGGTCGCCTGCTGCTTTCATGTTTGTTTTTCAATGAGAACGAATGCTTCGTTGTCTTTTTATTGTCAAGGAACCGTCAATAAGTGCTCGGAACAATACGGAAAAGTGCATTCCGCCTTGCGTTGCAGTGGCGCAATCGATGATTTGATACCCTGCTGCAATTATGGTCCTAGACGGAAGGTCCTAGACAGAATCCCTGTGTCCCTCCAGTTTTTGCACAGCTTCTCCCCATTTGAGCCCTGGGTCAGATGGAGCTGACCTTGGGCGAGTGATGGGGCACATCCCGGATCGCTTGCCGGTCAATCCCAAAGAACAACCCAACCATTCACACCGACGTCCCGTTAAGAGTTTTCAATCAAGGTAACGTGCTTGGTTTCGAAATGTGGGAGGAAGCCAGAATTTGCGATTGGCCGGCAACCGGTCCATGGGGATCACCCCTGCTCACCTTTGACCCTCGAGATGACAAGCACTACGAAAATGTTCGGAGGAGCCATGAGTAGCTGACGAAAAGCCACCTCAGCACAATGAGAACATGCAAACGACACGCACCAAGCCCGGCGCCCCCGATTCGACCTGGAACGGCCGCGCTGTGAAACGGATGCGCTGCAGTGGACAGAATATCAGTCGCAAATATATGCAGTTGCTCAGCACAAGCCCCTTCACAAGTTTTCCATCAGGTTTCGGTCTAGAGATTGACTCTTGAAGTTAATTCTGGAGCCGCCCCCTTTGTAGCCCTGTTTTGGGGCCAAGACCTCTCCACCGCCGGTCGCCTTTTTCAATCAATATTTGACAGCACATTACGACCACCGGACCCCCCAAAACACGACTTTTCCGCCATCCGCGCTCTTCTTTGGGTTGGACTCCCATTTAAATTTTTTTTTTTTCATCCCCAAATGCAAAAGCTCCAGTCAAATTTGACCCTCCGTTCCTCCCAAGCCTTGTCCTCGTCATTCAAAAGTTCGCCAGCAAACTCCAGGTACTCGGAAAGCCGATATTTGTTTCCCGGTGACTGCTATTCTGTCTCAGGCCGGAATACGTCAAGCTCGAGACTTTTAATGTTCTCACTTCCAAATTCAGCAGGAGATCAAGTCATTATTTCCTCCACTGCGCGCATGTTTGTGCGCGTGCGGTGGAGCGTGCGTGTATGTGTGTGTGTGTGTGTGTGTATGCGTGGGTGCGTGTTCATTCTCATTTGCAGTCAAAAGCTTGACGCTCGTGTGTTTTAATATGACATTTGTATAAATATATAAATATAATGAATAAATAGGAGAGGGGGGAGGTATGTAGGTGGTGAATGGGTTTTTGTTCAGATGAGCATGTCAATTGTTTTTTTTATGTAACAAAGCAGACGGTGTTGAGACATTTCTCTTTGATTTGGTTTAAATGTATTTATTTTTTTGAAGGCGTATTTGAGTTAAATACCCACCAAGTTCTTTTTTTTTTTGTCTTTTGAATTCCATTTTTACTTTGGTCGCATAAGAAAAGATACATTTTTTTTCTCACGTCTTATCTGCCGGTGCATTGAGTGCCTATCACAGCCATGAAGATCATTTTCCTGAAACACGTTATTTTTATTTTATTAAGTGCAAAATCCCAGGTGCAAGCACAACAACCCCGTCAAAGAGATTACAAACGATTAAATCGCTGTCAAAGCACAAAGTGAACGTCCCGCCATGGACAATGGTTGACGTCTCTTGTCAATTTTTTTTTTTTTTTATATTGTTTCTACCATTTTGTAAAAATATTGACTGTAACTTCATTCCATCCTACTTTTTTGTACTCATCACGCTGTAAATAGTGTACATAAGATGGAGAGTGTAGGTCCACTGTGTGTGTGTGCGTGTGCGCGTGTGTGTGTGTGTTAGAGTGTCAACTAAATGGGACTGCAGCCCCAGAGACTCCACATTTAGCCCAGGTCCCACGCAATGCTCGTGTTTCTCAGTTTAGCACTGCTAGGGGGCGCCAGTCTACATGTTCGCTTTTAATGTCCATTGTTACGTTCCGGGATTATCGATGACGGCGGGGGAGGAAAAAAAATAAAATAGGAGAGAGAGAGAAATTGTTTGTCTGCAGCCATGTGAATGTATATTTCTGAGGGTGTTACAAATATGGAGAAAAAAAAATCACTTGTTCAAAATTGTGATGACCCAGTGAAGTAACTTGTATTTGTTTTAAACATTAAATGAGTTCAATAGTCAACCAGGTGTGGTGTGTGTGTGTGTGTTTTAGTCCTGAAGCGAGAAAGGCAATTTGTAATGCTATGCCAATAATCACGATTACAATTTTTCAGACAATGATTTGCTTCATAGCGCAAGGGAACAATTTATTTATTTATTTATTTATTTATTGTGTGAATCGGAGCCCATTTAGTGGCATCTAAAATAAATAAATTCCTCTAATGCAAACTATTAAATAAATATTTAATCATACATAAAACAGTATTTTCTATTTTAGGACAATGCACCATGAGGAGTTGAGATTTATTTATTTTAAAGTGCAAAATCGATATTTTGTCTTATTTACTTTTTTATTTTTATGTTACACATTACTTCTTTTTTGGGGAAGTGTCATATCAGTACTTTTTTCTTTTTAAGAAAGTTACCCATTTTTAGTTTGTTTTTTTTCTTTTGAAGTTCAACATCATTTTTTTTTTTCATTTTGAGGAAGTGCAGAAACATTCCCTTTTCTTCTTTTGATCGGAAAGTGCAGCATAATTGGCGTTTCTTCTTTGGAAGAATCATCATTTCAGTTCCTCTCAAGAAAGTGCGATTTCTTCCTTTTAGTCAGAGATTGAGATCTTTTTTTTCCAACTCCTTCAGGGGCAGCGGCCACTACAGTGGACAGCTAACCATGTTATCAGGTTACAGGGTGCATGAAAGGGTTCAATGCACAAATCTGTGCCTGTGCTGCAAAACATTGCAGTTGTGGTGGGCTTCTGCTCAGGTGGGCTGCCGTGTATTGATGGGTGGAAAAAAAATAAAAGAATAATCACTTCCTGAATGGGCAAGAAGACTCCAAAGCAAAAGCTTGTCTTTTTCTTGTCATAAATGTCAAGGAGAAAAATGTCCTTCATTGTGGATGGCTGCACGCCATTTTGCTTGTGTCGCCACGCTGTATGATGTCCCGCTATTTGCCAAGCCGACGCACGCATCAAAAGCCGCTTGTCAATCCATAAAGCGGACCACCCACCCAGCAGGCAGGACGCAAAGCCATCCGTGGATAATGCGCCAATGCACGTCCACCTGCAGCCTTGGTGTGATCGAGGGAGGCCAAACGTTGAAGCATGCGCTAAGTAATGTTCAGAGACCATCCAACATTCTTCACCGCTATAAAGTGTCTGCAGGGCTCTCTTGATGCAACCTCTCTTTCGCAGCATGCAATTTCGTGTCTCACGCACACACACACACACACACACACACACACGACATGATGTGATGTGAATCGACTATGATTGGCTTTGCATCGCAAACGCGCTTGCCAGAGTCCAAACTGGAAAATGTAAATCTCCCACACATTTCTCAAAGTAGTAAAAAAAAAAAAAAATCGACATTCCCACACAGTGTCAGAAAATCTGTGACCGTGTGAAAACGTGCCTGCAGATCGTTGGAGCAAATCAGAAGCCTCGGTCGGGCATTGCGGCGCCTCCGCTTTAGTCAGTGGTGACAATGCTGCGTTGATTCTTTGTTTTTGTTTTTTTTGTAGTGGAACGTTACAAATGAAATTGACATACATTTGGGGATTTTTATTGTTGCTGTCATATGAAAAGGATTTATTCACAGATTTTGGTCTGTTTAAATCCAACAAATAAGGCCATCACAAAAAGTCATGAAATATATCATTTGGAGATTTATTCTTATGACTTTTTTGCCATAGACCCAAGAATCTTTTTCAGCACGGAAGTGAGTGAGTGTGCACAGTAGCTTTTTTTAAGGTGTATGTGGATTGATTTGTTTTGGTTTCCAAATTTTACTTCGATAATCAATGTTTATAAAAGTATTTTCAAAATATTTATTGTCTTTAAAAAGTAACCCCAAATTTACCCCATGTGAAAAGTCAAGATGTCGCAACCATGAAAAGTATCAATTGTTTCCCTCAAGTGATAGATTTTGACAATAATTTATTTATTTATTTCTGATAAAGCGTAGATGGCATTTGGGCTTTTATTCATTTAATTTTTTTTGCACACGTGCGCAATTATCCATACGTACCTTCATACATTGTTGGGAATCACGTTTTTAACATTTCGCCTACGTTTTACGTGTTTGCAGTACGCCCAGTCAAAAATGTTTCCTCCACATTGGCAGTTCCACGCTTCCGTATCGCGCAAACATGATTTGCATTCACATGTTCTTCGATATGACTGTATTCCATTTATTTTGTTTTTTCTTGAGCTATAAATTGAACTATAAATTTCATTGGGCAGTGAGAACCCGCTTCACCAAATTCTTCAGACTGCACAATGACGATACCCCCCTAACCCCCACCCCTGCAAAATAAAAAAAAAATCAATGTAAGGAATCCCAGCACGAGCTTATTAAAGCGTGTAGGCAATTAATAAAGGAGCATGTCAAGCCTTTCATCGATTCTGCGCCGCAGTTGCTTGTTGCCATCGGCACTTTCATGAGCAGCCAAGTGGAGTGAGACGGTGCGGAAGCCTGTGCAGCTGCCGCCGTCGTCCATTTGCTCCAAAGGGTCCTTTGATAGCGGACGACTTAGCTTAGCTTTTAGCATGCGCTGCCATCCCGATTCCCGCTCCGGCCAGGACACATCCTCGTCATCTTATGAGGTTGATGTCCTTTTTGTGATCCGCAGTCACCGGTGTGGAGTTTGCATGTTCTCCCGGCCTGCGTGGGTTTTCTCCGGGTATTCCGGTTTCCTCCCACATTGTAAAAACATGCATGGCAGGTTAATGGAATGGCTCTGAATAGTTCCTCTGTGTCATTGTGAGCATGGATGTTTGTTCATGCCCTGCGATTGGCTGGCAACCGGTTCAGGGTGTCCCCCGCCTGCTGCCTGAAGACGGCTGGGATGGGCTCCAGCACCCCTCCCGCCCGACCCTTGTGAGGAAAACGCGCGTCGGATAATGGATGTGTGGACGCAGTAAATGATATTGTTCCAAACGAGTTTGATTCCAGTGTGTCAAAAGTTACTCATGGGTCAACTTGATTTTTTTCACGGTTCGATTATCCGGCTGATATCCTCACTTGCAATTAGCTTTCCAATTGGCATTAGCTTGATTGCCTCCTGACTTTGTTTGCTCTCTTTTGCGTAACACGCGTGGCGCACATCGATTGATGGCAGCGTCGCCTAGCTGCCCCCTCCCCCCCTGCTGATGAGAAATTGGAATGGATTGGCCATTATTTGACAAATTATCTCGTGTAAATGAAACCCCAACAAAACAAACGGCTGTGAATGATATGCTTAGTGCGTGTGTGTACTCCATTTTCTTTATATATATTTAAAAGAAAGTGGAGTACACGCACACATATATACAATACACATACAATACCGTAATGCTAACCACATGCTGCTGTCACATTCCAACAATGAGTGCAAATGGATTGGTATCCTTATAGATATTAAAATGAGCCAGTGTGCAAACTGATACACGTGATAAAACGGCGAGTGAACGGCGCCATGCCTGTGAAGTGAAAAAGCTCCGGCCAAACAAATTTCGAGTATAAAGTGGCCACCCTGGTAATAAGATAATGACGCGCTATTAAAATACTTTTCACTTGTGCTCCAAATACAATTTACAACACGGGCCGGCGTTGATTTAATGTGATCGATTTCTTTTCCTTTACTTGGATTTCAATCCATCCTTGACTGTGCGTCGCGTACGCGAGCTGAGTGTTTCCGTCTTTGTGCCTTTGAGGGGATTTCCCAAACAGTCCACAGGGCACGGGCGGTGTTATTTTAATGACACGCTGCCACCGCTCTGATTACATATTGATTTGCGATTGAATTTGTGTAAAAATAAAAAGGATTACTCGATGACTTAACACTCACGCGCGCACAAATGTGAACGTTTGCGTTGGCGGGCGCAACCGCAGCGACGATGGGCGCCGTGCTTCACGCGCTCATTTGAGTGGGGTTAAGAGGATCGAAGACGATATTATGAACGTGAACCAGTCCTCAAAACAGGCGAATTCAAAGCACAAACTACTTTTAGTAATGTAAAGTAACTTTCGGAAAATGTCAAAGCGCATGAATTAATAATAAATTAATTGTTTCCAAAAATATAAATCGCTCCATAACAAGAGCCAATTCATTCATTTTCCAATCCGCTTTATCCTCACAAGGGTGCTGGTGCCTATCCCAGCAGTCTTCGGCAGTAGGCAAGGGACACCCTGAACGGGTTGCCAGCCAATCGCAGGGCACACAGAGACGAACAACCATCCGCGCTCACACCTCGGGACAATTTAGAGCGGGGATTGAACCCAAGACCTCTTCACTGTGAGGTCGACGCGCTAACCACTGGACCACTGGGCCAATTCAGGGAAACAAAATTTCATTTTTGGACTCAGTAGTCCAAAATGACATGAAAGTATCATTGGGCAGTGGAGTTTTCTAATCTTCTTCTTGTTTTCAGCCTGTGTATTTCATTGCAAAGAAACTCGTGGCTGCCCTGCAGCAACTTTCGAGCGTGACTCAGCTCTCACCGATGACATCAGTCCACGTTGAAACATCCGGAACGAAACCTCTTCAAAATGCAGGAAGTGCTCGTACTAATAACACGGCTGACTCACTGCAGCCAGCTGTATCATTCCCAGCGGATGACAGACGGATTAAAATGAATTTTACTTATATAAATAAAGATGTATTGAGGTGTAAGTTAAAAACAACTGAGCTGTAGCTCACCAATGTACCGGACTGGATTAGAAAAATATTGAGGCCACTGTGACTTTGAACATTTGAGCCAGATATTCTTTTAGGGACCACTGGAGGGCGCCCACATGCAATTACTGGCACACGGACCACATTATGGCAATCACTGCTTTCGGGGCTCACTGAGCTGAGGTCGCGGGAGATTTGTCGACGTGACCCGTGATGACGGTTTGCCATCCCGCTAATTTTTGAAAAAGATTTTGGAATTTTCCGCTTTCGCACGGGGAGAGAGGACAAACCTCAAAAAGCCAAAAGTGTATGTCATAAATCCTTTGTTTTGGACAAAACAAGATCTTTTTTTTTTTCGTGTTAAATGAACAACATGTTTATTATTGTGCCCGGCGGAGAGCCGTTTCTGACGTTTTGACCCTCTCCTGTGGCCTAATGTTCACGCTATTGTCCATAATTGGCACGTTTGCGTTGCTACGAAACTGCACAGCCTTGAAAAGCGGGACTTAAACATAACCAAACCTCCTCAGTGTTTAATCAGCTGCCGTAGCTGCCTTTTGCTCTTTTCTGAGCACGGTAATCATTGTCAAGTACTGTACTTATTATGTCTTTTTAATGTTTTTTTTTTTTTTTTTTTGGTCGCTTTCTTGCCTTAATTTGGCAATCAAAACTGGGAACGTATTAGCATAATGTAATGCGGGGGCAAGAGCGGTGTTTATTTATGCCTCCTTGAGGATGATGCAAGGCAAAGGCAGTCATTTTGTTTGCCGGCGACCTTTAACGCCTTCGCTGATTACTTTTCCCAGCGACTTGTGGATCTTTTTTAATAACCTGCCGAATATTCCGACAGCCTCGGCTAGGCTTAGCTTAGCATTTAACCTCACTCTCAGCTCGATCAAAGCACTCCTGGCTCGACTGAAACCAAGATCTGGAAATTTTATGGACTTTTTGAAAATGTTTTATTTTGAACAGAGTTACAACCTTTTTCTGCAAGTGCCACATGTTTTCCTCATCGAATGATAACTTGAGGCGAAGTAGCAGGTAGCAACTGGCATGATTTTGTGTGTCAAATGCGAAATGTGATACACAAGCTTTGTTGTTATTGTCGGAAGTCTTGTTTGAAGTGAAAGCGTGCGCCAGCTGACGGCCTCGAGACAAGAATGTACCTACAAGAACAAAGATAGGCGTCAGCATTTCTTCTTTATCAAGTCCTTCGAGATTTCAAACTAAACGGAAGGAGAAAATATCTTGCAAAAAAAAAAAAGTGGCTTTGAGTTGCAATCATGTTTTTGTTTTTTTTTCCCCCACAGCTGTGAACCCTCAGATACTTTCTTTAATTAAGCTAACGTAATAATAATAACACCACTTCATATATGCTTCCTGAGAACTAATCATGATGTATTTTTCAAAAAGATAAAGGACCAATAATGTGAATAGACATGAATGAAAAAATAATGTCATAGGCAATGCAAACTCGATTTAATAGACCCAGTGGAAGCGGATTCAACCGAAAAACTCTACTCAACTTTTTTCATAGAGCACTGTAAAAACGACAGTTGGCTACAAAGTGCGATACATAAAGTTACCGTTAATAATGAATAATATAGAAACACAATAAGCCGCTACAGAAATGCTGAGTCTCATGTTGAACACAAGCAGTGTCTCCAGTCCACTCAAAACTCTCTTTCTTAATTCGCTTATTTGAGTGTGTTGGTTCCAGAATTGTCCGCAATTCGCCACAGTGCCAGTAAAGGGCGCTGTGGTGCACCTGCTTAGGTGGTGCACTGCTCTCATCATGGATAAACAGTAGAAGCGAGCAGGCTAAAACATGCATCACTGCGGTGGCCAGGTTGGCGGTGGCAATATTCCCATCACAATGGAGGAGGGCGGCCATCTTGGTAGGGGCGACTGTCCCATCAAATTAGCTTAGCATCGTAGCAGAAAGGTGTACATATTCATATCTACGGCTGTTTTTTTAGCCAGGCACAAAAATGTTAAAAAAGAAGAGTACAGTACAGGGTTTTTTTTTGTTGTTGTTGTTTTTGCCTTTATCTCTTGCATATAATCGTAATCGGATGAAAAGTGATCCGTACATGCCATATATTTGCAATCGTTCGACGTCCGGCTCAGCGGGTGGTCAGCAGCTGCGGTGAAGCTGCGGGGGCTCGGCGCCAACGGCCGGCAAGCACGAACAAAGTGTGCGCACTGTGGCGAATGAGCTCATCACGTGCATGCTAGCGGGGCTCGGCGGCGTTCATCAACACGCTGACATGTTGCCACCCAGCTCTGCTCACGTACGCGATGCCGTTTGAATGACCCTCATGAACGCCGCCTTGCTTGCCGTGGAAACTTCGACGTCAGTGTCGACTCTGTTGATTTCTCGGAGGAAGACAAACTTTATTCGGTAGCACCGGAAAGAGAATGGACCTTGCTCTTATTACTGTGCAGCTAAGCCGAAAGACATATTTACTTTTGTGAGCATCGTTTGGTTTTTTTTTTTTCATTTTCCTCCTTTGTGTGTGTGTGTGTGTGTTTGTGAGATCATCATATGATTTGCTTATTTTTTTATTTAATTTTTCTCGTTTTGCTGCTGCGATGATTTTTTTTCTCATTTTGACATTTTCCGTGGTGATTGTTGGACTTTCCCTCATTTGCTTGGACGATAGACAATTTGTCATTTAGGGGTTTTTTCAATTTTACTTCTGTGATGAGCCACATTTGCCCCCGCCAGTTTTTCTCTTTTTTTTATTATCTTTTTTGTGTTTCTTTTAAAAAACTTTTCTGACAATTGACCTCTGTCACATTTTTTTCATTTTACTGGTGGACAGTTCTGTTCCACATTTGGACTGTACAATTGGCACCAACATGAAATACACCTGCAAATTCTCGCAGCCTCCTACCCTCTGCAGTTAAGTAAATAAATACCCCCCCCCTCGGCTGCTCTATGTGGAAATACAGCAATTGTCATCATGGATGTGATTGGGCGAGGCTCCTAATTAAACTGCTCTCTCCTCGGGTCTTTTATTTTGGTGGCGGTGGGGAGGGTCCGGTTGCCTTAGCCTCATTCTGTCATCTCCTTTCAAGCCACAATGAACACGGGGCTCCTTTTCTTGTCCATCCTGACGCCCGCCGAAACTCATCGACGGCGAGGGAATTGAAGTGGAGGCTCTTGTTTTGTTCGGGGTGCCTTCTTCAGGGAGCGGCCATCAATCAGGTGATCCATTGTGCTCACCGCTGGAAACCTTTTTCTCTCTTCAATTGGCAATGCTATTAAACGTATCGCGGGCTACATTATCATCTGAAGACCCTCCCTGCACCCCCGAGCACGGCGGTAAAAAGGCGCAAAGGCCACAAAGCTTTGTCGCCGTTTTGTGTGTCAAGGCGGAGGGCGCAAATGACGTTTGTGCTCTCGATGTCAATTGATGCATTCATTCCATCTCAAGTGAATGGAAAAAAACTCAACAGATTTTCGTGTGTGTGTGTGTGTGTGTTTTAATGCCAACAATGGAACACAGACTGATTCTTCTGATTTAATCAGAACTGAGCTGCAGGAAGAATTTAATCCCATGCTGTGTTTTTTTTTTTGTTTTTTTTCCCCCAAAGCAATCAACTAAAGTCAAGTAGTAGCATCTGAATCAACCACTTCAACCCAGCATCCATTTGAACAAGCAAGAGTTGGCAGTATGTCTCGTATGTGCAAGTCGCGAGCGTCAAGTCGTCAACTTCGATCTGAATGCGAGTACGCAAACACCGTGGAGAAAATCAAGCAATGGAGCCGCAACGTTCCTTACGAGTTATAATCTAGTCCCACAACCTTGCTGGGTTAGCACGTTAGCCAACGATCTGGACCGCATTCCTATTGTTCTAACTCCACATCGTCAGCGCTTGCTTAACTCATTCACTCCCAAAGACGTTTTTAAACGTCTTTTCAGAATTGGTCCAGAATTGGCTGGTACTGAATGAGTTAATGAAACACAAACCTGACGGTTAAGGCAGCATTTGAGCCGCTAGTGACCTACGAATGGAACGACCTTCCTCCGGCAGGCGTTGACCATCCAACCTACCCCCGCTCATTCCGACAATTGAAACAAGTCATGTGACCCGGCCCCACCTTTGCTATACTTGCCCTGCGTTTGGCTGACGAGCAGTCCAGAGTGCGCCCCGCCTCTCGCGCCAAATCAGCTTCCAGCTCACCCTCGACCCTAATGAATGTAAGTGCAGTATAAAACGGACGGACGGACTATTTGCAAGAACCCGCTAACCGCATCAGCCTTCCAAATTGTTCTGTTTTGATCTCAGCTGTAATGAAGCACTTGATAGCTCGAGCTGAGTGATTGGCCGGCGGAGCGGAGCCGGCGGGAAAAACACCCGAGCGGCCGGCTGATGCTGATCGATGAGCTTGTTGTTTTTCATTTTGTTGAGAGCGCAAATGAGGAAGGAGTAGTTTGTACGTCTTCATTTGCTCGCCCCACGTCCGTCGGCGCGGAAAGACCAACAACATTTGAGGATGGAAGGACCTACGAAAGCCGAGTGGAAACTTTGTTGCCGCGTTTTCAATAGAATAAATACAAATTTTAGCCTGAGTGGGGCCGTGCAAAAAAATAAAAAATAAAAAAACTCTGGCTGACTGCCGCTGTCAAAGCTTGTTTCTCAACAGCAGGCGCAGTTTAATGGAGCATGTGCAGACGCTGACTTTGGAGAAGCTCAAATGCGAGCAGTGAAGTCGCGTGGCAGGCATGGCGGCAGCAGTGCGGCTTTTTTGTCACGGAAGGAAACGTGTCACGCTTTCGCGGGGACAAAAACATGCCTTTCGAATGCTAACACGAAGCCAACGTAACGATAATTGTAATGTTGCGCGTGTGTGTGGTTTTTTTTATATAACTAACTCCAGTTTGGGATTTTTAATTTTTACGTTTTGTTCAAGTTTAAACATAAACATAAACAAGTAGTCATCAAACACACGACAGTATTTTTAATTGATATTGCAATTTTTACAGTTTTCATTAAACTATTTCAATGTACTAATTTGTATTTTATCGTGATGTTTACAAAATAATATTAATTATATACTGTACTATAGTAGTTAAATACATATATTTATATATTTATTTCAATATTTAATATAATCCACATAATTTAAATACATGATATTAGCATAGGCGGCCCGGTAGTCCAGTGGTTAGCACGTTGGCTTCACAGTGCAGAGGTACCGGGTTCGATTCCAGCTCCGGCCTCCCTGTGTGGAGTTTGCATGTTCTCCCCGGGCTTGCGTGGGTTTTCTCCGGTGCTCCGGTTTCCTCCCACATTCCAAAGACATGCATGGCAGGCCGATTGAGCACTCTAAATTGTCCCTCGGTGTGAGTGTGAGCGTGGATGGTTGTTCGTCTCTGTGTGCCCTGCGATTGGCTGGCAACCGATTCAGGGTGTCCCCCGCCTACTGCCCGGAGACAGCTGGGATGGGCTCCAGCATCCCCCGCGACCCTAGTGAGGATCAAGCGGTTCGGAAGATGAATGAATGAATGAATGATATTAGCATAGATTTCATTGAAATGTTTACATTTGTGAATTAAATCTCATAGAATTTGTAACAATATTTTTACAAATATATATTTAAAATATTGTATTCTTTGAAATAGATTTATTTACATTTATAATCTTGTGTTGAAGATTTTTTTAATAAAATTTGAATTTAATGAAATTGATATTAAATGTAATTTTAATTTTGGACATCTCTATAAGTTTTTCTTTTAGGATATATTTCCTGTATCATACATGCATCTTGCTTTTTTTGTTTCCATTTGTGTTGATCTCGTGCATGTGAGCATGACTCAGTACCCAGTGCGCGGTAATGGCGACCACCTGTGCCGCCAACCGCTCTGGAGAACAGCTCAGCATTTTTCTGCTGACTCGGCGTACTTTCCCAAAGCCATTCCCAGCCCCCTCCCCCAACTTTCTCTACTCAGGGTAGGCCCTACATGAGCACCACCCCTACGGTGGCTCGGCTGCGTCGGCCGCGTGATGCGGCAGAAGGCGATGACACGCTTCCTGCAGGTGTCTAATGACTGCTGACGGGAGAAGCGGCGGAAAATGGAAGCTGTGTTATTCATTTACTTTCATTCAGATCCTCACAAATGAAGTGCGGCTTTCTTTTAGGAACCGCAGAAAAATATGAGCAGATGACTCAAAATGGAGGCAGCGATACACACACAGGCTCTGCCGGAGTGGCCGCCATTTGACCCTGTGATGCAAGCGAAGGGCGCCATTTCCAACAAGTTGGCTCCGCTGCTAATAAAACAATACAAAAAGACAATTGAAGCATGCCATTGCTTTTCTGATGGCATCAGCGATCCCCCCTGCAGGCTTTGGCTTGGAAGTCATCCAGGTGCGCTCTGTGTGGTTGTAGAGATCTGTTTCTTATATTGTGAAGTAAGTGAAGCAAAATATTAAAGACAGCTCTCAGTGGAATGCGATACATTTGTACTGTACTTGGCTGTTTGGATCTTTTTGTTTTTTTACTTACTCCCTTCAGACATGTTAGAATCGACACCCCTTCACAGCTCTTTTGCCAGTATGCACGTGCCCTCCAAATTTGAAGAAAGCCATTTCTGGACTAGGCTTCACTCATGACAACCATAGCAAATTGAGGAAACTCGTCGTGTGTCTCTGTGTGCCCTGCGATTGGCTGGCAACCCGTTCAGGGTGTCCCTCGCCGACTGCCCGACGTCGGCTCAGATAGTCCCGCGGCACATCCACAACCCTTGTGAGGATAAAGCGGTTCAGAGAATGGATGAACTGTGCAGCTGCCTCGCCTTGCCTCACTCAGCCCAGCTTTTTGTAAACAAAGGCCTTTAATTTTAACCGTCGGGAACTGCTGTCAGACATGTCAGAATCTGTGACATTTGATAAGAAGGAGCGCAGTGTAAAGACGTACATCAGAAGTTAGTTTGGCGCTAGCCTGATAGGACCCTCGGGTCAACTTTTTAAACAAAAAAATAATTGAATAATGGATGTTGTTTGACTGCCGTCGTCCATTTGAATCCATCCGTTGATATCGTCTGACAAGACTGACGGCATACTGCAAGTGGCAAGTTAGTTTCACGCTGGCCTGATAAGACTCAACTTTTTGTAAATAAATGACTTGAGTTAGGATATTCTGAGACTGGTGTTGTGAATGTTGAGTTTGTCTGTTTGTGCTGTTGAACCAGAAGTAGCACCGTTAACTTGTTGGTCGATCAAGGGTGTTCAACTCATGTTTGTCACGGGCCACATTGTTTTGACCGTTGTTATGACTGTGAAAACATATCAAGAAGTCAAGAATAATGGTTTATTCAACGATTGTTTACGTTACTGTAATGAGGGGTTTGGTTACAAGAAAATGCTTCCAATATCTTGCCTATTTATTATTTATGAAAAGTTGAAATTTTGGTCCAGATGTTATCAATCATCATAGAATTTGACATGTTTGATTTGCTTTTGCGGGCCACATAAAATGATGTGGCGGGCCAGATCCGTCCCCCGGGCCTTGAGTTTGACACCAGTGGAGTAAATTAACCTGATAGTACAGTCAGGCCAGTTGAAATAATAAAAAAATAATAATAAAGTCAGGCTTTTGATTCAGAGTCTGCAATGTTTGAGGAAAACAAGGAGCAATAAGTAAGAACTGCACTGCTTCATGAAAAATTCACTCCAACCTTGAGTCCCCTCCAACACATATTTTTCAAAATCGAGATACTTGGGACATGAGTAGCTCCTCGTGTTAATTAAGATGAGTTGCTTTCGGCCTGACTGACAAATAAACCAATTAGCGCGCCTCCTCGCAGAATGACGACGTCAAGCGCGCTGAAATTGAAACGTCGTCCAAGACGACGCTCCGTTGTCAATGGTTCCCATTCGTCGGCGTCGCCTTGCGCTTTACTTTGATTAAGGGTGCCGCGTCTCTTTCGAAGAGTCTGTAGATAAAGTGTCGACTTCTCGCCGATGGCCTCCAGGGACTCGGAAAGGGAAAGAAATGATTAGGCTCACGTGCCACTCAATTACGTGATCCCTGAAAGCAATCTCTTCTCAGGATGCAATTATCCAGGACGGATGGCACTCGGTCCGGCCCCGCCGGTGGAACTTTAAATCTGAGCCCGCTTAATAGATCACATGTGTCTCTACATTGCTACTTTACACTTCCGATGCCCTCCCAAAAGTTGGGACACCAAAGACACGTCACCTTTCGTGACCGTATTTTTCGAGTTTATTTGTGTAACGGAGCGATAAATAAAGGTTATTTAATTAGACGGAAGTGACGCAACAGCGAAACAGTATTGTCACCTGCTTCCCGCCGTAGCACCAGGAAGCGACGAGGAAGTCTCATTGGTGAGTCGTACCAATGATCAATTTTATAGGAATATTTCACTTTGTTTTTCTTTTTTTACCGTGTGGTGTACTCAATTTAGTTCCCTGATTTGTTACAAACCCGCATCGCTTTTTGTGTCGTTATTAAAATCTACGTTTTGTCAAGTGAAGGTTTTTACACGTTGAGTTGATGGTAAGTGTCTGTTTGTTGTGCAGGACAGAATGCGGCTCACCAATGCTCCCGCCATACTGTGTTGCAGGTAATGTTCTTTTCTTTTCGGTTTGGTTGTACATAGTTGTTCGTGTCGGTTTTCATGTAGTCGCTTGTGGAACTGGTGTGTGCCCGCAGTTCGTCGCGGCAGGCATTATAGTTCATTGCGCAGCCTATTCTGCTGCGCGTGATGTGTTTAATGACATCTTGTAAATAACAGTGTTGCTTTTTTTTCTTTACTGTACATAGTTACGATACGATCACCCACGTTATGTAGTTTCTTATGGACGATATTTTGTTAGAGAGCTACAAGGAAGTCACATTGCAATGTACAGGACTGAATGCGGCTTCACCAATGCTCCCCCCAATGCTCCCTCAGACTAGAAAACCCCAAATCTACCCCCCGCCCCCTTTAGCTTTATACTGTAGTACACTGGGGCAGGTATTGCCGGATATCGTTGAACAAAGCCCATGGTTTGCACTGTTAGCTTCCCAAGCTAGCTGTGGACTGTCTGGCGACCATGCATCTTGCTTTTATTTGGGGTTTTATCTCAATGATCTGTTTTGTCAGTTTTGCTTCATCTTTTCATCTATCATGCTTTTCATTTCATCTTGTTTTTACGTCATTCTTTCTTTGCCTCGCCGCGCATTATTCGCCCTTGCGTATGAATGGCGCTCCACAAACTTGCCTCGCCGTGCGCAGTCGTGCGCAGTCGTGCAAGTCGTACGATGGCGCCCATTTGGAAATATTTCGTTTTGGATTGATGTTAATGGGAAGTTTGGTTGTGAAAGTCGACCAAATGGGACATCAAGAGCTCTTTTCGACTGGCGGAATTCAAACAAAAGGCAGCGCTCCCCATTTCCATCTGCTCAGCTCTTTATTGAGATGAAAACTTTGTTGTACATTTTCTCTCTCTCTCTCTCGCTCTTTCTCTCACTCTTATTTGATTCCAAACCACCCCCAAAATGAGTCTGTTGTTTTTAGTCTTCGCTGGCCACGCTCCCGGCTCTTTATGGGAAGCTCGAACAGTGCCTCTCCGGATCGTGTTCCCCCCACCCCCCCATGAATCTCGCTGGGCCCGACCGCCTGGCAAAGCGCTCACGATTCCGAGGCCAGAGGAGGGGGGCTGGTGTGACCGCAGTTTGGAATGTTTTTATTTTTTTATTTTTTTTTGCTCTTTGTCATATAAAGCGAGAAAAATGAAAGCAGATGTCAGGAGCAGGAGTTTGTTCCGAGGGGGAGCTTGGGGATCATCATCATCGTTGACAGGCTCATCTCCGTGGCGACCGTTCTGATGCTCTTGAAAGTGCTACATACGCACACACACACACATGCACACCCACACACACACAAAAGAAACGAACAACATGAGGATTTGATTATACAAATGTTTCTCACGAGGCACAAAGTGAAAGAAGCACAGTTAGCTGTGCTGGCCAAGCCCTGGTGTAATTACGCGGTGGGAGAAGATGTCTTTTATATTCATGAGCCGAACAACTGGCTGCAATTTAAAAAATGGATTACAAGGGGCATATTTCTCATTTTCAGTCCCTGCATCGCTTTTAACAGCACATTAACTCTCTTTTTTGTCACATGACTGTGGTGGGAGGCAGGCCCTGTTCGTTAGTTGTTAGTTCACTTGGTGTGATTTCTTTGTGGGGTGTGGAGGAAGTTGGTGGCGGTGGTGGGGGGTGGGGAGGAGGATGTTCTCTCCCATCTTGGTTCATTTGCTTTGGTCTGCCGTCCTCTCCGGACTGCTAGTAATGAAATCTTTAGCTCCTCTCAAACGCAGACTCTCTTTTTGCAAGTACGACGCTTGTCAGAAATGTAGCTTAGTCGCCACCACTCAGTCGATGATTACTGACTCAAGAGCGACTCTGTTGCTAAGCTAGCCGCTTCTGTCTTCGTGGCACAGAGCTTCTCTCGACCTCTGACCACCCGCGCTTGATGACATGAGCCCAGCAAAGCTTTTTTTCGTCTGCGCCGTGTGGTTCTTCTTCCTTTGCTACTTTCTTTTGACGGTTATCTCAGCGTTTGATTCTTAGTTTTGCTGTTCAATGATTTGCAAAATATAAATTGTTGCTTGGTAGTTTTTCTTGAAACCAACCACAGCCGATGACTGAGGGGGTGAGTTCGAGAAACAAAATACAAGTGTTTTTTTGTTTTGTTTTGGTCCTCAAGGAAGCTTTCAAAGTCCACTCTTTTTCAATAAAGGTGAAGTCAAAAGAATTCACGGTCCAATCTCAGTCACAGTGTAAATCCACTGCCTGCTTTTGGTTTTCGAATCCCAGCTAGCTGAGCCGACCTCCTCTTTCCCGAGGTACAATCGGAGTGAGGAATAAATGAGCTGTGCGGGTCATTTGGCGATAGCCCGCAAGCTGCCCCCGACTCCACCGGAGATAAAGAAGAAGCGACAGAAATGAAGACACCAAAACAAGACCATTTTTCATTCTGACGCCTCTAAATTAAACCCAGCCTACCACCTCTTTCCTCCTCCTCCTCCCCTTGTGTCCTGCCCCCCCCCCCTCCCCCCAAACATGAATTAAATCACACTTGCTTAACCAGTGCGCACAGGTTAGATTTTAATGATCTTTATTCAAGGTAGTTGGGACATTTCAAAAGGGTAATTGGATCAAAATAGTTAGCACGAGTCCTCAGGGTATAACCGCGCATGGATTTGGCCATGGAATTTTTTTTTTGTCGGGCCCGGCCGATTATATCTGCCGGTACTCGGCCTTTGGAAAATAGTAAAAATCAGCTGTTTGATTGAGCAATATCTTTTTCGTGAAACAGTAAACGCTCTTCGGGGCAGAAAGTGACGGGCATGCAACGTTGACAGAACGTTATTCTGTGTGAATTGCAACTTTCTCCTCCTTCCCATATGCCCATTAAGATGCTATATCTGTAAATATAGAGAGATATCAATATATGTTGTTCAGGTTCATCGTCATGCTCGCTCGGCGTGCATTATTGGTGTTAAAATTGGTTCCCGTTTCAGTTGAGCTCTATCTCTCTCTTCATCGCCTAGTTCAAATATAAACTCAAACGCTGTCAAAGACGACGTGTTTTGACACGTGAGACAGGCGTCTCTGTCTTTTTATTTCAAGTTGTCGTGACAAAGAAAATAATGGCGTCAAAGAAATGTGATTTACCACTGAAGGGCATCATGAATAAATCATGTTCAGCCGGTAACTTCGCTCACTATGTTGCGTATGTACTGTGTCATTTACTGTCGGCATCGAAAATTAAAGCTGGATCGAAAATTTCGCATCGCCAAAAAAATTTGACCTCCCTACAAGTATTTATTTCTTTCTATCCGCCACCCCGTGATCTGTACAAGTGCAAGCATTCCAAACACGATCATGATGTGATACTTTCAAGGCAATTTGCGCTATCATATTTTATTCGCCGAAAGCCACTGCCAAAGTTTCTTTAAGTACAGGTTGTTTGGCAGCACATCGCAATTGTCACCCTCGCACGACGACGCGCAATATCAGACGATCTATTTTACACTTGAGACGAGTTAATGAAACAGGAGCTGTCAGGATCACAGATAAAGTCTCCCACCTGTTGAGGCACAAGCTGTGAAATTTTGATTGGTTTGCAAATTGCCGCAAATTGCTAGTTGTGATGTTTCTAGGTGCATTGCTGCCTCTCATTGCCGCACTTAGCGGGTCAATTTGATACACTGTATGTAATGCCTGTTTTAGGTTGTCTGGTAGAGTGGTTCCGCGGGGGGATGCCGCTGTCGGCCTGTTGACATGACATGCACGAAAGGTAGTATCATCAATTGAGCTCACTTTTTGGTATCTCACTCATATGGCTCTATCATCAAGATTGTGTGTGTAAATTTACGCAGAGGCAGGTTAGACTGCGGACTGCAGACTGCAGGTTAGACTGTCATTTAGCAGACGTGTGCAGGCCAGAGTGTTTAAAAAATGTTTTTGGTGAAGAAAACTGATGAACTGATGAAGAGTCGGATGTGTGGAAAAGCTCACTAAAGTGAAGCCTACAAGACATCAAGAGGCCTGTTAGTCATCCTCATACATGCACTACATGAGCTGCTAATGATTAAACATGGGCCGCCGTCACTCATGATGAGTTGGAGGATGGCTCCTGACGGCTAATCATGCTGCAGGAATCATAGAAGCACTTTGTAGACACGTCGCTAAACCGTCCTCCAAAGTATTCCCATGTGGAGGTCGGCACAGTCCCTTGTTGCAAAGCGGCTCTTTTGTTCGCTTGCACTGGAGCTTACGATCGAGTCATTTTGAGGAGAATTCCGAGTAGCCATCCAGTATACCAAACCAGATGCTCAAAGGATCAGTTAAAGATGCTCGTTATTGCAAAAATAAGGGAAATGACTTTAGCGGAAAAATCCACGCCGTCCATGAAATGAAAATCCACGCTGGTAAGGCGTAGAAAAATAAGTAGTGTGTGATGCTCGTCTGTCAAAGAGGGGAAGCTCAATTTTGGTCGACATCATAAAATGTGTCCGTTTATTGATACGTGAATTCTACTCTAGCTCCGTTGCTTTTCAAGAAAATGATCTGTGACCCTGTCATACCAACAAAGCGTCTTTTCCCGGTACTTAATTAGTGTCCTACAACTATAGGAACTACAATAAAACCCATCAGAAATAAAAGATTAATTTGTCGCTAGTTGTTTGTTTACAACAAAGAGTGTCGCTAAAATGATTAGGAGAAGTCTCCAGCTCAACTCGGAACAGAATGCGAGTTGAAAAAATGTCGGCACGGATGCCTACACTAAAAGCTCGGTGATTGGCTCATTTCAATGTCAATCACTAAAAGCTCGGTGATTGGCTCATTTCAATGTCAATCGAACTGGCACACAGGCATCCAATCTGATGCTGAAAAGCCTGGCGTCCGGTACCCTCCCACTGCCATCCAGTCCCAGAGACGCCGAACTCCGTGGGCGGGACAAAAACCAGTTTGTATCTAATGACTCGTCTCCGTTCAACGCATTGGGACAACCTACCCTGAACTCACTACCGTTTAAAGCACAGCGAAGCTGCGGCATGAATGAGAAGGGAGTCGCGTCGTGACCAGTCAGAAGAAGCTGATTCGGAGCAAAAGTTGAGCACGTTGTAGTGCATATTTAGTCAATGACATGTACACACAATTAAATTTACATTCATATATTTCATCACTTATTCTTTGACATTTTATGGGAAGCCGAGCTTCCTTTGCAGTCCGAGAGCCCTCGCCACCGATTGAAACCCCCGAAGAGAGTTGGGTGCCCAGCGGCTGGGTGTTACAGCCATCTCGTTACCTCTGCGTCCCGCGTCCTAGACGGCCCGTGGTGTTCGTCAAATAGTTCGTTGAATCTTTTCGATACAGCAGTGGATGCTATTTTCTTAATATTATGGTGCGAGCATGCGACTGCAACACACAAAACGCGTTTTAAACTGTTGTCAGAGATCGCCGTGTGGTTTCCGTAGTCTGTCAAACGTTGTCTTGGCAACGCGCCGCTGTCTGGAAGTGAGCCGATCAGGTCCCCTTGCGTTTTGGATTTTTTGTCGGGCCCAGAGAGGCGCGCATTAAAAGTAAGAGCTGAAAAAAATCACAGCGCACACTGGCGATGTCCGGAAATGAACGGTTCTTGCCCCATTTGGTCCCGCTGGCGCTGCACGAAACAAAAATAGTCTGCAGTGCCCCGGGATTTGCAAGCAAAGCCTGAAAACCTCGCCGTGTGGTTCCCGTAGTCTGTCAAATGTTGTCTTGGCAACACGCCGCTGTCTGGAAGTGAGCTGATCAGGTCCCCTTGCGTTTTGGATTTTTTGTCGGGCCCAGAGAGGCGCGCATTAAAAGTAAGAGCTGAAAAAAGTCACGGCACACACTGGCGATGTCCGGAAACGCGGTTTAAACTGTTGTCGGAGATCGTGGCCGCCGCCATGATTCAATGTTGTTAACAGACGACAGGGCAAACGACGCAACGTGAATATCGCGAGAGTTTGCACCAACGTAAACGCTCTAAATTCATCTTTCCTTTTATTATTTCTTTTGTCTGTGGTTTTATTGTTCTTTTTTTTATTGTAAAGCGTCCTTGAGTGTTTTGAAAGGCGCGTATAAATGAAATGTACTATTATTATTATTATTATTACATAAAAATGTAGAATGTTTGAAAAAAAATGCCGACCGTAAAGTTCTTTTTCGAGGTAGAAATTCTCGGTCGGTCGGGTTACACTGCACTACTTTTTTTTCTACGCCTAATTGTCAATTTTTTAATTTTATTTTATTCACGGTACAGTACTGCCCCCTCCATCACGGGTTCCGGGTTTGTGGTCCTGCCATTGAGTTTGTTTTTTTCCAGTTCTTAATTTTTTGCGGGAGGGGTGTGATTCCATTTTTGGCCACTAGTTAAGGTCACACTGTTGTGTTTAACACTGTAAATTTGAAAGGAACTGATAAAACAGGACTTATTTCAAGTTGAGCCTCAATTTTGATGAGGCGATGAGAAAAATGATTCAATTTCTCAAGCCTCTCGCATCCTGCATTTCACGCCTACATAAAGCTACGGCTCAGGTTCATTCAGAATTGTACAACATTGTAGATGATTATTGAGATATATTGTGAGATGACCAGTTCGGTTTATTAGTTTGTGGGAAAAAAACAGAAATTGTCTTATCCATTGCTCTTCTTGCCCTCTCTCAGTATATTAACATTTTTTTGCATGAGTTTGCACTATTTTAAATCAATCATTACAGGCAGCAGAACAGTAACAGGCCACATCGAAATAGATTAGTAGCACTCTGAGTGAACTGTTTTTCATTCTGATGTGACTGTATTTCGTTGGCAGAGTCAACCTTAAGATTTTTAGTGGGGAGACGCAATTGGACTAAAGGTCGGGTTCATTACTGGCACTTCAGCATAAGCGACCATTGTGTGTGTGCGTGTGTGAGTCATATCCCCAGCTGCTCTCGTGTTTCAAATAGGCAAACGAGCAACCAGTGTTATCGTTTTGCCTGCCAAAACCGAGACCATTTTGGAATGGAGCAAACTTCCAGAACGCGAGCTTTCACTACCTCAAGTAAACATGACGAGTGGATGAGGGGCGGGGGGTATCAAGATGTCGACTACTTGGGGGTTATCTGCCATGTTCGATCATAAAAGCTTCACAATTGTAAGGGCTAACCTATCGACGTAGCGATTGGCAGCCGTGCTGATACTGTAGTAAACACGGTGGAAATCAAATTGGAAGGGAACAATCATTCCAGCCTTGGATCTTATTTTTGGTGGACAAGTGGAAGTGGAATCAAGGTTGGCGTGTGTTTGCTTTGGCTTCTTTGTCCGAGTGTGTTATTCCAAGGCTGCCGAAGAATAATGAAGGATATTTTACAGGGCATGTTTTTTGCCCTTAATTTTCCTCCTTGACTTTTTTTTTTTTTTTTTTAACCACAACTGAGTGATTTCTCAAAGTGGTAAACAGAGCCAAGTGAAGACAAATTCCATTTTGATTTTATGTCTCTCCAGCACAGTCGGAGATGATAATGGCTTGTGTGGACTGTATCGGCTTTTCTCTTTATCACGCAACAAAAGGATATTCATGATGTATACAGCAGCCTCTCCCGCCGCCGTATCGCACGGACGCATTTTCATACATTTGCAAGCAATTCAAATGCATTTTAATCTCGATGGGAGAAACCGTCCGGCCCCATTCCGTGAATATGAAATGAAAGCATGTGAAGAATTAACATGAGAGCCATGATGAGACTAATCCTGCTGGGTTGCTTACCTATAGACACAGCGTCCTCATTGGCAGGGATCTCGCTAGCTGTCCGCACAATCTATAGACCAGTCGTCATCGGTGTCTCGGTGAAGCAGCATGCGGCTCACAGGGTGTTTTTCCAAGGTTAGGTTGTTTTCCGACGTCCAACCATTCGCGAAATATGAACTTGACTCAACTTTATTTACAGGACACTTAAACCACAAGCTGCACACAAGTGTTGTGGGTAAAGTAAAAATGAGCCATTTGAAAACAATTGTTGGGGATGGGTAATTCCAAAGGTAGGGACTGGCGACATAAAAAGCTTGAACCCGTCAGAACCAAGGCATTGTCCTCTGTACCTCCAGTAGCGTCTGGTCGTCTCACATGGCGCCGCCGTGCAGGTACGTCGAGGTGGAGGAGCTCAGAGAGATAACTTGGGGCGAGTCCATTTGAAGATGTAAGGGCAAGTGAAAGAATCTTAAAATGTACAGGGAGCCAGCGAACGGAGGCCGCAATTGGAGTTCCGTGCTCCCTCCTATGAGCTTCAGTTTAGGAGGCAAGCAGCAGTGTTTTGGACCAAGTGGAGACGCTTGTGCGATGACTGGCTGACTCCTCAGTAAAGTGCGTTACAGTAGTCCAGCCAAGACTGCTTTTGTGAAAGGAGAGGCTTTACTTTAGCCAGCTGCCTAAGATTTAAAAAAAAAAAAAAAAAAGGGTATGTCTGTCGTCACAAGGATGTTTAGTTTTAGCGGGCAAGGAACCGTTACCGTGTTTGTCAGGAGACCTCGGTATACTACGTTGCATTTGCTACGAACAATTTCTACCTTGCAAGGAATAAACTACAAAGCCAACTCAGTATTTTTACAGTAATGCTGCACTGCTCATATTTTATATTCCCAAAAATTTGGACAACTTGATTTTTCTTGGGAAGCTTTTACAACCCCTCCCACCAGAACAGTACGCTACACCAACAACCCCCCCCCCATGTGCTTTCTCCCCTCGCAGTTTTCCCACCGCAGATCGTTTTCCACGCGACCGCAGTCGAGTCTTGAGATTCTCCGGAGGTATTTAGCACTGGAAGTCGGCAGCTTGAGTGGTTCGATGCAGCGCCTTTGAACGTCTACCAGCAAGGGGGGGGGGGGTTATAGTCATGCTCAGCTGGGCGGCAGGCCGGCTGGTATGCATGCAGAATCACAATAGTCACCCCTGTTACGTGTTATGTGGTCTTCGGCAGATCTGTGTCGCTACCTCCTTTCAACTTAAAAAGCAATTTGGATGCACATCACAGGGCAGGTCTGGTTTGTGTTTAGGTCACCCCACCACCAACCCCTCCCCCGCCCCCGGTTGGATATGCATCATATACGCACATTCCTACACAATGCCGCATATTTATACTGGAACCTCAAACTCAATATGGTCTTTAAAGTACTTTGATAGTAAATAATGTAGATCTGGCTTGACCTTCAGCTTGTCACTGGCTGGTAACTGTTGGGCTAAAAATAACCCAATATCTACACCCTGAAAACTGTTGGGTTAAAAAAAAAACTATGGTTAAAATCCAAATATGCATATTTTTCTCTTGTAAAGATGACTGGTACAACTTTTTTTCCCTTGAAAAACAAACTACTTAACTTTTCCAACTAAAAATAGAAATTGTCTGTCATAACGTTGAATTATTATTTTTTTTACAAAAATAGACAACTTTTTTATTCCTTTGGCATTTCGACATATGCATGGTGGTTATTTTATATTTGTGTTAGAATAATGAGGGGTCCTTGGAAATAATTATCCCCTGAACCCATAAAGTTTGAGAAAGCCTGACACCGAATGCACACATTGCAAAAACTATTGAGTTTTCAGGCATGTGCAGACCCCCCAAGAAAGGTGATTCATTCATCAGCATGACTGTAATAACTTTCAAATTGTCCTTTGTGGCTTCATGTTTTTCACGAGTCCAAAAGAGAGCAAGAAATCAGCAGCTGTCTGAAGACAGGACCCCCCCTTCATCCTCTCCATTTTCTGCTAAGATGAATGTGCGCATATGCATGTGTTTTTATCAGCGTGACATGAGCGCCGTCGCAATGGCGCCGGAGAGCTTGCGGAGCGCTGCCATTGCAAACACCACAGCCACACACTTTACGAGCAAAGCGTCTCTTGGAGCTGCTCTCACACCCTAACAGGGGGTGAGCGGTGGGGGCGAGAAAAAATACATTTCGGGGTACATTAGCCTCAAAGAGGTTTCTAGCCTTGCCACTCGACTTTTAGTGCAGCTTTTTGGCCCTGGCCGAGGTACCATATTAGCAATCCACTCAGTGGTGTCCAAAAGTGAAGAAAAAAAAAATGTGCCTATCGTGAAGCCACAACCATGAAACGCAGGTTGGCCAATCACAATACAGTGCAGGACAAGTTCCAACACATTATGCTTGAAAGCGCAGCCAGCTAGGCTAACAAAGCTAGCTCATAGTCCTCATTAGATCCTCACCAAACTATTCATCTTTATCCTTTCCCCCCAAAAATATTACTTTATACTCACCCTCACTAAATTCAAATGGTAAAAAGTGTCATTAAAGTTTAAATTCAGATTTTATTAGTATTCTGATAAAACATGAACACTTTTGAGTTGAGAAATCAGGTGATTGTATTACTAGCTCGAGTGACATGTTTGATAAAACTTCATGTTTAGTGAATATCATCGAACAGATTGTCAGCTAAACTTGTTCTTATGTGTCTGATTTGTTGCGCGTTGTCACGCTCTATTTCGGTTCCTGGCCGAAAGTCACCAAAACGGCATCATCTTCAAGGCTAGCAGCCACTTGCTGCTTTGTTAGCTGATTAGCACCATGTCTGAGGAGATCTAACATATTTTAGCTCATTCAATCAAACATGTCGGACGCGTTCAATATGAATTGACGTTTGTCGCTTCAAATGTCTCGTTCCATGTAAAAATGAATGTTTGTTGTGGTGCTAACAGCTGTTTGCGACAATGGCGCTTCCTTCTTCCCTAAGCACTTGTAAATGGTCTGTTGTGTTTGCTTTGTTGCCGTATGTCATCATCTGTTTGTTTATGTTGTGAGTCATCACATGAAAGCACCCATTTGGATCGGATGTTATTGTACTTTTGGTCGCTTTATGGATTCTGCTACACTTGTGCGCTCTGATGACACATTAGCGATAACTCTGTTGTAAAAGAAAAAAAACACCTAACTTGATCAACCATGTAGCGTTTTATCATGTCATCTTACTTCGCTAAAAAGTTTACGCCTTGTCCGATACGCCTGATACATCTTTTTTCGCCAAGTTTGTTGAGCATGAGTTTTTTTTTTTTTTTTTTTAGCTTACCGTTGTCCCATAAATCACAGCCGAGTGTGTATTATTAGCGCTACATCAAGGAGGAGTTTTACCTTCCAGTCAAGCAGCACCCAGCCTGTTCAAACTGCCTTACAGTTGCTTTATTGTTTGTTTTTACGTGTTGAAGTCTGGATGAAAGTTGTCATAAAAGCTACATTTTGGTGCCCCTGGTGGCGTCATTTTTCTTCTTTGGCCTTCTTCAAGGGCTGTTGACAAAAACGGTATTTCCATCCACATGGCAATGCAGATATAGAGGCTGGCAAGCGCATGAAAGCGCCACAAGTGGGAGGTATGAATCCTTGTGAGGCTGCTTCAGTCAATCGGAAGCCAGACGAAAGTCATTGCAGAAAAAGGCGCATTCTCAAATCAAACAGATGCATTGCTATAAGGCGTAGAAAAATAAGTAGTGTCTTTCTGGTAACATGAAGTTTCAGCATAGGGTCGTAGGTCGGACGTTTTTTTTTTAAATCTTTTTTGCCCCCATCAAAAATGTAAACAAAATACCCATAAAACATAAAACAAGGAGACATTTTTACTATTATTGAAACCCCCGCTCGGGCGGCGAGAGAGTTGGGTACCCCCCGGCTGGGTGTTACAGCCATCGTTACCTCTGCGTCCCGCGTCCTAGACGGCCCGTGGTGTTCGTCAAATAGTTCGCTGAATCTTTTCGATTGGATGCTATTTTCTTAAGATTATGGTGCGAGCATGCGACTGCGACACACAAAACGCGGTTTAAACTGTTGTCGGAGATCGTGGCCGCCGCCATGATGCAATGTTGTTGACAGACGACAGGGCAAACCACGCGCACGCTCAACGTGAATATCGCGAGCGTTTGCACCGATGTAAACGCTCTAAATTCATCTTTCCTTTTATTATTTACAATTTTGTCTGTGGTTTTAATAATAATAATAATAATACTCTTTATTTATAAGCGTCTTTCAAGACACCCAAGGACACTTTACAATAACAAAAAACACAAAACAATACGGGTTGAGCAGCGGCAGCCAAATGCGCCAGCGGTCACTCTACCCGGAGGAGTCTCTCTCTCTCTCTCTCTCTCTCTCTCTCTCTCTCTCTCTCTCTCTCTCTCTCTCTCTCTCTCTCTCTCTCTCTCTCTCTCTCTCTCTCTCTCTCACCCACCTCCAGGACATCTCCACGGGTTTTATTGTTCTTGTTTTGATTGTAAAGCGTCCTTGAGTGTTTTGAAAGGCGCTTATGAAATGAAATGTATTATTATTATTATTATTACACAAAAATGTAAAGTATGCCGACCGTAAAGTTTTTCTTCGAGGTAGAAATTCTCGGTCAGTCGGGTTACCGGAAACACACTACTTTTTTTTCTACGCCTAATGCACATTTTTACTGTGAAACATCCAATAAAAGTTGCATCTTGATCTTAAAATAAAATGTCTGAAATTTTATTAAAGGCCGTTCACACGGGCAGATTTATTTCGGACTTACACCGCAACTGCTCCCCTCGAGCGTTCATACGTGCAACTTTGTTCCAGCGTAGTGCCCGAAAACAGCTTGTTTCGGATCAAATTTAAACCTCAGGGAGGTGGTTTAAAAATTTGCTCGAACAAATGCTCGCTTATAAGCAGTACCGATGCAAATGTGCACGTATGAACGCAACTGGGTTAAATTTGCTCCAGAGCAAATACTCGCTTGCGAGGGTGGGGGGGGGGGAGCCTCGCTGCGCATGAGAAGAGTTGATTACGTACGGCGAGAATGCGTTGCTTTCGTGCTCTGTCGGACTTCCGTCAGGTGTTTGTTTAATAAGACACAAGACATGGCTGCTAAAAGTAGCAAAACACCTCTTGGGTTATACCATCTCAACTAGAACGGCGGGGGGGGGGGGTTTAGTCCCCAAACGTCATCTTTCCTTTTGTAGGAGACTGGACTGTCTCGGAGTTGTTTGTGTAGTTTGTTCCTTTGTTGTGTGTTCACAACCCCCCGCCCTCCATAGAATTTATTTTGTGATTTCATCTCTTGATTTTTGTGTTTGGCGCATTAAATGTTTGCTTTTCTGAGTGTCATTGAACTCATCGTTGATTTACATTTTCGGGGCGGTCACTCTCTAGCACAGCGGTCGGGAACCTATGGCTCGCGAGCCATATATGGCTCTTTTTATGATTGCATCTGGCTCGCAGATTAAAAAAAAATTCTCGCTTGTTTATGAATGCATCCATCGATCGATTTTTCACTGCTTATTTCCTGTTCGGGCTGCAGTTGGCTCAAGGAGCCATTTTGATTGGGTGATACTGGCCAACGTTGTCGTTGCTGAGGAAACAGGTATACGCCCCTTTTGAATCAACCCGCCGCCATTAGCTCAAAGCTAATCCGAAACGAATAAAATGGCGAAAAGAAAAAAGATGACGAGTTTGGGAGACTTCAGGACGAATGGACCGAAGGATTCGCCTCCGTGGAGAGAACGGGTTCTGCGGTGTGCCTGATTTGCGATGACAAAATAACATCGATGAAACGGTCGAATGCAGCGCGGCACTTTGACACGCCCCATGCTACGTTCGCATCAAAATACTGTGCGGGAGATAGCAGAAAGGAAGCGTGCAAGCGACTGAGCAGTGTGCAAGCTAGCCAGCAGTAACTTCGCGTCTGGACCCGGCAAGCTGACTTTCATTCCGATAGTTTTGCTGGATGGTGAGTAGTACCACAAAATTATTTTAAAGAATACATTCAGAGGTTTATTATACTGAAATTTTGTTGAAATCACTTTTAATATATAGTTGTATAAATGTTTATATACACTGTATATATCTGGCTCTCACTGCAATACATTTCCAAATACTTAGATTTTATGGCTCTCTTAGTCAAGAAGGTTCCCGACCCCTGCTCTAGCAGAAGGCACGGAGACACAGAAAGAGAAGGACGTGCCTGTACAGTAGTTGCTTGAGTTGTGTATACGTTTTAAAAAGAACCAACACGACAGCTCACGACAGCTCATTTTCTGTCGTTTTGCTCCGCAGCGGAAACTGCCCGTATGAACGCAAGTGGAGCTGCTTCGACCCTGTTATATATATATATATATATATATATATATATATATATATATATATATATATATATATATATATATATATATATATAAAACATCCAGGAACACGTCCCTTGACCTAAAAACTCATGAGGTAGCCAGCTTCACCCGAATTTTATTTTAATGCGAGTAGTGAGACGCTTGGTACAAATGAGTGACTCACCGGTCACTTACTAAATAATTCATATACAGCCTTCACAACTCATTGTTGTTGTTTGAGTGCATGTTATTAGCTTGCACAGGCATATCTAATCAAGTGCCAGCCAGCGCAGAACCCTTTTATCGTCTTAGGTGACAGAATATTATCATGTTAAAAAGTCATGTCAAAACATCATGGCTTTGATTGTGTTTCATTTTAGTAGGTCGCCTCGTGTCTTTGTATCTGATCTGTCATATTGACAGCACGTTTAATGTCAATGAATTTATTTCCTCAGCTGAAACAAAAACGATTTTATTGGTGTCATATTTTTTTTTCCCCCGGCAGTCCAAAATCCAATTATGATAACGCTCTGTGCGGCCTAATTATAATTCATATTAATGTATTCTTGAGTGATTGATGTCAAGGTGTAAAGAATGTGAATAAGGAGTATCCATGAAGGAGACTGCCAAATCGTTAATGACTGATGTTGATATTTTCTCCATTTCTAATTAAGCGTGAGCCAGGATCATGACGCTGATTGGTGGCTTCGTTGTTTTGAAAAATAGCGTCGTAATGTCACCTTCATGTCGGGACCGTTCACAATTTTACTGACACAAATGAGGAGCCGGCCGTGGTTTTTCTGTGGGGGCAGGCAGGCGCGCATGTATTATTTGAATTCTTGATGGAAACTTCTACAAAGTCCGTTTTGAAAGACAACATTGTCACAATGAAGATGAGATCAAATATGCTCTAGAATTTGCACCTTTGCCCAGACCCCCACCCAAGTATATACTTTTTATCCACATGCTCACCAACAGCAAGATCCTTATCCAATTCCGTACCAAAATTGCACGTTAATCTACATCTCAACCAAATCCAGATTTTAATTCAGATCCTCACCAAAATGCACACATTGACCCAGTGCCTCTCCAAAATGCCCAACTTGATCCAGATCCTCACCACAGAATCGGGGTCTTTGTCCAGATCCTCGCTAAAATTTGCAGATCCTGACCAAACGTAACCCCTTGATCCAGATGTTCACCTGAACATGCATTTTCATAGAGATTCTCAACAAAATGTGGATACTTATTCAGATCATCATCCCCAATTCACATTTATGCTGATCATCATCCAAATTAAAACAAAAATGACACACACCCTCGCCGTCCCCCCAAATTTGCACTTACTCTTGGTACTTGCTAAAATTCCCACCTTGATCCAGATGCTCATTCAGATGCAACGGGTTCTTCCCATTAATTTAATTGCTGCAGAACCTTGCTCACGAACTGTAGTGTGTTGTACAATTTCCATTTTTATTGCGTCAGACTGAGTGCGGTGGAACAGGCCATTAAAACAACACAGCCCGTGTTGGATGTTGCACGTATGATCGTCACTCGCTGCTAATTGCGTTGCGATATTGTCACCGATGCGTCATTAAGCCGCAATGGGTGAGCTGTGTTGTTTAGTCGCTGCCAATGGGCCACTTTTAATTGGGTTAATCATCAGCTGAAGTCAAAATAGCACTTAATTGTCTCACGTGAAAAAAAAAAACAGACTGAAGGAATCATGACAATAGCGCGAAATCATCGTTTGACAATCATAACTTAGCTGACCAAGTAGCTGAATTGTTACCCTTCGCATGGCTGCGGTCTGATAAATATTACAGGACTCATGACTGGTGGAGACCCAAGCAGACCAAAGACCATACTTGGCGCAGCCCTGAGTGAGAGCATGCAGAAAGGCTTGGTTTACACAGAAATGCAAGCCTCAGCGAAAGGAATAATCCACGCCCTGATGCGTCAAGCGCCAGAATTACTGAACTGTGCTTCCGAAACTGTAAACAAATGTTCCCAAGCTTGTATGAATACACTCCAGTGTGTGGTGACACGGCAGCTTAGCGGGGGGGGGATGGAGTTGGGGGTCTTCTATAAACTCCCCCACCCTACCCCTCCCCCACCCAACCCCACCCCGCCATCCTCAAAAGCCGACAATTGAAAAGTGTCTGTGCGAAACATGAACGAGCTGGTCTGTCGGCTTTTAACCGGCCGGAGAAAATTAGCTGTGACCTGAGCATGGAGACTTTCTGCTGACACATTCAGAGGGAATGTGTGTGTGTGTGTGTGTGTGTGCGAGAGAGTGAGAGAGAGAGAGAGAGAGCGAGAGAGCAAAGGGATGCTTGCATTAACATTCCGAACATGAAGGCCGAGACATGAAAGGGGAAGACAAGGGGGGAGAGAGATGGAGCTCTTTTGATGGAGCCACGGAAGCTGGTTTGTAGATTAGTGATGATGCAAGCTCTTGTTCGCTGGCGACTGTAACGGGAGCCTCGTGTATTGAATTAGAGCAGCAGGAAGATAACATAACATTGACACACTTTTTATAGCCCAGGTTCAATTTGGGGGCGGCGCAAGGGTGAGGCTGTTGGTTGCGAAGGAAGAATTGGCCCTTTTGCTCAAAGGCTCCCCCTATTGGTGCGGACGGTTGCAGTGTTGTTATAAAAAAATGTCTTGATTGTTACTTGGATCTTATGACTTGAGTGTAACACATCTTAGACGGGGATCCCTTGGGGTGCACAATTCTATCTTGAGGGTCTTGCCATAAATGTAATAATTTCGTTGTAGTGTTTAAAAAGAAAATAAAAGGAGAAAAGAAGTCTCAATAAAACAGGCAAAAATTCTTGTGGTAGGAGGTAAGGCATGGTGAGAGGGATTAGTTGCATGCTTGGTGTGGTTTAAAATCATTTATCATCTCAAAACATATCGCTAATCATGCCCAAAAATGTGCAGTACCAATTAATGTTTGGAAACATCCCCTAATTAAGTGGGTTTTTTTTTTTTCCTTTTTTAAAAATATCCTAAATTATAGATAAATAAAGAAATATTTATGGAATTATTTTGAAAACACGGAGCAGAATATGTTTTTATAATTTTGATTCTCAGTCAGCTTTCAGATGCGGACGACACTTTGTGACCTGGAATGGCTTACAGTTATGCATCATCAAGTGTTAATCGCTTGACTTTCTTGACTTCTTAATATATTTGAAACAATATGAACTTGTAGGTTTTTCCCAAACTTTTGACTGCTACTGTACATTATAAAAAGAACCTCCAGCCGTTGCGTTCCGTGGGCATAAAAAGCAGGATGGGAGAGCATTCCACATTCAGTACATTCTTCACACTTTCTTCTTTTGAAGTTCGATTGTTGAACTCAAATGTGTGCTGGGCCAAGCGGCTAAAAATTCAATTGCACCCAAAATAAATTACAATTAGTGGTTTGCTGCTGAATGCTACGCAGGACTTCAGTGCTCCTGAATGCTGAATACTTGGAATAAAAAAAAAAAAACAACTCCTCCTTGACACCTGAGTCATTCATCTCATCTCCGCGATCGCCGGCCGCGCCGACACGTCGGCTCTTTATTCCCACCGCAATTACTCTTGCAGCCTGATTAGTTGCGCGCATTTTCTTGACGTACTGTTGAGCCGCCAATTGTTAACTGCGCAGGGGGCTGTAAAGAGAGCTCAGCGGGTGTTTATTCAGCCGTGCGGTAGCGGTAGAGGCTGAGAGCACAACATGAACACAGGAATTGCTCGCGCCACGATCTTGTCAGGTGGTCCTTATTAGGGCTCAGCAGGTCGCCCATCATATATGGGAAGTCACAAATTAGAATTACTTTTTCAGATTCAAGTACTCGTGCTTTACTTGGCAACTTTACTTTTGCTCCTTGTGTTTGAAAACAGATAAGCGATTCACATTCATTTAAGGGAACACGATGCGGCTTTTGGGTGTGGTTAGCAATAAAGATAAAGATGGACTGGAAGTGTCACACAAAGGCATGAACGTTTCCCCTGTTGTGAATTTTACTGTTCACCGCAAATCGTACTGAACCAATTAAACGGTTAGGCATGTGCATTCCAAACTTTCGAGAGGGGTTAATAAAGTTCAACAGTAAAGCGTATGATGCATTTTCACCCCGATATAGGTGTGTTTTTTTTTAAACAAAGATGTTATGTTTTGTACCGAAGTAGATTTTAGAGTCTGTCCTTTGTTACTTCAGCAAACTAATCGAATCAGTACTTCTACTATTACCAGAGCATTTTTTTACGTACATATCTGCACTTCAACTTGAATATATAGACTGTAGTGTTGAGTACATTCTCCCTCTGCCCTGTGTTGGCAATTTGGGCCAAGTCAAGTGCTGCCATATGTGGGCTAGTGTGGAACAGCAAACACCTGCATTGTCCATTTATGCAGGGCTGTCAAACTCATCACTTGGATTGCCATTTTGACCGAAACCATATAAAGAAGTCAAGAATAACTGTTGATTCAACTGTTTAAGTGACTACCACGAGAGGTTTGGTAACAAGAAAGTGCTTAGAATATATCTCTTATTTATTAAATATGAGAATTTAAAATTTTGGTCGACATTTTAGAAAGGGGCGGCCCGGTGGTGCAGTGGTTAGCGCGTCGACCTCACAGTGCAGAGGTACCGGGTTCAAATTCCAGCTCCGACCTCCATGTGTGGAGTTTGCGTGTTCTCCCCGGGCCCGGGTGGGTTTTCTCCGGGTACTCCGGTTTCCTCCCACATTCCAAAAACATGCATGGCCGGCTGATTGAACACTCTAAATTGTCCTTAGGTGTGCATGTGAGCGCGGATAGCTGTTCGTCTCTGTGTGCGCTGCAATTGGCTGGCAACCGGTTCAGGGTGTCCCCCGCCTACTGCCCGAAGACGGCTGGTATAGGCTCCAGCACCCCCCCGTGACCCTTGTGAGGATAAAGTGGAACGGACAATGGATGTATGGATGGATTTTAGAAAAGATCATGGAAGTTGACATGTTTGAGCTGCTTTTGTGGGCCACATAAAATGATGTGGCGGGCTAGATCTGGCCACCGGGCCATGAGTTTGACACCTGTGATGGTGGTAGTGTGAGTGATGCCCCCGCGGACAATGCTGTGTGGAGAAAAAAAAAGTACAAGAAGAAGGTGACATCAGCAGCCTCCAGTTCCCAGAGGTGAGAGCACTGAAAACTTTAACGAGGTTACTTCCGAACTCCAGCAGGGAAAGCGAGGGGCGGGAGGGGGCGGTCCTCGCAGTTGGCAGCGTGAAATATAGATTTATGAACTCCATTAAGCTACATTTTGGTCTTTTATTGGACGGCCCTGCAGCATTTACCCAGCATGTAAAATCCCTTTGTGTGTGTATGTATCTATGTATGTGTGTGTGTGTGGGGGGCGATATTTTGTAGATTAATTGCAAACAGCTTGCTCTTTTACACACACATAAGGTCCACGTCATCGGCGAATGAGGTGATAAAGGCCACTAAATACCTGAACTGGGGCTGCTGACATGCGAAAAGAGCAGCCTCTGGGGTGTTTTCGGAGTGGAGCGAAAGCGGGTAACCGCGGTTGCCCCGTTTCACATGCCAGACTTGCAAGCTGTCCACTTCCATGCCAATGTTGCACCACGTTGACACCACAGTGGAAATAGCATGAAAAAAAAATTCCACTTGGCTCCGGTGGTGTGGCAAATGGTCAAATGTTGTATGTGGTGTAAAGACACTCCACCTGCTCCAATATTTTCCAGTTGTAGTGTCGCGGGTTAGCCTAAAAGCCAGCACCCACTTAGATGGTAACACTGAAAAGGAAAAAAAAGGCACTTTGTAATATTACACTTCATGATTGAATTCAATGGACATTGTTCTGCTCCTTCTGGTTTGTGCCACCCAGGGGCAGTGTAATACAGAGATACATGTACCCAGTCACAGCTCCTCAGTTGGTCATAGAAGGCATTCTTTGCAGATGAAAAAGGATACATGCCTTTGAGATTTGTGATTATCAATTTAAATGTTCTCTTGCTGAAAGGCTTAATTACAGCGACGCTATCCGTTAGCCCAGGGGTGGGCAAACTTTTTGGCTCGGGGGCCACATTGATTTCTAAATTTGACAGGTGGGCCGTGTCAGGACAAGATACGGTACATATAAAAAAAAAATTTATATGTTGACAGTCCATACCAAACATCAACAGAACAAGTAGTCCCATACCTTTTTTCTTTTTTTAATGAGAACAGTGAAACAACTATGGTATATGTCCTGTATGAAGGTTCAAGTATGTGAGCAACATACATGTGCCAACACAAGCAACAAAGTGCAACAATATATTGGCCAAAAACTGCAGCAAGCAGTACAGGTATATGACAAAATATACCAAAGTTAGGACTATTTGCTACAAAATGAGACGTGTAAGAGACCTGGTGGCTTTTCTTTCGACTCACTCATTGTCTCTGACTTGACCTCCCCTCGATCACCACACATGACAGCGTTGTTCAGCTGATGTCGCGTAGCTTAACTTTTGAAGCCAGACACGGACGCTCAAGTCTTCTATGCTCATAGTTAGCACTCTGGGACTCGCTTCCTCTCTTTTAGCGGTCCAGTTTGCGGAATGTTTTAGCACGCTAGCAGTCAAACCATTCCAGGAACGTTTATTTACTCGACTGTCCGTCGAGCCGCAAGCAATTCACTTTGGGCATGGAAATAGCCAGAATCGGACTGAGCACAAATGACTTTCGCTTTTCAAAGTCTTGTAGATTTGAGTCTTTCAGACTCAAGCGTCTCCTGAATGTTTCGTACTTTGTAACCCGCTTCGTTTAATCAGATACACTTCATTTTCTCTTCCGTGGCCATTACTGTACCTTTTCGTTGATTATGCCATGATCGACAGGACGTGAAAATATTCGCAATTGCCGTAAAACTCGCTGCAACAAAGAGTCACTTACATGTCGCTGTTTTGGATCCAATGATAGAAAATAGCGGCGCGGACACACTTATTCTGTCGTATCGAGTGGGAGTTGCTTGAGTTGGCGCTACTGCTGGCTTCCGTATTGTCTCCCCCTCCCTCCTCCCTGTGCTCTGCAACTTCAAGTAACTGCGCCACCTGGCGTTGAAATGCCTGTCATTACAAGTCCAAATGAAATGAATGCAATCATTTATATCGTACCTTAATTGTGTTGTGTAGCAACATTCGGCGGGCCGGATTAAAAAGCCCAACGGGCCGGATCCGGCCAGCGGGCCGTAGTTTGCCCATCGCTGCGTTAGCCTGTCCAGGGTGTTTTGCATTGTTTGCTGGCATTAAGCGGGTAAAGCTATGTGTCTGTTTTAAACAATCATGTCATAATCTATATTGAATTTGACAGTAAAGTTCAACTGGGAGTGGCATTAAACAACTTGAAGCCTCTTATTTGAGGTATTCTTCGGGTTTTGACAAACTCCTGCTTATTGCGAAACTGGTTGCGTTCACTGCCACCAAATACTGCATACCTACAAATTTTGCAAAGCAGAAAATATGCCAAACGACAGCTCCTATCTGCTCCTATCTATAATTTTATCTGTGGTTTTATTGCTATTATTGATTGTAAAGTGTCCTTGGGTATTTTGAAAGGCGCTTATAAATAGAATGTATTATTATTATTTATTATTATCTCGAAAAACGATCTCAAGGTACCGCTGTACTGTAAATACGCGCCACCTACTTGAATATTCCACGATTAGTGTTTGAGGGCACTCGTGAGCACCCGCTTGTATGAAGTCGTGACTCCAGTTGTGCCCCGAGTAGTGGAATTTTATAGTTGCCGTGAGATACATACATAACGCCAGCTCCAAGTGTTGCTATTTTTATATCACAGCTTTGGACACCAGTGAGCACCCACTTTTAAGTCAGCGTTGACCCCAGTGTTGTTTTGTTTTTTTTCTTTAATACTCCAGGTGGCCTTTCCACCCTTTGACTTCCCACCTGCTCCGTTTGGAATGTGTGACTAAGTCGTTCAGTGGGGAGCATGCTAACACAACAGCCCGCCACCAGTAAAAAAAATGGCTTGAATGGCTGTTTGCGTGTAGTTATTCAAAATAAATGTCCACTGGCAGTGGACTCATCAATTTTCGGCGAGCCAGGTTTGGAAACGGTGACCGCCTCCTGCTGGGAACGCGCATAAAAAGCAGCAGCGAAACGGATGTGTCAGTGCCGACTGAAAAGCAGCAGTGCGCTTCCTCAAAAGTGGTAATGCACTCATTTGAAAATTATATGTGGCCATTAAATTTGACATTTTATTTCAACCTCAAAGCTTTGTTCATCAGCAACTTCGTAAGAAGGAAGTCACGCTTCCTTTCCCGGCAGCAAATTTAGCGGTTGACATTTGCACGGGTAAATTCTATTGCGGCAGGGTTCGGTCTCATCGTGCAGCCCCCAAATCATACTAAACCTGATACTGAACTACCCTTTTTTTCCCTTTGCAATTTCTACAGCAACCCATTTAGGGAGCTAACTTGACATTTGTGCCGGGAAGTGCGATCGGTGTGACCACGCGATACAAAATCCCACACCGAACTCTGAGTATAACTCAAACCGATTTGAATGGGAAAATCAGTTTTGTGCTAAGTGACCATTAGGTCAGGCGAGAAAAAAATAGTGTGTTTCCGGTAACCCGACCGACCGAGAATTTCTACCTCGAAAAAAAACTTTACGGTCGGCATTTTTTTCAAACCTTCTACATTTTTGTGTAATAATAATAATCATTAGTTAGTTAGTTCCACCCATTCCTATTTGGAACATTGGGCGACGAGTCTCCTCCATTTGTTCCGGTCACTGGCGACCCTTCTTGCTCCATGCCAGCTGACACCCATCTCACTGAGGTCTTCTTTGGCAGTGTGTCTCCACGTCTTCTTTGGCCTACCTCTCTTCCTCTTTCCACCCTCTGGCATCCAGTCCATGGCCACACTTGCCGGTCTCTCTCTTGGCAGTCGGAGTACGTGGCCAATCATTTTCCTTCTCCTTCCAGAGACAATGTCGGACAGCTCAGCTACTCCTGCCCTCCTTATCACCTCCTTGTTGGTGATGTGGTCTCTCCATGAGATCCTCAGGATTGATCTCAGGCAACGCCAATGGAAGACATCTAACTTTTTGGTAATATTGGCTGTCTTCATCCATGTCTCACAGGCGTAAATCGCTGTTGGGATGACCACTGACATATAGAGGCGTAGCTTGGTGGCCGTAGTGATTGCTTTCGATGACCAGATGTTGCGGAGGCGTTGGAACACTCCCGCAGCTTTACCAAGTCTACTGTTGACGTCTTTCTCCACATCACCTGTATTTGAGATGTTACTCCCAAGATATGTGAAGCTGTCAATGTACTCTATGTCATGTTGGTGTAGAGTGAGTGGTTGAAGGTGTTGGTGGTGTCCGATGGCCATGGCCTTGGTCTTTTCCTGGCTTATTCGTAAACTGACTTTAACTCCGTGCTCATGCAGATTGTTGGTCAACTCCTGGAGTGCGGGTGTGACTTAACAGGGCCAAATCATCCGCAAATTCCAGGTCAGCTAGTCTGCTCCCTCCCCACTTGATCTCAACTTTTGTCCCTGTGATGGACTTCCTCATCACAAAGTCAATTACGATGATGAATAGTAGAGGTGACAGAATGCAACCCTGTTTTACACCGGTGACAATGTCAAAATCATCAGTTGTGCCACTGTTGGTTTTGACACGACAAGTTGAGTTGTGGTACAATGACCTGAAGATGTTGATGTACTTGAGGGGTGCACCATACAGCTGGACGATCTGCCACAGTGATTCCCGGTGGATGCTGTCAAAGACTTTCTTGAAATCGATATAGTTTATCATGAGTGGTATCTGAAGTTCTTGGCACTGCTCTATGATGTTTCGAAGAGTAAAGATCTGTTCGGCGCAAGACCTTCCCTTCCTGAAGCCGGCTTGTTCTTCCCTCAAGATGTTATCCACTTCGTCTTTAAGGCGATGTAGCAGAACACTGCAGAATACCTTGCTGGCGATTGACAGCAGTGTAATGTCCCGCCAGTTATTGCAGTCTGCGAGGTTTCCCTTCTTAGGCAGCGTGACAATGACCCCACGTCTCCAGTCGGCAGGAACCTCTTCAGCATGCCAAATCAGGTTGAACAGGTGGGTAAGGCTCTCCACAACATCTTCTTGGCCATGTTTCAACAGCTCAGCAGCTACCTCATCGAGTCCTGGTGCCTTGTTGTTCTTAAGGCCCTTAATTGCTCTGGCAACCTCAGTCTCGGATATCTCTTCCGATGTAATGTTGAGAGCTGGAGCTGGTGTCTCTTGATCGAAATTGAAGAGCACAGGAGGCATTGGTTGGTTGAGAACCTCCCTGAAGTGTTCTAGCCATCTTGCTTCTTGCTCCTCGTCGCTTAGGAGTGTCCTGCCATCCTTGCTCCTGATTGGCATGCTAGAGCTGCTCCTGGAGTTGGTTAGCTCCCGCACGATCTTGTATAGGGTTGTCATGTTGTTGTTCTCTGCTGCTTCCTGTGCTTTCTCTTCTAGCCACTGTCTTTTGTCCTTCCTGCAACTCTTCTTCACTGCCTTGTCCAAGCGCCTGTACTCCTCGTCTTCCATCCTCCAGCTCCGGAGCCTCCTCTTTTGTTCTCTTTTTATCTTGGCCACCTTCCGTTCATCAATCAACTTCCAGGTGTTGTCTGTAATCCATCTCTCTTTGTTAGTGCCCCTCTTTCTGCCTATAACTGCTTCTGCAGTTTCAGCAATGGCACAAGAGAACATACTCCACTGCTCCTCAATGTTTGCAAGGTGTTGTGGTACCTTGAGCTTCCTACTCAACTCCTTACAGAAGCTTTCTGAGATGTTGTTATTCTTTAGCTTGTCCACTGCGTAAGGTCTCTTGGGCTGCACCTTTTTCACCTTCTTCAGCTTCAGCTTGATTTTACTCACCACAAGGAAGTGGTCTGAACCCACATCTGCACCTCTGTGGGAGCGAACGTCGAGCAATGACGAGCGCCACCTTGTGTTGATGCAGATGTAGTCCAGTTCGTTCTGGGTCCCGCCACCAGGTGAAACCCAGGTTATTTTGTGTATCCGCTTGTGCTCAAAAAAGGTGTTGCCAATGCTGAGGCCATTGGTACTGGTTAGCATCAACAGTCTCTCCCCGTTGTCGTTCGTGGAGCTTGCAGACCCATGTGGTCCAACTGTGGCATTCAGGCCCCTTCTGTCATTATCCAGTTTTGCGTTGAAGTCTCCAATCAGCATCTTGATGTCATGACTGGGGATCTCCTCAAGCACGGTCTGGAGCTGGTTGTAGAAGGTGTCTTTATCGTCCTCTGAGGCAGTTTCGGTTGGGGCATAGACTTGTACGATGGTTACTCTGGCATATCTGGTGTTGAGCCTTGCTGTAATGATCCATTCATTCACCGGCTTCCATCCAATCAATGCTTTTGCTGCACTGCTAGAGAGGATGATACCGACTCCATGGGAATGGTGGTCTTGCTTCCCAGAGTACAGAAAAGTTGCTCCATCAACCATCAACCGCCCTTGCCCCGTCCACCTCATTTCACTAACGCCTAAGATGTCTAGACGATAGTCTCTCATATTCTTCAGCACCTGGTCCATGCGACCAGACTGGAACATTGTGCGCACATTCCAGGTGCCTACTCTGCTGTTGGTCTTGGTTCCAGTCGCATGCTCGCACCATAATATTAAGAAAATAGCATCCACTGCTGTATCGAAAAGATTCAACGAACTATTTGACGAACACCACGGGCCGTCTAGGACGCGGGACGCAGAGGGTAACGAGATGGCTGTAACACCCAGCCGCTGGGCACCCAAAGCGGGGGTTTCAATCAGTGGCGATTGCTCTCGAACTGCAAGGGAAGCTCGGCTTCCCCTAAAATGTCAAAGAATAAGTGATCAAATATATGAATGTAAATTTCATTGTGTGTACATGTCATTGACTTAATATGCGCTACAACGTGCTCAACATTTGCTCCGAATCAGCTTCTTCTTACTGGTTATGACGCGACTACCTTCTCATTCATCCCGCAGCTTCGCTGTGCTTTAAACGGTAGTGAGTTCAGGCTAGGTCAGGGGTGGGCAAACTTTTTGGCTCGGGGGCCACATTGATTTCTAAATTTGACAGGTGGGCCGTGTCAGGACAAGATACGGTACATATAAAAAAAATTATATGTTGACAGTCCATACCAAACATCAACAGAACAAAAGCATAAAAGTATTACCATACTTTTTTTAATGTGAACGGTGAAACAACTATGGTATATGTCCTGTATGAAGGTTCAAGTATGTGAGCAACATACATGTGTGACAACACAAGCAACAAAGTGCAACAATATGTTGGCCAAAAACTGCAGCAAGCAATACAGGTATATACAATACAATACAATACAATACATGCTGATTTATATAGCGCTTTCACAACAGCGGCAGCTGTAACAAAGCGCTTAACAAAGCAGTTAACATAAAGTATATGACAAAATATAACAAAGTTAGGACTATTTGCTCCAAAATGAGACGTGTAAGAGACCTGGTTGCTTTTCTTTTGACTCACTCATTGTCTCTGACTTGACCTCCCCTCGATCACCACACATGACAGCATTGCTCAGCTGATGTCGCGTAGCGAACTTTTGAAGCCAGACACGGACGCTCAAGTCTTCTATGCTCATAGTTAGCGCTCTGGGACTCGCTTCCTCCCTTTTAGCGGTCAAGTTTGCGGAAAGTTTTTAGCACGATAGCAGTCAAACCATTCAAGGAAACGTTTATTTACTCGACTGTCCGTCGAGCCGCAAGCAATTTGTTTCTGTATGGTTTGTGCATAAGAAAGACACCGGACATCAGAGTGTTGTTTATGTGCCGCTGTATTCAATACTGTCCCGTACAAACAAGCGCACGCCCTTCCCCGTGCAGCTGGGGCACACCATTCCAAAAGAGGGGTGTTCACTCCCCGTAACACAATTCACTCTGGGTATGGAAATAGCCAGAATCGGACTGAGCACAAATCACTTCCTCGTTTTTCAAAGTCTTGTAGATTTCAGTCTTTCAGACTCCAAACATCTCCTGAATGTTTCGTATTTTGTAACCCGCTTCGTTTAATCAGACACACTTCACTTTCTCTACCGTGGCCATTACTCTTCCTCTTCGTTTAGATGCCATGATCGACAGGATGTGAAAATGTTCGCAATTGCAGTAAAACTCACTGCAACAAAGAGTCACTCGCATGTCGCTGTTTTGGATTCAATGATAGAAAATAGCGGCGCGGACACACTTATTCTGTCGTATCGAGCGGGAGTTGCTTGAGTTGGCGCTACTGCTGGCTTCCGTATCGTCTCCCCCTCCCTCCCTGTGCTCTGCAACTTCAAGTAACTGCGCCATCTGGCGTTGAAATGCCTGTCATTACAAGTCCAAATGAAATGAATGCAATCATTTATATCAAACCTTAATTGTGTTGTGCACCAACCTTCGGCGAGCCGGATTAAAAAGCCCAACGGGCCGGATCCGGCCCGCGGGCCGTGGTTTGCCCATGTCTGAGCTAGTAGGTATTCTCGTCTCAGCCTTGCCGGATCCTCCATCTCTCGGATGATATGAACATCTGCTCACCATGAAATCTAGAGGAGTACTGACGGGTTCCTCCTGTGAACCCCATTTTTATATCCCAATTCCCCTAAACGCTACCAATACGCCATTATACGGCAGCTGTATGTTAGAAACACGTTCAGTAAGTTCTGTGGTCGTCCGGAACATGTTAAATACGTCTACATACGTCAATATGCGTAGGAGATAAGTTCGATATAAGTTATACATACGTTCAAAGCACATTACTCATAAGTTTTGGGTACGCTAGACATTATCTCGACGTATTTGGACTTATGAGTAACCTACACTTAACGTGTGTCAACGATCGCATAACTTACCTATTACTTATGGCCTGCGTATACGGACGTATAGCCATACGCTGACATACGTTGAGAAATTTTGAGCATGCACAAAATTTTTCGACGACCTCGACGTACTTCGACGTATACCAACGTGCTTCAGCGTGCTGTTACGTATACAAAACTTACCCATAACTTATTCGACGTAAGCCAGCGTATTTGCCAAATTTTTCATACGTCGGCATACGCTGGCTAAATCGTCAAGGTGTGACAGGGCCTTTACCGGAAACACACTACTTTTTTTTCTTCGCCTCATCTTGATGTGGAGAGATGCATACTCCATCCGAAACCCTTTTCAATTGACTCTATTCAGCAACCTGTTTAAGCGGCTAACTTAGCTGCTGATACTACTGCTGCGGACTTCCATTTTCATTCTGTGCTGACCAAGAGGTACACAAATCCCACACTGAACTCCTCATTTCATCCTGTTTGGATATGGCAACATTTCAACCGATTTCAGGCTTCTCCAACGAGGGATTTACTTCATAGTTTAATTTTACTTGATGGTTGTTTGGGCAACCACTTCCGAAATATAACTATTTATGCACAAACAACTGGAAAATCATTTTGAGACAGTAAAAGGATGGATGGCTAGCCGGGCGTATCCTCGCTGTAACAGACCACTTGATCTTAGCCGTCTTGTGTCAATCGTAATTCAAAAATCAATAGGGCTCTTGCCCGCAACCCGCATAACAATAAGCCCTGAACGTTCGCCATGCTCAGTTGACATACAACCCCTGCAGGGGCCCTTGCAGTCCAGTGGCGAAGAGGCGATGACAACGGTCCGCAGGGCTCCAACACCGGCGCCGGCGGGAAGCTGCACCTGAGGGTTTGCGTGGGAAGCGTGACGCTCCGTGACATATCCATCATAGCGCTCGGGGGGGGGCCCGAGCGAAGCTGACAGGGAACGAGCGGGGGCTCGGGAAGCCACGGATGTTTGCGTGCCGTGAAGAGCAACAATTGCTCATACATCAAGTGCAGCCGTGAATAACAGCCGCCGAGTGCTCGTGCAGCAGGATGAAGGTTGCCGCCACCTTCCAGGGAGCTGCAAAAATAATGACGATGATAACCACGGAATGCAAAAATCTGGAAATTGCATGTGAGTGGCGAAGAGGTGACAGTGGACTGAAATGCAGTGCAGTTGATTAAAAGTCAAACAGTGATGAAAAGGATTTAAATGATCGAGGTATTTATATAGTCCACTACTTTGGGGATTTGATCATGGAAAATGTGTAACAATTCATTTTCGTTGTACCGATTGCAATGACAATAAAGACATTGTTCATATTAATTTTAAGTCTTTTAATTAGGGAAATATATCGTTAAAATGTGTGCTGTACAATTTCAAGAGGGAACGGTTTGAATCTGTTAAGAAATGTGGATAGAGGAGACAAATATGCAAAATGTCTGCATTCATTCGGGAATTTCCCCCCGGAAAATCATAAATATGATCAAATATGAGAATTTATAAAATGCAAAGACAACATGTCCTGAATGGGACAGCAATAATAATCCCATTATTATTTGGGGAGGTGCAGAATAACGAATGTGTGAATGCCCTTGCTCTTGCACACAATAAAAGAGGATGAGGAGGATGGCAAACAAGCCAAGGTCAGGTGTGCCACAGCGCAGGAGTGATGTGCACGCTTGGCTGCGTTACCCTGATTGTAAATCAATTGTAATGTCTCACTGGCGGGCTGCCAGACATATTTGACCATCAGCGAGATTGAGTTTGAACACGTGTTATGAAGGAGTTCAACGGGTCATTTTTTGGACAAAAAAAGTGTTTGTTTGTTTTGCTGACATTTGAAATGCACTCAACGGGTCACTTTGTCAGGTACGAGCTAATGAGAGCCAACGCTGGAGCTTGAAATGTTTGTTATGATTCTGGTTGTAGTTCGCAGCGCTGTGCAACTTCACTGGATCGTACTTTCATGTCGATAAATTTGACTTTCAGGACAATGGAGTACAGTAAGCTATGTCTTACGGTACGATGTGCAATATCATTATTATTTCCAGGACTTAAATGGAATCTATTATGTCATCCATGGGCTGCTGTGGCAGACTGGCTAGTGGGGGGATTCTACAGTTGCTTTGTTTGTCTCGATGGCTTTTCCAGTCACTTGAACTGGAAGTGTATACGCCAGCTTTATTTTTGGCCATGGCTTCCATCCCCCGAGACCAACTGATTTATTTGTCCTTATGGATCACATGGAAAACATCAATTACAAAATAATAGTGATTCCGAGTCAGTTGAGTTCAGCAATACATTATGTTGATTCTCCAAATACAAAGTGGCTAAAAAAAGAGGAAAGATGCGGCATCTTTTTTTTGCTAATGTGACATCAGGGGAGTCAGCTAACTCATGTAGCTAACCTCTGCTAGTCACGGTGCCAATTCGTACGTAAATCTCCATTTGAAGCAAAATGCCTGTTAACCTCAATCCTAAATGGCAGCATGTAAAATCCCTTTCAAATATTCTAACGGGGTTAGCGACTTGAAAATTAGTATTCAAAGTAGCTTAAGGAAATAAAGTTTACCTAGTGGGCATGTTTGAAGATTTGCCAGATTTAAATAATACTGGTTTAAATTCCATCCATCCATTTTCCGATCCGCTTTCTCCTCACAAGGGTCGCGGTGTGAGGTCGACCACCGGGCCCGCCCCTAATTTAAATTAAATGAAAAAAAAATCACTATTTTCCCAACAATCAGGTAGGTGGTTAAGTCCCAAATGTGGTTCAGCTTTTGTTTGTCCACATCAATTTTTGTGGTTGATATTAGCTGAGATTGTGACTTTGTAATGTCACAAAACCTCCGATGTTACCCTGTCAGAATAGGTTTAATCCATAAACGTTTTATCCTGTAGTTAGAATGAGCACATACTTGCCTCTTGGCCTTAATTATTAGTTTTGTGTTTTTCTTTTGATGTGGAGTTGGAGACGCCCTGTGTGTGTGTGTGTGTGTGTGTGTGTGTGTGTGTGTGTGTGTGTGTGTGTGTGTGTGTGTGTGTGTGTGTGTGCGCGCGTGCGTGCACTTGCTGTGCAGTGACTTCATCTACGCACACACTTAGACACAGACTGAGGAGCACAATAGCGTTTATTTGCACTCTGTGTGTTTTACAGCCAAACACAAGGCGAGGATAATGACTACTTTTGGAGTTTTTCAGCGGTCGACGCAGTCCGCCCGCGCACCCCCGGTTTCTGTCGGCAAGGCACCACGAGGGAAAAAAAAAAAGTCGTCTTCATTTATTGAGCGGTGCACAGGGTCAATTTTCAAACAATTATTTGGCCGGTGCGGAGTCACAGTTGTGTTTTCATGGCGCACAAACACAGCAAATGTGGCCAGGTGGTGAGGCCGCGCGCGGTCAAATGATTCAACTTATGCCAGAACATAAACAAGCTCCAAACTCTTGACTCTATTATTGCTCTCAGAAATGGACTTTTTGGATATCTTCGGCTGCCGGTGATCGGCAATGAAATGCATTGATTGACCACCGATCGTGAACTTTTTAATTAACAATTGTCGACCTTTCTTTCTGTTTCTGCGAGAGGTAGATATGCAAAAATATTCGGGTATGCTTTACAGTGAATAAAGCTTTTCTCATGGCATTTCTTTGGACATTTTTAGGGAGTATTGTTTTGTGTTTTTGTTATTGGAAAGTGTCCTTGGGTGTCTTGAAAGTCGCTTATAAATAAAATGTATTATTATTATTATAGAAGTCCATGAATGAACAATTTCAATGTAGCTCATGACTCTGATGGAATCTTTCTGATTCATTCGGGTGTGTGCAAGTTGGCCATGAGGGGGCAGTATAATTAAGGCAGGCAGACACGAATCAGGGTTCCACAACTTCTCTTAAATCACATAGTAAGCTGCTGTAATGTCAATCCATTTATGATGGGATAAAGAATATCTGCCCAAGCGGTGAGTTTTGTTTTGTTTTCTGTCTGCATTTAGTGATGAATACCATACTGTGGTCAAATCCATGCTGTTGAAGAGCATCAAAACACCGCCATGTTAGCTGCTATTCTCGAAGCCCGTCTATTGTGTTTTGCATTGTTAGCATGAGGCTCAGCGGACTTTTATAAGGCCAAATTTTGTGGTGGTTATAAATATAAAACGTGTAAGTCTTTTTGTTCTGTGTTTAGTTTGACTGTAAACTTCAATTTGGAGTGGCATCAAAATGCTTGCCTTGTTGTTGAAGCGAGTCGACTGCCACCACACAGTGCAGTGAAGTCACTCACACCTCAAGGCACCTCTGTACAAATATTGTCATAATGCGCGTTAAAACACAGATGATGCTCAAAATACCAAACAAGGTCCAGCGCCTGTTTTTTGAGGCTTCATAATTATTTCCAGAGCCCAATATTGACATTTACATATATAGTGCCTGTTTTTGTTCCAGCAGCGTGTCTCCCTGCGTGAAAACGTTGTCCTTGAAAACATGTTGACTGCAGCAGAGAAACAACCGCTTGACTCGGTCCAGTCACGCCAGCTCACGTCCGCCTCATTGAACGAGAAGCCAAAGGTGTGTGTGCCGTTTGCGCCTCTGTTGTTCAGAAGGCAAACCAACAAACAAAACAAAATGAAACACAAAATCGAGCCCTTTCATCAAGAGCCTGCAGCCACATCGGAGGAAGCATTCAGCGTGAGGATTTGTGATGTCGGCTGCGGCTCATGTACACAAAATGAGGAGTTCAATTTTTGCTGGCACCTGTGAAGCGCCGTCGCTCCACACCCTTTATGCGCCGCAAGCTCTTAAAATCATCCATGCCAGCTGCTGGCGGGCTCCGCAACGAGGGGGGGGGTTGCATTCTGATTCAGTCTGTGCGCCTGTGTGTTGGTTACACAGCAGACTATTGTGTCTGGCATTTGCATTAGGGCCCAGGAAATCCAGCCCACTGGCTCGCGCATTGCACAGTAGCGGCTGTGGCTGAGCTGTTGCCATGCTCCAGCGAGATCACACGCTTCAGAGATGACCATATTTTTGGGCGGATGGGCGGGGGGGTAGCTTCACAAAAAAAGAAGTGTGAGGCTATGAGGAAGCCGCTTTGATTTCACTTGAATTTATTAGATGTCACATTACGCCGTTTACAGTCAGGGGACCGATCCTTGCCATCGATAGCAGAAAAACCAGGAAGCCCTAATCGTTTAAACTCAGGCACAACAAAACAGATTTTTTTTTTTTTTTTTAAGGCCGATGACAATATTGGGGAAATTAAAATTGTGATGAATTGGATTATTAATTTTAAAAATGTGTAATGAATAAAACAATATGTTTTGGTCCCTCACCGCTCTCAACAATTAAGATGTGAATTACAATAGAAGATTTGACAGTTTTACAGTACCTTGTCCGTTAGTATTCAATATTACAAAAGTCAGCCCATTTTTTAGGGGTCAGGGGTTCAAATGTCATCTTTTTTGTGTTGTTCTTGTAGAGTGTTAAAAACTAAACAAATACATTTAAAAAAGCAGGGGTTATAAAAAAAAAAAAGATCAGCCACAAATTGTGATTCAAAACACTTCACTGACATCTAATCTCATCTTGCTACATTGCCGCTTAAAGTAACTTGACAGATAATTGCATTTCAGCAGAGCAAAAACAATATTTAGCCTGCGTGCTCGGTGTCACGATTCGGTTTGGGACCAACAGGTGGCACTGTAGGGCTCCCCTGCAGCTGCACACCTGTTGGTCGTTATGTAATTAGTGCTTGAAAAGGACCAGCCTGAGCACTCATGGTCGGGTCATTGTTGCTGTTTGTTGGCTGCTGTCATGTTCGTTTCAGTCATGTTTCTTGTTTGATACTTTGGACTTTGTTTGTTTTCGGATTTAGTTTTCTGTTTTTTATCAACACTCGGTGGTTGTTTTTGGTTGGGCTTTTGTAAAATGTGAAAACCTGTTTCTCTTTATTGAAATCAGCCAGCTATTAAACGCGACACCATAAATTGAAGATAAAATCTGTAGTTTGTCTCAGACTACTACAGCCACAGTGGAAAAATGTGAAATGGTTCATTCCACCTGATTCCCGACCCGACATAGCTATGGAGTACATGCAAGCCAGGTGAGGCTTTTTTTTTTTTTTTTTTTTTTTAAGAGAAGCCCAAATGTTAAAACATATTAGTGATAGAATGCCGCACTTCCCAAATTTCATGCACATTTGGTATATAGCGGGTTATGGCAAGGAATAGCAAACATTAGCCTCTGCTGCAGTTTGCTATCACTTCTCAAAGCGCTTCTTCCCTTTTTTGCTCTCAGACACTCTGTTGACTCTCATGTTAACTTGATCGACAGCACAATATTTAATGATTGTTTCCGAGTGATGATGTGACCTAAGGCTCCGCCCATCCCCGCAGAATGAGCGCGGACATTTGTGACGAACGAAACCGCGACCGGGTTTGCGATCAGCTCAGTGAGAAGATCAGAATAGGTTCAAAATGGAGAAAATTGTGCGTAAAGAAACGGCCGGCCTCCTCCGAGGCAGCCATTGTTGTATCCAAGGGCTCGTTATCACGCTATCATGTGCTCATACAAGACATAGTCCTTTGAGGATCCGCTATTATGGGCAGTGAATCAAGGTAGCAGGCGAGCGAGGCCTTGTCTTGTCACTGCGGGGAAGGGGGGAGCCACGTAATAATGGAGTCATCACCAGGGCGGCTCTCCCCTTCAGAGTGGAGCTGGCCAGAATGCGCTGCCCTCAAGCCTTTGATTGGTCCCCGGTGAGCACTCTTACACGGAGGACAGCTTCGACATGGGGTCGAAGACATCACCGTGGTTGCGGCGCATCAAGAATCCTCACTAATACAAAAAAAAAAAAAAAAACACATGGCCGTGACCGTTTCACTCACAGCTGTAAATTGTCATTTTTATCGACGGCACGTGACGGTTCAAGAGTTCCCGTGAACACGAATTCTTGTTGTCTTTGTTCCAAACGGTCATGACTGCGATTCATGCAATTTTTTTTTTTTCCAGGCTCAAATCTGGTAGCATGCAGTGTGAATATGCCATGCTTTTTTTGTGTGTGACGTATTTACATGCATTTTATTTTTTGTATGTCTATAATTCTTGCAAGTATATATAACACTTAAAAAAACCCCAAACATAGCAACCCTCTTTGTTGTTAAATGAGATATCAGAAAAGTACTTTAACTTGGTGTACTAAAAAAGACATAAAAAAACCCCACGATGCTGCACATTTTTGTAATTCTTACAGTGAAGTGTTCTGTGTTGGAGCCCAAGGCAGCCTCATAGATTTTATATGCAGAAAAAAACTACCTTGGTTCGTAACAATTTGGGGGTTCCGTTTTTAATTGATGGCTACTCTTTCCTGGTGTAACATTTTCATTTATCCTTGCCTGACATTTCCAGTTGCTGGGTTTTTGGACATTGGCGAGGGTCCAAACTGCGCTAGCGATATAATGGGCAACAAGTGCCACTTTTTCAACTGCACGGCTCACTTTTGTTGATGACTTCATTGTCGATGTGCAGATAAACCCTGCAAGTGGGTGTCATTCGCTCGACAATTTTTCTGGTCTGTTTCCAGACGTCCGCTGCAGAATGAATCATGCCACATGTCGCCGTTTTCCTGTGCCATCCTGTAATCGGCGATCGCTCCGCAACCGTTTCTCTCTCTTGTCCGCCCGCTGACGCTGTTATCCTTCTTTTCCGCTTTGTGTAGAGAAACCGATGGCGCGGGGCCCCCCGGGCGGTGTTATCGGGATCCTCGGAGGCATCGTGGCCATCGGCCTCATCATCGGCGTGGCCGTCACCGTGGTCATGGTCCACCGGCGCCAGCAGAAGACCCGCACGGAGACAGATAATGACCTGTGAGTACCAAGAGCCTTTTGCCAAAAGAGTGTTGTCGGCCAGGGGAGGTCGGCAGGAGATTAGATGTGAACTCATGTCGTCCCTCCAGAGAGACGAGGGCTTTGAAAGGCACAAAAACACCATTCGCTCGGAGTTAACAGTGCAAAGAGGGCGCCGCCTCCCTCCCATTCATCCTGAGAATCGTGCTGTTAGTCAGTCTGATGGCAGACAAAATGGTTGGACCACCTCTCAGTGGCTTTATAATATCACGTGCGGATTTTGTGGAACGGAAATGAATGAGATATTCCGAGCGGCCATGTTTTTAAGGGCGCTGATTTTTTCCACTTTCATTGAATTGAAAATAAATTCTAATTTATCGACGACAAATAATGTGCCTTTGTTTATTTATCTGCTGTACGTCAGCGCCGATAGCAGGAGGTACAATTAACCCGCGTTTCCACCTATTACTGACATAGGGGAAATAGAGATTGGGGAAGAAAACAGATTTGGGTGTATCTGTTTTATGAGTATTACAGTGGTACCTCTACTTACGAAATTAATTCGTTAGGGAAGAAATTTCTTCACTAGAAAAATGTGTAGGGACGTGTTTTCCATGTAAATGCCCTAATCCGTTCCAAGCCCCCCCACAACCCCCTCAAAATTCAGACATAAATGTTTTCTAAAGCATAAAAATGCATCAAAATATGTAACAAATACATGTTACAATTAGATCATTGCACAATAAATGAGACTTGTGCATAATGTAAAAAAAAAAACATTTCTGAGGTAAATTGATGACATAATCATTATTTCAATGCTTATAGTGTACAAAATAGTCCTGATTGTCATTTGCGCCATAATTGTGCAGCGCCGTGTGCTAAAAGAGATTGGCAAGTTCGAGGTAGTGATCACCTGCCACCTCAAAGCACACGTGCAAACGGCATACAATAATACTCACCAGCAGATAGGTCTCTGCTTCGTGAGAACAATGGCTATGTAGTACATTGAAGGGGTATCTTCTTTTCTATTATTTTCTCTTCTTCTCTTTGTTAATATTGACTCGCTTGTATACTTAATAAAAAACAACAACAATCGCTTAAAAATGGGCGCTGTGGCAGGCGAGTTCAATAAATAGAAGCTCTTTGATCAAAGTGGGCTAAAAAGTCGTCGGCGCAACTTCGTTAAGCCCTGCATTCAAAATGCCGCCTTGACAAGGATCTAGCTAATGTTGTGGAAAATTGTTTCCCAATGCAAACAGGTCTTTAAAAAGGCAACGAGTGGATCGATTTGCTATTTATTGTTAGTGTTCCGGCAGAAGACTTTTAAGACGGCCAGCTTGCTTTTAAAGTTTATCAGCTAATCTGCCTCTTGACAAAGCGGGGGTTCATAAACTCCTCGAGGTTGGCCAGCTGCTGCGACGCCGAGGTAACAGCGATGCAGCTGAGAGGAAACAAGCCACCCAGCTGAAATAATTCTAAATGTGTTTGCGAACATAAAGGCGGTAGGGGGAGGCAAAAAGAAAGCCATCTGTTTTTTGCGGGGAGAACTGCAAAAAGCCACGCGGTCCAAAACGTGAGCGCTCACGTCGCATCCCGCTAATTGCCCCGTCGCAGACACCTGGTCTTGGCAGATTGTGCGTTGCTCGGTTGCCGGGGTTACCGCCACGCTCTCGGGGAAAAAAAAAAAAAGATGCAAAGAGCAATTCTGGTGGAAAATGTCACGGTTCCGCGCAGGGGTCGCCCTTCTCTGGGAATATTAACAAAACGAGTGCATGGAGACTCTTCGGCTACCGGGAGAATTTTCAAGATGAGCCTAAAATGTAGCATAACCTTTACGGGTGAACTTCATCTGACTTGCGACAAACGTTTGGAATGTCCAACTTTTAAGGACTTTTTGCGCAACTTGCTGATCTCGAACAAGATGCGGAACAGACCGTTTAGCCTTGAGAGTTTCTCACCAACATACAAAGTTTGTACCACTTCAACCGCCTCCTCCAATCCCAAGGGCTGTACTACTACTTTCCTACTTAGATAAGGCATTGGCGGCATCTTGTGGCATGTTTGGGTGTTTTAGAAAGGGCACCAAAATGCCAATAGGTGGTTTTTCAGAGTGTGTGTGTGTGTGTGTGTGTGTGTGTGTGTGTGTGTGTGTGTGTGTGTGTGTGTGTGTGTGTGTGTGTGTGTGTGTGTGTGTGTGTGTGTGTGTGTGTGTGTGTGTGTGTGTGTGTGTGTCTCAAATCAAGTCCTCGGATGCGGCCCTCTTAGAACCACAGAGTTGGGTTTGTGAGGTCTTGTTACTAATAAAAGTGTAAGACAAAACAAAGTGAATGCTAATCTACTTTTTTTAGTCTCCCACTCCCCCTTCCCTAAAGTGTCCAAGAGGATCGATAAAGAATCGAAAATGGAATCAGAATAGTAAAAATGTTATTAATTTGCCCCCTACTTTTATAGGTCAAACTTAAAAACAAAATATGGAAATATCTTTAAAAATCTGCTGCGTTAAAGGTGGGGTGGGGGGAAATCTGCGTCAAAATCCATTGTACACAAAAAGCCATCTTCGATTACAATGTACTGTTGACGAGTGTCATCGACATGATCAAGCGAGATTTTCCTCCTATTCTTTATCTTCTACTCAAAAGCTGTGCTGATTTCAAATCCAAAGCGATGCAACATTGCCATCTACAAGATTCAGAATGTCATTTTAGAGGTTTACCAAAACTGAATTTCACAAACACGCTGGGCATGCCTACACATGAAACAAATGTACTTAACCAATATTCTGTACAAGGAAATGGTTGGATTCCAGTTGACGAATGAAGACATCTGCAGCGAATGTGTGCCTTGGCTCAAAACAAGTTTGAGGAACACTGAGTTTAAAGCAAGTGCAGTAGCCTCTTGACACCCCCCGGCCCACCACCACCCACGTCTCCCACTCCCCACCCTCTGCTAATCTGTCTTTCTCTCTCACTGTGATGTGCAAGTAACTGCTATGTGTCTGTCTGTCTCCCTCCCACTCTCGCCACCCTCAGCATCGCCGTTGCGGCTGTAACTGACAGTTGCGTGACACAGGCTGCAGAGAAGCCAGAGTCCGCCACAAGGAAAGTAGAGGCACCTGACCCCAGTCTGTCCCTCGCCGAGCCCTGCCCCCCCGGATCCTCTATTCTCTTGCCCGCCTCCAACGGCGGCCTGCAAGTGACATACTTGAGCACGCCGCTGTGAAAAAAATGGGGAAAAGAAAAAAAAAATTGGGCCGCCGAGTCAGAAAAAAAGAATAAAAATGCGGCACCGCACGTTTGATGTCAAACTTTGCTCAAATAAATGTGTCTCGTTTGATAAACTCCGATAAATCAGACTTCATTAAAAGCCTTAAGAGGGACTATCAAGCCCCGAGTTTATCTGATTAGGTGAGCTCGGGCTGACTGCTGGCAAACATATCAAATCAAATTGCTAATCAGAGGCAAATCATGCGTGATCTGATAGAGGATTTGGCTGCTGTTATCTTCCCATGAGCCCAATCTCTCCGATAAAGTCATTTGTTAAGAGTAGTGCAACCTCCTCTCCTTTTGTCTGCCGTTCTGAAACCCCCTCTAACCCCCGGCCCCCCACCCAACCCTCTTCGCCAATCTGCCCCATAACCAGTCGCCGTGCACGATTGTCGTCGCCCATGCATGTCAAGAGTTGTATCCGTGGTGTTTAAGTGTGCATGCGCCGTCGTCTAAATGTGGACTTGGAGCTTCAAGTGTCCACTTTGTTCGGTGTCTTTAAAGATGAAATGTGTTCAGATGTTTAATCGAGTGAACGTTTGGAGGTTCTCGGTTTTTATCAGTGGCGGGCCATGCATTCAGCGGAGGCATAATCCACGGATTAATTGCGCCGCGATTGCAACACAATTATCGAGAGCGTCGGGACTGCAATACAACATGACGCAGCTGTGTCGAGTACATTATCTGGAGCGCTTCGGAATCAATATTCATCTAATGACATGACCAAAAATAAATAAATAAATGAAAACGAATAAATGATACTCACCGGAGATGCGGGTTATCAAATGTATTCAACGGGGAGTTTGCAGTGTTAAAACGGCGAGCAAGATTTCAATGGGGCCTCAATAGAATCGCGGAGGAACACACGATCACACAATGCTTAGTAACCTTTTATTTTATTATTATTTTTTTAATCTTGCAGTTGACAAATATGCAATGTATTAAAAATAAATAAATAAATACAACTCGCACTAAAACTAATGAAAACTAAACTAAAAGGAAACTTTTTCCCCAAAAAATAAAAAAGCAAAAAATAATAAATGTGCTCTATAATTAAAACTAAATGAACTAAAAAAAAAAAAAACGAAATAAAAAGTCTCTATAATGAGAAATCCCAGTTGATTATAGCCCTACCGCATACTCAGGGTAGCCAAGAGAAATGCTACAAAATGAAGAGAACAGACTGTTGGGAAAACATTCATAGCATTTCTGGAACAAATATTACAACGTCGGTTGTTAATATAGGTCAGTGCTTGGAATCATTTTGAGCCCACTGCTGATTTTTATAACCCCGGGATGCAGAAGGGACTGCAAAACCATCCACGCCGATACCTCCACGGCTGATTGTGTTTGCCCCCAGCCAAGCGGCACACGGCGGGACTCGCCATCGGTCAAGGCTAATAAATCACACAGCCGTTTAGCAGCCCGAGCGGCTAATGATTATCAAAACAGACGGACGTTTGTCAAAAGCGATAGTCTGGGAAGAATGTGTTCATCGCTCTTGCTCTCCCCCCACCCCGGCGTGATTTATGACCCCCTGACTGAAAATGCGTCCGCAATTGTTAGCGCGGCATCGGCGGCGCACCCCCTTTGCGAAATGAATTTGCTCACTCGCATTCCTGACATTGACACAGTTGCAAACGTCGACCGGGATCAATCACTTTGACATCGCCGTCCGTCTCTGCTAACTTCCACGTGCGGCACGGGGAAACCCTGTTGACGCTGGACGTCGTCAACGGATTTCCACCGCTGGGACTGAAGGGACATTTGACTTGAGCGGGGAAGAGGATGTTGAAGATAAAAAAATGATGCTTAATCATGCAAAAGTGCTTTTAAGGAGATGTTCACACCTGGTGTAGACGTGCACACAAACCACAGTCTGATCGCATGATCCACCGTATTGATTGAGATAATTGATGCTATCCCCCCCAAAGTGTTTTTAATTCCATATTGTAATAGTTCAAGCAGTCAATATACAGTAATCCAAGTTATGTACACATTTTACAAATAATTTTACAACATTACCCTGACAAATAAGCTGCTTCCAGATTTGATTCCCGGAAAAAAAAAACTACACCTGAAGTGGGCAGGTGTGCTTCCTTTGCAACTCATAAAAATAGCAATTATCAAACATTCATGAAAAATCCGTCATTTACAGCTTCAGGTTTTTAAGAGCCACTCGGCAAAGCCAAAAAATAAAAATAAAATGGCAAAGGCTCTCTCACAACTCATTTTGCTAATGATAAAAATGTAAACATAGAAGGGGGAAAAAAAACATGTTTTTGCTTTTATTTTTTTTTCTTCAGCTGAGGATAGTATGTATGGGGTAATGTTGAACTGTAAAGATGTTGGATACCACTTTGATCTCGACCAATACCAATACAAGTGCTCACCAATGCCACCAGTACTTTTGTTTTATAAAATTTCTTCTAACCCAGTGATAATTTTTTGGGGGGGGCGGGGCCTTATTTTCTACCACAGATGATGATTTGCAGTGTGTCAAACTGCCACAATAGAGCACCAAATAGTCAATTAGATTCTGTTGTTATTATTATTATTATTTTTAAGTATCTTTGAATGGTATCGGCAGCCTCCATGAGTACCCAGTAGAGCCCGGCCGATTAATCAGACGGTTGTTTTTCCTTCTTCTTTCTTTCTTCACCTTTACTTTTTTGGGGGGGGGATATGCACTAACTAATCAACAAAGAGTGACGAAAACGTGTTCCTCACTGATTGACAGTTTTTTAAAATTACGGCGTCACCTCATCTAAATTCCTGCTAAATTCTCGTGAGAACAATTACACGAGTCTGACGCGTCGTGTGAGAGCATTTCTTTTAAACCGCGCTGCGCCACGTTTTCACCGTTGCCGCCGCTTTAGCTGGATTGCGACTCCCTGAGAAAGCGACGCATGCGCGCCAGGTGTAAACAACATACCGTAAGATCTTGCATGAAACCTTTGCAATGTTTGACCGCAGTGGCTTGAAGCTGTCTAGCAAAGTGTCACTGTTGTTAAGTGCTCCGAAATTTGGTGCTTGAATGTGAAATGCTGTTCATGCGGTGTCGTCTTCTTCTCGTCGCGGTGTATTTGTAATCTACCAACGCCTGGGGTCCGGATGTAAGCCGGCTGTGTATAATTGTCACATTACGTGTTCTGCGCCACGACCAGAATAATTTTTGATAAAGTTGTCCACCAACAAAAAAACATTTGTTGCATTCTTTTTTTCCCCCGTAGCCATTCACGAGACAATGCGAGAAAGTAATTGCCTCCTGAAGACAATCACATCGCTTTCATCACCCGAGTGCAATTAAAAGTATCATTAGCATTTAAATTGCCAAATAAGATTGTGATCATCAGAAATCAATGAGAGCAGCGAGGGTCAAGTCTAGTGTTGTGCCGTGTTGTTCAGACGAGTCAAACAGCGGCATTGTGATCTCAACAGGTTTCGCTCTGATTGGCTAAAAATGGCTCCCGCGGTTCATAAATGATGGTCAAGAGAGAGGGCCGCCTCTTTGTGAGTGCATTGTAGGTCCTAGCCCGTAAATCTCTCACCCAGATTACTCCTCTCAGTTCGGGGGATTAGCAATGTTTTCCCCTCGCTATCCCCCTTAAATCTCCCCTTAAGATGCCCTGAGCTTTTGGTGTCCAGCCGAGCGTGGCGGGCGAAAGGTCCTCAAGGTGGACGCCTGAGTGCAAACCTGGATGGAGCTCACCCTTCCCCCCCAGCCCCTCCCCACCCTATGCGTCCTCCTGGCCACAGGCGCGTGGCTCTTATCAGCTTCCATTAGTGTCAGTCGACTTCGAAAGCCCACCACCCTCATTACTGCGCCGTGGCACAGCTGAGGTACGAAATCTGGTGAATGTCACCCGACTGCCATGACGTGACACGCCGCACACAGACAAGTTGGCTTGATTAGCTTTGCGGAAGTGGCTGCAAGGACGGACACACGTGCTGAATATTTGACGTCTGAAAGAGCCATTATGCAGAAAGTATGCATGGGTATTATTATTACGTCACTATTGCTGTGGAATTTTATCTTGAGGGCAAAGGTTCTTAAAATGGGGTCCCTGGAACCCTGGGAATCTGCAAAATAATCTGTCATTTGTCATATCATTGAAAATGATCACATAGAGTACGTCTGTCATCCCTGCATGTATGCATTTTGTATTTCTTTTAGACGTAATGAGATACGCGTATTTTGGCAACATCATATTTTTTCTTATGGAATTAAAGCATCTTTTCCCAAGTCATAGGTGGAGTTGTATGCATGACATAATAATGGAAAAAAAAAGTCAATATTAAAACTCGTCCACAACCATGAATTTGTAGTTCCGATGTAGCTGTGCGGCACAAACGTTGGTCCAGAGATCCTCCAAAATTGCAACACGGGAGCCAAAAATTAGATCTTTTTGCAACTGTGTCAAGGCAATGTTTTTGATCTGGCATGATGAGACATGACTGAGATGGTAGAACCCCCCACTCCAATATGTCAAAATAAAGCCTGCAAAATATGTGGAGTTTCTCACAGACCTTGGTATTCACGAGAAAAAAAAACAGCCTTCGACAGCTGACAACGCACCATTGATGCTTTAAAAGTGATGCGGATGCAGGCAAAAAGACTGACAGCAAGGCCACCGTCATCCCCTGACCTCAACCCTATTGTAAGAACCTTGGGAAACATCCTCGAAAGCCTATTGACGCGGCATCCTGCTGTCAGATCAAAGAGAGCACATCCGAGGCAGTTCACAACAAGGCAGCAAGTTTTTGTCACATATCCCAACAGGTGGCAAGTATACTGTGTAGCAGTTTGTTTTGCGCAACTGATTCGACTCTTTTACCAAAGGAAAACGCTTCAAAAACTGAAATGTGCTGGTGTACAAAAGTACACCGCTTTACTGTCAACTATATTGAGTGCCTGTTTTTAAACTTGACACAAAAACAATGCTCAGATATAGTGATCACATTTTTCGTTCAATGAAAATGTGTTCACATACTTTTGCCAAGATTGTGATTTGACAATGAAAAATGCAATATTTGCAAAAAAAAATGTGTTGCTTCGAATGTGTTGTCAGGTGCACAATTTTTTTCCCTCCTGATAAACCCCAAGATTTCAACTGACCAATCAATCATGATCTCAACTGTGGTGCACAATACCCATCTCTATTTACGTTTTTGTTGGGGTTTTTTTCTTAGAATAAACAAGACTCTTTTTTACAAAATAAGGAGTAGAAAGTACAGTGGCGCCTTGAGAAACAAGTGACCTGACTTCTAAGTCTGTCGACGTACGTACCATATTTGACATAGAGCATATTTGACAATAAAACTGACTTGACTTGACCATCGTTGAACCGACTTATTCCTTTATTTTTTGACTGGCAAGCAATAATTTGACATTAGAGCATTGTATGGAGGCAGTGAACTCACCACAACTCACGTCACAACAAGCAGCAAGTCTGCTAGCTGAATGCCAATACATATTTGGAAAGACCATAGAGGGGCTAACAAATTGCCGCCAAGACGCATCGGCATCACGCTTGAAGCAAGAGATAATTGAATACAAACGGTAGAGCAACACATGTAGATGGAAACTACAACAATTGTCAAAGGCATATATTTATTCTCTGCGAAGAATGACAGTTGGAATAAGAACAGCGTAGCTGAGACCTCCACCATGTACGGTATATCTGTTTGACTGTTTTATATAAGATTAAAAAAAAATTTGGGGTCGGGGAGGCTAGAATATTTTAATAGCATTGCCATTCATTTCAGTTATGTGTGGTCACCGAACGAATGAAACATGTATCTCAAGGTGCCACTGCATCTGTTCTGAAATGTAGGAACTAAAAGTAATAAGCCGCAATAGAAATAAATACTCGAGTAAATTACAAATGACTGAAAAGTCCACTTCAATAAAGTAACAATTTTGTCATTGCTGTCCGTGATTCTTTTACGCGATAGTTGTCTCTGTACAACTTTGATTGTTCCTCCAAGCAATGAAAATTGTCGCTTTTTATCACCCCTATTTCCCGTCGGTGTCGGTTAAAAGAAAGATATAAACTAAATTATGACATAGACAAATGCCAGCTTGTATATGCAGTGTAAAAGGGTCTATTGACTCCTACTGTACCCCAACTTCCTGGGATGGGACGTCCTTTAGGCAGCTGCGAGGCAAGCGTTCCCCTGAGCGACGCCAACAGCTGCGGCTTTGAAGCCTTTGCTGGCGGCGAGGCGTACAAATTGAAACTGATGACTTTTTAATCCGACAACATCGGTTATTATACTCTCCCGTGAGTTTGTTCCCACTCTTCTTTGCGCAGTTTTGCCCAAACAAGCGCCGTGTCGGCGGCGCACGTGTCGGGGGCGTTAGCGGACGGCAGCTGTTCAACCGAGAGAGCGCAAAAAAAAAAAGACGTCTCGTCGTGGCTGCTCGTTTTGGAATATTTGCCGTCGATATGAACCTCTGTTTTGATAGATTTGATAGCCAAGACAGAATGTGCGACAAAAAATAAATTTCACTTTTTATTTTTGCGAACTGTCAAGGACTCACCTTACCATCTCACTTCCTTTGTGCTGCATGGACTATACACACACATAGAGACACCGTTTCATCTCACCCGATGCTTCCTTCGACTGCATTCTCCCAATTTTGACATCCGATGATGGCGGCCGAGGAGAAAAAGAAGGTTGCGACGGGAAGAAAAGAGGTCCTGCCTGGGGTGGGTGTCTGCATGTGTGCGCGCGCGCGCTCGCCGTGAAACATGACGGCGGCCCCCTCCGAGCCACCGCTGCCAATGAAATGTCATCATGAGAGGGCCCCGCAGGTTTGAAGAAGAGATCTTGCCGCAAAAATGTGTGCATAACCCCGACGATTCATCCCATCGTGGAGGTGGATGTTAAAAAGTGTCAAATGTTGGCTGATGTTATTGAAAAGAAGCGACATGTAGGTCAGCGCAGGAGGCATTCGGCGGCTCCTCTCTTTCACTCGCTGTGGTTTGATGTCACGCTGCGTTGATGGTGGCTCGAAATGAGATTTTTTCCCCCCCTTCCAAGGCAGTTGTCAAAGCTTTTGTGTTGGTGTTTGCATCAAATGAGCCAGATTACAAGTGTTGTCTAATGAGCCCGCCGCCTCACCTCTGCGAGCTCCTGCAGCTCCTCGGTCGTCGCCAGAGAAAATTGATGCCTCCCCCCCCCCACCTCCCCCTCACAAATGCTGCAATAGCAGTTGGCTTTTTGTCACCTTGCCGAGGGGCTGCAGATGATGCCGCATGCACCAGGCGGAGGTGTGGCCAATTCCTGGCATTGTCAGCCACGACTGACATCCATCCCGGTCAGTGATGGAACCGTATGAAGTCGTTCCAGGATTTACCCGTACATTGGTGGTATGAACTGAGCTCAGTCCATTGGTGGAAACCGAGTTCAACTGACAAGTGTGAGTGGCGTACTTGGCATAGCAGACATGACCAATGCCATGCTGATGATCTCGCTCGGTTCTGAATAAGCAACCCCAAGCACAGGAGAATGAGGTGGTGAGGCAGATAAGGGCAGGCTCAAGCGTCCGGCAGCAGCAACCTCCAGTATATTAAGGGTCCAAGATCATTTGTTTTGGGAAGAGACAGAAAATAATTTCAGTCAGCCTTCAATATTGCACTTCGTTCTGAGGTACTTTGTCAAGATAATAGCGATTCAAATCCGAAATATTTAACGTATATTTTAGATTCACAGCCCAAAATCTTGATGTGTGTCAAAAAAGCTGACAAACCCAGAATCATGTGAATTGCGACTTGAAATGGAATTGAGCCACTCAAGAAGCAGCCTGACGAAAGAACAAGGAAGCGGGCATGAATAAAATCAAAACACATCCTACCCGAAGCACAAAAACCGTCGGGCCTCAGAAATTACCCTGGTGATCTGGATTGAAGAGAAGCCCTTGGTGGAAACGTAGATTTGGACGAGAGCAACACAGTAGCATAACTGACAGTCGCTGCCTCTCCTTGCTGTCATGGTGTGGGTGGGGGGTGGGGGGCTTTTGTCAGAGCGGAAATAATGAGCGTGAAAGAAAGAGTTAAGTGGTGCGCTCATGCACACATTTTCTACGCATTAAAACGCCGGCTTGGCCTTGCCAGAAAAGGTCATGTTATTCAATCAGAACGTGAACCAGAGCGAATGCGAGGCAAGGAATGGCGGATACAAGGCGTGTCGTCTTCGTTCTCCGCAATGGCTCCTCATGTTGTGTCGGGATGTGACATGTGACTCTGACTTGTTTTGGCAGTGCGACAACCTCAGTTGTGAAACAATGATCTCGGGCCACGTGAAACACTTTCGAATTTTCAATCACGGCGCGCATTGGCCAATTGCAACATGAATTCCGAACGGGATTTACCCAGACCTCGATGAGCTGAACTGAACCCCTTGTTGAAAACATGACTTGAGAGGAGACTTAAGTGTGAGAAGTGGTATCACTGACCGATTGTTAACATTGTGTCATGATTGACTTAACGGCTAGCCTACGATGATGTGGCGTCGCTACAACGTTTTTCCAGACCGTGGCTGATCGGATCTGAACTGAGCTAAATTCCTTGGTGTAACTGTGAAGAAGACAAACTGGCTATTTTCATTGTGTACCATGAGGGACATGTATACCGTCCAATGGCGGGATGGAGTCTACCGTATTGAGCCAGACCCCGGTGATCTTTCTGAACTGAAGGAAACCCCTTGGTTTTGACGCCAACGATGGTCACTCGACTTTAAAAGCAGCGACACATGAGCATTGTGTGAGATTGCGTTTTTTAAATTCATCAGTCTGAAAGAAGTTTTATTTTGAATCGATCCTCAACCCTTGTGACCATGTGGAAGATGCTGAACCCTTGTCGTTGCTTCTCCAGCTGTGTCATCAGTGGTTAAAGCGCTTTGAATACCTAAAGTAGAAAAGTGCGAGACAAGTGAAAGCCTGTTTACCGTTTACCAGCGAAAAATCAGACCAAAGCAGCTTTTGAAAGGCGAAAAGGCCAAACGGTGACACAGAACAAGAATCCGCAATTTCTAAGATGATCAAAGCTGCTCTCAAGAGACAATATCAGCAGCCCTTCTCAAAATACGGGTTTCTCACCACAAGTCATTCTCATTCCTAATATGACATAACAGACAGCCTTGGAAATGAGGTAGAGAAGTCTTCAAAACTGCTTTTTGCACATGGAGAACGGTGACTTGGCATTCAAAGCCAAGCAGGAATTAAAATCAAGGCAGACAATTCATAGATTGCCCCAAAACATTTTTTTTAAGCAGTACATTCCTTCCTTTCTCTTCCAATATCCTGAATTAGTGAAGCGGGATTTTCTGCAATGACCAACACTAAATTTGGAGGAGATTGCACATGAGTAACAAAGTTCGTGTCGTTGTCTCCCACTCCCCCAAGATGGGACAGGCTTGTTATTTGGTTCTGTGCCACAAATTACGGCCACTACATTGACTTTCACGGTCCTTCATATTGTCACTAATTTTTTGGAATTTGTTAATGCGTCAAGTCGGTCAAAATAACTCGACGCGAAAACAGCCTGTGGTTCAAAAAAAGGTTGCGGACTGCTGCTTTAGAGGAAGTTGGCACCATCCTCGGGGGTTCAAGGTTCCCATTCGGTTCTCTGAGGCAACCTTAAGGTTGATGATGACATGTCAAGCAAGCGTGACGGGTCGGTCGGCAGTAAGTTTCGACCGACCCGCAGCACCTGACTCACACATGCGCTTCTCCCTGCCCCCCTGATATCCCCCTCATATATCTCCCTCTAACCCCTACCTCGCATACCCATCCCCCTCACCTCAGTGTCCAATTACAGCCTACTCTCGTTAGCGCAGTGTCTGTCTGCAGCCTTTGAAAGGGCAGGGCACATGGCCGCCGCCGTCACGCAGCCGCCAAGTCCAGAACTATCAAAAGCCCAGGAAAAAGAGTGCAAAAAAAGGCAAGTGCAGGCAGGCCTTCTCATTACAGAGTGCTGTCAAAGGTGAGGGGGACGTGACGGCCGGCCGGCGCCGACGGTGCCCGAGTGTCACGTTGTCTTTGCGCTCTCTGTGTCCCTCTCAACAGGACCGACCTCCCGCCGGCTCACAAGCCCGCCCCGCCGCCGCCAAAGAAGAAGAACAGCGACATGAAGGGGCACTTGACATCCGACGACATCCAGGTACGGCCACCCCCTTTTTCCTCCTTTCATTTCGAAAAGCGTTTCATAGGACTAATTTCCAGCGAGAGGCTGCCTTTCCAGCAGCTCCTATATTTTGTTGTTCTCCTTCTTCCTTTCATAACTTTGCTGCTGTGATTTGGGAATTTCTCCATTGCGAGACTAATAAAGGTTTTCTTATCTTATCTTATTTTCCACCACCCTCATAAGACTCGAAGCTGGACTTTCACGATTGCGCGTGGAAACAAGTTGATGTCGAAAATTTGGGAACATTTAACCCTTTCATGTAAGCGGATAACACGATATGCTGTCCACTGTAGTAACCGCTGTACCCGAAAAGAACAAAAATCGCAATGTGTATTTTCCGCAAAACAGAAATGGCTTAGACAACCACGCGTCTACAATCGCTAACATTTAGATATTAGCTAAGCTCATATAGCATACCACTGCTCATTAGAATATTTCGTCATGCCCGCGCAAGCGGTCAAGGACGGATATAGCCGGGAGCATAATAAGATAAGATAAGAAAACCTTTATTAGTCTCGCAAATTGACAAATTCCCGATTCATACCAGCAAAGTTATGAAAGGAAGAAGTAGAGATCAAAATATAGGAGCTGCTGGAAAGGCAGCCACCAATATTAAGCATATTCATAGATCGGATTCAGTGGCCCACAAAGTGACACCCGATCATGTCCTCAAAACGCAGAGTACCCAACGGTTAGCTGGTGGACAACCAGCCCACAACAAGCTAACTTGCGCTGGCGCACACGTCACTCACCAGGCCAGATGTCACACAGGCTCACATGCACTTTGTTGTTGTATTGTGTGTTGACGTTGTTGTCGTTTAGTCACGCAAAAACTATTTCAGCCGCTTCGTCCCACAATCCCAAAACATTATGAAAACACGCACGATGGAAAATGGATGGACGTTTGCTAATAAGGCGGCAGGGCCGCCCTGCGTGTTGAATTTCTCGCTCTGGAAGCCCAACGCTTGTTTCAGCATCTGCGCCTCACTATTTCCACCGTTTGCATCATGCCCCTGTGCCACACGCAAGCCGTTAACTTAATGAAAATGCCAAGTTCAGCTGAGCGGCGAAAGTTGAAACCGCTGTCAAGCAAACAATTCCTCGTCAAAGTTCAGATTCTCTCCTCCAAAAAATAAAATGAAATAAATAAAACCTACACGAGTGAGTGAAAGAAGTCAGACCCTTGAGCACATGTAACACCGCGACTCCCAATTCTCATCGGGAGCCAAAGTTAACTTTGAAAGGAAACCATGTTATGTAAAAATAAAAAATAAAAAAAAATTGATCACACATAAGATTGCATGCGTGTCTTTTTTGATAACGTTTTGGTGCAATATTTGTGTGTGAAAAACAGAGTGCAGTTTTTGTTTTTACAAAGTGAATGCCATTAGATCGTGATTTGACTTTTGAAAGGAGGCTTTCAAAATTAATTCTGATTTTACTATTTACGCTGGAATGCTCAATGTCAATGTTTTGATGGTAAAATGTTTTTTTTCCTTCTAATTAAGATAGCCGTTTTTGTGGTTTATTACACAATGAACCAAGTTATTTGACTTCTTCATGGGGGGAAAAGAGCTTTCATACCTGATGCAATATCCAGTATTAGAGGCGACATTACGGAAAACTGCCATTTATAGCATCTTTTTTTTTTTTTTAAACGCTACAATACATACAGTATTTTGTTCACTGTGTGCTTCAAATTTTTTCAAAGTGCATTCAATTATCTACAAAGCACAATGTGTTTAAAAAATATCACACCCTGTTAGAACATTATGCTCTGCTGTCCGACAATGATTACGCTTCCTATCCTTCTGCAGGTGGTCCATCTGGACAAAGACGAGGAGATGCAGAAGCTTCCCCTGCAGCCGCCTTACTATGACATGGCGCCCTCTGAGTCGACCCCCTTCACCGATAAGCCGGTGAGTGCTCGTCTCCATCGAGGGCGCGTCCTCGCCCGCCGCCTTCGGCCAGGCGTAATTGCCGCCGAGAAGCTGAGCAAGGGGCCAGAGAATTGATTTACATCAAACGGGGCTCGGAGTGCGATGACCTCCGCTCCCAGTGGTGAAAGGCGAAGGGAGGCTTTACGACCAGTCGGCCGGCGGCCCTGTTTGCAGCTCAAGCGCGTAAACTCATCGTTTACATCGGCGCCGCCTATCGGGGAGTCCGCAGATCTTTAAAACGTTGGATTCTCACAAATCAGGGCCTTGAATAGTAACACTTTGTTCTTAACCCTATGTTGCATGGCTTCTGCAGGAGTTATTCAATTGTGGTTTGTTTTTAAATTTAGGGTAGATTATGGCCAAATATCATAATAAATTCACAATTTTGGGAAAACCAAAGTGCAGGTACTTCGTGTGCATAATAACTTAATCACTACAATTACCTTGCCAAAAAGCATGGCAGTACTGATAGATAACACATAGAAACTGTTATTTATTGTGTTCTATATGTTCTATATACTCTTCTGCACAAGTACAATAGGGTATTTGGACCTTTTCATCTCACGGATAGAAATTATTCAACATTTTGTGGACCCTCTTTCACACTCACCTTTTCCTCATGGAGGCTGCCATGTTGCTTTTGCTGTTGCGCACGCTAGAGACATCTGGCGGTGGATTTAAAAACTAAAACTGGTAACTTGAATAACCAATATGAGTTAAAGGGTGTGGTTACTGAAGTAACCCGTATGCAACATGGGGTTAAATGTGTCATTCAGAGGTCTGTTTCCCATTCGGTGCCTCGTCCCACAGTTGCAGCTTCTGAGTTGTAAATGCAAGAAGCGCTTGCAATGTTAATATACCCCGTTGGTCAAAATGTGAATTTCACTAGGAGTGGGCAATCCTGATTTACAGTTTGTGTAATATCACGGTACTTTAAGAGCTTTTCCTGATGTTATTTTCTTTGTACTGTAAATATTAAGTGTGTGATTTATGGTGATTGCAGACTCATCACAAATTGATCAAGAAAACAGACCAGTTAATGGTTGTTTAACGTCCAGTGGCAATTTTAGTGCTTCTGACTGACGGGTTCCAGGATTTAATGTCATTATGAAACATAATTAAGGACAAATGTACAATATCAACTATTTTTCGACCTGCAGTTATTATTTTTTATTTTAGAAAACATGCACATCATTTTTGTCGTCAGTAATTCAATTGTTAATGTTTGATCCAAGAGCAAAATTATTTTAGTGCTCACCAAGAGAAATTATTATTTAGGTCCTAATTTTCATTTAGTTGAGTATAAATGAGTCATAATAATTCATCCGACTGCCTGCGAGCTGTATGCTGGCAATTTGTAGTATTATCCCCAATTGCCCCAAGATATATTGATCTACACACTACAACACTGCCTCAGAGTGTTCAAACTTACATCTTGGATTTGATGGAAGTGACCTGAAACAAAAGCCTCAAATATGACCCAGTTTGATAACCTCTACCTTCTACCTGCCGACCCCCTATCTTCCTACGCTCCCGTAGCCAGAACCACACGCCTGACCCCGGCTTGTTTTGCACAGCGCCTCCACCTCTCCTCCGCCTCCCACTAATCCGCCGTAATGACTTGACGTTTGCGTAGCTGGTGCCTGAAGATAAGTGTAGCATCATGGCGCTGCGTGTTGACCATGAAATGGCTGCCTTGTTTCATCAGGCACTCCCCACCCCTGGGAACCCTCCAGTCCCCCCCCCTCGCAGCTTGAGTTTGCTTTGGCTAGAGTCCCCGGTTTGAGTTACACAAAGTCTTTTGGGGCATTTAAACAATGTGCGTGAATTGTGTGTGTCTCGCTGGGTTTTATGTAAATGTTTGCTGGAGCTACCCGACGATGGCTGAGTTCAAAGACGTTTTTTCAATGCCATTCCCTGCTGCCTCGCGCACAACACCGACCTGCTGCCAAGGGTATTTGGCAGGTGAGGCTCATGATATTAACAGGATGCTAACCTGCTAGTGCTTGCCTTTCTATCACTCTGTTCATTTTTAGCTTAATTTTGTTCAAGATGCAGTTAGTATTCGGTTTGGACTGAAGCGAGGGAAAGAGCGTAGGGATTAAATATATATCTCGCTATCTATTTAGATAGCGATCGATATAGCTAGCTAGCTAACGTTTTCTATAACACTGTCACTGCTAGCTGGATAGAAAAAGTCTGAAAAATGAGACCAAGATAAATCATTCCAAAACATTGTCCTTTTCGAATAAGACCTATTTTCCGTAAAATTCAATTGATTTTCAAAAGTGGTAATAACAACTTAGAGATAATTTAGTTGCACAAATGTGCACACCCTGTTAGAACTGGGATGTGATTGTGTTTAGAATTCATCCATCCATTTTCGAATTAGCTTATTCTCACAAGGGTCGCGGGGCGTTTAGAATTAAGGACTCGAGTTTATGATGAATGATAGACGGCACACACCTGCCACCATTTTCAGTGCCACTGATTTATCCCAAGCCCATTTCAGCCGTTGCCGTACTCTTAATGGCATTTTGTTTTTCACTTTTTATAAGAAGCTTCTTGGCGGTCTCATGTCAACACTTGGTGCTCTTTCGACCCGTTCATTCATAATTGCTTCCACCTCATCTGAGGCTCCAGTTCCAGCTGAAGAAAACAGCCCCAAAAGGTCTGCCCCCAGTGTGCTTTACTCTAAGTATGCTGTTGTTTTGGTGATGTGCAGCGTTGTTTTTGCGCCGTACTTTTTGTAATTACTGGATGGCCAAAAAGTTCAACCGTGGTTTCGCTGGGCCATAATAAAAGGACAATGGGTCGTTGGCTGATAAATACAAGTTTAAAAATACATGAATCCGTGGACTTGTACAGGTTATAAGCCACATTAATGGAGAAAAAAAAGTTTCAAATGAATTGTCTTGGTCTTATTTTTTTATATTAGAAACAGGGGTAGACTTCTTATTTCCACTCTAGCTATCGATCTTTCCTCCTATCAATCACACTATCTCTTTGTAAAGTTGATTCTCAAATCTACATCTCTATCGTTTATTCTATCTCTTCCTAACGAGTTCTACCTATCGTTATCTCTGTCTGCATTGCATCTTCCCCCTGCGTAGCTGCCAAGTCATGGGGCCCTTATTATTTGAGTAAAGCACAGACATGAGGAGGCTGGGTGTGATCGTGAAGATTGTCTCAGTGCCAGGAACAAAAACTATGCAGCGACGAAACATTGCGAACGTAGCCAGCAGCAACCGCATCCATTGCACAACAACGCACATGCACACACATTCACACACGCGCACACAAGCACACAAGCACACATTAAATACATAATCGTCACAATCTGACTGAAGTTATAATGCTGTGCACCTCTTGCTCTGGCCTGAAGAGATTAACCATGACTATCTAGTTGCTTTATTTACTTGTTTTTTAAGGGGCTATACAGTATATTCAATGCAACATATTTACATCTAACAAAACAGAATGAAACAAAACACCACTGCCAGGTTGAGGTATGAAGTAGGAAAATTTGGTCCGTAGGAGCCTTGATGGCAGATGGTGTTGATGTGGATGTGAGAAACTATACAAGGAGAGAAATGAATAAGTTAACCTCAGCCATGCAACCATGGGGTCACACTCGTTGCGGCGCAGACCTCCTCCAAGGCCAAACACTCTTAAGCTTGACGCCCACCTGTGGCATATGTCCGAATTCATTTATGCACTTTTTGCTGAGGATTCTAGACAATTCTGGGATATCTCAATGCAAAAGCATATTTTAAAAAATAAATAAATAAATGAAAATAAAGATTAATGAATGAAAAATAAATACAGAGGAGGAGAGCGTGACAGTCACAGCTGGATCTTTTATTGTGTTTTTTTTTTCTTTTTCCCCCATTATTACTCTAAAGCTGCAGCCTGGACAATCCACTTCTTCCTTGACAATTGCACCAGGCTTCTGCTTCAATATAAAACTAAGAGAGAAATGTATACTTACCTTATGTGGAGCCTTAAAACATTGTTTCCCGATAAGAACACCACGAGTCACAATTCTGTTGTCGCGAGATGAAAATTCCCAACCCTCTTGATCTTTATTTGTTTAGTTTTTTAAATGTCAATGCAACACTTGTGTTGATTTTGAAATGGTGCCACTGTCCGTGGCAATGTCTGAGGCTTCAAATCACGGCACTGCAGCAAAGATGTGGATGTTATTGCAATACCAAGCATCCTCCACATATTCTCGGCGTGTTACTTTGAATAGACAACAAGAGAAAGTGCCAAGTCAAAGCTCTTGGCGCTCTCAGGCTTCATCTAAAATGGAAAACCGAGCTCTGCTGTTGATGCATTTCTCAGCTGTCAGCATAGTTCTAGTTTTATTTATTTATTAATTTATTTTTAAATGCTGCTTCGGCATTTATGGTATTTTTTTTTAAAATGACTAATCTGGACTTGCAGGGGCTTATTCACTAAATACTCCCTTTTCCCCTTGGATGGCTTCACTCATAGTTCACAAGTTATTGATTATATTAAATTAGGGCTTCTGAGGATCTAAAATACAACTTGATCATCCTTGCCCTTTGTAAGCTTCAATTTTTAAGCTCAAGGAAAATGCAATTTTCCCAAACGCTTCTTGTGAGCGACATGGCGAGCTACAGCTGTTGCTAATGACGATTCTCCGGGGGCAAAACACTATCTGCCAATTCCCAATGCAAGGCGGCTGTAATTTTCCCCCTGATTGCACACTGCTCGTGACAAATATTCCCAATATTTAAGTAGGCAGCCAGCGACGACGATGACGGGGGAGAGATGTGAACTATTAACATTCATTTCAGTAAAAGCCTCAATCTTTTCCCTGTAATCCTGCCATGGGTGAGGAATAAAAGAGGAGCAAGGCGGCTTCACATCTCCATCCATCGAAAGACGCCGCATGTGGGGATGCAAAATTCATATCTGACTTTAATTTTATTGATAGCTTTCATAATTTATTGTGTTCCTCCAACACATTTAGGGAGGGGGTATTTATTTGAATCAATTGTCAGCGGTTGTCTGTTGCAGCTCCCTCCACAGATAACAGTTTGACAGCAACTGGGACCTGCATTTTCAGTTTATTGAAAGTTTTTGTGCTTTCAATGAACTTTTTGAATACATGTACAGCTCTGTCTGAACTATCTGCGCCGAATTGTTTTTATACTGCTTATTCTTGATTGGTGTATAGTTAGCTAGCTCGCTAGCTAGCGTTATAGATATAAACACTCATTTTTGTGGACCGTGGACCACAAGCATGAAAGTAGGCTAATAAACGCCAGGTGTGTACAATATCCGTAGATGTCAAACATCTGGACACCAGTCTTGCGCCATAAAGTGCTCGGTATTGATAAATCCCACCTGTTTTACACTACTTGAATGACAATGCTGGAAAATGAGCAAAACACAACTAAATCCGTAGATGAATTACAGGATTAACCAACAAGCTATCTATCTATCTATCTATCTATCTATCTATCTATCTATCTATCTATCTATCTATCTATCTATCTATCTATCTATCTATCTATCTATCTATCTATCTATCTATCTATCTATCTATCTATCTATCTATCTATCTATCTATCTATCTATCTATCTATCTATCTAATCTACACACAAGCCTTTGCTCAGTTCTTAGATAATGTCAATACTGTATATAAGTAGCATCCCTGCTAGCTAATTTAGCTTTGGTTCGTACCTAGCATGGTCATTACTTGTTTCACAAGAAACAGCTAGCTTCGTTTTGGTCACTGTCGAGCTGCAATCTAACAAATGTTGGCATAATATACATGAGAATTTGGTGGATTTTATGGACTTGATGGTTGATTGATTGTGTCTTGAAGCAATTCAGGCTGTGGATTCAGTGTCAATAAGCTTTCTGTCTAAATAAGTGCTTTATTGTTTTCATTTAAGACACGGAAACAAGTGCCAAACATTTACAGAGATGCTCCCATCCCATTTGAAATATAATGGCAGCTGGTTCCCTTTTGGAAGGTCGCATACGTATTATGCAGTATTTTTCTTACCAATCTTGCTTGTCGCTCTCACACCCCTGATATTAAAAAACTGCTTCTGACAAGGGGGTGGGAGACCATCATCCTTGTTACATTTGTTTTCGATTTCAATTTTTAAGGATCGTTAACACACCACCTTCAAGTGTCCACTCGACCGACGAACGCTAAGACTGTGGACAATGGGGGGTAAAAAAGTATTTTAAGAGTCAATGCTGAGTGCTTTCATTGTCCATTGATTAACTCGCTGAAGTCGTTTTGCTCAGTCATCCTCTCAGGCCAATTGCTCATCGGGTCAATTGGTGGCTCAATCACATGAACACTAACATGCACGTCTCAGCATCTCCAGGACAGCAGCGCGCCAATGAAATCAACACTTGATCAGTGCCGAAATGGGAAGGGAATTGAGGGAAAAACGGGGAGGAAACTTTGTGATCTGCATGTCAAGAGTCTGAGGCCATGTACGCACTAACTCAGATATCTTTAAAAACAGCTTTTAGGGGCTTTTGTCCACACGAAATACATTTCTATATTTTTAGAGCTGGAGGTGGGCATTATGCAAGTTTTCGAAAATACCCGTCGACACGCGGCCTTTGGTGTGTTTTAACTTTGTGTGTGCGCTTTTCATTTGTGTCCATTTGCCTCGCTTGTGCTGATCGCCACGCGCCTCCTGGCGCGAATCGCCTGCCGCGCTCTTCTTCGTCCGCGTCCCAGGTGGCTCCTCACTCGCCTCTCGCCCTCTCTTGTCTCCAGAACTCGGGCCACAAGGACTGCGAGGTCCAGTACGCGGAGCTGGATACTGCAGCCTTGGCCTCCTCCCCCAGCCCGCGAAGCTCCGCTCACTCTGGCCCCGGGGACCTTGTCGAGTATGCCACCATCCAGCCTAGCTCACACTAGCGCATGCCATTATAGGCCTTTCCCCTCAGACTTTGGCCTCCAGGTACACAGACCGATGCACTCCTCCTCTCTGTCATCCTCTGACTCGAACCGACTTCCCTGTTCAATAATATACGCGGGAACCCCCACCCCACCTGCGACCCCGCCGTCCCGCCTTCTCCTTTGGTCTTTGGCCATCTTTTCTTGTCCGGCCTCTGCAGAGAGATGCCGTCGGGTTATTATTTCGCCACTCCTTGTTCAGACATGCAGTTTGGCGGTGGGAGCGGAAGACAATAGTGGCCTGTTAATTTTGGCGAGGGGTCTCGTAAAAATCTGTCCAGTGAGGCGTTTAAAAATAAATCCTGGTAGCGCCCAACAATTTTCCATTGCGATTCATTTTTTGGGGGAATAATTTCTTCCCGCGGTGAAACTCCCCCTATTAAAAAACAAAAATACTGCCTTCCACTTTACCATAAAGGTACCCTTATTTTCTTTTGTGATTTGATTCCTTGCCCTTCTGCCTCAAATGGTCTGTGGTAATTATTGACTTGCAACGTGTTGTTAGATAATCACCCAAATCCGGTGTTTCCCAATCTTGACTGAGCCAAGGCACCTACTTTGGGGAAAAAAGTGGAAACATTCAGTAGGAATTAATTGGGAAATCAGGCTAATAATTGTATGGAACATTAACATAGTCAAGCATAAATCTAAACCTTTGGGGGGGGGCTTATCCCTAGACATCCTTCTCAAATAGATATGGCTCTTTCTAAATTTGCTTCAATGTTGTAAATTAAAAAAAAAAAAATTCCCATTTATTCCTTTGATGATCCCCACACTGCCATCTGTCTTCGAGCATTTTAACTGATCTTTCTAGCCCCACACAATATTGTGTTCTGTTGCTATCCCTATCACGGTGTCAACACACGCTTTCTACTTCCTACCACGACCAATACTCATACCAATGTTCGAGTGTGAGGGGCCTTAACTTGTCCGACCAACTTTAAACCTCTTGGCATTTCTCTCCCGCATCACCGTAGAGCAGCAAGTAGAGATTCATGCACTAATCTTGATCTTCTACTTAAAATCTGTGCTGATCTCGATTCCAAAGCTATGCGATGCGATGCGGCCATCTACGGAGCTCTGTTAGTCATTACAATGGTTTCAAACGCTGGATTTCGCACAGAGGTTTGGTGCGAGAGTCTCTTGGCTCAGATCCACTTCATAGCGCCAGATTATGTAAAAAATATATATTTTTAAAAAATTCTACATTCAGCGGTACTTGTGGTCATGATGTTTATTTGCCGTGAGGATTTTGAGGGAGTCTTCAAGAATGCCTGCTTCAACGCATCCGTATTTATGTTTTGCCTTTTCATTTTCAGTCTTCTATGCTTTCTTCGGGCCATGAATATTCTTTTCAAAGACTTTTATCATCCAGAACACTTTGGTGTATATTGTGCATTCAAAAATCCAGTACAGCCGTGTTTATGTTGCTCTTGACATCCTCACGGCGGTTGAGGAACAAAGCTGTCCAACAATTGAAGTCAGTTTGGATTACGGCGACACAGCAGAGCGGTCTTTGTTGACAGATTGGTCTCCATGGCAACCCCTTGCCACTTAGGTATGGATGGGGTCCAGGCGGAGTCATGGGTGTTTATTGAAACGTTGCAGCGGCGGCCGTTCTCTTCACATTTACAGCCAGACGCATCCCGAGGAGAGGAGGTGGAATGTTTACGCAGCTACTCATGCTGGATATTGATCGCACGATGTTTATTTCCGTCGAGTTGCTCTCCGCGTGACGCTCTGCGACGAGACACCACTGCGAGCTACAATAATCAAAACGTAATGTTAATTCAAGACCTATCGGACACATTGAGTGTTGTATTGATTTGCTACAGCTCTTGTATTGAATCCCCTTAGATTGCGCAGGTGTAGCTAAAGACCGCCGTACATCGAACAATTTCATATACTGTAGACCAGGGGTGCCCAATGCGTCGTTCGCGATCGACCGGTAGCCCACGGACTGTTTTCAAGTCGATCGCGAGGTGTTTAGTGGGAAGTGGAGGAGGAAAAAAAGGATTTATGTATCACGAAAAAAGTGTTTAAAAATTAAATAGAAACACAGGACACCTTGAACCTACGGTGGCGCATGATCTGCATCACAGGACATTTTTAGGGTTTGACAATCTGCAATTGCAGCTTGCGATCAGAGCTGTGGCGATTCATCTTTATTTTTTGTTATTATTATTCTCATTCAAAGTTTGTTTCATGTACAATTCACCAATGGCATTGGCAAAAGAATAGGAATCTGGAGCGCCTCATTTATGAAATTCAGCAATGCTTTTGAGACCTTTTGTAATTTAAAATGGTCTGAATTCCAGCCTCTCAAAAGTCAATATTCTCTTTTTTTTGTCCTCCATGAATCAAAAGAAGCAAAGATCTGCTTTTACTATTTCCTGACATATTAGGCACCAAGCCAGTCACTGAATCATGACAAATCTAACATTCTTACTTACCTGATTGGATGGTCGAGGATGCGGAGATGGAACGAGCCGATTGCATTGTTGGAACGTCTAATAAATATATCAAGTATAACTCCAATGGCATGTGCACAAGCAGCAGATGTCCCTTCCGCGAGTGAATATCGAGTCTCCCCCCCTGCGAGTGTTCAGTCAGCAGCTCAGGATGTGTTGACGCCACAGCCGCGCCTGCACCACCCAACATGAAAGTCCTCCCGGGACTCGCCTATCGACGTTCCCGGCTTGCCTACAAAGGCCCCGCGCGCCCCCAGGTTACGCCGCTCGATAAAACCGCAGTCCAACGGCTGATTGAACCTCTCGTTCATCCCACCCGACATCACACCAATTCCAATAAATGCGTTTTTTTGGGGGAGGAGGAATCTGCAATAATCTATTAAATGAATCAGCCGCCTGTTAATCGCTGCTTGATTGTGTGCGTATTTCTTTATTTTTTTTTTAAGAGTGGCTTTGACAGACTTATTACATTATCAGATATTTGTGGGGCCTCTCTACTTCAAACTAGTACAAAATGACTTCAAGGTGAGCCAGATTTCATTTAGATTAGCGCCTCGGTTCAAATGTATGCGCTTGATAAAGTTCCCCTCGTGCCCCCGGTCCTCCTGTTTGCTCAAACTTGGAAAGAACTTTAATTGGAGTGGGGAAGAGAGGAAGGACCCGATAGTTGATCTTCAAAAAAGACGACGTGGAGAGGATGGACTCCTCTGCGGGGCATTGCTGCAGTCCTAACCCCCGTAAAGGCGACATCAGAATGGGATTGAGTTGGCAGAGTGTGAAGTCTGAATGTCAGCGCGCTGCAAAGAAATACATTTTATGAGATTGGCAAAGGGAACCCTCTCGGGGCGGGTATTCCAGATATGCGTCGGGGTTTTCAAAGGTCGTCAATAAAAATTGAGAGAATTTAGGCCATTAAAAGGTATTCAAAGTTGTTTCAATGAAATTTCAGCAGTCGTTCTGATTTAAATTTGATCCGGTGAGGTTTTCTTGTCAAATTCTATAACTCTTGAGAACAGGATCTCACAATTTCAGCCAAACAAAATATTGCAACTTATAAAGGGAAAACATTTTTTGTAAAGTGTTGACAAATATGTATTCATTTGACCTTTAATTCACAACAAATATGCCTTAGATATAGCAAAACAGAATGCCATGAAGTTAGAAAAAAATGGCAAAAAAATGCTAATCCAAATGGGCTGCGGGCTCCAGTTGCTAACTCATTGGAATTCCTACTCCAGAAAAGTAATAACCTTTGACAGCGGACATTTAAACAAAATTTTTGTTGTTGTTCTCAAGTGCCGTTTTGGCTGAGCTGACTGTGGGGAAGTGAATATCCTGTAAAAAAAATCTATAAAAATGACAGTGTGGAAGATTTACAACCCCTTTGGAAATCTGCATCATTTGACCTGATCAATTTCTCCGAAGCGAAACTGAAAATACTCCTCTGTCCCCAGTTCACTATTTAGAAATTAGTGTGAAATTAGTGTGTACCTAGTTAGCTAATTCGCAACAATACCCACTACCCAACTGAGCAATCTGCTTACTTTACAGCTTGTCGTCCTCTGGAATTGAGGAGTCTTGAACCAACCTATCTGCAGCCCGAGTGCTGTCACAAGCTAACCTTTTCTTTCTTTAACATAATGTCAAATCCTACTATGGCTACATACCTACCAGCCTCACTCTCTGTCGACTGTACCTAACTACCAAAACTACTCCCAATTGACCAAACTGCGGACTAAATATTTGCTAAGTCATCTACCTAGCCACGTTCAGTTTGTTGCTACCGCCTTAACTAAAGTAGCAAAACCATATTCCAGTCTGTCTACCGCAGCACCTCCCTACATTCTTCCCAAACTGCCTACTTAAATGGTTGCCTACCTACTAAGCCACCAAAAACCAAATCCTACCTATTAGATACATTTATCTACCAACATCGAAAACAACCACCGAGCTTTCCACCTAGCGCACTTTCTTGAAGAAGATGACATCATACCGACCTCTGGAATACGGATCGTTATAACACAATCTCTGGAATTATGCGGATTGGTTGATGATTGCACCTGGAAACACGTGGGGAAATAAAAGCTGCAACCAAACCACCCTTTGTGGTTTCGGATTCTGTAAAGCTCTTGGGTTGGCTACCGTATAAAAATCAATCTGACTGTCGGTCCTGCACGGGGATGTAATCCATCAAGAGTTTGGAAGAATGTGGGTTGTAGACTGGTAAAAGTGGTTTACTGACTGTTTGCTGATGACCTGAAAAGCAACAGAACAATTGAAAGGCTTGAATGACTCAACCCATTATTCGCAAAACAATCCACCCGATCTTGAGACGCGCAACTTTCACAGTCTGCCTTTCATCTGGCCCGGCCTGAAAGTGTCCAAGTCTTTTTCAAGGAAACGTTAACTAGCCAAAAGCAGCTCTGCCGCTTGCACTCGCTGACCCCGTTCCAATTTGTTTTGTCAGGCGCAAGGCCATCGCTTTCAGTTCTTTCAATCTGTGTCATCTACCCATCCAAACAGACTGCCATTTATTTCAAGGTCTATGCGTTTGCTGATCTAACAGGGAGCAAATCATTGCTGTTGATGGTCGTTTTAGTGAGTCAGATTTTTTTTTAAATCTGCTTCAGTACACCATAGTGTTTTAGTCATATTTGTTTTTGTTCTTTACTTCTAATCACTGATCTGCATCAGGCTGGCATAACTCAACCTCCCTTTTAACTTTTTTTTAAATTATTGTTTTTTGTTTTATTCTGGGCAGGTGGTAGGTAGGTCGTTTATATAGAGATTGAACAGAATTGGGCCCAAGATAGAGCCTTGGTGTACCCCCACCCAAGGTAAGGTGACATTGAGTTTCCGATTTGAACAGTCTGTTTTCTATTTGACAAGTATGATCTCATCCAGCTGAGTGCACCATCAGAGAAGTCAATGTAGGACTTTTTGATTTTGAAATGACGCTTCTGTGTGCAATTTTATTTAAACATTCTCTCAGGCAAACAAATGTTGTCAGATTCATTTGAAGTCTGCTTATGGTTTTGTCGCCAAAACCTTTCCAGAGTGGGGGGTCCTGGGATTGAATGCTTGGATTCTTAAGAAACCTGCTTGGTATTGAATGAGTTAAACTCCCATGTACTGCTTTCTACTGCGCCCCCTCCCCCAAAAATGAAAACTCTAGTTTATCTAAGCTAAGCAAAAATTTCAGATTCGTGAGACAGTTTACACATATGGCTCTTTTTTTCAATCATCAGTTCAGCAAAATGCTAGCCTTTTTCAGACATAGTTGCTAAAGATACATGCCTATTTTACCCTTTCAAAAAATACATACCGGCACTTAGGTGTGCACCATTTTGAATTCAATTAATTCCAAAGGCCAAACAACAAAACAACACATTCCCGTCAGACTGAAATCAATGTAGCACGTCTCGGCTGAGTAATGAGCTGCTGTGCCTCGGTGTCATATAAATACTCTTTGAATAGAAATCAGGTTAGCTTCACTGCTGTGCGTTTGATTTGTCAGTCACACAAATGTACGACTGGCGCGGGAGCGTCGTCACGTTTATGACGTCATTAGAAGAGCTGTTTTTTCTTCTTCAAAGTGCTGCCAGCGACCACAAACTTGTTTTGTCAAGTCAAGTGTCCAACCAATCAGCTCCTTTCCTTTCAATGCGTCTCCCATCTGTCTCGTTTTAGTTGCTGTCCATGCACTGTGGTTTCTCACCATTTGTAATTCATAAAAAAAGAAGAAAAAATCGGAATTGCTCCCATGAGAGACACTTAACAGTTTCATCATGAATTCACTTTTACCACAGAATGCAATCAGAATGGTTAAACAAACATGATTATGGTCAAATGGGCCACCAAATAATCAATAGCTTGTGGCTTTTTCGTGGCGTGGGTGATCAATGTAAAGTTTTTTCAGCCGCTGGAGTGCATTGCAGTGCAACTTCCCGCATCTTCATTCCAGCCGCGGAATGTAGACAGCAGGTCACAACTCTTAGTCGCAGTCTCTTCAGCCAAATTTACACCTTTCCTGTATTTCCTTTCACGCTGCATCCGTTCCGCCTCTGGATTTGGAAATCATTCCCCCCCTTCCGCGTGGGTCCATTACCCACCAGGAAAAAGCCAGTATGAGGGCTAGTATGAAAAGGCGTCAAATTGGATTTCTCCAAAATGACTGCCTTAATGCATTTACTCTCTGCTGTTTTATAAACCCCCTCCCTTATTGAAATCTATTTTACAGCATTTTGACTGGTCTAATATGGGAAATTATATCAATGCCATATTGCCCATTCCAAGTGGTCATTTATATTGAAAGTGAAATCTTAAATTCAATTCATGTATTTTTGGGACGGCCCCCTGCATCAGTCGGCTGTTGAAATGACTCCTGTGGGTCAAATAAAGGAGTGGCACAATTTTTATAGTATGTTGAAAAACACAAACGTTTGGAGCGCAGTAGGCCGTCCTGGAAATGTACCAGTTGAGGCTGCAACATGAACCGCTGAAGTGCATCCCGAACGAGCCCATCTAACATCTCGGAGATGAACGCCCCCCCACACCCACCTCCCAGAGGAGCAAGCATGTCCCATTACTTATGAGTCGGCTGCCGTCCACATGGCGAGGTTACCTCGCTGTTTGCTGTTCGATATTACCTCGAGCTTGCGGCTTCATAACAACTAATCCCCTTGCTGAGGAGGAATCGAGTCTCGCTCCGGTGTGGAATTGCAAAGGTGTTCCTCTGGCGCCAAACAAAAATGCAGGACTAATAAATCTTTCCGGGCAGGTGAAGGGAGACGCGCTCAGAGACGGAAAAAATGTTATTTCAACAGTTAGTGCTTGTGTGTGTGTGTGTGTGTGTGTGTGTGTGTGTGTGTGTGTGTGTGTGTGTGTGTGTGTGTGTGTGTGTGTGTGTGTGTGTGTGTGTGCGCATGCGCGCGTGAGACACTGGCAAATACACTACTCATAAAACGTTAGGCGTATTCTGCTTTTGAGTGAAATTTCAGGAAGTACCTCCAGTACAGGGTCCATTTTAGTCTCTTCCTGAAATTTCAGTGTACTCCAAATGTTTAGTGAGTAAAGTGCACCGCCATTTGCAGATTAAAAAAAATTAAAAAAAATTTTAGGTGCCCCATGTAAAAAAATCCATTTAAAAATGCCTCATCCAACTAAACGTCCTCCAATATATTGCTGAAAACAGAAACAACTGCTGAGTTGAATTTAAGAGCCGAGTGAGGCATTTTCCAAAGGTTTTCTTGGTCATGACCAAAATAACTGAACCGAAATAGCTTTGGCATCACGCTGCCAAACACGGTGCTTTTAGGCATTTCCCGTTTGCTTTTAGTCATTTTCATGTTGACAACATCCACTTCCCCCTTTTGTCCCCACCCCCCACCCCCGACAGGACTCTGTGAACCATCCGGCAGAGCCCTTGAACCCGACCGAGTACATGAACCACCAGCGCGACGTGGAGCACCTGCCCGAGTGTCAGCCCCTCAACCCCGGCCCACCCGCCCGTCACCTTCCTGCCGCAGCACGCCTACGCCCAGCCGCCCTCCAACGAGCCCATGTACTCCAACACCGGCTTCTCTGCCCCCGGCGCCCCACGAGCGCCCTTCCCGAAGGAGCAATCCGTGTGACGCCGCCAGGCAACAACGAGATCCGCTTAGCACCCCTTCCCCGCCACCTGCCCGCTTCCTTCCGCCGTGGCGTCGATTTCTACTGTGTACCGCAAAAGTTTGCCGACTTTCTCTCGCTCGTTGTCACCGTTTCGTAGCCCGACTTTTCTTTCCTGCTAAATTGCTTGCTTGCTTCCCTTTGCAACATCAACTAAAAAAAAAAAAATGAAATAAGATAGATATTACCTAATTGAAGAAAAACAATTGCTAATGGACCGGAAAATTTGACTCTGTAAGAGTGCTTAAAACAAGTCAACATACTTAGCCTAAAAACAAAAAAAATCAGCCGTCGTAAAACCGATCGACTCAAAGAATTATCAGGGTTCCTATTCAAGTACAAAGTATGTTTCCAAGACTGCCTGCGCTATATCACAAACTTCTTTCCAGGCTTCTGGAAGCTATTTGGTGACATAATTGCATGCATGTTCAAAATAATGAAAACGATGAATGCTAAATCACTCTTTACGCAGATGTCACAAATTATTGGCATTTTTTAAAATATTTTTTTCCTAACTGTCTGGTCATTACAGTCTAGGGAAAAAAAGGATTGGAATTGAGATATTTAAAATCTGTGGGAACCCTTAATTATGGTATTTCGTGTTTTCATCAAATTTTTTTATAACTGGTGTTATAAACTCCAAAAGTTTAATTCCTGGAAGAAAATGCTCAAAGCAAGTGAAATGCTTGCCTGGTAGGAGGAAAGACAAAGAACAAGCACATTTTTTTCTTGATTGGAAAAATGTAATCTTGCTTAGATTTGAGTTGCTGGTTTATAGCTTTGTGGCATTTTCTACTATGTTTAAAAAAAAAAATCTACTTCGTTCTTGACACTTTTGCTAGCTTGTTGACACCATTTCGTAACCACCTTTGCTTCATCCGTCAATCAAATTTCTTGCTTGCTCTCCCCTTGATGGCACTGCAAACATGGGTCTGAAAAAAACAAGACAAAAAGTAAATGAAGTCTATAATCGTTTTGTTTTTATGTTTGTTTTTTGGATAGTTACAGGAAAATTTGGATGCGTCTAACAAGAAAGATTACAGTCTATGAAAAATAAACCTCTTCACAAAAAAAAGTAGCTCTGCACTAATAAGGAAAATGTTTATAAATCACGTCGGCAAATGTGCTTCAATCAAGTATTTGCTCGTCCAACTATCCCCTGCTGTTTTATGATGAGGTCAACTTATACAAGAATTGTATTTAAAAAAATTTTAATCGCTCGTCGGGCTCTTTAAGGGGAAAAAAAAATGCTTGTGGCAAGTCAAATGCGCATATGTATTATCTTGGCAGATGCATCTTGCCTTAATTTGAGATATTTCATCTCTGTTGGATTCAATTTTGTTTTTGGCAATGATAGTGTACATTTTCCTTCATTAGAAGTTGCGACAAAACCATCCGCCCGCCCCGTGACTGTTAAGTGATGGTGAACCCTCTTGATGCTTCGCTGTTTTTGATGGACCTTTTTGGCTTGTTAGAGGTGAATGCTAGCACGTTTAGTTATGAGGAAGTGCACACACACGTAAAAAACTAATTTTTAAAAAAAGGGCTTGCGATGCGAGAGTATCCTTTCGTATTTCTCTCGTTCCATCTGCGCAAGGCATTCTTTGGTTTTTGTAAATACATATTTTCTAGTCATAGTTGCCAAAGACACATACAGTAACTCCTTGTAACGTATCTCCATTTTTTTTTTCTCAAAACGTGAGGCGTACGATCACTTATTGGCTTCGTGTGCTATTTTCACGGCTCATAAACATTTTTTAAGTTTGTGGAGGGGACAATCACTCGACTCCAGGGTTTCCTAACCTAAGTTATGATGAGGTACATATTTTAAAATCTGAAAAAAAATCTAAAGTGATTAAAAAGTACCGATGCTCTGTAAATTTCCATCGGAGAATTTGGGAAATATTTCAAGTTGCAAAATTTCCATGGCAGTGAACTGGGACTGAGCTCTCCTTGCTCACTATGTTAGAGCAGCCATTTAATAGAAATTTAAGAGAGCGTTTGAATCAGTCTCGAGCCCAAGTAATTTGTAATTAGAAATGTTAGTCCTCTCCTAAGCCAATTTGATAACAGCATGAAATGCATGTTGGGAGATTTGCCCAACTGGGTCTTGACAAGTCACCACCCGATGCATTCTTGGTTTAAGCTAGCAGGCAAGAACAACATACAAGTATTCAATGCGTTCTTGGTTTATGCGTACTTTCATTTGGAATAGACGTACAGCATGAAATGACGTTTCACCATATCACGAGAATCTAAAGAATGGACAACGCCAAGTGAGAAATGGCTGGTGGACGTGTAGCAATTATTTGCTGGTTAGCGACATTTTTAGCTTTAGCTTTGGGAGTCCAGTTGGGGCTCAAATGTCATCTCGCTGTGTTTGAAAGTTGACGACAATTTGAAAGGGGAAAAACTGACATTTTCTTGTTAGCAATGTCTTTAGCATTAGCATTGGGATTCCACTTGGAGGGAAAATGTGTTCATTTGAAAGTTGACAAGAATTTGAAAGGCCCACTAATGACATCTACAGGACTTTAGTCTTTTCACAACTATCAAAACGTAGACCCTTTTAGCTTCAATTCCACGCTAACATCTCTCAGAATTAATGATTTTGAACCGAACTACCCTGTTTCTTGGTGGTAACATTGTCGAGAAACAATGGCTTTTGGGACTATTTCTCCTGCCTTTTATTTATTTTTTTCCGAAAGAAGCCTGCCACTGTACAGAAGCACTTAGTGTCACTCATTGTGACACTTTATTGGAGACCATACATAAGCTAATACAACATCACACGTTTAAACGAACAAAAGTCCTCTCAATAAATATAGCAAATTTCTATTTTTATTTTTATTTTTCTTTTGTTTTGCTGTTGTTTTTTGTTTTTCTTTTTTTTTTGCCATGTCCGATGTATTAAAAAAAAGTATATTTGTGTTTGTGCTAATGTGGGAAAACCCCCCAAATGTGTTGAAAGTGATTGTTTTTTTTTCTTTGTAAATACTGTAGTGGTTCTTAAAAGAGCGAGTACGACTTCCTGCGGAGGAGATTGTTGTTGTTGTTAGCGTACCACTGAAACACAACGTTGTCTTCTATTTGTGACACAGACTAGCGATGATGATGCTGTATGTATATGTAAGTATAAGGGTTATTAAAGTAAGTATGCTTCAACTTTGTCATAAAGTGTCAAAACTTTAGTTACATTGTCACATTTAATCCTCAAAACCTTTTACCAACACTTCCTGTTGTGATTTTTTTTGTAAGAGTGTAACTTTTATTTTTATAAACATGTATATTTATTTGTAGGCCTGACACACCATCTTCCTGCTCAATTTGCTTATTTTATTTTTTTTTTTTTAGATGCGAGCATAGCACCCGTGTAGCCTCTTACTGGAATGATGACGTCATGTGAAATTCAAGACGTACTGTACCTGTTTATCTTATTTTATGATCATGTTTGCTGTAAATATTAACAATGTATCTGATGTGTGGAAAAAAAACTAAATAAGTCATGCAGTTTAAAATTAAACCTCACAAATTGTCCAATGTTTTTTTGTCATTAACTATTCATTTTTACAACAGTTGCAAAAAAACAAACAATGCTTCAGGGTGGGAATATTCCGAATTGGTAATGTGACTGCAAGTCCCAGGTCAGACAGTCAGACTCCAAAGTTTGGCTGCGGTGATTCCCAGTGACAGCTGAACTTTAGGGGCTGCCGAGGAAAAAGAGGAAGATGAGAAAGTCATTTTGGGGCAAAGCAGAAGAACGAGCCAGTGTCTCTGTGGAGCCACGATAAGCCTGAGCGACGCTGCCAACAGCCTTGGAAACAACAAGCTGACTCCATCAACGCCCTGTGTGTGACTCACCTGCAACACCCCAAACTCACCAAATCACTCGCGCACAAAACCGCAGTCAACAAGACGCCATCAAGTTGACACCAGAAACGAGTTTACTGTCATTCATTCATTTTTTTCATTCATTATTCATTTGACCCCCACTCCCATTCATTCATTTACTAGACCTAGTATTCTAACCATCATCCGTCATTGTTATTGATTTGTTCATTCATTCATCCAGTCTTCTCATCTTCATTTTAGCCCCATCCAGCCAGTCATTCATTCATTCCATGTATTCATGTATCACTCTATCTTCTGTCCATTATCATTCATCCATTCATTATAATTAATAATTTCCCCATCAATCCTTTCCATCAACCATAACTACTGAACATGTATCCAGTCATTTCAATTCATTCATTCCAATCTGTATTAGAATCAATCTGCTATCAATCATTCCGCCGTTACATTCATTCTTCCATGATATATTTGCCCATCAATCCATTCAACTAAAGTCAAATGTCAGCCTCATTTACTTTACTGTTACATCATTCCAGCCACCATCACCTATCCATCGTTATTATTCATTCATTTATTATAATCTTCATTTGACCATCCATCCATTCATTTGTTCATTCCATTCATTCCATACATTTTTCATCGATCTATTTTTCCACCCATTATTCATTCATTCATCAAACCATTTATTCAATATTCATTTGTCAGTCAATCATGTCATTCCTTTATGAGCTGTCTGCGTCACCCACCATCATTCATGCATCCATTGTAATTCCTTATTTATTAATTCCATTTATTCCAATATCAGTCGACACAGCACGTCTATCATCTTTCACCTTTTCAAGTCATTAATCTATTCATTCATCTATTCTAGCTAATCATCCATCCGTCCATCCCTCGGTACTGTAAATATATCTATTAGTTCATGTTCATCCATTCCTTTCTCTGTCACCCTCCATCCATCCATCCATCCAGCCTAGCATTTGATATGAGTGCGGTTCTGTGAGAGTTGAGAAAGTCGGTTGGATATTTTATGAATTTGTCTCATAAAAGTGTCACTCATTACAATGAATGTAGGAGCCATCTTCACGTTGACTCCACGCAGCGCCAAATATTTGGGACACGATTCAATCGGCTTGCGCGCCATCAAAATCGATGGCTGTGCACACGTTCAATTACAAACAATTAACTGATGGGAGCAGTGTGGTGCAAGTATTCAGATCATACAACTCAAGTATTGAGGAGACACCAACGAATAAGAAATTGACGCCGGTATACATGCCGTGCTTGGAACCAGGAACGATTAAAACATGTTATTAAATAGAAGACGGCTTGGGAAGAAATACAGACTCAGTGCATATAAAATCAGAATTTGGTTATGGTGTTTCATGGAAGCCGAGGAGTGACTATGGACATTATGAAAAAAACAAGGACAAGTACGAAGTTGACAGGTAAGCACAGGTGTGCTGTGTGTGGAAGGAATTGGTTCAAAATGTATTCACATAAGTACATACGCGATGTTCACACATCTACAAATGTGTTTGTGATGATTTATAATCTGTAAATATTCAGTTTTGTGTGTAAAGTGTCTAATCTAATGTGTGTTTGTGGCTCAGCAGACACGCATTTACTTTTGACACAAACCTCCCCTGCGTAGATTCAGTGTTGTGTTGCCGTCTCCACTGAACGGGAACGAGTTCGCTCCCGTTTCTGGTTTAGAAAAAAATGGAGATTGAAAACGGAAAACGATCCCTTATCTCATTTATGATATGTTGATAAATACAAGTCAGGAAACGAAATGCGACCGTTTTGTGTTTCCCTCAAGCTCCCCCATAAAACACTTCGCACAGAATTTATAAATGATAACGTAAGCTAACGTAACTAAGTTAAATACAGTTGAATTGAGTTGAATTTCCCAGGGTGAAAAAGACCTTGCGATGACGCCCATAAACCAATTTAAAATACATTTTTTGTTGTTAAGTCAAATGTGACTTTCAGTGCTTTTCGAAGACTCATTTTTTTCCCAGGGTGTGTTCATTTGAATGGAGGCCTTGGGAGAGTTTACTTGACATTTCCATAATGCCAAGCCCGGTGTGGGCTCCCTCTGGTTCTGCTCCAGGTACAGGCCTAATTCGTGCTCCTCGCCACCACCGTCGCCATTCGTGCCGTTAAAATATGCACATGCCTGCACACGAGCAGATAATTTATGGAAGTAGGCGGTGCCGTTATTTATCACTTTTTATGTCTCCTGCATATTTTGTTGATTAATGCGGCGACATCACAACATCTCGAGCCCTCCAGATTGAAGGCAGGTGCAAATGACAAACGGCCATGGATTTTGAGACATGTAGTCATTTATGTCATTTGTTGTACCCTTTAGAGCACATTGATGGTATTTTTAGAAGTACATTAAAAAAGTATGAATACAATTGGAAAAAAAAATTGAATTAAGTAGAAAAGTCAACAAAAGAAAAAAGTTTGCCAAATTGTGAACACAAAAATTACATTAAAAACAAAATAAAAATAAACTAATTTACTTTATAAAATAAATCGGCTATAATTAGATGATCTGGGGAGGGAAAAATCTAAAAAACATTATTTTACTCTGGTTAGCAGCCAGCTCTGAATTGCAAATCCCTTACCTGCAGAAAAAAATGCTAGAATGAAAAAAAAAAGAAAAAACCCAGTGCAAAATGTCAGCTTTCATATCAAATACAGGCAACAAAACTATATTATTCTCATTAAAATTGCTTGTTCAAAAAAACCTCATTTAAAAAATGATAAATAAAAACACACTGTATTACTTAAAAGGTGAATCCAAAATGAATCAACAGCAAAGTCATCTAAAAAATATCTTTTTAAGGGAGTAAAGACTCTCCATCTCTCTGTCTATTGATCGATTGATCTCGATTCATCTCGAGATACTTGATATACATTGAGGAGCAGGTGTATTCAGGCTGCTCAGTTCCCCTTACGGTGTGTGCTGTGCAGCTTCAAAGTTGCGCAGCATCACCATGGAAGCAGAAACATTTTCCCGCGACGGCCCGCTCAAATTCAATGCAGCCAACACAATGAAGAGAAAAGATAAGACATAAGACCAACACGGTTAAAAACTAACCTATCAGAAAAAAGCTGCTTTCTGTGTCAAATTAAGGAGACGGAATCAAGACATTGTGCTCATTTCCAACCCAGATTATCTCTGAAACCCAATAAAATTATTTCAAATTTCTGATGATGATAAAAGGCGACTTTTCAAAGTTGGGAAACGGCAGACTGATCCATGGTGACAAATAGACTCTTGTCTACGAGGAACAGACTTGTCGCAGTTCGTGGGAATTGCGGTCATAAAAAACATCTCTCACTTGTGTTCTTTTTACTAGGCCTTACATTTCGTTCATAAACACACTGTACGCATTTATTTTTATTTACTGCCGCCTCTACGATGCTAACTCACGGCCATCTTTGCCAGAGCCGTGATGAATTTTTCAGCGCTCCGTGTGCTTTCTGCTGAATAACCCATGTCGTATTTTAGTAAAGGGGGCACCCGCACGCGCGCACGCGTATATATCTCAAATCAATATTTCACGGCCATCAATAATTCTGTTTGTCTCCCTGCGGCGCGCTGGCCTCCGCCGCTGCCTCGATGGAGGCGACACGACGGGCTGCATGTCAACAATGTTGCACCAGTACAGCCGAATCGCAAATTTCAGGAGGGTGGCATGACACCGAGTCACCGGTAGAGCAAAGAATCGGGTGAACTCCACTTTTTTACAATTGCGATAAATTTGGGGAGATTATAATTTTGTGATTTATATGACAATGCTTACCTCTTTGGGATACTTGAACTTGATATTATGGTTTTGATGATGGTGTCAAGACACTTTTATCCACAACTGAGAGACTGTCATCATCTCCACTTTGAAAAATGGGATGATTGTCCGTAACCAAAACTGGTATTAGAAGTCAAACCTTTGCGCAATAGTGGTCCAAGTCCGAGCACCTTCCAAATCCTTCAATATTCAAGTTCCAGTTCAAGTCAATTTTGTTGTCAAATGTGCTACATGTGCAACATACAGCACAGATGAAATTACTTTCCTCTCAACCACAGGAGAGAGGAGCTGCTGCGGGTGCCCGTGCCGCCATCATATTGAATGAAAAATCATAAATAACATTGACGTATTGTAATATGCAGATGGACTAGCATCCACGTGAAAATACGAGTTACTTTCCGAGTATTCTATTAATTTCACTTTCTGGGATGTTGGCCTCGTTTTGCGCTGATGAATCCGAAAAGTGCTGAATGCAGTAGTTAACCAGACCCGATATGTCGCAATGGTGTACCTCAGGGAGCTGCTCTAGTCCCCAAATGTGAATTAAATTTGGATGATTACAAAAATAAAAACACAAGAGGCAGAATGAGTCAGATGGCAATATATGATAACTAAGAATGCTGACAAAATATATACTGTAATACATAAAATGTTTAAAGGAAAGCAAATATATCCTATTATAAAACACATTTGAAATGAAATGATAGTAATACATTGAAGAACAATATTGTTGTAGCTTTTAATTTATTAAATTTATTTGTTAACATATGTAAAACTACTTTTGACTACCTGAAAAAATCAACCAAATAACAAATAATATCAAAAGCAAGTGGTAGAAATAAAAAGAGGCAAATGAAATCAAATGAATCACCATCCAGATTATTTTTCATCAAAATTGAGATTATTTAAAAACAAAAAACACATTGAATATATTCACGACACTGTATCGTCTGTGTCCAATCACTGCCTGTCCAGTTTCACTCCGAGGTATGTGGGGTTGGGTTGTGCGGCAGGGGTGACCCGTTGGCGTTAACTGTAAGTTGGCGGCGGGCCTCCTTGGTGTTGAGATGGAAGGCTGTGGAGGTTGTTTTGTGACACTCAGCTTCAGTTTCCACGTTTTCAGGTACCCTGCTATTTGTGTCATGTCTGAGGTTAGGGTCTCTCTACTGTTGTCCAGTTACTGTCGGAGTGTAAGAGGGCCAGGTCGTCCGCGTAACCATACTGCCTTGATGTTGTGGAGGGCAGATCGCTGATGTAAAGGTTGAAGAGCAGTGGGGCCAGTACTGATCCCTGGGGGACTCCATTTCTGAGGCGCCGAGGGCGGCTGGACTGTCCATCACTTGTCTTCAGTATGAAGCTACGGTTGGAGAGGATTGTACATATAAATCGTACTAGGTGGCGGTCTGGAACACTCGGAGGAGCTTCAAGGTAAGCCCCTGGTGCCAGACGGTGTCATAAGCCGCAGTGAGATCCACCAGGACAACGCCTGCTTTGTGGCGTTTTTCGAAGCTGTCTTCGATGTCGTTTGTCAGCTTTACAATCTGGTGGACGGTGCTGCGTCCGCGGCGGAATCCTGCTTGTTGGTCAGGTAGTTGGGAGTCTATGGTGGGGTCCAGGCGGGCTAGAAGAAGTCGCTCCAGGACCTTGAATGGGACGCAGAGAAGTGAGATTGGGCGGTAGCTCTTGGGGTTGTCCGTTGGTTTGTTGGGTTTGGGTAGGGCAATGATTGTTGCCCTTCGCCAGATCTTGGTATTGCTAGTCTGTTCAGGCAGGAGTAGTAAAACTCCTTGAGCCAGTTCTGGCATTTTTGGCCACAGTGAAGCAAGAATTCTGGTGGGATGTTGTCTGGCCCCTGGGCTTTCCCACTCTTCAGTTGTCCGATGGCGGTGGAGAGCTCTTCGGATGTGAAGGGTGTTGACATGTGGCCATCTGCTCCTGGGGCTTGCCAGAGGTTTGTGGTTTCTTGCTTGACGGAACGGGTGTGGTCTTTTGCAGTGTCCTTGAATCGGCCGTTAGCAAGAAGTTGTTCAGCAATTGAATTGGCTGATACAGGGCATTGTGTTGGTCTGGAGCTTCTGCCTGTGAGGCGATTGAAGGTCTTCCAGGCCATTCTGCTAGAGTGGGTGAAATCGATACCTTGGACAGTTTCCTCCCATCGCTCTCTCACGTTTCTTATCGAGGCATTCTGTCAGGTCTGATGCTTTGAGGCTGCTTCTTCGCGGGTTCAGCATTCAAGTATTCGTTGTAGTGTGTGTCGCACTCCTCATCCCAGTTGGGTATATATCGACGGCGGAAGTCATGAGGGATGGCCTTCTTAGCAGCCCTGATGGTGAGTTTGCAGAAGGCTGAGTAGGCGAGGTCGGAGTTGGAGGAGGATGGAGGGGGAGGTTGTCAATCCCGAGTCCACTAGATTTGTGAACTGGTTCCATCTTGCCTTATGGAAGTTCCACCTCTTCACAGGTTTGGCCTTGGGGAGGTAATAAGCTGCTCACGCAACTGCAGCTAAACAAGCTGCTTTGCCTCGCGCTGTCATCACAGCTGCGATGCTTGCCGCCGTTTGCATCAGCAACATTTTAGCATGTCACAATGCAAAATTCACGCGGCGAGAACACCCACGTGGCGCGTGTGTCTGTGACATTCTCGTCGGGTATCTACTTCCTGGTTTCAGTCCACCGTCAACTATTTCACTTCTCACACTTTTTCTTTTTCCTTTCTACGCATTGGCGATTTCAAGCATCATTTATTTGTTTATCTATATTTATTTTCTGTTCTATTCTTTTGTGACACAAAGAGCAGCGGGGGCTGGACAACAGCATTTAAATGTCAGCCAAAAATAGCAGCCTTTGTGGGCCTAATCACATGCTTTCGCCATAAACATGTACATTAATGCAGTCACACGCTTTTACAGGAAAATCAGTGTATGTGTTTAGGTGCCACAATGGAAACTTCGATTTCAATCCACAGCAGCGCAACTGAATGTGGTTCATCAGCTGCCCGTAGTGCCATTTACCTCGGAAGAGGCGTAAACACAGTGGAATGTCACCAAGTCACTTCCCCATAAATCTCACTTTTCTCAGAAAAACAACATGAGCTACTTGATGTGAAAGTAACTCCAGTCACTCATGTGGTTGCAGGGTGATGAGATGTTTGGGAACAGTTGGGGGAGGGGGGGGTAGACTTTTTATTATTATTATATATATATTTTTGTCACCAAAAAAGGCAAAGCAAAAATCTAAACACACACAGTCCACACTGAATGTCTTTGAACACATTTACGTTAAAAGTTATGTTAGAAGCAGCCCAGAACAAGCCAAATTGTCAAATTCCAATGTTTAGCTGCACTGAATCATCTTCATCATCATCCTCCTCCTCCTCCTCATCATCACCATGAAAATAATAGCCAAATAAACCTGATCCCCCACAATGCCAAGCAAATCAGGTCTTTAAATATGCCGCCTTGAATATGAAGCCAGCAGCAGCAGGAGATTTAAGACATTCGAATCATTTGTTGGTGGGTAATTGTGCATTCCATGCACGATATGTTTTTATTTATGATTATCATCATAATATCCACCACTGGTTCTCTCCATCTTGACAAAAATAGAAAGAACATGAGTAAATATGAAGATTACGCGGGTAACAAGCTGCAGTGCGACTTCTTCCTTCTTTTCTGCACGTTTATGATTATTTTCACAGTTAATTGAAGCACTTCCTTCACTTTTTATGCAACATTGAACATTTTCCGTGCGTAGCCCACAATGATGACGTGTACGATATCGTAATCATGGTCTGAGTTGTATTATGGACAATGTGTGTGCACGTCAAGGTTTATTATAAAAACTAATGTTGAAAAATATGTGTTTGTTGTTGAGGAAAAAAATTGAAAATGCTTTGAGAATAACAAAAACGAACTGAAACAACATTTTAACATTTATGAGACATATAAACGAACAATAGTTAACCCTTTTCAGGTACAGCGGTTACGACAGTTTATCATGTTATCAGGTTACAGGCTGCATGAGAATGAAAATGTGCATTTTCATTATTGCCACTTAATGACACACTAAAACACACAAAAAACTAACACCAAGCATTTTCAAACAAATAAAAACCAACAGACTTGGTCTAAAACTAATGAAGTAGAACTGAATTCCCAAAACAAACGTCAACACGAAATAAAAACAAAATCCTATTATTGCTTTTCAATAAATTAACACGCAAGTGTCGCCGTCTCTTAAAGTGTCGTGTTGTCATGCGTTGGAGGAACTTTGTGTTTGCATGCTAATTAACTTTCAACTTCTGAAATTAAAAAAAAAAAGAGTGGAGCTGTCCTTGGTGCTGAAAGCAGCCTGCATGCTCTTTATTGGGTTTCATACGCGGACGCTTTAATTAAGAACACCACACACACACACACACAAACAAGCATAAGGAGCGAATGCCATCTAACAAGGATGAATGTATCCAGCGCCTTTTGCTTTAAATGAACTTATTAAATGAAAATAGCTGCTTGCTACTGCTGCAGCACCATTAATTGCACCTTGTTTCCTTACAGTATTTCAACCGCACATCTAAAAATACACACTTCATCATATCTACTTAATATAACACGGAAATGTGCACGTTTAATTCGCCAAATAAAAAAATTGAATGAGACTTTAAGGGACCAAGCATGTGAGGTGAAAAAAACCTGAATGTTGTGGAAAATCACCATTCGTCCGAATAAATAGACCAATATGGGAAAAATATGACAGGACTTAATTGCTTACAAAACATAACAATGTCACCTTGTCATTGACTTTTTCCATTGTATCCCCAAAAATATGTATATTCACAAAGCTGTCTAAAGCTGTGTTCGTGTACGCTCCTCCTTTGGCGAGATAATAGCTCACGGGTGTGGCATATCAAGAGACTGCTACGCAAATCATCTTTCCCCTTTGAAAAACAAAATGGACAGAAAAAATAATATGAATAAAATGCATTTATAATAGCTGTCAATTCTACACGGATTTTCACTGCTTGCGAGCCGGCCCACTTCCCATCCAACACGAATAGCGCCATCCACGGTACAGTTTTTTTTCCTTCTATATTGAAGCATTGTGTTGGTGAGTAGCAAACATTGCGACCAAGACCCGACTGTCAACATTCTCTCTGACGTTGGTCACATGATCCCAGCCTGATTTTTTTTTATTTTTTCCGGGCCAGATGCCTATCAAAACATGCTCTGTTTCTAATCTGCATACAGTATTTGCGCGCCACTAAAGAGGAGCGGGGGCGCAGCTGGGAATGTTTAACCTGACGTTCTGGTCCAATTGTTCTGCTCCGCTCCCGGTTTTCTCAGCTGTGTTTGGAAAAAAAGGGAGATGAGCATGGACATGCACAGTGTAGCCCCGCGCGCTCATTTGCATTCTGCCTGCGGGGGAAACAAATCCTTTTGTAATGGGTGTTTTTTTTTCCTTCCCCTTTTTGTATTTCTTTTTTTACATGATTGAATGAAGCATAAAATGCATGCTATACATCAGAGCTTCCCAAACTCTTGATTTTTTTTTTTTTTTCAAGGACGCTTTCATCATCTAAATGCCAACCAACCATGTGTATTCCTCAATGCAATGGGTATTAGAATGTCGCCTATTTTCCGGACAGTTGTAATCATACGGTGACTGAAAACGTATTTTCCAAGCTCGAGGGCGCTAAATTTGGAGACGGCACATGCATTCTGATTTCCATCCGTGTGCAAGGCTCACTCTGCCCGTTTGCCAGTTCGCTCTGCAGCGTTCTGGCCGTTCCGGTATAGAAGTCATGATATGGCCGATGAAATGGCAATTCAGTGGCAGAAAGTCACTCTGAAGTCACGCCTGCTCTGACCATGTCTAAATCATCCCATTGGCCGCCAGTGGGATGATTGGAAGTAGGGGGGCACGCAAAGTGCGGGGATGGATGCACTTAGTCAATCGATATTATCACAAGATGAGGGCTCCTGTTTACACGTCATCTGTTGCCATACCCGCAGAGCATAGTGACAATGTTCCAATCGCACACACGGATCACTGTATCCTTTTCCACGCATTGATGTCTCCATGTGAGATGTGCTTATGCCACATTCAAAGAGAAGCCCTTTTGATAGATGGCGAACCGAGCTAGCTGTGTTGACACCCACAACGGCGCAAACCGCCCCTTTAAAAAAAAAATGCTGTCTTGCGTGCATCCGCAAATATACTAACACCCAGTCTGACATGCCTCTGTGCTGATTTACGCCTTGCGCCATGCCGGATTTATTTGTGCCCTTGACAAATATAAAGCCCAAAGTTTTAATGGGGCGCGCACAGTGGGCAAGTGGTTTGCACAGCTGACTGGCAGTTTTCAGCTTGGGCGTTCGAAAATCACAAGCGACCAACGTAGCATGGATTACATTATATATAAAGTGGCATGTGACAATGCATGGAGAAGCCGCGCTTTCTCGGAATTTCATTACTGAATGACATATTTGCCCACGGGAGACTTTGCCAGTGCAGTGGTGGGGATTTACCACAGAGAGATGGATGAGCATTCAAATTGAGTAACATTCCTGCTGTGCTAGCGGGAAAACAAAAAGCAGCCAGAGCGTGGGCGGATTTTCTTGATTCCACTTCATGTCAAAGAAAGCCAATCCCATACCACTTAAGCAAGAAAAGCCAGGTACACCATGGCCTGGTCGCCAGACAATTTGCGGGGCACCTACAGACAAATAATGTCTAAGGAAACGTCTAAGGAAAATTTTGCATCTTCAATGAACCTACCATGGTTTTGGAATGTGGGAAGGTGGTCAGTAGGGAGAAAAGAATGAAACAAAGAGAGTATAAAAGGAAGAAAGGCCAAAGGAAGGAGTTTAATTGGAATGGCATGAAAGAAAGCAAAGGAAGTAAGGATGGAAAAGAGCAATGAAGGAACAAAAAAAACATAATGTATGAAAGAAAAAAGACGGAAGGATGGAAAGAGGCAAAAATCAAACAAGGGAAGGAAAGAGAGAGGGATGTTTGAGAGAAAGTAGGGAAAAGGAACAAAGGAAGGAAACAAGGAAAGGACGTATGAAAGGTTGGAAAGAAGGAAGGATGAAACCAGGAAGGAAGGCGTTTGAGGAGTATGAAATAAATGAATTTAGGAAGAAAAGGAAGCAAGGATAGAAGGGAAGGGAAAAGAAGCAAGCAAGAACAGAAACAAGAGTTCATGAAAGGAACGACGGAAGAACAGCAGAGAGGCCAGAAAGGAGGAAGAGAAGAAAGGAAGTAAACAAGGATGTACAAGAGAATGGCCTGAAACAGAAGGAAGGAAATAAGAGGAGGGAAGGAAGGATGAAAGGCAGAAACAAGGAAGGAACGAAAGGAGGAAGGCTATGGAGCATAAAAAAAAGCGACGTATGAAATGTAAAAGGAATGGATGGAAAGGTAGAAGGTTGCAAGGAAACATGGATGATGGAAGGAAGGATTTGGTATCTAAAGAAAGGAGGAAAGACAATGGAAGGGAAGAAGCAAGTTATGGATGAAAGCCAGGAAATGAGAGAGGACTGGAGGGAAGCAAGGTCGGAAGAAAGGGAAGATGAAGGCAGAGATGACGAAAAGGAAGAAAGGAATCTGTGGTTGTCAATGAGGCTAACGAGCTTCACCTCAGGTGAGCCCACAAGACCAGAATGTCAGGACCTCGTCTTCACCGCATCCGCTCGACAGAAATGTGTCGTTTGCTTTGTGTCCCGCCCTCTAATGAGCCTGTTAACATTCCGTTGTTGCTCCCTAATTGAGTCCACGGCTCGCCGGATGGAGGCGAGCAGGACTCAAAATAATTACTGTACACCCCCCCCCCCCCCGGCCCCAATCCACCCCCACCTCTTTCCTCGTCGACGCCTAATGAACTTAAGCGGCATATTTACCACACAGGCGGCCGCGTGGCAAACAGATGGCATTGAGAAAAATAATAAAAGCGGGGCGCGGGCGCTGCTTTGTTGGATACAAAAAGCTCCCTGCGGTTGGAAGGAAGGGAAGAAGGAGAGAAGACAATAAGGGGCAATGAAGAGAGGGAGGAAGGATAGAGAAGGAAAAGAAGGAATAAGAAAGGAAACCCTGATGAAAGCTAGCAAGGTAGGAAGGATGGAACTGAAGCTGGTGAATGATGAAATGAAAGGAAAGGTCAGGAGGAAGAAAGGATGAAAGACGGAATCACGGTAGGAAGGCGGGAAGGAAAGGAGGAGGAATGAAGGCACGCAGGAGGGAAGGCGCGAAACAAGTGTGGTATGAAAACAATAACGGCATGAAAGGAAGGCTTGAAAGAATGGAAGCAAGGAATCAAGGACGGATTGAATGGAAGGACACGAACAAGAATGGCATGAAAGGACGATTTAAAAAATCGTTCCAATCGAAAATCACCGTCTTGTGCATTCCACTTGTGGAGGCAGCGTTGGAATGTTGCGGGATTCCCACCGCTAATTCCTCAGCAGACCTCCCCGCTACCGATCCGACTCGACCCCTCGTCCGCGCCTTAATCACACGCCTGACAGGCAGCTCGGGGTTCATTTAAGATCCCGAGAGGGCCGACCGCGATCACTTCTATTGATCCACTGTCAATGTGTCAACATTGGAAAAATGTGTCTTTGTGGTGAGCGAGAGAGTAAAATCATGGAACTGACTCTGTACTCGTTCCGATCGCAGCCAGAAAAAGAGTGAGCTGAGTGGTTTTTTTTCTGACAGCAGACTACGGGCGAGATGTTGCCTCACACGATGGCATCATAAGGAGTTCACCAACTGCCAATATTTCGCGTCTTTAATGATTATGAACTTGTCATATTAGCAGTAAGCAATAAGGACTATCACTCATCAAACATCCAAACTGCCGCTGCTTTTTAAGACGGAAAAACAACAACAAAGACCAATGTAAGTCTAATAATTTTTTTTTTTTAATGTGCTGAGAAAGAAGACTTCATCACAGTTAGCATCCTCGACGGACCTTATTTGCAACAGATACTAATGCCTAACAAGCATACATTTGGACATGTACTTATACTTTGGTGTGCTCCGGAATCATGGAGGCACAGACCACTTTGACATGAGAAATGTTGATCCTCATTCAACTATGTACTGTATGGTGCTTAATGTGTTCCCACGGGAGTGGCGTGTTCTTTGTTGACGAGTTCAGTCAAACTTTCGTTCTTGGAACAGTCAAGAAGTTCAACTGGAGCACAAATAAACTTAAAAAAATAATAATAAAATATCAATCTGACATCTCCACGTGGTCCAGAATCCTGCTGCTGGAATGCCCGGACCACATCACGGCAGTCCTAACATTATCAAGTAAAGATGACAGGTCAGACAATCGATCCTTGCGGGACTCCACCTGCAGCTCGAAGTGGTTGTGACGCTAGTTGCATTACTAGTAGCAGACAGGCAACAGTCTCCGTTTCGGTGTCATCCCAACCTAATAAAGCGCCGCCCCGCAGGGTCTGTCTGAGTTAGAAGCCAAATGCTAGTTATCTGCTGCAATTGACAAGCGACAAGCTTCTCAATAATCCCACAAATAAGTGCCGGAGCGGACAAGGGCCTCTCGTGGTTCGATCCCAGTCTGCTTCAGGGGAGAAGCTGTGCTGTTGTCATTTAATTGACTTTAAAAAATAAAAAGGCAGCAAATCAAGGTGTTGCATTGAGACTTGGAGAAGAAATCCAATGGCGGCAAATTGAGTGACTCTGACTAGATGTTCGGATGTATTAAGTGACATGAATGAATATATGCTGATGCTTTGCCTAGTCTTTGCTTTTTTCTGCTACAAAAGGAGCAGAGAATTTACTCTGCCGGCCTAATTGAATTAATTTTGGAAGTGCTGATGAATGACTCCATCATCCGCGGCAGACCGTAGTTATTTTCCCCGAGTTAATAACGTGAGGCCCAAATCACTTTCTTGAATTTTTACCACTAATTTAGAAGCTTTGATGTTGGTTGTCTGCTTCCGCTGCGGGGTTTGTCTCATGAAGCGTTTTCTTTTTGGCACCTCTTATACATCATTTAGCAATTGCAACCTCATCTGAAACCAAGAGCCTGGAGATTTGATTACAGACGCGCGTTCCGACAGCAGCACGGTCACCCGGATTTGTATGCAATTACTGATGAATGAGGTGAACTGCGATGTAACGCGGGTTCACTGTAAGGTGATGCCTTTAATTTAAGTACAGGAGTTGAATCTATTTTTTTTCTACCAGCCCCCTCAAGTACTTCTACTTGAGTAAGTAGTGTGAGTACTTTTGTCACCTCTGCTTGAGCCATGCAGTGTAAATAGAGTCTAAGTGAACCAACACCAAATGAGGTTTGACAAAAAAAAAAGGCCGCTAACGTATCATTTTCTGGCAAAACCATTTTGCCCCTCGCCTTCATGAACAGTTCGGCTTCGGTAGAGATCTTTGCTCGGCTGTTTGTAAAGTCTTTTGTTGGACAGATCACGTTTTTAAATCTAGATGATGTTGGGCTTAGAGCGTGAGTCGGTGAAAGGGTGGGAAAAAAAAAAGACACAAGGAGCTGATTGAATTTGGCTCTTTGTTAGTCTGGAGAAAATGTTCCCATCGATTGTGTTCTTTTATTCCTTTGCGACCGCTGCTTCTAATATCTGCGAGAAGACCCTGCCAATGTGAAATCTCGCCTTGTACGGAATCGAGCACAAAGGCTCCGGCAGCTCTTTCAAAAGCGAACCGCGCACGTGTCATGATCTCGACCGTCGTACTTCCCGATGGTTTGCTCGCTGACGGCCGTCGCCGTCAAAAAGGTTTGATTGGCCAAAACTAATTGGACGGTCGGCGGAGGCCATTAACGCACGGTTCGGGGTGACTGCCTCTCAGTCCTGTGCGAACTTCAAATGTCATCCGCCTCCCAATTACAGCCTAAACAGCAATTTACCTCAGTTAATTACCCCAATTATTATTCAATGGAATGCCAAAAAGACTCCCCCTCCATTCGTTCCGTCTTTAATTTACACATCACGGCTCATAATCTGGTCAAATATGGACGTCCTGCGCCAGAGGCCACCTTCACATTTGCATATTCGCACAGAGGGGGGAGGGGGGGCGACAACGACGACGTATTGCGGAGAAACGAGTCAACGCTTCTTAATGAGTGCAGAGAAAGATGAGGGATGTTATGAACGCTTTGAGCTTTATGGGTCTTAATGCATAACCACTCTTGAGACGGGGATTTACGAGGGCTCTCTCGGAGATTTACAGCCAGATTCTGATTAAAGAACGGCACAGTTGCTCATTGTGTCAAGAAAATAAGAAGGAGCCAAGGAAAAGCTCGGGGTGTCAATTTCACACCGTTTTGTCCTTTACCTTCTACTTTTTTTTTTCCATCAAAATGTACACAAAAAAGCCAAAAAAGAAGAAGAAAAAAAAGCTCAATTGTGGCCCATTGTGTGTTTTCTTTTTTGTCTGCTACGTATTCTAATAGAAATTAAACGCCACCCGCATCAGAAGATTATGAGCAAACAGTGTTGCATGTTAGAATAGAGCAATTGTCAAAAACTAACGAGAATAATATCAAAAGATGCCAAGACCATGTTTTAAAAGATCCAAAAGAAGGGGATTCCAGTCACTCTATATATATCTATAGTCACACTGTACTGCATGTATCAAAACGTTTTTTCAATTATATTTTTTATTTGTTTTTATTGTATTATTGAAATGTATATGTATTCATATAATGTTTCACGCGATTTCTCTTCTAAAAGAAATTAACTGTTAAATGGTACAGGAGTCACATATTTTAATGTAAAAACTAAAATATCATTTTCATTTGGAAATCCAAATTTTTAAGCACAAGTTAGTGGAGTTAAGATCTTTTTTTTTTTAATTCAAACAATTTTGAATGTTGCGCTATTGAAAAACAAGATATCATTTTTTCAACCAATTGTAAATGTTGAATGTTACACTCAATCTATAGAAAATTAGATCTATTTTAAAAATTATTTGGAAAAATGAAACCAAAAGAAAAACTAGAATCACACCAATATTTTTGTATTTGTATAGTAATTACATCAATATAATCTCAATTTGCTTTTGCCAGAATTGCTCAAACCTGAACTATTGAATTGATTTGGGTTATTAATGAGCTAAAAAAAAAGTTCACTGCCCATCACTGCTTTGGATGCACAGTGCAGAAAGAAAACCGAACCAAATTTGACAAAGCCGTCAAAAAGTCTTCTCTCCGCTTTGCTGTCTGGTGACTGCGATGATCCACCGCGATACATTAACAAGCATTGTAACGGGACTCTGTTCATTTATCGCTTTGGCATTGTAGCTGGGGAGTGGCGTGGGGGGAAAAAAAATCATCAGTGAGCATTCACCCGCGAGGGAATCGTAATTTCTAGTTTAAATGCATACAGCTTGTTGGCAGAAAGCGTATAGTCATCTCATCTCTCTCACTTTCACAACAAACTTCTCTGCAGACAAATTTGTCTTTGTATCGGACTCGGGCCCTGATGCCGTTCCCAACAGCCGCTCCGTGCTCCTTTGCTGAAAAGCGGTCTGCAAGTGTAGCAAGAATCAACATGGTCATTATCGACATGTTGGAGCACTCGTAGCCAACTTGACTCCACCCGATTGGATTGTGCGCAGAAAGAAAAGCTACCCTAAAGGCATCTTAAGCAGAGAAGAAATGATTCTCCTTTTGCTCGATTTGACTTTAAGGATGGAGACGGACAGGCCTCGTACTGATTACCTTATCGCACGCTGTCTGATTACTAGGGAGGAGGATTCGTAAGACTTTTCAAATTCCATTATTGATGTGATTCTTTATTGAATCCTCCTTTCGATTCTTGTTTGATGAGGGACTATAAAACACAAACAATATATGTTGATACATTATTATACGATGATGATGAGATTATATGATGCTGAATTGCCAAACTTGATCATTTCAAAGATTTTCCATAAAAACGGGCCCATTCATCATTTTGAATGGATTTTAATTTTGATGGCATCTCATCTTTGAAATAAGTCATCCATTGCAACCGACCCCGTCCCCACCCAAACAGCTTACTTGACGAGTACACCCATCCGTAGCGGTCACCGAGACGATCTTGGAATCACGATCCACCTGAGTATCGCCACTCCGAGCCGAGGCTGTCACTCAGCTGTCGATTTCACGCCGGCGTCCGGCCTAAGTGTGACAAAGCCAACGTCCCATGTGGGGCCCGTTTGCTCCGGTGTGTCCTTGACCAAAGTCGAGCCAGCCGCTGAAGTGCACCGCAATTTGTCAGTCACACAGCTTTGGATTTGAAATCCCTACAAAATGGAGATTAAGAAATACGATGAGTTGATGTTGTCAGATGCGAGTACTTTTAAATCGCTGCTTTGCTTATGTATGTATTTTTTTTGGGTGCGGGGGGGTCGTCAAACATCATCTGTTCAAGGAGGCCGTTTGTCCTCTGATTAGCTCGGTTTGTGGACAAATTCACACATTAAAATTTATTTTTTTTAAAGAGTGTGTCATATTTGCTCCAAGAAGCATTTAGCCACCACCGCTAGCACCGAAACATATTAACCAAGCAGCTAACCTCATGTGAACTAAACTGTCCTCTCTCACAGGTGAAAGTGGTTGAGCGAGGAAAGCCGTTGAATGGAAAAGTACCGACAGGGTGCAAGAAAAGGCAGGTAAGGACCTTCGTGTACTCCTTGAAATACACTCTGGATTGGTCACCGGTTTAATTGCAGGGCACATATAGATGAACATTTTTCACCTTTGCACAATTTAGTCTTCCACAAACTTAATTGGTTTGTGGGAGGAAGTAAATATAATCCGCACGTGGGGAGCATGCCAACCCAGAACTTCAGAAATGTGGGACAGACATGGGAAACACTAAACAACCGTGCTGCCGTGGATAAAATCTAAATCAAATCATAAATGCGTCTTGACTGGGTAGTTTACATTCAGTCAGGGGCGTGATGGCCATCATCTGCCGTTGACGATTGCATTTCGGCGCATGACGGCCAACGGGCACCCCACCCCCACCCCCGTCCGTCGAAAAATATTCCCGGGCTGAATTTTGGTCCCGGTGCATCCCTGCATCCACTGATTTTGGAATGCAACCCAAGCACAAAAGGTGAGGTGGCTTTGGTTGAAGGCTTTTATTTCTACGTTACTGACCACATGATAATTCATATCTACATTACAGAAAGACATTCCGGAAGGTCTTTCTTCACCATTACCTGTCATTGTGTTGATTGGTCTTTCATGTTTTAAAAAGTCCAAAGTGGAGAAGAGCGGTAGCAACAATGTGTTGAATGTTCCACGGGACTAAAGATCCTTTTTTTTTTTCGGCTCTGGATTGACAACTCTGATGCGGTTTCTGCTACTCTAAAATAAATTCCCCGCCGGAGCTCCATCCAGCAAGCGCTCACGCCCACCGCAGGGGATGCTGCGCCTGCTCCAAGGGCGCCTTTCCGCAGAAGGTCAGCGGGAGGGGGCTGCACTGAGACAAGTGCCTCGGGGCAAACGGGGATGATGGAGGAATATGTTGCCACAACATGGAAGAATCGCCACGCAGAGATGGCCGTGATATGCGAGCGCAATGCGTCCACACTCGAAGAGCGAATGTCCTCATACGCTGGACTTAAGTATTACTTGTGTGTAAGAAAAAAAAAAAGTAATTGACTGTATTTGCACATCATGACTACTCCCCACTGTGCACACTGTAAGATGCTGAAGTCAGTGGCATCTCATTGATTTCCATCCGCAACGTGAAGAAAAAGCAGCAGTAATGAGAAGCGATGCCCACTTTTTCTTTCCTTCCATTTCCCAGCTGGAGGGCTAAATAAATGATAGCAATTAGCCAAACGTAGATGTATTCCTTTAAGCAAGGGTTTTATCCCCCAAGCTCGTTTCAACAAACTTGACACGAACAGAGCAAGCGCTTTCTTCCCTGAGATATGTTCAACGCCTTCATCTCCGACCAAGTGTGACGAGAGATCATCGGGTGCCGTGCTGGAAATGCAGAAATGATGATGTTATGTGCTACAAATAATGCCTTTTTGTTCATCCATCTATGTGTGCGACGTATAGTGACAGGCAGTTCAATTTAATGCTGCTGTACTACGTTGTAGATGGCAGAAGGTCCAATTAACAACTGTTGTCATTCATTGAATAGGAACCTCCCCCTATTTGTGTTCAACTAATATGCAAAGATCCCAAACCCGGATTGGGGGGGTAGGGGGGTGTCGAGTAATTTCCACAGGTGTTAATACGAAACAAAAACATGTTCACCTTGTTTATCCATTTACTAGTGCCAAGATCGACAATAGTTGGTGCTATGCATCACGCTGCCAACAAGTTAAGAAGGCCAAATTCGAAATAAACCTCACCCAGCCAAAATTTTGTGACTTGCTACTGGCTACAACAGCAAAACGACATCCTGAAATTACGCTCCATGGTTGATTAAGGGTGCTAAAAAACAAACAAAAAGAATTACGCTGACACTGTATACGATGGCGCTTGGTGCCGGCGTTTAGCAACAGTCGCGCCAGTGGCTAGCAGCGCTGACGAGAGCTGTTGTCAAGTTTAACATGTCCACTCTGTCAGAGTCCTATATCATTTGATATAAATTCAAAACCTTTCAAAAATTTGAAGTGTACAGTATTTGTTAAACATGACACAGGTAGCTCACTTACCAAAACGTATTGCTGAGTAAAGGCTCCACTCTTTGTTGATTAAATGCTAACATTAGCTAAAAATGTCCCTGCTTTTATTGCCCACTCTGTCACATATTCTGCTGTTCGCACGCCGTCGGTGGGACACACTTGAACAGGGGGTTGCCTTCGGGGTGTCAGTCTTGCTCGAGGGCACCGCAGCAGTAGCGGAGGATCCTTTGCCGGATGTTCTCAAGCTTTGTCAAGTGTTGAACTTTTTTCTTCCTGACTTTTTTTTAATGGCAATAACAAATTATATGGTCCTAAAAAACGATTCGTTTTCCTCCGTTTGCAGTGGCTCGGGAGGCTTCAAGTACTGCGTAAATCGGTCACTGTGATCTGACGCTCGCAGGACTATCGCCGCTCTCGACACCACCGTCGATAACATCTGTGTTGCTCGCGCGGATCAGGACCCTCCGTCAGATTCCCGCAAATAATCGCAGCACGGACGCCAGCCCGCCGGTGGCTCGCCGGCGGCTCCCGCGAGGGCCTTTTGCGCTGCCTGCGAGTGAAAACAGCTTAAGCGCTTTCTATTTGCCGTTCTGCAGGGGAGGAAGTGATTTGTCCTTCGGGACATTCATTCAGTCGAACGGTCAATAGCGATGCAGTCCGATCCCCAGAGACGCTGAAACCCGCAAGGTTTTTCGAAATATGAAGTGATGGGAAGTAACGCAGCGCAAATACTTTTTAAGAGATTTTGTTTCATGTTGTCAACTACGAAAAGGCTTCATGGGGAACGCATCGTATCAACATACATATTCGCCGCACATTAACTATGATTGGATGCTTACATTTTTTTTTTAATGTGCAGACATAAAAGCAAAAGCAAAGCAGAGATTTCAAAGTCTCCCAATGCGGTCAGCTCTAGCGCTTATATATCCCGTTGAGGGCCCTTCATTAAAACGTAAGGAGCGTCCATTGTGTGAGAGAAGCGCCTGAAAGCTACGTCCCCGCAGCTTCCGTTCTCAAACACTCTTTGGATTTATCCAATAGGCTTTGTTTGATATTAACACGCTCATTTTTCAAAAGTATCTCTTCCAAGCAGATGTCTCTTGTAACCACAGCAACAACTCTGTCATCCTTTTTTGTCTTAACATTGGGTGCAAAGAATCCCAGATGATTTTTTTTCACTTCTTTGCTTGACAAGCAAGTTACAAGCAATAGACTACTCATGAAATTAAAATTAGGATCTTGATAGTCCTTTTACAGTTTCCAACAAAATTACGGTACAATTTGTAGTTGTCTCCTGTGCCCCACCGTGCAGCTGGTAAACTACACCGATATGCAGTACGGAAGCACGCTCTCAATGGAGCAGCAGTGAATGAAAGAAGGTCAGCAGCTCAAAAACTCGAAGACGCTGTTCGTATTTTTTTGTTCTTTTTTACCAGGGAACTTAGGATGAGTCTATCTGCACCCCCAAGAACTCAATGCTGGAACCCCACCCCCACCCCCCAATGGTGGTGGTGGCAGTAGGGAGATCAGACTTAACTCCTCCTCAAATCCACAATGAGTTCTTTGGTCTTGTCGATGTTAAGGTTGAAGCTATTGTCCTCACGCCAACCTCTGAACCTCATCCCTGTATGCCGTCTCATCGCCACCAGACATAAGACCAATTATGCTCATGTCATTGGTGAATTTATTGACACAGTCATGCATGTACAGTAAGAGGACTTTGCACGCACCCATTCTGACTCTCTGACACGGTCAAAGAGAAAGTCCTTTATCCAGCAACCCATGATGAGAGGAATTGCAAGGTCAAGTAATTCTCTGTCGACATTGTCCCAGAAGATGGTGTTCGCGGCCGTCATCGTCAATGGCAGCGTGGAGTACTGGTGATCTGCTCGCTCTCCCTGCAGATTCGTGTGGGTTGGCTCTGGGTTGGAGACAGGACGTGGCGTGACATCTCGCCAGTTTCTCAATGATTGGGGTCAGAGGGACTGGCCGGTAGTCATCGGGGGCCGCTGATCGTAGTCTTTTTGGGATATTAGTAGATGACTTCAGGCACGGTAAGATGAGGGCCTGGGATAGCAAGATCTTAGCGAAGACCCCTGCCAACTGGACTGCACATTCTTTGAGTACTCTCCCGGTCAATCTGTCTGGACCCGGCAGCCTTCTTTGGCTTTACTGATCTCAGTGTGCAGCTCACCTCGTGCTCCCGCCTTCCTTGTCACCCGATGTCGGAGCTGGGACTGCCTTCGTTCTTTACATGTCAAAGCATGCAAGGAGGTGGTTCAGCTGCTGCCCGAGTGTCTCGTCAGCCTGAGCTGTCATGGTGTTGCCGGACTTGTCGCGTGTAGAGTGCTCGATTCATTTCAAAACCCAGATGGCGAGAAGTGGTCTGGCACATCCACATGTGGTTGGAGGTGTGCTAATTTATAGTTGGGCATGTTGCTACAGGCTTTGCCTGGTGCATTTTCCACCTTTTATAGACATGATGTATGCTGCAGAAAACTGGGGCAATCAGCATGATTGAAACCCTCAACGATAATGTGCACTTCATCAGGATCATAATTCTGCTGGCTGATTGTTGCTTCGTGTGACTCATTCATGGCAACAGGTGGCACCAAACGGCCGTTACCATGACAATGGTGATCCAAACAGCTAAGTAAATGCGTAATGTCTGCCTAATAGTAAATAAACAACCTTTACAAGTTTCTATTCTTGGATCCCCCACCCCGACCTCCCGCCGCCCAATATTGGCATGTGCCTCGACAAGTGACCCTCAAAGGTCAAAAAAGCCCTCAAAGAACAAAAAGGGATAATCAGAGGTTACTTTGACCCCTTTTGCATCCCAAAAACCTTGTCGCTCATTCGGCGCCAGGGCCAGTGCTGTGCTTAGTTGGTGCTTAACAAGTTCTTACAAAGAACGTGTTTGGCAAAGAGACGTCATTGTGTCATCAAAAAGTGTCCAAACGTCACTGCTTAGTTTGACGTTGACCCAAGAGTGCCTGCGCTATTAATAATAATGCGCTGTTAGCATCTGCGGGACAAATTAGCATAGCATCGATTACACTTGTATATAACAATCAGGGACATGCAATCAGCCAACGCTTCCGCAATCGCTCTTCTGGTGGGAAAAATCTTGTACCGGAGTTCACGACTCAACAGTTTGTGCAAAACGTCCGCGTGTCCGGGCAGTCATTCCTCTACATCTGTGATCGTCATGATAACCCCGCTCCCTAAGAGTCTGGCCCAACAAATAATTGAGGCCAGCTTAGCACCACTTTCAAGTACTGGAGCCAATTTCGGTGGTAGAAAAAGAAAGAACCGGTGCTAACCTGGCCACTGGCCCCGAACCAGCACTGGAACAAGCGCGGTGGAAAAGAGCCATATGTTGTACTTGTGTGAAAGGTTAAATTCGTATTCAAGAATTGTTTGATGACACATCCAAATCTTTCCTTGATTGTAATCCTCCCTTGTCATTTACAACAACGAGATACTCCGGCTTGATTGGCTGTAAAATAAGTTGTGATCTTTGCAGATTGAACGTTAAAAAAAAAAAAAAAAAAAAAAATGCCCAAAAGGAATAACTGCAGATCATCCTTCTTGAAAGCAATTTCTCCTCCACTGTGGCACAATTGGCCGGCGTGCGGATACATCCTGAACAACCGCTGTTCAAACATATATAACCCCCTTACAAAATACCTTGATTTCTTTTAGAGCCACTCTGAAAATCACATTTTCAATCACTCTGGCAGGCTCTCTGTACTGCGCACGTTCAGGCGGGGGGAGAAACCTTCTTGGAAGATGCAGGGAGGGGGGGCGACTGATGAAAATGGCAAAAGGAGTTAAAAAGAGGGCTCTTGAGTGCTATTTCAACTTTGTGAATTTGTCGACTGCGGGCAAACGTTTGTGGCGAAAGGGATCTTTTTTTTTTTCCTCAAATGTCGAAAGAGAGAGACTCTTAACACATGGTGACCTCATTGACTGTCGCATATAAGCTAACTTTAATATAACGTCGACCACTAACTCGTTAGTCCTCATTAGGATCGCGGGTGAGCGGGAACCTTTTCGAGCTGACTTTTGGGTGAAATGTGCAGTGGCCGCAGGTACGATCGCATTCACATGATTGCAACTATTGGTGCAGGCTTCAGCTGTGTCTTAATAGCGAAAGCTAGCTCGCTAGTTGGGGAGGCGTGCGGTTTGACTGTCAAACAGAAAACCCACTATCATTTTCGTCCAGTCTCTTTACGTCAACGAAAAATCGCATTTCGACTTGTCACGGTTTTGTCCTGAAAGAGTTGTAATGAGCTCATCACCGTCGTGTTGATGTCGTCAGCAAAATCATTTCATCGTTGTCAACGAAGAGAACGTGGAGTTACGAACGACCCTTTAATGCAATTTCTTTTTCTTTTATGTGTCTAGTTACAGTACGTGCAAGTTCCATTCTGCAAAGTGCCCGGAATTGTGTTATGATTCTTGTTTTCTGATTAACATGGCAAAAAGGTTTGACAGTCTGCATATTTTCAACATTCATTTTATTGTTGCGTTGCTTAAATTGAAAAACAAAAATGAACATATTACGGAAGAGCATTCCTTGTACTGTAATTGATTTTAATGACCCAAACACTTGGAATGGATGTGTATAATAATGTAAGCCGACACTGTATTAAAAAAAAAAATAATAATAATAATTTTCACTGGGTTGCGCAAATCTATTTCCCCACTGAATGGAGCCTCTCGGTCACAGATGTCGATAGCTTCATCTGGAGTGCGACACACTTAAGATGTGAGGCGCTCAGGTGCCCATTGGCCCGCTCGCGCTCCGTTGAAGCGAAAACGGACATCCACTTTGACGAGTGCACAGGGGCCGCGACCAGTGGTGGGCTTGAAGAATGAGCTCCATTTGCAATGACTACGAGGGTGGCAACAACTTTGTAGCCCTCAGCCCCGCCGAGCTCTGCCTCACACCTCGCAGCTGTCTCTTCTCGCGTCTTCTGCCGCGAAAGAGATCGATGCTCTTGTCTTTTGACGCCAACACAACCATACTTGAGGTGGGGGGGTAGTCGCATATGTGCAAGTCGTGAGTACATTGTGAGTCTTTAACCTTCAGGTTTCAAGCAACTGCCAAGTTACTGTGGCAGAAAACAAGTCAGTCCCTGATAAATTTCCAGCAATTTGACCCGAGTCCTACTGGCTCGCTCAGTTACGTTTTGAGATCTTTAAAAGCTAATCCGTTCCCAATATTGCACGGATGTAACAGTTGCCAATCAATGGTTATGAGTATGTCTAGCACCACATATCAACATTTATTTGTCCACCGAAGGGCCCAAAAAAAGGCCTGATGCAGTCCAAGGCTTGGTACAAATGTCAGCTAGCAAAGAAAAAACATAACGGGAAACCACAAAGGTGCAACTTGGGGATATGTTTTCATTTTTCTTTAATGTAAAAATCCCAAGATAAAAATAAGAAAGGACCATGGGAAAAAAAATAATCCTGGTGTAAAAATGAAAATCATAATCTCCTGAGCGAGCTGGAGGTGACTTCTCAAATTTAGCGAATGGATGGTATGATTATTATTGTAACATTTGTTTTTAGTCACACCCGCTTCCTTGTTCCTCAGTCAGTTGAATCCTTGATTGGAATCGTCTCTGTTTCATGTCACAATTCATGGAGACTTGTTTCGGGAGTTGTCATTCTTTTCCCCAGTCCCCACGCACATTAACGTTTTTGAGTCGTAGATAGTTGTAGAAGCTAGTCAGCGCATTTAACATTTAATCAGGTTGTCGGCCCTGACCTGTCTCGGATGATTTTAATGGATAATCTTATGAAAACTTCATAATAATCTGTTTTTTGTTAGTCTGGTGAAGGGGAATAAAATTGGAATAACAACATCCTGGTTATCTTTGTGCGTACCAGGCCTCAGGATGAGTCTTTGAAATCCCAATTTGAAGGAAAATATGGCAACTATAATGTTACTCAGTTATTCAAAAAAGGAAATGACTAAGAAATAAAGGAAGCTGAACTCATACTCTTGAAGTTCCCTTGTTCTACTAAAACCGTTTAATTTAGCATAATTCCCTTTTTTATTGGTCTATGCTGATCATTGCTTTCATCCTGATATTTCCTCTTATTGCCCTCCACCCCCTCCAAAAAAAAGAGAGCAAGACAGAGACTTGGCAACAAGTTATAATTGCAAACCCGTCTTAATTCATCGAGCTTTGTAGTGTTGCGGAAGCTCTTAGCAACAATAAACAATGCAGCTTGGAGAAGCGGGCAGAAGTAAATTAAGCACTGAATAAATTAAGCATTTATGGGATCATTAAAAGCCAGCAGAAGTGTGGAAAATAACATGCTGATTTTTTTTTTCTGGTGCCCCCCTACGTCCGACTGTACCGCTCAGATAGTGCTCATGCGTGCCAGAAAACCACAACTATTGAAATGAGACACATTAATCAAAATGAATAAAAGATGCACCCCTTCAAAAAAATACAACCAAAAAAAAGAAAATTATTTTATTGGGTCTTGCATAATCTCGAAAGAGAGTCAAAGCCATTTTTACCAATTTAGTTTTGCATTAATGTGACAGGAATTTACTGCCTATGAATTAAATCTTTTAATACCGGTAATTATTTTTGTTATTTTTTTAAGAAAGAAGGTTGTTGTCTGATTGTCACATTTCCCCAGCTGGCTTAGGAACTCGAATACCATTATGCCGACAGATACGGGATGTAGAGGTGTTTTGAGCAAATGTGTTCTTTTCGAAGTGCGTATCAAAGCGGCTGCCCTTCACATTAATCAGTCCCCAGAAACCGCTCTCACTTTTAAAAAGTTAGTTGTTCTAGCGTTGATCTGTACTGTCTTATTTCCTCACGAGTTCCTGTTTGATGGGCCACTGTTTTGTGAGGAAGCCAAAACCATGAAAATGACATGCCGCCAAGTGGAATTTGTTTTTGATGGATGAAAAACGCGATTGGAGCAATAACAATAAAAGTCGTGTTGTTTTTGATGGGTTGGAGCATGATGGGATGGGTTTCGTCTTATCTCCCCTTTGCAGCGTGACTCTCGCTGTTCAGCTCGCGTTGCGCTCATGCCTTCAGCCTGGCTGTCCTGCTCTGGCTTCATTTTTTGACTGAGCAGCAAAAAGCCAAATCATACATTTAAGCCTGTCCTGCGGGGTAGCAGTGGACTCCCCTTGGTAAACAGGTCAAACCACTTGCCTTGGTCACTTGATACACTATATATAAAACTAAGCCCACAAGGTAAAAAAATGAGTGGAAAAACAAATACTTTTTCAGAGCTTCGGGAAAGTGGGCGATAAAAAGGCCAAATGATGAGACAGAAGAAGAAGAGCCTACAACTTACAAAAAAAAAAATCTGCATTTAAGTGACCAGTTGTCGTTATTTAAAATATCGACAGCTTCTTAAAATAATGTCCCAAGTCATGTTTTTTTTTTTTCCAGAAAAAAAAAAACAAAAAAACTGAACTAAATACTGATTGGTTTTAATAATCATTTCATTTCAGAACAAAAAAAGAAAAAAAAGATTATTTTCAAAATATGACTCAGGCTCACTTTAACAGGGTGACAGGATATATTTATCTCCTCAGGTTATTCTCACGCGCCACCTTGCTTCCATTTCCAAAATCTTTTCTCTGCGAAGCAGGATTTTCTGCGACCAAAATAAAATGACAGATGAGACTGGACCGAATGAAAATAAATCAGGTGTCATCGTCTCTCATTTATCCCAAGATGGGACCAAGAGAAACAAGTGCAACATTTTTTGTTAAAAGAAAAAGAAAGATCAGTGTTTATTATTTTACATTTGTCTGTTGATCGAAAGAGAATTTACAAAACTTTTATAAATATGGATCTCTGGAAATCGTTGAGGGTGTAACATCGGAAAAGTTGGTTTGAAGCATAATATTTTACATCTGTTTGTCAAAATACTGCGTTATGTGTAACCAATGCATGGTGTATATATAAAAAAAAAAAGAGGAGGATCTTTATCCTTGTGGCATTCTGGAAAAATGACACTACAGCAGGGGTGGGCAAACTTTTTGGCTCGGGGGCCACATTGATTTCTAAATTTGACAGGTGGGCCGTGTCAGGACAAGATACGGTACATATAAAAAAAATGTATATGTTGACAGTCCATACCAAACATCAAAAGAACAAGTAGTCCCATACCTTTTTTTTTTAATGAGAACAGTGAAACAACTATGGTATATGTCCTGTATGAAGGTTCAAGTATGTGAGCAACATACATGTGTGCCAACACAAGCAACAAAGTGCAACAATATATTGGCCAAAAACTGCAGCAAGCAGTACAGGTATATGACAAAATATAACAAAGTTAGGACTATTTGCTACAAAATGAGTGTAAGAGACCTGGTGGCTTTTCTTTCGACTCACTCATTGTCTCTGACTTGACCTCCCCTCGATCACCACACATGACAGCGTTGCTCAGCTGATGTCGCGTGGCGAACTTTTGAAGCCAGACACGGGACGCTTCGAAGTCTTCTATGCTCATAGTTAGCGCTCTGGGACTCGCTTACTCTCTTTTTAGCGTTCCAGTTTGCGGAAAGTTTTTAGCACGATAGCAGTCAAACCATTCCAGGAAACGTTTATTTACTCGACTGTCCGTCGAGCCGCAAGCAATTCACTCTGGGCATGGAAATAGCCAGAATCGAACTGAGCACAAATCACTTTCTCGTTTTTCAAAGTCTTGTAGATTTGAGTCTTGCAGACTCCAAGCGTCTCCTGAATGTTTCGTATTTTGTAACTCGCTTCGTTTAATAAGATACACTTCACTTTCTCTTCCGTGGCCATTACTGTACCTTTTCGTTGATGAATGAATGAATGAATGAATGAATGAATGAATGAATGAATACTTTATTGTCATTGCACACTTGTTACAACGAAATTTTGCAGGAGCCTCCACCCCCAAAGTGTCGTGAAATCTAAAAATATAAAAGTATAAAAAGTATATAAATACATTGCACTCCCCTGGACTTACACACAATCATATGCACACATTTAAAAATTAATAAAATATTCGGCACTAATTAAGGTACAGTCAAAGTTGTCTTACAAAATGATATCAATCAGGCATTAACATGACAGTATGTGGACTATTTCGGACTCATTGAAATACAGTCGGAGATATCATGAGGTATATAGTAAAATTGCACTCCTCCCCCAGGCCTACATGCCATGATCGACAGGACGTGAAAATGTTCGCAATTGCAGTAAAACTCACTGCAACAAAGAGTCACTTGCATGTCGCTGTTTTGGATCCAATGATAGAAAATAGCGGCGCGGACACACTTATTCCGTTGTATCGAGCGGGAGTTGCTTGAGTTGGCGCTACTGCTGGCTTCCGTATCGTCTCCCCCTCCCTCCCTGTGCTCTGCAACTTCAAGTAACTGCGCCACCTGGCGTTGAAATGCCTGTCATTACAAGTCCAAATGAAATGAATGCAATCATTTATATCGAACCTTAATTGTGCTGTGTAGCAACCTTCGGCGGGCCGGATTAAAAAGCCCAACGGGCCGGTTCCGGCCCGCGGGCCGTAGTTTGCCCACCTCTGCACTACAGGAATCTGTTCCCGTTGAAGTCCAGAGGAGACGGCTCTGTTAATTACAAACGTTGAATGAGTCATTCGAGCGTTGTGGCTGAGTGACAGGACGGTAACCTCACCTGTCCACATCCTGGGTGTACCGCGCCGATCAATGGCATCAATCAGCGGCGGGCCTGACATCGCGTTGCCGCTCCCTAAATGGGAATCTGTCAGGAAGAGGCTCACCGTCGGTACAAGATGGCTTAAAATAACAATCCAAGTAGGAGTGGTTCGCTTATGATTTTATTGTCGGCGGTCAATGTAAATGGCTCACGGCGTCGTCTGCGTTATTTGAGGAACAATACTGCTCATCATGCATTTGCTTAAACTATGTTTGCCTGACCGAATTTAATTGGTGGGTGACCACAGATAATGTGGCGCGCTGATTATAATAACCTCTCTGGGTTACTTTATTGCGGCGGCCAACAATCAGAGGGCATCGTCAGTCCATTGAGCCCGTTAGTGAGGTGGCCCGTAACGCTCACCGACTGCCGAACGGCAGTAATGCCTTCCTACCACGTTGTTTGGACTTTTCGGAACGCGCTGGTGTCACTATACCTACTAGAGCGGTCATAATGGTGGATTGGTGAGTTATTGAATTATTTGCTTCTGCGTTTATCACTAAATATGCGTTCGCTTACGCACAAACGGGACTTTTGGAGTAAGTGTCAGCAAAAGCGCCAGGTGACAAAAATCTCACCTATGCAGCAAACCCTGACCCAGCAAGCCCTTTGGTTAATAAATTAGTTCGAACCAATTTATAAGGGTAAACTCGCGACTCAGAGACACTCGCAAACACCCACGGTGGGGAATCGCAGTTCTTCGAGTCATCCTGCGAGCAGAGCTATGCGGAAATAGATCTGAAAACATCCTCGCCACCTAGATATGTAAAATAGATCAGCATTCCTGCTGTGCTTAACATTTAATCAAGGCCTCATTAGTGATCCATATTTCATCTGTAGCATTCAGCGCTTTGAACACGTTGGATACGAACTGGTCTCGGGAATCCGAAGTAAAAAGGAGCGGTGGGATGGAGGCTCGAAGGCTCCGTGGGAAAGAGAAATAAGATCATGACAAGCCTTCTCAAGGTCGCGTCATCAATAACACCGCAGGTGACCACGTGTGCACTGTTCGACCCTCCAGCCCAGCTAAAATATGATCTCGCCCACCGCAACGTCTGCTTGAGGACTTCAGCCTCGGCAAAGTCAATTAATATTGATTGCGTGGTTGAGCGAGCATGTGCGTCTCCTCTTGTGAACCAAATTACTCCGGAAAAAAAAATTACCCGGAGGGGCGCGCCTCTGGGAGAACGTTGAAGACCATTAGCTGAGCGGCGTGGCAAAATGAAACAAAATCGAGGCAAATAAAGGAGAATAAAAACAACTGCTGCTTCAAGCAGAGGAGGCTCAAGACAAGAGTGGCCGCCAAACCCCGCTGTAATGGAACACACCCGATCGATGGCCCCGATTGGATTTGGCCCTGTGACTTTCACTTCACAACACGAGCGCAATCTTGGGGAAAAGATGAATGTGACAGCACTTTTGTTCACAGCGATGTTTGCGAACGTGTCAGTGTGCGTTTCCCAGGATTGCTGAAACATCACTTTGATGCCCATTGTTTTTGTTTGGATCCGTTCAGTGTGCTGTTAGCTGGAGCTCATTATTAGTCGCCACTGGACAGTAAATCGATCGGATGCAAAATGTACACGTTGCGAACGAGGATGGAGGCAACGTCTGTTTCCTTTTTTGGGCAAAACCTTCTATACTGTGCGCCTACATGAGAAGTAGGAGTACAATGCTAGTTTTTGGTCCAAGTGCTTTTCTACTGCACAACACTTCGGCTTCGGGCAGGACCTTCTCGCTGAGCAGTTTTCTTCCTGCTTTCTCAGGACACGGCAGTAGAAAACGTACGTTCTGAGGGTGGAGCTGATGCCCACAAAAAATACACGATTGCCGCGTTTGTTAGCACCCTCATATCCCACCAACGCTGGATTCACTGAGGATAAGGTCGAGGGCCAACTTCTGGACCGCTGTACCTCATCCTAAACCGTGTCTGCGGTGTTATTTCAACTGGTCTTGTAATCGTTTCGTCAAGGTCAGAGGCGACTGTTAGAAGAGAAACCTAACTATGCTTATGGCATGCTAAATCTGTCACGATCAATCTTTAATTAGCTTTCTATTTAATTAGCTCCATGTCCATAAAATTGAATCTCTGTAAAAGCGGCAAAGTTTGATACTCCGCCCTATCGGCACCTAAAAAAAAACTCAGTGGGGAATGGAATTTAAGTCGGAGCAATTGTGCTTTTTCTGATTTCTAACCATGTATGCCCAAACTATACGACATGACCGGCTGTGATTTATTTGACCCTTTAGCTTCTGGAGGATCAGCTTGTCACGATTTGAACCCCAGCTGGCCAAGTACTACAATCAGTGACTTGTAGTAACTGTTTTTTATGAGTAGGTCAGTGAGAAAGGGTCACGAGTAATCGCCCCCCCCCCCAAAAAAAGGTACATTTATGTTCCACTTTGCAAAAGCCAACTGTCAAAGGCACATAATCCAATTTAGCGTTCTACCCATCAATTTTCATCCAGTCAAATGGAAGCTTTCAGCGGTACTTGTTCAATGTCAACGCAAGATCTTGATTGATATTAAACACTATCCGAGCCAAGATATTGAAGGTCCGGAACCCTGATTAGAAGATGATTGTATGCTTCTCTGTCTGTAGTCGTGACAAGTTATAGAAGTGCAAATGATTCACGCACTGAATGATTCATCAGGTAATACTAATATCCTTGATCGTATCCGCAGAACTCTGCATACTGGGACGGTGTCGCCATCAAACTGCTGTGTTTGGATCGTGTTTGTTATTGAACAGTGACACAAATGATTGAAGCGATTGTGTGTTGCTTCCGAGGTGACTTTGGGCTTTGGTTTCAATGCTGAGAAGGAATGACGCTTGTTTGAAAACGGACTGGGGAAATTCAGTTCGGTTTCTGCTCCATGGAGAGCTTTTGTCGATACAAGTCATCGACGTTCAACATCGACAAAACAAAATAGATGACTTCAGGAGTCTTTGGCTGTTTCCAAATGCTGCATGCAGAACTCTGGAAGATTTTGGAACACCAACAGGCTTGTGAATCTTGTCCAGCTGAGACCAGATTTTCCCAAGGAACAGCAACAAAGAATCCTTCCCCACCAGAATTTTGACCAGTCGTCCAAAGAGTCCTGAGATGCTGATTTCAATCAGGTACCGTACTGTTTGTTAAAACAGAAAGAACCTACAGAAAATGGATTGTTCGTATCCGAAGTCCAAGAGCACTTGCAGAGCTTGCGCAGGATCTTGGTCCTGAACTTTGTCAAGAGCAGAAACTACTTAATGGAATCCTTTCACGGGGGTAGCGATTGCAGCCACTGGCACTGAGTATCTCTCTGCGAAGGCAGCGGGTCATCCGTCAGGACCTGGTTTTGGGACTTGGGAAAGGCCTGGTTCGTGGACATGATGTGGACACGCAGAAAAGCAAAAGCAACAGATCTGTAGGGCCTTGCACTGGTTGCTGTTGAGGCACTTCCTTATTGCTCTTGGCCCCCCTCGCTGATGACACTCTTTGATCCTCTTAAACTCATTACTGTTTTAATAGCATTCCGAATAGAACCAGGAAATATGTTGTTTTTGCCATTCAGCTCTTTGTGCAAAAAGTGCCGAAACATTCAACAGTGAGTCTCAGGCAATCCGATCCTGATAGAATCAACTTTTGTCGCCCCCATAATAAGCTAAGTGAAGATTCCGAAAGGACTCCAGCAACCACAAAACCTCCCTTGGTGATCTTGAGCCACCAACATTTCGGTTAACGGCCAATCTGATTTCACATCTCGCCTGGCAATTAGATATTGTGGCTGTTCACAATCACACCAACGGCGTCCTTTTTTCCACAGCGGAAACAACGTCCGCTTTGGACATAAATCGGACACACTTCTTCATCTAATGCAAGCTAAGTGCTTTTTGAGCGGGCATTCAGATTTGCTTTCGTTGAAAAGGGATGATGGAATTTAAATGCATCCCGGTTTTTGTGCGGCACGAGCAAAGGCGATGGTGTGCCGAGAAGGGGAGAAAGGAGCTTAAAGCCGCTACTGATTGGCTTTTTTTAATTTATTTTTTTTTTTAGACAAACTCTGCAGCACGACAGCGAGATAATGAGCTCCCTTTGATCAGAGGCGCATTGTTGTATATGCCGATGATCATCTCTGAATGTGTGCGTGTGTGTGGCAGCCTGATGAATATTCACGGCGGTGTGTTGCTGTGCTGTCCCTAAGGCGCGTCCGGCTTGTCGCCGCATGCACAGAGGGCTTTGTCGTGCACTGTGACAACCACCACGTGGCGTTTGGAAATGCCTCACTGTATCGTGACGCTTAAAAAAAAAAAAAAAAAATGCCCTTTTCAACGTGGCAAAGGGGTCATGTACGCACAGAAAAGCGCGATCATGGAGTACAGGCTCTCACTGGGGTCTCTAATAGCTTAATATCACTCTGATTTGTTTTGGATGGCTGACACAAAATGATTGTTGCCTGCTAATTGTGTAATAGTCGATCAAATAGTAATTTGCACAGCGCTCATAAACATTCTCCACTTGTGAAATGTGCCGCACTTAATGTTTTGTATTTGTTTGTGCTAATTAAGGAAAATGTGTCCAATTGTGCCGTTCCTGGTTGTTTTATTAATACACTAACGCGCCCCGCGCCCATTTTTCTTGCCCCTGTGGGGGGTAACTGACTGCATTACTTATCTGCTAAATGCAGCTTCTTGCTCTCTTTTCTGTTCCTCCTCGGCAAAAATCATCCCTTCATTTAACGGAGAAATAAAGAGATACATCAAGCTCGGAAGGTACTTTGGCGAGTCGCAGAGCAAAACTTGCTTAATTGTGACGGGAGCCTTTGCGGGAAAAGCAACTTTGCGCCGAGATCACGCTCCACGGATCCAATCAAAGTTTCCTGTTTATGAATACTTAATGGTCATCACTTAAGAAGACGGTGGTCCGCTGAGTCCGGGCAACGAGTCCGACCAAAAGTCTTTGCTAAGCGCCAAGCCCACTCGAGCAAGACCGTCCATCTCCACTTTTAATGTGCATTTAATAAGAATGAAATTGGCGGACGCGTAGATGCGGTCAGAGCGGAGCGATAATGACACTTTGGCTTCCCGGGGAGGTGATATGTGGATGACAGCCCCCCCACCCCCCATCCCAATTCCTAATGGAGCCGTTCCACTGGCATCTGTTAAGAATGCTTCATTGACTTTACAATTAGTAAAGGCCACGCTTCAGCGCCAGTCTGCGAGACCACCAAGTGGGCGAAGCCACGCTGCTTTTTAACACGTTTGTCACAGGACTCGAAGTTTGTCTCTCGGCTTTTGGAGCTGACTTGACATCCGGCCTATTCTTCTTCCCTTGACATCTGTTGTTCACAACGGTTGTGGACGTTGAGGTGATGTCGGTGCATTTTATCACCCTGCTTGCGCACCGCCACCCAAATACATCGAGTCTTCGCTTCACAGTCCAAGTTCTGCGCCCGCGGATGCGACGTACCACAGGTTTCTGAACAGGTCGGAATTGGGTCTAGTCTGTCGCTAAGTTATGCGAACACGTTTGTGATGTCAGACTTACGATAAATATTAATATGAAACGATCTTTTCATGAAGGCAGCAACTGAGCGAGCCTTCTTGTGCTATGAGATGACGTATTGCGACGACAATCTGCTCACTCGAATCATTGTATGCCCCGACCGGCCTAACGAGAGAACCCATAGAGCCCTGAAATTCTTCACATTTTTATTACCCGCTGTGTTAATTCTGTCCAAGCTATTTATGAAAAATGTAAAATTGTAATAAAATCTAAGCTTCAGTACAGGCGGTCATAAGACCAAAACAAAAGGCGTTCATACGGCCTATTAATTCGTATGCCTGGGATGGCGCCGGCTGTGGCGCTTCATGAAATCCTCTCGGTCTCGACGAACAACAGCGCTGATAAATCTGGAGCCCGAGTGTTTGTTCAGTGAAGTGCCGAGAGTGGCGCCGTAACGCCACCGGCACGACTGTCCGGCATGTCTGCCGTCATTAAATCACGTGCAAATCGCATTGGGCTGCTGCTGGGTTGACTGCGCACACACACACACACACACACACTCATTAATGCTGTCTCACTGGTGGCTTTTTTAATTCGATTTTCAATCTTTCCATTTCAAAAGTGTCTCGGCAAAACTCTGGCGAGTTTATCGTGTGTCTCATTCAGAAGTTTGAACGGTGGGTACTTTCATAAACTTTCACATTTGAATCTCAGCAGGGGGAACTCTTGCAAAACCTGCTTTGAGTGTTGCATACCGGAATGCACGTCGTAGCGTTTGTCTGCAAATAGTGGCCATTCATTCGATTAAAATAATCTAATAATGATTTTTTTTATTTTTTCTCTCTGAAAATTGTAATTTATTGCAAGAAATTAATCTGTATTGCAATCAAGTGTCCGATACACCTGATGTTTTTTCTTTTTGTTACGCTTGGCGCTAAAGCGAAGACAAGTGAACCATGTAATAATATGAAAGGTGGTTTCGCCGTCTCTGTTGTTACGAAACACTTTGGCTTGCAGTTTTCTCATCAGAGCCAGTCACAGTTTGTTTTTCAATTTTGTTCCAATATTTATTTATTTTTTGGGGGGGGAGGGTTAAGGAAATTCTTGTCACTCCTATCTCAAGGCATCACCATACATCTATTTCTTGGCCTTTCTTTGCAAATTCATCCCAGATGTGCGCCAGCAGAGGCAACGCATAAGACACCCCCCCTACCTCCCCACCCGCCCATTCCTGGCCCGTTTGTCGGAAGCGGCGCACCGGCACGTCATCTCTAACCTCAAAAATCATTATTACCTGATTAAGTGTGATTAAGAGAAGATCATTAGCAGCTGCATGTCCTGTCCGTAACAATTACCGTGATGGGTGCGTTACGCCCAATGAACTCGCCTGCTGCCAAAGCTAATGGTGGGCGGCGCATTGTTTAGCTCCGGGATGGAAGCTCCACTTGCTCTCGTCCGCCGGAGCACCGCGTCCCGCAGCTGCATGCCATAAATGTGCTAAATTAGTCGACAAGAGATGACATTGAGCATGTTGAGCACCAATTCGACTGCATTATAGACTCGTTGCACAAGTTAATTCTATTACTTAGAATCTTGATTATCTGGTTATTCTCTACTTAATGGGGAAAAAAGAGCTCCATTTTGATTAGTCTTAATCATTTGGTACGTTGCGGTAGACTGCGGCACGGATCTGTAATTTTTGGGGGATCCATCTCACCTACAACCTGCAGATAAATAGATTTGATGTCATGAATATATCTATACATAAAACAAAAATAAGCAAAAAAAACAAAAACCCATTGTATTATTGCACCAGATGTGCTTCAATGCTATTCAGCAGTCCAGCAAGGGATAATAGCAACAACAGCACCACCAAAACGGTGCGCCATTCTTAAGTGAAATTTGCAAAGGGTTTTGCTTTTCACCGCTCCGCACTGCAGTTTGTTCACGGATAGTGTCAGGGTTGTTTTGTCAGGGCGTTTGTGATTCACGGTAACAAGTTTTCAGAGCGGCAGATTTTGTCAGACTAAATCCCCAAATTCATCAGCGCTTAGAAAGTGTCTCCGAGGCTGCCAGCGGACGCAAAGAAAACGTCGGTTTACATCAGCCGAGCCAGTGGAATACGCAAAAAGCTTCCCTTATTTAATTGTATTTTGAAATTGCTTGTAAATGCTCCGTAAATGTCTTCCTAATGCGTTTCTCATATTTGTCTGAGCCACTGCTTCTATTCTTTTATGGAATGCAAATTCTAATGTCTTGCTTATTTACAGCACCCGTATACAGATGCAGCAATAAACACACACACACACACACACACACACACACACACACACACACACACACACACACACACACACATTTGCCTACTGTGGAAAATAAGAATTACTCAGTCCGAACCGGGAGCCTCGTTCATCACTACTTTCACCACAGTATCCAATTTAATCTCAGAGAGAGTTATTGTTAATAGATGAACACAAGACGCACACTAATGTACAAGTAATACAGTGACTAGACACCAAAGTGTCTCTCCGTAGGGAGTCCCAAGACTTTCGGGTTGTAAGAAACGAATTACATTCTATCCTCAAAATGTGACCTTTTTGACACCGTGCCTCAATGACATCACCATATCACCAGCTTATAAATACAACCCAACACATATTTGATGAAATCCAGGACCTTACTGTCCAAACTGGTGGGCAGCACGGTTGCCTAGCAGCTAGCTCAGGTGAAGCTTCGCATCTCAGCCAAAACTGAGCACTATTTTTGTTGGAATGGTGTCGCGTTACTCTATCCACAACCACTCCTGTGTCATATTGCAGTCCACCGAGTCACTCCACGAAAACACGACTCCTGCAGCAGTATTTCGGATCTCTGGAACCAACCTCGAAATCAATCGAGACCTTCCGACGTTTCTTCTCCCATCAGACAAACGGAGCCCGCCGGCCGATTATTCCCACTGCCAATTAACCTCGCGAGCAGCCCCGGTGCGACTTGCCCTGCCAAATTTCCTTCCCACCTGCCCGTCAAGTCGACAGCGCTGATTAGAACAGACAGAAGCACTCCGAATGAGCCAGATATTGTCCGCTAATCCATGTTGGAGCCACCCACAGCGGCAAGGTGATGCGCGGCCAAGATGGAGCGCGACATGCTAATCGCACAATATGCCGTTACAGTAGTCGCATTCCCGGGCGTAGGGAGCTGTAACTAACTATTATTTTAATAACCTCGATGAAAGGCATATGTTGATCAGACTTTTGTGTCCCGAAACATGTTTTTAATGCGTTGGCATTTAGCAACGTTAGCCGCGCTAGCGAGAGCCGTCCGAATACTTTTTCAAAGGCGTTTTGAGTGGACCTAAATGACTCTGCACACTTTGAGGCTGACATTCTGACGCAGTTGCCGTTCCTACTCATCACTTTCAAACAAACCAGGCTTAGTCAAGTGTGTTGTTTTAGCCGGCAAAATGGCAATCGTGATTCTGACGTCACTTTGTCCAATAGACCAAAAACTATGGGGAAAGATTTGTCTAAATATGGAAATCACATCTGTGAATGATAATTGATTTGGTGAGCTTATCTTAACATCTATCATGTCCAAAAATGTTGCATAACTAATGTTTAAAACTGTTGTCTTGTTTGTGAAGTGCATTTTGTCTAAAATATGGGGAGCGATCTGTCTAAAATGTCACTCATGTTTCTAGAAAGGAAAATAGTGTGCTGCTATGTGTTTAAATTTAAGTGTAAAATGTTGATTCTCGAAAAATGAAAACCAGTTGGCCGTTTTTTGTATGATGATGATAACCATGCAGAAGTGTTCGCTTGATTGGGTTGTTGGGTTGAGATCTTGGGCAGTTAAGCAAGACTTCCTTGATTGATTTATTTATTTATTTATTTGGACCACAGTGTTCTTACAAGCGTGAGCACTACACCTGCGCTCTTCGGTCCTGAAAGGAGGCACGTCCTGTCGCAAGGACGCCGGTATCGACTCCGTAATGAACTCGTGCCTGTTGGAGCGCTCCCGCAAAAGACGAATGGGCTCTTCGTGCTACATATCGTGTTGTCCTTTCGCTTGATTAATTGTCTGAAAATCACCCTGGTAATGATGCATTACGGGCCCGCACTTTGTTTGGTTTGGCTTTCAAGCTGCTTTAACTCTGGAAGAGAGTTTGCTCGCGGCATCCCTGTGTCAATACACAAAAACACCAAGCCTCGAATGCAACAGAGACAAAGCCTGCATGGCTTTGTCTCTGTTGCATTCGAGGCCATGCAGGCTTTGTCTCTGTCGTGGTTTTGTTGTCGAAAGCGCGCAAGGCGGCTAATAAAGTGATCTGAGGACTGGGGGTGCGCCATGGTGCCGGAATGCTGCGAGAAATCTGATTCGTGCTTTTCATGCCCTAAGCCTCTTGTCTCAAATCTCGCCCACTGGTTGTGTAGGTGTGTTAAGGTGTGAAATGCGCTTTTCCATCACTTGGCCAGCATTCCGCATTGTTGTTGCCAGCAGGAATTGGAGAATGCGCTTGGCGAGATCTGGCACAATCTTCTGTACCCCGCGGTCGCTCGCACAGCGGCTTCTGAATAACAGATGTTGTCGCCGTGAGAAATCGGCAGCGGCGCGGGGGCCGTGACATCGCCGTTTTGCGGCTGGGAACAATGACGTAGCCAACAATGGACATGCTGTCATGCCACTTAGATAATTGCGGTTGCCGAAGGAGCAAAAAAATTAAAAAAATGGCATATATTCTTGAAAAATTCATCCGGGAGCCAGTTTCACATACCAATGTGAAATTTGCTAAGCATGAGTAGAAAATATTCCTGAAAGGGTTGAATAAGAAGCTACAAATATTTTGCTGACTTTGTGAGTCCTGGACTCAAATAAAAATATCAGTAGCGTGTAAAAAAAGAAAAAAAGTGGGAAATTATTTTTGGGGGGTATTCAATCGTTTGAAAATGTTCAAAATGTATCTTTTGGGTTGTTATTGGAAGCATTCACATCAGTATTTTACAAAGCAAATACGGCTAGTTACGTTCAATGGCTGTCATCGTGGGCAAAGTACGTGCAGGTCTCGCTATTTATTTAATTTATACAGGAAGGATTTAGCCTGTTGCGCATTCCACCTTCTGTGGTTGGAGCACCTTAATTTTTGATGTCCTGATAGGAGCATGACAAGATGCACTCGCGACCGCAGGTACGGTTTTGGCGAAGCAGCATGCGGCTCATTATCCAAGGCTGTTGTCGAACCTCCCGTTCCAAAATAACTGTCAACTAAAGTGGGACAGCATCTGCTGTGTTATAAAATAAACTAGAAACGCAGCTTCAGTAATATAATTTTTACATACACGGTTGCTTTATGGACGTAATTTAAATTGTTAAAAAAAAAATCATCATCATGTTTGAGAGAGCCACAAGAGGTCCAAAGTGTGCATACGTGGAGCAAAAGAGCTCATTTCAATCCATTTCGCGTTATGAGAGGAATATTTATTCATTTTATTTTTTTATGTGCCACTGAAAGGTTTAAATGAGGTTAAAAGTTTTGACTGTATCATGCAAATTAGCTTCTCTTAGATTTCATTGCAGCCCTCCAACTCCATGTAGGCGAAGAGGAAGGAAGTGGCGTACATTTCGCCTGGGTGCAGATCCAATTAATTATCCCCACAGGAGGCAAAGGAAAGAGAAACGTGTTGCCTAGAAAAGTGTTTCGCCTGTGAAAGACCCACCCCCCCTCCCCCACCCCCATCCACAATCCCCAGCAATTGTGACTTTTTGCTGGAGAGGCAACAAGGATGACGGCTGCCAAAAAAAAAAACTGTGAGAGTAAATGTTAATTTCTTTCCTATCATATTTCTCCACGGGATCCAATTTCAGTTTTGTGGTGGGGAGCGAGCAAGTTGAGCGCAGGCTGACGTTCGTGTTGAAGAGCGACGTGTAGTTTCTTCCTTGCTTTCATACGCTTTCGTATCGTAGCAGCGCCGAAGACAAATTAAACTCCCTGCAAAGTCATTGCAGTGTTTTTTTTTGTCAGTGTGGTGGTTTTCTGGTCACACTAACTGTAAATCACACCATTTATTCCCAGGATTCTCTATTCCCTTTGTACAGTAGAGAGTAAACACCCACAATTGTCCGTGGGGGCGGTTTGGACCTAGCCCGGCCGCAAATGGGGGGAAAAAAAAAGTGATTGACGCCCCCAAAATATTTCAAATTCATTTTAAACCATAAATATCCCAAAACACTTCCATATAAAGTATTTCAATATCATTTTTAATTACACTTTTGAAAAAGGCTTGCAGATTTGACTTTGACTTTGCCTATGAATGTGCGTATTGTTGGCATCAAGCTGAAACCTCCTATGTTACAATTTGATACATTTCATATTTTTTCATAAATATGCATCGTATTTTCCGTACTATAAGGCGCTTTGGAGTATAAGGCGCACCTTCAATGAATGGCCTGTTTTAAAACTGTTTTCATTAAAGTGCGCATCGCATAACAAGGCACATAGAATAGAAGCTATAATAGTGGCTGCAGTTGCGTTATGCATCCACTAGATGGAGCTATGCTAAAGGCAATACAATGCAGTTTATTTATATGGAGCTTTCACAACCGCTGTAGCTGTAACAAAGTGCTCTACACAAGATTTAAAAGATTACGTTCAAGAAATCAGAATATGATGATATGATCCGTATATGTAGAAGGTGCACCGTCGGATTTTGAGAAAATTGAATGCTTTTAGGTGCGCCTTATAGTGCGGAAAATATGGGATACATTACTATTGGTCAGTCTACATCTGTGGGTGTCGTTTTAACACATTTTTTACCGTTTTGGGTTTTTTTTTTTTTCAATTTGGGGGGCAGGGGCCTCCTGAGAAGTGATGATTTTGGAGGTACAAGGATTCCACCTGATTCCAATGATAGGGTGATAATTTAACATCAATATGTATTACGATAGACACGATCATTATTAATCAAAATATGTTCGATAGAAATAAAATCTGAACAAAAACCACGCCACAAAACATTCAAGTGTACGGAGGCTTTAGGGTGCATCTCATTTCTCTTTCAACTATGTTGTGTTCCTGCCAAAGCCGATCAGGCATGTTGGAGGAGGGAGACATCTAAAAGAGGCCGGCCAGAGGTTCCCGAAAACCGGACTTGAGCACCCTTGCTTTATATTGACCACTTTATTGCTACTTGAAGGAAGATGACATTGATTTGATGTGATTGCCCATCAGAAGATTATGCCACTGGAGTGGCAGGCGTGGAGGAGGAAATAGACGTGAGCAGGTGTAGCGGGTCAACAGACGTGTTAACATGAGTCAGTTAGACGCGCCGCCCACCTGTGACGGAGAGACGATTCATTTCTATTTAACAATCGCTGGAGACGAAAAGGTCATCGGGCAATATTGCTGCCGGGACGAGGCAGATGGGACGACTTTTAAAAAGAGCAACGCCTGGGAGTAAAAATGAGAGTTAGTGGGCGGGCCATAATACACTTTTGCAGGTTGATTTCCCATTAAAAAAAAGTGGAGGGGGGGGGCTCCCTCTGGTGCATCAATAATAAGTATGAGATTACTTTTGTTTAACCTTTCCTTAAACCTCAATTCAACTCCTACATTTCCATTAAAAAAGCAAATTATCTTTGTTTTTCCCAAAGCTTTCAGCCAAATCAATCACTTGGTGTGATCCTCCTGCAGGCGGCGACGGCCACAGTATTTAATTAACAGTGAATGAATTCGGAGGCAAACCGCTGCTTTTCCCAAACATTTTTACAACCGTCTCCAACTAATGTTTCGATAAATAATCCCGATGTACGGAATAGTCGATACCACAGCAAGTCATTCGGCAGTCACATCTCTGACACCGACAGACACTTAACAGTCCATTACGGTAAACATCATGGGCATTTAGTCGGATCCAAAAGGCTCCCGTTCGATGTAAATAAGTGTAATTATGGTGGTGGATTCTGCCATGTGCGAGTTACAATTGCCCGCTAACTTCTCCCATTTACAACCTGGAATAGCACGCGGCTACGCTGTTGGGCGAAAAGCTCATGAGTAAGTGCAACACTGTGTGAACTGCGCCAGCTCGACCCATGACCCCAGTTTAACCTTTTCATCACACCTCTCTGGGCCTCCGCCAATTGACTCACATCTTTCCGATATATATATATATATATATATATATATTTCTGTTCAGCTTGTTAGTTTTTTTGGGGGGGTGTGCGTGATAGGCCCTTGAATGTTACTGGTTTCAAGACATACTGTCGTGGTTTCAGAAAATCACACTCTCAAAACCGCAAAAACCTTCCATCACCTGTATGAGCTGTCTATTGACATCCACGTAGCCCGATCCAAGCCCTGCATTGAGATGAGCAAATTTGGAGACCAAAAACAAATGCTGCAATCGATTCATCAGCGTCACAAGTTGTGGCTTCGTGCGAGGTCATTTCCTCCTGTTGGAGACAAACTTGACCCAACTGTGAAGATGCATTCGGCGCAGGTGGTGCAATTCGAAATCGCAGCATTTGTTCGCACACTGATTGAATGCCCTGCCACCACTCATTTTTACCATTCGTGTCAGCCATCATTCCAAATAAGTCGGATTTGTATTTTGTCAAAATTCCCTGCAGTTTGACTTGCGTGGGCTCAATCCTGCGTCACCCTTTCAAGGACTACAATGACAAACCCAAATAGTCCCAGGAGGTACCCTCTCTCTCTCTCTCTCTCTCTCTCTCTCTCAATTGCAATGTAGCAGCCTAAAATCTCATCTTCTGCTGTTATGACAGCTCGAGAAGCAAAACACACAGTCTGCGTGCAGCTGCATGTTTTTACAATGGAGGTGGGGGGGGGCAAAACAAACAAAATCACATCAAACAGACCTCAAAGCATCTGGGAGACAAGCTGTGGACATGTGATCGCAATCACAGCGAACAGTCTTGGGCATAATAACTGCTCGGATAGCTTCTGTTGCTCACAAAATGCTTCTTGAAGTGATGGGGTATCTGTCCCAGAGCTGGATGAACAAAGTCTTCGTGCAGGGAGAGGCGACGGGTGGGCGACGGGTGGGATGCCTGATTGCACCGCTGGTGACCATGAAACTGTCGTGCGGGTAAACCAAAGAAAGCCATCCATCCTCTGTGCAGGTTAGCCTTCGACCTTGTTAATCAATAAAAGATGAATCGGCACCTATCTCGATTATATTGAAAAGTAGACCGATTCGATTTTTATACCATTGCATAATGGTATCTACATTCTTTATTTGCGATGCAGGAATGTCACCAAAAAAAACAAACAAAAAAACGGGCCACTACACACCTTTTTTCTTTTTTTTTTTTTTTTTTTTTTACATCAGGCAACCTTTCATACCAGCGTGTGTGCCAAGTGAACCAGTCGTTCGAACGAGAGTCAACGCCGTCTCGAATGTTCTTGCGAAGCTTGGCGCGTTTCCCAGTCATCTGTGTGTACTTCATTAGGTCTTGCATGGTCCAATTGATTTTGACGATAATGGCTCATATATTGTCTATTTTTCTCTTGCATTCATCCAAGTATAATTAATGTGTGTAATTAAGAATCCCATTACACGCGAGCAGCTGTTGTTAGCGTCACGCCGATAATGGACTCAGATCGGACGGAGATAAATTTGCTTTGTTGATTAGGTTAGAAACTGCTCAGATGTTTGGTTATGACTGCTATTCTCGTGATTTATGGACGCAAGCCGTCAACAGATGAGAGCCCCTGATGACAACATCGGAGCAAAAAAAAAAAAATTGTCCAACGGGACCGCAGTTGGGCGGCGGATGCTTGCCGAACTTCACAAGCGGGCTGCCACGGAACGACTGTGATGCACTGACCCGGCCGACTCTTGCAATTATTGTAATCAAATAAAAGCGTGGCGCTGCCAACTGCTTGGAAAGTGTCTAACTAAACCCGTTTATGGATTAATTTTTTTTTGCTATCGAAATTAAACAAAACAGACCCAGCGAGTGACTTCCACTGTGCACTGAAATGCAAAACAGATTGCAAAACCGTTTTGCCTTAGTGCAGTCATTTCAAGTTTGTGCTCATTGCTTCTTAGGGGGTCATGTTTGATTGACAGCATTGCTTCTGAACAGAGAAATTTCAGAAAAACAAACACTGCGGTGGTTTCATTTCGCGGTGGGCCGTAATGACCTTTCTTAGCGTGCTATAAAGCATACAACCTAGCATTCAAAAAAGTGCTTCATTCAAAAGTCATAAGTCACCCTTTCACAAATGCAGAGGTCAAATCCTGCCACAGTTTCTGCACCTCGAAAATGCATCATCGTAACTCCTGATTATTTGATTTTGGAAGTAATAGTTACTTTACTAATTACTTGGTTTTGAAAGTAAGTACAGTGGTACCTCTACTTACGAATTTCTTCACTAGAAAATGTAAGTAGGGCGCGTTTTCCATGTAAATGCCCTAATCCGTTCCAAGCCCCCCCAAATTCAGACAAATGTTTTGTAAAGCATAAAAATGCATCAAAATATGGAACAAATACATGTTACAATTAAATTATTGCACAATAAATGAGAGTTGTGCATTATAAAAAAAAAACAAAGAATAAAGAATATTAATATTATCATTTAACTTTTAACTGCGTCCTCATCGTTTTTTGCCCTCTTTAGTTCGTGTTCTCTATCAGAAGTGGTTTTTGCCTGGCGTTTTGTAAATTTCCTTTGAAAATATCCAAGGCAAACATCGGGATAGTGAGCGATCGCCCGACTGGTGAAGACTTTTTCTGGGTGATTCACATTTACATAAAGCTATCGGAACGCCTCATTGCCCGAGGGGCGAATGACGAGGATGCTGCATACGGTAGAGGTCATTCTTAGCCAATGGGATGCCAGGATGATCCTCGGGAATAGCCAATGGCAGAGCAGTTATAAGTATGATGCGTTCAGGAAACTCACAGCTGCGACTAGCAGCCCATACTGTATTTTTACCTTTCGTAAGTAGAGGCAATATTTTCCTGTTGAGGCGTTTCATAACTTGAAAATTTCGTATGTAGAGACGTTCGTAAGTAGAGGTACCACTGTAAATGATTTCACTTATGTCCATTCAAACACAACTCTTCTGCGTGCGATAAAACATTTCCTAGTTTATCACCTTCCATCTTAAATATCCCAAGAGCACACGCTGGGCCTTTGTACGCAAATGGGAAACGTTTGTGTGTTGACTCAGAAAAGGTTCGCCGCCACTGTCACGCTCCGCCGCGTCACAGCGCACGGCAGTTTACCGCTGGCCAAGTGGTGCGCTGACAGCGTCCCCAAATCGGTGCACAAATACAATTATGCCGACTTCAAACGGGCAGTGGGAGTCGGGAGTCTGTGGAAACGGCGCCGGACTGTTTTCCACAGTGGGAAGTTGCTTCTGCTCGGATGGTTTGCTCCCGTCATAATTGTGGCACACAACAGGGAGTAAAACGGGAAAGCTGACAAACGTTCATTCTGTTTTTTGGTCACATTTCAAGGCAGGTGATTATTTTTGAAAAGCAACGTCAAATTACTGAATCAGGTCGGGAAGGCCACGTCAACCTGAGTACAACACATCAAGAATTTTGACTTTTTTTTTCTTTGCGTCTTCCTTATGAAGGTCCTCTAATCTTTTCGCTATCACTTATTCCTCATTAGGTTGACGACTGGGCTGGATTAAACACGTTTCCTCCGATTGAGGAAATATAATTTGCGCTGATGTGGATGACGGTAAAAAAAGTCGGTCATTTTTTGAGGAATTCAGCTCATGTCGGCCTTTTAATTTTAATGATGGGGGATCAAAACGCGTCAAGGACTGTTTTGTACTCATCAAAAAATGAAGTTAGTGATTAGTGACTGCACGTGCGTTTTTTTGGGGGGTTGCGTCAAAAGGCGAACGTAACAGATAATCAGGGAAATGCCTGCAGATTCCTCACAGCTAATTAAGAGTGTGTGCGATTTGATTAATGACGCACCATCGCACACGCAAGTGCTGAGTGTCCTCGTTCTCTTATCGGAATCCCACCTGCTCTCTGAATTATGACGATGAAAGTTTGTTGTTTTTTGTTGTTGTTTTTTTAAACATCCTCTGCCTCTTTCTATGGAATGTTTGACAGTCATCATGTAGGGAGAGCTTAGAGTGAGTCTTGAAAAAAATGCGACCATGTCCTCCAGGGATGCTTTTGGACCTTGGAAAAAAAAAATGCATGCAAAATAAAAAAACGTTTTCTTCGGCCTTTATCAATTCCCTTTCATGAATCTTTTAAATTCTCTCCTGTGAAATATTCATGGAGTGCTTCCACTCCCGTGTCTCGTAAGTAAATATTTTCACTTATCTTTCAGATGCCGACGTCATGTTGGAGTTGCCGTCTTATATACGCACATATTTAAGTGGATTAATAGCTCTAAAATATCGCAGGTTTTTTTGTTTTTGGTTTTTTTTTTCCACATCCGGTCAAGTTTGACATTCTGTCAATCATCTCTGAATGACACTGCCTGGAAAATGAGTCAGGACACAGGAATATCAGTCTTTTTGGGGGGGGAATCACAGCAATCCTATTAGCCATAAAAAGCGATTCATGGAGAAAAATCATTTTAATAATTTAAACCGGATGTGAGCGATGATCCGAAAGTTCTTCATCATTTCAAACAGCATTTAAAGAAATGCACCGAAAGTACAGCGATGGCTTTTGCCCGCTGAATCACTTCCTTGACACACTAAAGTACTACTTTCCTGTTTAGACAGTGCTTTGGCAACATTTTGTGGCATCTTCGGGTGGAGACAGACATGCTACACTATGTACTACTCTGCCCGCGCAGAAACAACTCGAGTTGCTTCAGTTTAGCTAGTAGATTTTCTTCTCAATTTTCCTGCTGTTTTGCTGTTCACCATTGAACGTTCTCTGCATTAACGCAGTTCCATACAGACGTCTGCGGAAAGTGGACTGGATCACCCCAACCACTTCATTCCCGTGTTAAGTGTGCTAGCTGTGTCAGTCTTCGGTTAGCTTCGCAATTAGCATGGCTTCTCCGTCTTTCCTCGGAATCGCTTCGTGAGTCAAAACAGAAGTGGAACTTATTTGCCGCCTGGGATGTGACAATGACTGACCTAGTAGTGACCGCGCAGTGTTAAGCCACAGCAGCAGCCAGCCGAAGCTCGTTGCTACTTGTAGCTAGCTGGCGCAGCATAATGAGCACCGAGGTTCTCAAACCTCGACCTGCAACTGGCGCGTTTCTCCATTTTAACGCGTGCCCAGCAAAGCTTTTCGGGACCGTCTTAAGCGGTCAGTGTGTTTTGATGTGGCGTAAAATGCTAATTTTGTTTCGCAAACCGCTATGCAAAACTGCTTATCCAAAATCCAACATATGATACCAATGTAAAACCAAGTAGTTGCTTCCTCAGACCGTTCCTGGCGAATCATTATCATTTTGCACTGAGAGCAAATTGAATATTTTCGACCTGTTCTTCCAGAAGATCCGCAGTTTGAAAATAAATGAAAATCCTCAGATGACTCCACTGCCATACCGCGCTGGTCCTGAATAATTATTCCAATGACATTTGCTCTCCCCCATGAAGGTAAACACTGTCAGGAGATTGAAAGAGAACGTAAGCGCACGGCGAGGACGAGTTTGAATGAGACCTGGAACATTCTGTCGCTGACCTTTTTCTAATTGAGTGATTCCAAACCTTCCAACGGTCGGAAATTCACATTTCCGTACGCTGCTTTTAATGAGTGAAGTGCGCACCAGCTCCAAGTATATCTTTTCCAGATAGGATTTATTTTTCTTTTTTGTCAGAGCAAAGAGAAAAACACATTTAAATTGTATACTGTATAAACCGGGAGTGGTCTCGAAGGTCAACTTTTGTTCTGATTGCTATTATACCGACGATGTGATTTGTCGACTTTGCGGCTATGCGACAGGTGGAGACCACAGAAAATTGCATTTCAGCATCAAACCCGCTCGGCAGCGCACCCTCGGGTCTATTTGATGCTCACGGTAGCAAATTCTTATCAGCGTGACGCCTCTTGGCCAAACAGATTTGTGGGATTACTACATTGTACAAAGTAAAGCAATGAGGACCCACCCCCCCCAAGAACCTGTTTGCAAAGCTCTGATGAGAATACCTAAGAATAAATCACACAGCTCTTCCCTGCTACTCAAGAAATCCCTTATTAAGATAAGATATGAAAACCTTTATTAGTCTCGCAATGGAGAAATTCCCAATTCACAGCAGCAAAGTTATGAAAGGAAGAAGGAGAACAACAAAATATCGGAGCTGCTGGAAAGGCAGCCACTCTCGCGGCGCCATCTTGAAGTCAAAAATAACAAAAATAACACAACACAACACATAGGACACAGACAGTCGTGAAATCTTCACCACTTTCCTGCATAGACTTTGTTGTCTGAAGCGGTTATAGATGAAAGAGGAGAGGATCAAAGTGTCCTTTTACCAGTGGATCAGAAACGTCATGCCGAAAATGTGCACACGTCTGCTACAAGCTAAGTTTTGAAAGCAAACACAAAGTTGTAGCGTCCATTGACAAAAAGAGATTAGTTCACTTCTCCTGTCCCATGTAATCCGCTTCAACTCCAAGCCGCGACTCCCGGTTCCACATGCGCATTGGCGCTAGCACTAATGCTCCTTTCTTCTCATCGTCGGCTCCTCAATCCTTGCATCCATCCAGCCGCAGACCGTTCAACAGCACCGATCTCTCCGCTGAACAAAGCGGGGCTGTGAAAAATGCTGCCCATTACAGGCGCAAGACACAAGCGCCCCGGAGCTGTCCGGCAACGACAGTCAAATGGCGCAGACATTCTTCCAAATCAAAAACCGTGCTGGCATACCCATGCTGCCGAGAAGGCGCAACCACCAAGCACCGAGTCTCCTCCTTGATGAATGTCCTGGCCAAAAAAATGCTGAAAACAGTCCACCTCAGGTCCACACGACGAAACAACAAACACAAAGTGACAAAACAAACAAACAGAAAAACAACAAAAAAAGCAAGGCTCATGAGAGCACTTGCCGACGGCTGCCTACTCGGGCGCCATCTTGGACTTCTAGGACTATTAGGAGATATATTTGTTTTTGCTTCTTTTTGTTGATCTCTTCTTCTTCGGGCATTCGGCGGGGGGACACCCTGAGCAGGTTGTCAGCCAATCGCAGGGCACACTGAGGGAAACGGTAACTAAAATGTGGCCCGCGAGAAAAATGAGTTAAGCACCTCTGCTCGAAACGGTCTTTGATATTAATAATGGGCGGCCATTAGGTTTGTGAAAGTCTAAATTGCCATTGACATTTCCAAACGCATACGTGATCAAAGCAATGTGATCATTCCCGCGGTCTGGCTGGCGGATGACACAATAGGTCCTCTTACGCATTTTTTCAGGAACTATTTATACGAGTTTTTCTTTCTTTCTTTCTTTCTTTTGTTTTTAAGCTGAGTATGTGGAGTTTTCATCTCAATGCGGGCGTTCTTTTTCCATCCGCCTCCTTTTATAGAAAGTAAGAGGTTTGAGGTGGAGACGGTGCAATAAGCCACGGGGACTGCTCTTATCTGTGACCTTTCTCAAGGCCTCCGCGCGCAGATTCTATCGACTCCATGGGTAGCGGGGAGCTTACATTTGAGGTGCAATTGTTTCAAGAGAGATATATATCTCTACATCTATCGATATATAGATAGATATTTATTTCAGGAAGTGGGCTCGTTGTCATCAGTTTTATTTATTTCACCTTCCCGTTGAGCTCTTTTCTACTTTATATTTCAGGGTCGGTAAACGATAGCGAGCGCAACAAATAAAATGCAGCCCTCTGTCTACACTGTAATAGCAAATAGTAAACCTTAACAAAAATAACAAAGCAAGTTGACTAGATTTGAGTCAAAATGTTGAGTTTACTATCATTTTTTTTTAAAAGTGTGAGTTACATCAAAGTAGCACTAGCCCACGGAAATAGTATTGTTCTAGTTCATTCAAAAAGTAGGAATTGCCATTTGCAATAATGAACAGATGGTGGCGATGATACCCCCTCATGCAGCTAAATTGCGCCAAAGAAGTAGCAGCAGCCGCACCAATTTGAGAACCATTGCTCGTCTCACAAATTCAAAAGGCATATCATGCTCTGCCCAAGTTTAAAAAAAAAAACAGTGGGGTTCATATCATATTGCTACAGATGCTTTCAGCCTTAAAACAGGCATTTACAATGTATCTGCAGTATGTCAGGTTGATGTTTTTATAAAGAAGGAGAAAACTGTCCCTCGCTGAAATGAATAAATTCCATCCTTTTTCCCCCCTCTATAAAATAACACTTTACTGTCATTGTTATCAGTTACTCGGAGCGGTTTACTTGTGAGGAGAGGGGGGGGGGGGGTCCCCCCATTGACATGGTAAGCAGAAGAAGGACATGGAAGCAGAAAATAAGCAGCCGGATGAGGAATAAGCGGCAAGACGTTGAGGCCTATTTACTTATTTATTTCCTCAAAATGATTGGCTGTGTTTTGTGGCCCCGGGTTTTGATAATCCCGTCGTCTTAATCTCCCCTTTCTTTTGTGCCGAGTAAACACCTTCATTACACGGACCCGAGCGGGCTACTTCCTGATAAAAATGGAAATGAAACGTCGACGAGAAGCCGTGCGCCACACAACCGTGTTGCCGTCCACGCATGATTGCTGTGCGGGATCACCTTGACGCGGTCCCTTTGTTGAACACTCCATCAAAATGGAATTTTGCTCTTGAAAGACGGGTTTTTATGTAACTAAACCACGATTGGCTACTTCATTGCCTCCTCGCCGCAGGAAGCCATTTTGAAATGATTGTATTTGGTGTGAACATGAGCAGACCAAGAATACCGCGCTGAGAATCGTAACCAAAAAGTAACAGAAATGAAGTCATCAAATAAATAAATTAATTAATAAATAACAGTTGGCGACTCTTTGCCACAAACCAAATGATCGGCTGGTAGGTACCTGTAAAGTAAGCTCTTATATTTGTGTGTATTTCTCAACACCCTATTGTATTACTTGACCTTGCTTTTCTGTGTTCACATAAAACTTTCCTCACACACTATCTGCCACACACATTCCATCGCAGCCAAAACACGCACCCACACACCACATCACACCAGTACCTTTCCATTGTTTTGACTGCGCATGCTCTACACAAAATAAATGCACTCTGCAGCGGCGAACCGACAGGAGATCTTGTGAGCCGAGGCACTGGAACATCGTGCCTCCTTGTTCTTCCCTGCTGCAGCAGTCTAAAACTTTATCTCGGTGTGCTGCCTGTTCTTTGCCCGGTCGGCCAGGCCTTTTAGACCCAACATTTCATTGGTGCCGAAACCCGAATCTCGACTGGGCGACCGACCGCCGCTGGTCCGAGGACTCCAAGAATCTGTCGACAGCGTCTCCCCTTGAAAGGAGAACGGGCCTCCTCCTCCGGCCCGGTCGATCGCCCGGACGACGATTCCCACCGATCCAGGCTGACCTTGGCATCCAGGTATTGCATCTTAATTACTCGGAAAAGGAATAACGCTAAAAGTAGGTTATAAATTGTTAAAAACTAAATTCGAAGTAAAGGGAATAAGGGAGTGAGTGGGACCCAGCGCTGAAAGGGCGTTGGCCCTGAAATGAGAAATGAAATACAAATCCTATAGGTTACATAAAACTATCCGCACTAGCCAAGAAAGTATAAACTCCGGTTGATTGAAATACTTTGAAATGACTTTGATATGTCCGAAAGGTTATTAAAGTTTCTATGGTTCGGTAAAAGGGTCGAGGAAATTAAACGCTTTCTAAGTACGTAATAACTTAGGCGCCGATAAAAGAGAGAAGGTTCACTCACTACTATTCCGCAAAATAAATAACATTAAACAATTTTTCACATTTGAAAACAATAGAAGAGTGAATGCGCATGCGATTGTGTGGGTGTGAAAGGCTGTGAGAGGCTGCGAAAGACTGCGAGTGTGAGTGATTGATTGCTGACCAAAAGACTAGTTGTAAAGTTTTGGGCATTATTTTTGTATTTTATTTGAGGCATAATGGATCAGGCTCAGAGAAAAGAGTTGGAAGCCGATCCAGATGTGAGATTTATGGAAGACGTTCAGTTGAAGGTTCTGAAGTTGCGAATATTGAACTTGAATAATTCGCTCGGTTCGATAGTAATAGTGATTATTCAATTCGGCGCAGGTACGTAACATTTTGGTTTGAAAAAACATACCGGAGCAAGAGTGCGACTTCCTGTAAATTCCGTGAATACTTTTGGTTGTTGCTAGACACCAACATGGATGCGAGGACATTCATTGACTCCTTGCGATTAAACATGTCGCAACGGGCGACAGTGCGCCAAGATGAAGAAAAACGTTCGTCAAAAACACGCGATTAGCTGGGATAGATGATGATGGACCGATACGGGTTGTGCAAGTAATTAATGATTATGGCGCCGAGGAAACCAAAACACCAAAAGTCCTCGGAAAAAAACAAACAAACATAGAAAGCCGTCTGATTCCTCCAAATTCACTTTTGAGGAACTAAAACTTTGAAAGAGGGTAGATGTTTTCGTTGTGGCGCAAAAGGCCACGTAAAGCGACTATGCAGACTTAGACAGAATGAGGAGGCGAAAAAGAAAAAACAACAGACCTACAAGCGGCTTCGGGATCCTCAGATTTCAGGCAGTTTTAGGGGTCCTGCATTAAAAAGGCGACGACACATTTGTTTCTGCTTTGGCGGGCGAAGTGTCGGAATGTGGTGAAGTCCAACAAGGACCGATCAAATCAAACTGCCCTGAGTCTGGAGGGGCCGAATTGACAATAATGAATGAATGCTTGTCGGTGGCAAATACCAAATCGATAATGCGACGTAATGATATATATTTATTCAAGAAGCAGGATAAATTTAGTCTGACGGTGATGTTTATTGAACTATGTTTATCAAAATATGAGGGTTAAGTTTAAAGATAAATAAAATATATATGAGTAATGATGATAATTCTGTATTCTGTATAATAAAAGGAGAGAGACCGATAATCATACTAGTGATGAATGGCATTCTGTTGGAATTCTTATGTGACATTGGCACATGTAGAACGTTTCTTATTAGAGAAAATAGACACTAAAGTGAAGTGAGCAGTGTAATGAGTAGTCAGAAATTGTTTTCTGATCTGGGAATATTATTTGTGTTTTTTTCTCTTATAGCCTATAATATTTGATATATATGATGATGTTTGACGGCCTCGATGAGGAGCCAGAATGTAGGGACAAGAGAAAAGGCGTTGAGGATTCTTCAGTCCCCAGAGAGAGGGGGCTGGGAGGATTGGGTGCTCTTTTGAAAGTAAAAGTGTGAAGAGAATGATTGTTTTAGGTTCGAGTCAACTTGTATCCAGATGTGCTCTTTGCGTGCTGCAATTTCTCTCCTCTCAATCACAGGGGGGAGAGAAAAGCAGTCTTGACCGCTTTTCTGCATACACTTTGTTTTTGAAGCAGTTGTTGACGAAAGAGGAGAGGAACAGTCTCCGTTTCGACAGAGGATCAAAGATGTCATGCTGAAAATGTGCACCTGTCTGCAACGGGCTAAGTTTGAAAGAACTCAGAAGCTGAGATTTGTTCTCAGGTGGTGAGTACTGATGGTTCGGAAATTGAAAGAAGTAGCGAAATAAGTAAAGCGAACATATGGTTTAAAGAATAATGTGTAAGAATAAGGCAAGAGTTTGGAAATAAAAAGGGAGAATGAACAATGCCAATTGGAATGCAATTAAGGCTATACAGTATTGCGTTGAGTGGACGGTTTGTCCATTGCTGTCCACAATTGAAAGGAAAATGATTGATAAAGTAACAAGAACAAAGTTATGGTAATCAACGCAGCACGGTTCCTAATCCACCGCATGGAGGAGGGAGCGTTGAATTCGTGCCACCCCCACATAGACAAGGCAAGAGAATTAGGAGCGTATGGCCAGCCTGCGGGCAGGAGGCCTGCACTCACCGGACACATGAAGAATGGGTCTTTATTTTTCACAATTGAAAAAACCCTATTGTAAGCTTTTGAGATATTGAATGAATTAAGAAAATATACACACAGCGTTTGTTGACCGAGGGGCACTCTAATCACTGTGTGAGCTCTGCAGGGACCCTCCATGCAGGTTGTAAACCGCATGACAAAAGGGGGGCACAATCAAGCAATTCCACAGCCCCCACCCTCAGTTTGCCCAAGACAAGTTATTGACAATTGAAAATATTAGGAAAAATGCTGTCCACGTTTACTCGAATGATTCTGTTCGACAATGCGTGGGTGGGTAGACATTGGCTAGATAAGCCACCTGGCAACCTTGAACAGTGCATGGGGCAAGCTCTGCATGTTGAAAGAATGTTGAGGAAAAAAAAAAAAAGATAGAATGTATTAGCTGCTGGTGCACACTAACATGATGTTTTTGTCACCCACTAGACATTAATCTCGCATGGCTTGTATTCTCGATACAATTTAACACTGAAAGATGCACAGTATTTAACCCTGTAACATTACCGCTTCCTATTGGGTGTTTGTTTGTTTGTCTGTCTGTCTGTTTGTTTGTTTGTTTGTTTGACATATAAACAAATTGTCAGGAATTGGCTGAAGAAAAGAAAAATAATCACAAATCTGAAAAACAAATGCTGTTCAGCTACCACATCAAATTGGGATACGTAAGTGCACAGCACACACAACAAGCGCTGATAATAAAATAACAAAAGATGCAGCATCTAAATTTTTGGAGGGAGAAATTACTGACTGTAAGTTTACGGGATAACATGTTACAAATTGAATTCTATTTCATCTGCGGCAACAAATTCCAATCACTAAACAAAGATAAGAGGGGACTACATTGCAAGATGGGGTTTATGTCAGCATTGACAGTGAATCCATTTTGCCCAAAATTCTTTTGACGTCATGGATGACCTCACGCGTTGGCAGGGGGAATGGTGTCTCTGGTTGGGGAACATTATACAACCTACTGTTTTAACCTATGTCGAGAACACATTGTGTGAACAGAGTAATTGATGAAATTGAATGCATGCTTCATATTGATTTGAGACACCATTGCTCCTGCCGTCCAATCTGCAGGATTGGTGGGGAGTATTAATTCTATGGTTTGGATTTATTATCGTTTATTGATTTGTTTAATTTTGTTTTTAGAATGGTGAAATAGTTATTGTTTACCGGTACTTACTTTTTTTTTGGGGTATTGTATTGTTGTGTTTCGGTTCTCTTCTGTTTCGGTCTAAAAATCTACGTTGATATAGTTATTCTTTGCTGTGAGTGTTACTATATTTATTTCTTTTGTGAATTGGGTTTCTATTGAATACAGAAGTACAGTATATTTTTTTAACAATTTTATAGGCAAATATCAATTATCGCTGAGAGTTTTTCTTTTCTTTTAAGAAACAAAAATAGAAAAAGAGGGGAATAATAGTTAGCGCAGAAAATAATTGGAAAACAATTGAGAAGTTTCTTTTACTCATGACTATGCTTCCGTTCACAGCAGAGGATATTTGAGATTCCATCTACATTGGTGCAATTGGAGTTCCTCGTGGCGTACTGGGTGGGTATAAATTGGTTAACCAGGTTGCTGACAGGATCAACTGCCTCCACTACAGTGTCCAGAAGCTTGCAAATTATACAAAGGAAGCCGTTTTGGCTATTGGAAGTAAAACAATTGACAGTCACCTCTCTGATGGCGCTCCGGGACCGCACAGCGGTCAATGTGCTCTTGGCTGAGGCCAATGGAGCGTGTGCGATATGTGGTGAACGGTGCTGTTCAACCACGCCCTGAGGGCCTCGTACACTGAACTGGACCGTTTCGGCGTGACCACGCCCTTGTCGTCAGAGAAGTGGTGGGTAAGACCTTCGTGACGTTTAAAAAAACCAAATTGGTGCATGTGACCGAGGCAGGATGAGATTTTGCACAAAAGCAAAGGAAAAAAGTCATTATCGAGTAAATTCAGATCAGCAAAATATTGCTTTTTACTTCGATTTTCACCTACTTGCATTCTGAGTGTGTCGGCCAAGGTTCTGTACATGCGTGTATTTTATTTCATGAAACCCTGACTGCGGATGATATGATCAACAATGACCTCTCGGCCATGTGCGTGTGACCTTGGGGCTATTCCTTCCTGAGTACTTATGTCACGCTTGCAGTGGAAACATTCTGGTTCCATCCTTGTGCCTGGCGGACCCCCGTTTTCATTTCATTTGTAAAAAGTCGTGTTTGTGTTTGATCATCACGCGCGAGCGCCGACGAGAGCATAAACCGGTGGGCATTAGTCACCATTAAGGGTTGCCTCCTTTTCCACTCAGAGGGCTGAGCAAATACAGCCCGACGGCATCACGCTGCGCGACTCCATATTAATCCTCATGGAGCCGAGGCGGACTCGAATCGATACCCCGCCGATAACCACCGGCGTGATACAGTGTCGCGGGGCATTTGATTATCAATACACGTCGCCGGCGCGGTTCCGCTTTATTAGCGTCGCCTCCGACGCGGCACTCGTACATCAGAAGGTGTAACGTTCAATTTGCGCCACTTGGCTTCACGGTGAGTGGGATTAATGCGCCTGTTGTGTTGTGTCACGCCGGCAAGGTTTGAGGCTACTCGCTGGCCATTTGGGGGCGTGCATTTGTATTTCAGCATACTTTATTTTCAGTTTGGATTTAATTTATTTCCATTTTTCCGTATTTTACGTGGAAAAAACTACGCTGATTCTGCGGAGAGCAAATTTTAACTGCGTGGCTTGAAAGTAGATTTTCCACAAGTGTTTAAAAAAAAAAGAAAAAAAGACCATTTATAAAGCAAATTAATGCAGTAAGAATTCTCTTCAGAAATTATCTGCAAAACTGAAAGACTGTGGAACATTTGTGGGTTTGAAATCAGCAACATCAGTATTGTCTCAGGCAAAACAAAAAGACTGCTATAAATGGATTTTACAAAAGTCTAAACCATTTCACCAAACTCTGGGTTTGAGGCAGAACAAGTGAAATTGAAGAAAGAATTTAATGTCATCATAAATGTCATTCAACCGCAATTCATGTACAAATGTGCCTTCCGCGCGGCAGTGACATTACGTCACGTTTACCTGACGTCTCCATAAAAAAATAAAACATTCCACCAGCTCCCACGTCGCTCCTCTGTCAGTATAAGCAGATAAAAAATGATCTTCGAATCATATTTACCTCCGTAAACACGGCTCCGTGTCATCGCCTTTTGCGTGTGTCACTCGATGTCATGCTTTGTGCGCATGCGTGTCCCATCACGGATGCATGGGCGTTTTAGGACGCACGTGTCATTGCTGATTTAACAAAAGCAAATGATAATCATAATAATTGCGCTTCAACGGCCTGCAGTGTGAACGCACAGTAAGTACCTGAAAAATCTGCCGCGGCACAGTCCTGAAGTATTGCTGCTTCGTTACTTTCCAACTGAGGCAGGGGAGAGCGCGTGGCTGCAAAATTTCATGAACTTTTGAAATCTCATTAAAAGCTGCCGCGGCGTTATTTACAAGACTTTCTCCAAATATACGAGCGCTGCGCCGTAATATGCGTCAGCTGTCATTTGAGCGCGGCGTGGGGATATATCACAGTGCTGTGTTCAACTCCCCGAAGCTCTCAAGCTTTCTGTCCTCTCAGGGGGGCTTTGCCTATAAAGCCAGGCCCATATTAGCTGTCTATATTCATGATGTGGATGGCTGAGTGTATTCACGGTGCAACTGCTGCACAGACCAAGACACTTTCAAGAACAGTCGCGATCTCCTGCAGGCCGAAATGGAACAGTTGCGTGGAGTAGATCAGTGGAGAGAAAATTTATATATATATATATATATATATATATATATATATATATATATATATATATATATATATATATATATATATATATATATATATATATATATATATATATGTGTGTGTGTGTGTGTGTGTGTGTGTGTGTGTGTGTGATTGTGCGTGTGTGGCCGAGGAGGACCAACCCCCGGGTGCGTTTATCTAAGCTGACAGAAACAATTTAGAGCAGTGCCAAATAGCAAGTGGGAGTGAAGTGGAAGGGAAGCGTGTTCTCACACACACACACACACACGCGCGCACACACACACAAAAACAGCAGAGGTCCACTAATCCAGCGTGTGCTCCACCGGTAATCAAAATGGTGGACGCGACTGTATGCCGCCATCTTGTGCTCCAATCTGATCTGGAGTCAGTGCTCATGTGATATTTGTTCCAGATGCTGCGTTGACTTCAACCGTACTTAGCTTACATGCTAAACATATTGAGATTATTATTTTGTTTTATTTTTTACAGCAGCCTGATTGCAGATTTTTGAAAGCTCAAAAATGTCAAGTTGGCTCCCCAACAGTTGTGACTTGAAACCCCCACATTTTTCGGGGGGTGGGGGCAGGGGTTGTTTGCTCTAGATTAGCCTTTAGCGTGCTAACGGCATGTTGACATATGGCCACGCACGACTGTGTTGGTCACAAGAATCATTTGCTTCCAGGTTCACAGCACCAACATTCACTTTTTCAGCCTTTTCTGAAACTACTAAGGAGCAAGGTTGCTTTGGTATCCTGAAATCCTAAGCGCGGCTTATCTCTCTTGCGGCTGTTGGTTTAAAGTTTACTTTGGGCTTGAAACCCGACTTTGAAATCCCACCCCCGGCTTTCAATCCAAATTTGAAACCATAACTCAGGCTGGAAAAACGACTTTGAAGCCCCACGTGTAGTTTTAAACTCGAATGTAACACCCCAACCCCAGTTTCAAACCCAACTTTGAAACCCCAACCTGCCCTACTTTGAGACCCGAACTCGAATCCCCTAAACCCAGTTCGAACGTTAACACTCCAACTTCTACTTACCCTGGTTGAAACAGTAACTGAAAACCCTCAACCCGGTTTGAAACCCAAGGGAAATTTTCACTTGCCCCCAAAAACTACATTTTGGTTTGAGAAGTTGACTTGGTGACGTATTTTATTTCAGAAAGGTGCGTTTGTTCGCAGCGTTGCCGTGGTTGCCATTTGCAACAAATAAACACAACTAAACACCTCCCTCAAATAAAAGTGCCCATTTTTCCATCAAAGAAGCAGTGATTGAAAATCACCCAAGAGCGAGCCTCCATCCGCCGCGTCACTTTCAGCCCAAATGAATTTTCTCGGTGAAAAAAGAATATCCCCCTCGCCTCGCCTCCAATAATTCCTTCTCTTTATTTCACGTTGTTTTTCCTCGTGGAATTTTCCTGATGATTTCGCCAAGATTAATCAGTCCTCGTTGATCCCCGTCGATTTGTTGTAATGAGACCGGCTTCCCTTTGTTTGTTGGATGAAACGTTTTTGGGGTTTTTCATCCCAGATGTCAGCCCAAGAACAAAGACGAGGCAAATGGCATGAAAGCGAATGTAAATCTAAGCCAACGTGGGCTTGCTTTAACAAGGCAATTTAAGTGGCGACATGTCTGTGTTTCGCGGTGGAAATGCAGGAGGACCAGCGAGGATGTAAAAAAAAAAAAAAGCAAAGGTTTTATTAATGCATTTCAGTCGGACACGAGGCCTTTGGGCCGCTGCTTGAAGAACAATCTGGCAGGGATGTCGGCGGGTATCCCGACGGAGGAGCGGCAAAGATGTTTAAAATGAACATTTGATGAAATCGAGTGAGTGTCCATTTGGTCTCCTCATCATGTGTGTGTGTGTGTGTGTGTGTGTGTGTGTGTGTGTGTGTGTGTGTGTGTGTGTGTGTGTGTGTGTGTGTGTGTGTGTGTGTGTGCGCGTGCGTGTGCGCGTGTGTGTGCGCGTGTGTGTGCGTGTGTGCGTGTGTGTGTGCGTGCGTGCGTGCGTGCGTGCGTGCGTGCGTGCGCGCGCGCGCGTGCGTGCGTGCGTGTGAGAGCGTGTGAGAGCGCTGAGATTTTTTTGCTCCTTTTTCATTTGCGTCCCTCGGCAGCTGCGGTCGACGGAAGTGAATCCTTGGTTAGCGTTTGTTTATCACGAAGCCCAAGGCGCTCGCTAGCTGCAACCAGGAAGTGCTGAGAAATGTCTTTTTGAGGGAGAAAACAACAAACAGCTCCTTTTGTTGCGGCCAACTAAGGAAGACTGTTAAATATTGGATGATTAATAAATCATTATTCATATCGCTCCAATCAAACTGTTGCTGCACAGCAGGAAACGTCGGTCAGATTGACAAGTGCCCCAAAAGCTTTTAATGTTTCCTTGGCAATTCAGGGGCGGACGACTATGGTGCCCCACACCGATGAGAAAGCATGCTTTGTTTGACTTTGCCACTTGTTGCTAGGCAGAATACGTGGGGCGGATCTCTTTTTGTCCCAGAGCTCATTTTTAGAAAGAATTTGAATATGACAAAATGCCTGCATTGTTTCCATGGCAATTCGGGCCAGAGCAAAAGCGCGTGTTTGAGCTGCTACTTGTTGCTGTGCAGAACGCGTGTGCCACAACTGTTTTGCCCCCCCCCAATCTAATTTTCGAAAATGGATCCCTCGATCGAGCTCGCTTGACGCTGTTTTCAAAATGGTCTTTTTTTTTGTTCGTAGTGCATCGAGTTTTTGAGATTACATTTTTGGACCCTTTATGACAGCCTGATGGCAGATTCTGAATCAGAAATAAATAAATACATTAAATTCTCAGTGAAAAGATTCCTCGGAACTCTGATTTCAAAGTAAAAACGTGATGACCCAGTGTCATTAAATCATACGATCATTGCAGTTCAACTTCCTGGACTGTTTCCATGGCAACTTGGAGTAGAGGGCTTTGCTGTCCCACACAATAAAGGAGGATACATTTGCACCGGTTTTATGGGGTAAAATGTGTGGGACAGGAACATTTTTTGCGCAGTAATTTGACACAAGCGTAGTGACATATCCCCTCCCCCCAAAAGTTGGGTTTTTCTGCTAAAGCAATGTTCACCCAACACGGGTGCAATAAACTTGAGCAAATCCCTCGAACACGTTCACAAGGACGAGACAGATGGCGGAGGCTGAGCTGATGATGCCTTCAGGGTCCGTAAAGACGACTCCCATTAGCCTGCGCCAAGAACAGGAAATACAACGCTTCCTGTTTTGCTTGAAAATGGCAGAAATAAGTTGCGAGAAATATTTATCAAAAGAGTTGCACCGAGAGGAGCATCTGTCTGCCGAGCACTGCGGCCTTTTACTTCCCAACACATCAACAAATAATGTGTTCATGGAGATAAATGGTGGGCACCAACCACTTAGGTACTCATCTTTCTGTCTGATATTTCGTTTTGGGTTTTTTTGTTTTTTTTATTCCACACAGCAATGAACTGAATTTGGAAAAAACTCAACAAAATTGTAGCTAGTTAGCAGATGGAGCAACGTACAACGCGGTTGCGCCATTCCTATTCCAAGCTGTTTTTGTGACCACAATCTTGATTAGTCCCTTGATACATTAAAAAGAAATGATTTGTTTGCTTTTTTTTTTTTTAACAAATCCGAAATATTTGGAGAATTCGGTCATTTTTAAGTTGCACTATCACCAATCACCACTAGGCGGCAGACATGTCTTAGTTGAGTTCAAACATGTCCTGTGCAGGGGAACCATAGTACCTCACAAATATTAGAATTTTGAGTGATTTGATTTGGTGGGCGGGGGGGCGTTCCAACTGCCCCCTCTGGATTTTGTTGTTAGAGGTGTCACAAAAATCAAAGTCACTTTTACCCCATAAAGCTCGGCAACCGTTTACGAACCAGCGCAAGAGAGAGCGCCAATATTTTTGGCGTGGAACGGTTGTTCGTCCTTGCAGAAACGCTCCGGTTCAATTCTTTTCATGCACTTTGCTTCTTTCCCGCTCACAGGGGTGGCCATACGTTTTTATTCCCTCTCCACCTCTGTGCATCCTTTCTCATTTTTGCCGCAGCGTTCCCCTCGAGCCCTTTCCCCTCACGCCCCCTCCTTTGCGCGGCAACGCCTCGGCGGGAGGCGAGATGAGGTAGCAGTTGAAAAGATGTGATGAAGACAGAGTCTGGCGGCGAGGGATCACAGCGGCCGGGCGCGCTCGCTCCTTTGTCGGAGCATGCCGCCAACACTTTTTATTTTTTTACCTCCACCAAGGCAGTTGTCTTCTCATGGCGCTTTTGCCTTTGTTAACATTTCGCTGACATTCTCTTTCATTTCTCAATAGGGAGCGCGCATTGCTGTAAATAGCGGGAAAAACACGACTAATTGACACCCCGCTTCTGAATTTTCCCGTCCCATTAATTGTCCCCATCCAATATAAAACCGTCGCGGCGAAAGACTCAAATGTCGTTTTAAACTCATTTTACGACATGAATAAAATAAAGGCCTTGGAGATGGTTTGATTACAAAGAAAGAAATTGTGCACCCGTCGCGCGCATGCACGTTTCCATGCGGCCAAGACCGTGTGCGCGACAACAACAGGCTGAAAAGCAAGCAAATCCTTTCTATTAGTCACGTTGGACTGAGCAGAACTTTGTTACTTCGCATTAAGTACAATTTATGGTTCTGTGGTTGTCAAAATTGGTACCTTTTCGTGAAGGTATCACGAAATAGACCCCCCACCCCCAACAGAGCAAACTCCTCCTTTATATTCGCCGTATTTAACTGCGGCAGAGACATCTGTGTGTCAGCATCAAATAAGGAACCATTTAGAGTGGGTTTTTTTCCGTTTTCTTCAAAGGAGGATTGACTGGGAAGAGGGGGAAAGAGAGGGCAGGAAGCAGGTTGGGAGTGGGGGGCAGCGGCGGCTGTGGACTTCTAATCCACGTCGACCTCCCTTTATCGCACACCGCCAAGGTCAAGAGTCTAATGAGGATGGGCCGCCGTTTGAGTAATTAGGCAGAACTACCTTGTTTCGTGGGGGGGAGTGGGAGGATGCATTAAGAAAAAAAGAAATAAAGAAAGACTGATGTTCTCTCCTTCCTCCTCCTCCCTGCTAAAGTAAACATGTTGAGCGCATGCATGTGGGCGACGCTGCAACAGTGACACTCGGTGGCGGAGGTGCTCACAGGTTAAAATCCAAAGCAAGGAGACAAAAAAGAAAAAGAAAAAAATACACACGCTGCCGCTAATGTGAGTCTGCTTGCTTCCTGTGTATTAAAACTATTGGGACGTACTTGCAAATTGGAGTTCTGGACAATTCGAGTTGACTGGAATTGGTTGAAAAAGAGCTTTCCGGAAGATTTGGTTTGGCTCCCGAATTCGTCACCGTTTGGGGCCATTCGACTTGGCTGAAGAGTTTGCTTGACTTCTAAATTGGAATTCGTTAAGATTCTGGTCAATGACCCCCCCCCACCCCCACCCCCCTTCACAAAGAGTTCAGTTGACTTCGGAATTGTCGAAGTTTTCTCTCGACTCCCGAGCTGCGATTCCCAAACATTCTCGGATCGCTTTGAGTTCGTCTCACCAGCCGTTCAAACTTCCCAACTATTTTTCCGGTCAACCTCAAGATCGTACAATCCCCGGGCCGATCGACTTTTCCGGTCGACTTCCGAACTGTGCGACCTCGGACTTTGCCGAACATTTTGCTCGACGTCAGAGTCGTGTCACCTCAAGGCCTGTCGAGAAAAGTTAGCAACTTTCTGCGGCTGTATTTTTGCCCATTATTAACTGCGATTTGACTTCGGCCTCCAGACAGTTTTGCGAGCGAAATGATTGATCGGTTCATCAAAAAGTCCGCGCTCCAATTCATAAATCTTGGGAATGATTCATCGTGGTGCTGAATATCTGCAAAAGACCACATCAAAACGTCCCCGCGTGAGCTACTAATGAAGTTATGCCGAGTCATAAATTGTTGACGGCTCACACTTGATTTATCCGACGCGCGTTTAATTGTGACTTTTGGTATGGCGACCGATTCTGCTTGTTGTTTGCTTTGGATCTCAGAGCGCCGCAAGTTGATCCTGGTAAAAGCGTTTTTGCCGGCGTGAGAACAGAACGTCCTTGCTTTCTGTTGACTGGCTGATCATTGAGCAAATATTATTCCCGCGTCACCAAGCGACCGCTCTTGCTTTTCATCGGTAAGGCCTCTTGAAATGAATCCTTGCCATAGCAAAATGGACTTCTTTTTGGTGGACTCAAGGTGCCTTTAAACACGGCAGTTTTTGTATCCTGGTGAAAATTCATGTATTTAAAAATAAATCAATCAATAAAACATCAGCTGACACGATATTAGGTGGTGTTGAGAATCACCGCGTTGTAGTAGAACGGCGTCGACTAACCGTGACATCGCTGACGATGTCACGTGGCGCATGAGGACGAAGCGGCCTGATGTCGACTTGTCAGCCTGTTTTGGGGATGAAAACAAATGATTCCAGCTAACACCATCGCAAATAAAGCAACATGGCCGGCACGTCGTCGTTTGTTTGCGCGGGGCTTAGTCATGGTTTCATAAAGCGACAGCCTACATGTTCGCAAACACACATGTCCATCAAGTGTATTTCTATGCATGTGGCAAATTGCAACCAAAAATTCTACAGCATGTTTTTATTCTTCTGTTTGTAACATATTTTATACTGTAGATAGACCCCCGCCCCCATTTTTCGTTAAATTCAACCAATGATACGACACGACGACTTTTGAACATTATCAATTGCCGCAAGTGTTACCCAAACTGTCCTGAACAGGAACTAACTGTGCTTCTCACTTTCTTACGAGACTTTCCTTCCACTCTCCATTGATCTGTCCGTTGACTGATCTATTGATTGACACTTCTGAGGGAACGGCAGCGGCGTGTGGCCGGGCTAAATGCTAACACCTTGCGGGAGCTTAGCGCCTCGAAATACGGCAGCGACGTTCTAATACGTTCCCTGAACTCGAGTGGAATTTCAATTTAGACGCTCGCTGCTCAGAAGTATCGTTTCCCACTAATCCCTTCCTATTCTGTCAGTCAGGCTAATCAGCGCCGGCGCAGCACACGCGCTTTCCGGCTCAGGTTTACCTAGGAGGCGCTCACCTGATGTTATTCGTAGCCGTGCTGATGAGTTATATTTTACAGTGGACTTTTTAGTGCTGCTATCTCAAAGAACGGCAATGATGGGCAGGAAGGCGAGTTGTTGCGCAACCGGGTTGTGGCAAAACTCAAGACTGAGGAGAAAACGCCTGAAGTGGGAACAAGTCACATACTTGTCAAAACTACGTCTCAAGTCTGGAAGAGTTTTTGCGGACCAAGGTTTAGTCAGTCCGAGTCTCTGGGATACCGAGTCAAGGCCAAGTGGAGTCATTTACAAGTTTTGACCAGTTCCCGAGTCCTACAATCGCCGATGTAAGTCCGTCATTTGGTTCGAGTCCCCCGCCGCCACAGCCATCCATCCAAACGCCCGACGTTTTGCTGTCAAGGCAAACAAATGTCAACGAGCTCGGTGGCTGCTTGTCATTTCATTAAAATTCATCCTCGGGGCTTTGCGGAGGCCTTCGCAAAATGTCATGGGTGGTTCGTTGTCATCTGTCCGACAGTGACATCCAAAGTCTTCTGAAGGCGAGGCGGCGGAGATGACGTCCGGCGTGAGGACCGGCGACATACAAAAACAAAAGAAAAGGGGCTTCGGTTTAAATGCAGCATACAGTAACTCTCCACCATTGGCGGGGGCGATGGATTGACCCTTGCCACCAATACCAAACGAACAACAAAACAAAAACACTTCATTTCTTATGTCAAACAACTGTCTGCATGCCACAAGTGCAAAAGTACGTTGCCATAGCAACCTGCAGAAAATTACAGTCACGATACTGCCGTCGTTTGCTTTTTAATAGCCTCCCAAAAGCAAAAACATCCACGCCAAGTTTGAAGTCGGACGCAGTGGACACCCTGTGTAGCTTCTTCGAACAAACCCAGACTACACTTAGCTCCTCCCCTTTGCGTCCAAAGACCCGAGAACAGTCGAGATGTCACTTTCAAACATGCCTCCTTGAATGCGCTTTTCTACTGGTCAGGGCTTCGCTGGCATTTCAGTTCCATCGATTAAAAACGGGCACTTCAACCAGCCGACAGCTGTTGCTAATAATGTGTCCTTCATGTAGCTAAATCGGTTCACCAAAATACTAAAAGCAGCTCTTGTGGTGATGTAGCACCCTTTTTTTTTTTTTTAATTCCTCTTTTTTTTCTGCTGCTTGGCTCATTTCCTGGGCCTCGAGCACGGTCATATCTGGCTCTGAGAAATGTGCACTTAGCAATGCTAATTCACTGCGTCCGCGACACATGAGCTTTGCATACTCGCGACTATTTATCAGACACGCCTCCAGCAGTTCACGGGTGGTCATCCACATCGGGCGCGACTCCAAATGGTGGGCGTTTCCCAATGGGCCGAGCGGCGCCGGAGCCGCGGCGGCCGCCTTCCGACATCTGTGAAGGTGCGAAACGAGGGCCTGAAATATTCCACTCAGACGTCAGCTCCCAACTCGGAGGTGTTTTGCATAAAGGGCCGAGCGGGTCTCCACGGGAATGACGAGCAGTCCGATTTGGTGGAGTGAGGAATGGATTTAGATTCTGGTGGCAGAAGCGGTGAAGGGTTTCAGCAGAACAGATCCCTGCACGCTTGCGTATATTCTCAGTCATGCGGGTCATTTCGTTCTCTGGGTTTTGAATCAACCCCGACGGGACAGGTTGCCTCAGATGTTTTGCCATCATTATCTTTTGTCTTTTTATTTTTTTTTCTTATTAAATCGTCCGGCTGTTGTCGTATCCGTTCAGGTCTTTCAACCCGATAGCCTGTGAATCAAATCTGGAAATTGGAGGTCCGAAAATGGTAGTGGAGTGGGTTGGTCGGCCTTGGGGTTAATGTTGGAAGAAGATTAAAACAAAAAAATAATCATCCAAAACTTGCCCTCCATTGTTTTAAATTCCCCTTCCAAACCTTCAATTGGACCCGACCACGTTTGGGGTTGAACTGGGTCCGACGTTCCCGTGAGATTTGCAGTGGCGCCGTTCCAGTTTTCAACTTTTGCGTTTGTTTGCCGCTGCCCCTTTTATCTCGCAGCCGCGCTTGTTTTGGCAGCTCTTTTGTCTCCCTGCGTCACCTCTCCAGAATTGACGTTTTTTATCCGGCGGGGCTCGCCAGCGCGGAAACAAAGCAAACTGGCACCGAACGCTCGGCTCGCTCTCCGTGCTGCCGCGCGTCCCTCGGCGGCAACCTTGAACCAGTTTGTTAGCGTCCCAAATGAGCGGCGGCGGTGGGAGATTTAAATAAACAAACAAACAAAGATCCAAGCGGCGGCGGGCTGCAGACACTCTTGTTGCGACGCCGCGGTCGGCGCCTGCTGCGTAACGATGTGCAAATAGCTGGCTGCCGAGATAAAATGCAAAAGCTGCCGTTGCGGCGTCACGCGGACGTTCTGCTGCAGTCCGAGCACTTGAAGTTAACGCCGCGTGCTGACAGATGATATTCATGAAGGCCAATTAAATATTAGCTTCCTAATTAAAGTCTTGTGTGGCAGCTCGGCGGGTGTGTCATTGATGAACGGCTTTTCCGGGAAAATCCAAAGCACTCTTTCCCAAACTTGGTTCAACCAAGCCACAGAATTTCCATTTGCCATTCTTACGATGCAACGGCAAGCAGAAGCGTCACAAAAAAAATTAGATATGCTGGACTCGTGAGGAAAAGCGGTTCAGTGAGTGGATGCATGGATGGCTGGATGGTGATGTCGTCTCAGATGAACGTACTTGCCTTGAGTGCCTATTTAAAGATTTTGGAAGATGTTTGAACATATTTTAGTTTGGATCGATATGGATTTATATTCATACTGGGCAGAATAAAATTACTCTCTAGCTGATTAATCAGCCGATTAATCCCCCCCCCTTTGGGTGTGAGGTGCTGTTGAATGTTATTATCCTCATCTTGTGCAGTAATGTGTTCGTCCTAAAAATAAAAAAAAAGTTGATTTTTAAAAGAGCTGGTTCATGTTTTTTATTCCCAGGCTGAAGCCACATTTAAAAATAATTTGCAATTTTCAAGTCATTTGCCGGATTCAAATGCAGTCGCACTATGATGTGTTATTCTCCGTCCATCCACCATCTGAATTGCTTATCCGGTACTAAGTTAATACAAATGTTTGGGACTAATTTAGTGACAGAAAATCAGTTCCCCAAATGACATTGGCAAAAGCGCTTCAAAATTTAGTACCACACATCTGTCTGGTACATGCTTCCAAATGGAGCTCATTCAATCTGTAATTCACCCAGAATGGTGGCTTCAAACCCAAATTGGCAACTTCCTGATGAATTGCTGTTGGCGTGGCTTCTTAACACTTTTTTTGGTGCATCTTGACATTGTAAGGAGGGGGTCTTTTCGAAATTTCAAGCTTGGCGGTGATTTTTGCCGATCTTATTTCGGTTAATCAAACAGTGACGCCACAAAAACAACATTGCTGGACACCTGCTTCTGAGATGAGGGCTCGTTTGAACCAATCACTTAATCGGACTTCGGCAAGTACGAGCCTCGGAATTGGCCGAAAGCGGCCGCCTCAAGCCGAAACGGCGGACAATTTCAGGCATGAGTCCCTGCGATATGGCCGTGCACTTTTCTTACGCAGCTACACTTGGAAATAATGACCGTCACCTTCATCACAGCTCGGCTGGATGACTGTAATTTACTTTACTTTGGAGTCAGCCAGTCCTCCCTCAAACGTCTCCAGACGGTCCAAAAAGGCTGCCGCTTGCATCTGAACGCGAACAGAACACTTCGTTTCATTCGGTTTTGGCCTTCCTACCTTGGCTGCCTGTGCAGTTAAGAGCTCATTTTCAAACACAGCTCCTCAGGTCAGCTGAGAAGCTGCTCTTGAAGGTACCAAAGTCTATACGGAAGCTGATGCGAAGTATTTTTTTTTTTCCCTTGGCTATTCCAAAACTGTGATGACCTCCCAGTGCGGGTAGGCAGCTGGAAGGACTATCATTTTCAGTACCTGCCTCAAAAATCAGTTTTTTTAATCTCTCGGCTGAACGCTCTGAGTGTGAATTGCTGTCTTTGTATTGTTTTGTTGTTTTTAAATTATGCGACCCAGAAGAAAAAAAAAATGCTGGGTTCAAATCCTGGTCAGGTTGGACAGTCCATCCACAAAATATGTGCCAGCGTGGGTCTGAGATGATGTCAAAACTCTGCCACACATGTCATGTTGCCGTCGTGACCCCTGACGGGGCAAAGTTATTTCTGCTTCAAAAACGTTGTTCATAAAACGAGTATTATTTTTAAGCACAGATCAACTGATGACCTGCGAACCAATTTCTCGGGAGCTTTTACTCATCCGATTTGGGCAGTTTTATCTCTCTTGACCCAACATCCATCCATCCATCCATTTTCCGATCCGCTTGATCCTCACAAGGGTCGCGGGGGGTGCTGGACCCTATCCCAGCTGTCTTCGGGCAGTAGGCGGGGGACACCCTGAACCGGTTGCCAGCCAATCGCAGGGCACACGCAGACGAACAACCAACCACGCTCACATTCACACCTAGGGACAATTTAGAGTGTTCAATCAGCCTGCCATGCGTGTTTTTTTTGGGAATGTGGGAGGAAACCGGAATACTCGGAGGAAACCCACACAGGCACGGGGAGAACATGCAAACTCCACTCGACCACCGGCCTTGACCCAACCCGATGTTATTTCACCCAATTTGGGCTCCTTTGGCCCCAGCACTTTTACGAGCGGACGTTCCATTGTCTTTATGTTCAATTTGTATTCTTTTATGTCCGCTGCAGTTCTTCTTAAAATTGAATTGAGTCTTCTGAAAAAAAAAATAGATATTTTATTTTTAAACTCATTTTCACCACGCCGCGACTGAGTGAGTGTGGCATGTCATGTTAGGCTTGCGAAAATTGTTGCGTTTTCAGACATGTCGAGATGAAACCGCCCCACTCGCACCCCCCACCCAAAAAAGGCAATCAAGTCGTCAGAAGGGACAGACAAGATAAAGCAATGGCCTTCGTGGGAAAGTGGCGGTAGAAATAACCCAGCCGCTTTTAGCCGGTTCAGAACTTTTCCTCCTTAATGGTTTCCATCATTATCCGTCACTTGTGACTCATGTCGCGTCCTTGCTGACACCAGCCGCCGTGTCAGCACTTCCCTTCTGCGGCACGAAGGCTGTGAAGTTGCGCGTATCGAGCCGCTCTGTGTGATTGACACCTGTAGCGTTTTCACAGCCCCCCTAACGGGTCGCTTTTCTTCCGGCGGCTATTGTTTGATCCGAGCGCGACGGCAAGAAATAAAGTGGTTGTGCGCCGCTTCTCCAAAATGAACTTGGTTCCAGGTACTTTGGCATCACCTTGCTCGTGCTCCACCTTGGCCCGTCAAGTGAATTGCAAATTAAACTGACTTTAAAAAAAAAACAAAAGTTATTTAATGAGTTAAGCTCTGATTTGTAATGGCTCTGTAGGTGGGGGTGGGGGAGTCCTATCATTTCAACTGAATATTTGGGGTCTTTTAATTAGCATAAATTTGGCTGCGGGGTCATGTATATTCTTTGCCAAATTGGCTCTGTGAGCATTAAATGGAGATTAAGAATTAATAAAGGCGGATTACAAGATTACACTTTCTTGACCTAAGTGAAATTCATTCCTAATTAGTTGCGGGGAGTAAAGCGGTGTCGTATTGTTTTCTGTTTCTTCATATTTCTTTGCATCGCTAATCCATTTAGGGTACTGCTTGTGGTCATTAGAAACGAAGAGATTGAGGAGGAGCCCATCATAATGTTCAGTGTGAAGTGCAGTTATGTGACTTGTGGTCAGCGTCCTCGTGGTCTACTGTAGTATCTGTGACTTTTGGTGTGTATGGCTTTAAAAGGCGGGACTTGGCCTCGTGAGTGACATGGAAGGCGGCTAACGACACCGTAGGGTTGCCTGGCGATTAACTGGGCTATTAACGCGGCGAGAGAGTCGGCATGAGTTGTGGCCATGGGCAGCATTATGAGGCATCGCAATGCGTGCTAGGCTATCTTAGATTAGCTCGCTTCGGCTGCATCACTTCCAGTAGAGCTCAGTGCTGCCTGGCATGTTGTGGCACAGTGTGGTACTGCACTGAAGGCGTACACCTCGAGACTTCCCTGTTAAAAAAAAAAAACAACAACACAAACAAAAGCCGATTGCGATATAGGATGTAACGCAATATCGTGGGGTTCACTGTACTATCGATGTGTAAAATGTCAGCTCTAAGTCGTTCGGAACCTCTATCGGGCCTCACAGGAAGGCGCCGACCGATTGTCCTGCGCATTCTCCCTCTCCGCTGTCGCACTTTATCTTCATCACCATAAGGCTGCCCGTCATTAATCTTCTTCCTCCTCACTCGCACAGATCAATGTTTCCTTTGCCAGAGCAAAGACGGTAATTAATCCCCCGTCCAAGCGAGCCTTTCCCGACCTTCATCAATGTTTCTGGCTTCTTCTCCCTCAGAAAATGACTATCCTTTTTTTTTTTTCGCCCCCCTTCTGTCTCTCGCTCTCAGATCATCTTATACATTCCATCAGGGCCAATCAATGAATCTCAAGAGTCCACATAATGAATACTTGGGGCATTGACGTTGCCAAGCTGTTTTGAACAAACACCTTGGACCAGAAGTGTGGTTGGAAGACAGTTTCAACAGCTTGTAAATGTTTCAGACGTTTCTTGGAGTGGAGTGGGCAAAAAAGGCAAAATGGATGTTATCACCAATCGGACTCATCAGAGAGCAAACGCTGCAGGCGAAAGACTGTTAACGGCAGAATGGGGAAGCAGTGACGGGGGGCGGCCGCCTATTTATCAAGAGTAGGCTGCATGAAATTGCCTCTTAACCTCAGTTAGAAGGTTTAATTAGAAATCACACATTTGATTCAGGGGCGGGTGCGACTGGTGGCAGGGGACGGGTGTAGCACGTCGAAAGGTGGCGGGGCCCGCGAGTGCCGGCCCGCACGACACCAGAGCGCGAGGCTACGCTCCAAGTGGCAGCGCAACCGGCGGAGCTGCGAGGTTGTTATCGGCTCAGGCAAGAAAGACACGACACCCCTGAGTTGCCGATCGACAGCACAGAATCTTTCTGATGTGCGACTTTTACGACTGACGAGCGAAACGCGTGTGGGGCCTTGAAATAAGGCCCAACGATATTGCAATTTTTTTTTTGTGGAAAAACACTTAATGAGGCTTTTTCATGTAATCACAGCGCCTTGCTTTTTGACAATTAATGCGCGAGACGACGGCCTCATTAATAATAAATCACGTCTGGATGCGCTAATGAGCTGCTGGGCGAGCCTTTCAAATGAATTTCAAGTGGCGCTGACGTGTTTTCATTTTCTGACGATTGTCATGCGATGTGAGGCTCCTCAGATTTCAGCGCTGGGACTCCATCGGTTTGTTTTGTTTTTTTCTCTCTGCGCATTTCACTCTCTGAACGCACTCTGCAAAGGAAGATCAAATTAGCCCACCAAAACGTTTTCCCAGACCAACACAAAATAGGGTGGACTGCGTAATGGGATGCACGAAAACATCTCAATTAGAGTCCCGTGAACTGCAACACTTTTTTTTTTTTCTTGGACACACACACTTTGCCATAATCCTACAATGGGATTTGCCCAGATGAGCCCCAATAGAAAGCAGGTATCCGAAACAGAGGAGCGACACTCAGTTGGAAAGCATTTGTGCCAAACCATGCCGCCAAATTTTTATAATCACAAACTTGACCCCCACCCCCAAAAAAAACTCACTAAGTAGCAACCCATAGATAAGGAAAAAAAACTTTCAGTCTTTCAGTAGGCATATAACAGTGCTCATGGCTGTTTTCTTTATCCTCTGCGAAGAATGAGCAATATTTGTGCCGCACTGATGAGCAAAGAGAGGAGCTGAGATCTCTCAGAGAACAGTGTCACCGGCCTGTCTGGCCTACTCTGCCCCCCATGTGCCACAGCAATGGCCATTCAATCAATGCAGTGCGACAAAAACTGTTCAAACTCTTCTGAATTCTGTTGAATTGTCATGACGAGAGAAACCAATCGAATCGCAGGGCACCACTGGACTTGATGACCTTCAGCCATATGATGGGAATGCATCGATGGTAAACATGGTGCAGTTAGTTCAGAAAGCTTTGGAAAGCACAGCAACCGCATCAGTTGGATTTGTAGTTGAAAGAGAAAAACGTTTCCTTTCCAAGAGGTCACCACCTTGCGGCGGTACAGTGAAGATTTGCGCTTGCCCGCGTGAAAAGAGAAGAATGGAATCAGCAACTCCGAGGCGCCGAACTTGTCCGAAGCTTGCTAAATTCTTGCTATGGGATTAAGATTCGCCGCCTCACATCAAACTGATGCGCAGGAGGGGGATTAAATGCGCCTCCTGCGGGAATCTCGTCAGAAAGGTCGGTTTAAGAACTTGTTTTGGGGTTTTTTTTTCACGCCGGCTGCTTGTCGGAGCAAACGGCTCCGTCGCTGTTGTGAAGGCGGTTGAGCGTTTCGCACCTCTGGGTGCGACTGCGACCTTCGACACGGGAAAAGGTTACGGAGCCAAGGAGGTGTGGGGGGGGGGTGGTAAAAAGGTTACACCAGTGAAAATGGAGCGAGGATGAGTTTTACAATGCTGCGCTGGTAATTGAGCACACCACTGAATGTAGATGAGAATGTCACTTGTCAACGTGTACCTCACAAGGCACACTCAAAGTTGCTTTATCGCGGTTTTGCCTCTTTGCCCTTTCCAGGTGTTCTTCCTGGTATAAATGTTCATTTGGTGATGGTTGCTTTAAAGTAAAAAAAAAAAAAAAATCATGGAAGCTTGTTTCACTTTGCAATTGAACTTGATTGGCCTATACCAGCTTTTAAAAATGTATTTATTTATTTATTGCTAAAAAAAAAAGTCCACATTACAGCATAAAATCAAGATGATTTTTACGTACAGTCAATCTTCGGGTTAAAATATATTTTTTTGAACTTGCCAATATGCTGAATGAATATGAACGTGCTTTGACTTGCAGGTACACAAGATAACATTTTCGTACCAGATACAAAAAGTTGGTGAAGCACTGAAAAGTGTTCTGACCTCCTGGAATTTCCCCTTCCGAACTATAGCGGAATTAATTAGCTGGGGTTGCGCGGGACTCCAATTTGAGGTGTTAAAGCCTTGCCGGGCTGGGCCTGGACTCCCCCCGTAAAGCCTTTTAATTAGGCCTGTGGCGAGGCCTGATGGAATGAGGGAACCTGAGGTCGGTTGGACATTGGCCGCCTGTATTGCGCCGGACCACATGCCGCTTTTCCTATCTCGCCGGGACACGGACGCTCGGGGAACAATTTTTCAATCCATCCTCGCACAAGGCCACCACTTGTTTGTCGCGCGGTTAAAGCTGGACTATGGCGCCTTCAAGCGACGAGCAAGACGAACGTAGTAGCCTCACGTCACTCCTCCGCCTCGGCTCGCTAACGCACGCAGGAATTCATGGCAGATTGTCGACAAAAACGAAATGTTACCGGTTTGTTTTCATATTTGGGCGTGGCACATACAATTAAACCACGAGAGGCGATCAACTTAACCGACGAAGCGATCGGAACGGGCTCGTGCGCACTGGTGGTTGCAGCTGTTTGACGACGCTTCGAAGGATTCCACGGCACGGTGAGGAACGGACGCGCGTTATTGTTTTCATTTGCCATTTCCGTCGCCAACTATTGTAAAAGAGCAGCATGAGCGTCACGTTTCAGTTGCTACCTCTGCTCCTGATGAAGTTCTGCCACAATAAATTGATGCATGAGACAAACTTCTCGCCTTCTTGCTGGCGAAAAAAGGCACAAAAAAAGTTGCAAAGTTGAGGAGGGCAGCAGTCAGTCAGGTGATAAATCTTGCGGCTTGAAAATGTAATAAACATTGCCATTAAAAAAAATATTTAAAAAACCCCACAGAGCCTGCCGAGCACTGCAAAAAGCTTAGTTCACTCCCCCTAAAAAGTTCCCGTTTCTTTTCAGGTAGAGTGGATATAAAAAGTCTACACACCCCTGTTCAAATTTCAGGCGTGACCCAGATCAATCATTTTCAAAGCTTGTGCCACTCACTCGAAATGTTTTTAAAAAAGTCTGATATTTTCAAGAGAGGAAAGAACAAGGGTGTCTTTCGTTTCTTGTGTTGCGATGTCTTTGGTGTCCGCCGAGTAACAGACAATGCGGCGTTGAATTGGCAACATCAGGCACGTCAGCTTCCGGAGTATAAAGTGGCTGCGGTGCTCGGGCACCTTTTCCAATTGATTTGGCCCAAGCGGGCGACGGTAATCAGCCCCCTGCCGGGGCTCCCCTGATTGTTCCTCATCGAGTACACGCTCCTTGATGGCTGACATGCGTCCCTCCACCTCGTCCTGCTTTGTTTGTCGCCCCTTGACCACCACCCCCACCTCCCAACCCTATTTAGAAATGATTCACGTTCACTGGTACTTTTGAAAGGTTAATCACGAACAGATGCCGCATGTTAGTTAATCATGGTTGCGGTAAAACTGGGCTGAGCCAAGGCAAGTTTTACATCAGAATAACATCACCCAAAAAAAAAAAAAAAAATCATGGCGCCATGATTAACCCCAGATAAAGTTCAGCTGTTCCATTCGGAATCTCATGTTGGGTTTTTTGGTTTAGTTTTTCTTTCTACCTGAAGCCTGAAGGTTTTGTGCGGTGTTGTCTTTGCGCTCGACATACTTTTTAGAATGATGGCCAAAAAATGAATTCAATCTTGGTCTAATCAGACTATAGAACATTCTCTCAAATCTGGATTTTTTTTTTAAATTCAAATATGTGATAAATGGAGAGGAATTTTGAGTAGTTTAAAAGAATGCTTTCCTGGAATTTTCAGGTATCTATTTCAAAGCAAACACCACCCCCCCCCCAAAAAAATAGTGAACGCCTGCTCGAATTTTGCAACAGCAAAAAAAACTGCCATTCGAACAGGGGTGTGTAGACTTTTTATGCCCACTTTCATGTCATCTTTGCCGCGATTGGCTTGCATCCTCCATGAACGGGGAAGTATGTTGCTAACAAACCTCCATCTGCTGCTTAACGAGCCATTGTTGCATCACTTAACAGCCTAATTGGGTCTCAGTTTTCGCCCGGCTTTCGGGTCAACGCATCGGTTCGCCTTATCACAAGTGTCGGCGGCTTTTTTTTTTTACTCTTCCCCCCACTCGCCGTTAAATGATTGGTCTCTGCTTCCTGTAACACCCCACTGTGACACCAGATAAAAACGGTGACAGGCCATTACCGTTCATCAGCCGCTGTCGTCGTAATCGCACTTGTCAGCGCCTCATCAAAGCGGCATTGCGGCAAATTGCGACGCGTTGTCGGCTGGCAATATTTGAACTGCGCCGATGATGACGCGAGGCTTCTCCTCCAGGAAAACTTTGGACACAGAAAGATGTTTTTAAAAAGCACCTTTTACAAACACGCGACGAGGGCCCTGCAGCAAAGGGCTTCGCACGCACGACAGTTCTGAGATTCGGCGTCTGGCCTTCCAAAATGGAGTTTGCATGTTTTTCATGCATGCATGGCTGTGGGCAAGCCATTCGGAATTTTGATCAACCAATTTGGCAAATTGATCTAGTTTCGCCCCCTTATAAAGTTTCTCCGCCTCTGACTTGGTTGCTCGTCTGGGTGAAGATTTGCCATTTTCAAGCGATGGACAGGTAAAAAATGCCCCATAGCTGAAATCAATGAAACTTCATTAATGATTATTTTTGCGGCAGTTCACTTCCAGTTGGGAGGGCCACATTTCCTTGTTTGTCTTGTCACATTTGGATTTTTGGAAGCAGCTTTACCGCCGACGATTTGGCATCTTTTTGCCTTCCTCTGAGCTTTGTGCTCTCAAAGGGTGTCGGGGCGCCTAATTAATCTTCACTTTTTTTTTTTTCATTCAATCGCACCGGAAAAACAGAAGCAAGCATGTGCATGTATATATTACATTACAGATAGCATACAAATGCGACTCGCAGAAACTCGCTTTGCATTGTTTGGAATTTATGTTCACAGTCGTGCGCAGTTATTAAAATGAACGCGGTCCCGCAGTAAAGCGTCAAACCGTCAGACGGGGTCGGAAGCAAACTTGTCGACTTTGCTTTTCAATGACGCTGACAATTTGGTGCCGTTAAATTTTCGCCGTGTCACGGAATACAAACATGGTGGTGAATCATGACATTGTGCTGGATGTTGTGCTGCCACGTCTGGTGTGTGCACCTTGGCCACCAGAGGGCAGCATAAATCATACAATCATGTGGACATATTTCAGGATGAAAGAGATGAAGTTGCAGGATTACTTGTTTTTTTTCTCTCTCTCTCTCTCTCTCTCTCTCTCTCTCTCTCTCTCTCTCTCTCTCACTCTCGACTTCAGCATGCCTGATTCAAACGATCCGCTCATCAACAAGTTTTGTAGAAACTTGAAATGATCATAATCTATAATCAGAAGTGTTGGAGTAGGGAAAGATCTAAAATGGGCAGGATTTGGCTCTCGACGAATCGGAGTTTCTACCTTCCACAGTATCAATGCTCGTTTCATGCGCATGTCAGCGGGGTTTCGCATCGTGTGTTCGCAGTAAGCTAGCGGACTTTTGCAAGATGAAATGTTATACTTTTAACATAACCTGGAATTCTCTTTTGAGTTTCGTTCTTCAGTAAACTTAAGTACTAATTGAATATTTTCCCCCACAACCCTAATATTTTTTGTTTTTTGTGAATATTTTTGTAAAAGTACAATTGTGTGTGTGTTTTTTTATTACTGTCTTGCAGCAAGACAATTTGGTTCATTTAATTCACTTTAGATTCAACATTTTAATCATTAACATGTGCCCACTTTTAGTTTATTTCATCTATTTTGCCCATTTTGTTGTAGTTTCATTTATAAGGTGACTGGGCTTATGCTCACACTTTTTTTAACTTAATTTTTAGTGATTTGAGTTCATGTCACCTGAAAAGTACTTTTTTCCTCTTCCACCCCCATAATTTGTTCAGATTTCTTTGTATGATGCATGGGTAGACTTTTTTTTAAGTAGCTTTTCATTCTACATTTTTATTGTCATTTCCATTGCCACCCCAACCCATTTATGACTCCCCTTTTATAGAATTTTGTGCATTCAAACCTGCTGGAATGCTATAAATAAATAAATATGAAAATCTTGTTTAGTGAGGTGCTTGAGCTCTCGCCCAAGACGATGTGACGGTCTGGTGAGGAAGCGTCGTTTCAAGTGAACATGAGCCGCTATGCATCATTTCCCCGCTAACCCCCGACAAAAAAATCCAGTCCATCGCCTGCTTCCTGTGGCGAGTTAGCCAGTGAGGCCCTGGGAGTGGGGTGGGGGGTTATGGTCACGAGGGGGCTTCATGCATTATTCACATGGGCAAATGATTTGATGTAGCGCGGGAAGCTTCATCTCGGGAAGGGAGAAGCTAATGTGTTTATTATGCTGAGATAATGGCGTGAAATTGAGGCCAGGGGTGCAGGATTCCGAGGAGTGTTTATACTTTATATTCATCGCTGCCGTGCCGCCAAATGCCGCTTGGTCACGTGACGCGCGCATGCGTGCGTGGGTTGTATGTGGGTATGTGTATATATATATATAGATATATATAGATATATACACGCGCACACATGATTGAGCAAAGTCAGCATGAAAGGCTCAGCAGATGTTTTCCTGCAATGTGCATTAGGTATAATGTACACTTTTGCATTTAGTGATCATTTTGCATTTGGGGCAGAGGGGGTAAATACGCCACCAGATGGTACTGTGGTGCTTTTCATTAACCCCCCCAATGTTCATTCAATGCGTTCATTCATTCTACAAATTGCTCTTCCCAGGATGGGCAACTGGCGGCTCGCGGGCTGCATGTGGCCTACGCTCTCACTCTGATGTATCATTTTGGCACATCAAATATGAATGTTGTCGTCGAGATACATTGAACAGAAGACAAACAGTCCATTCAGAAATAAGAAACAAAGAAAAATTGATTTTACTTCTTGACCAAGACAAAAAAAAAATGCAACTGTCCCTAATGGAGTGTCCAATGAGTGAATGCAATTAGAATGATACGCAAAAGTGTCGCTTGCATGTCACGTCAGTCAACCTGACACTTCAGTCAGGTTTCTGCGCGGCCTGCTAATTATATTCATGGCGGCCTGCCGGCAAATTGAGGTCAGGTGGTATCAGTCACAGCAGAGCGTCTGCATATAACGTCATGTTGACGGAAATATGAAATAATAATAGTAATCAACAAACGGGTGCGGAGTCTTCCAGCAGGAGGAAGAGGAAATGAAATTGCTTCTCTTCAGCCCCTTTTTAAAAATGAAAAGTACTCAACTCTATTCACACTGCGGTCAATAGTCAGGATTATTTTCATACGTACCTCGGGGTAGTGATTCTCTCACTCCGTAGTATATGTGTGCGCTAGTTTGGTTAACAGGTGTGCTCATTTTGTTAGCAGTGCCGTTACGGCGCGTGGCATTGTGCGTTTGTGTAATGCAAAAATGTCATATTATGCATGAGAAATCCCAAAGTTGAAATCAGGCCAAAATAAAGCAAAACAAAAACGTTTCAAGTGTCAAGAGAAACTAACCACTGTGTGCATACACTGTTAATCCTTTTTGAGGCTTGCTAAAGTGAACTCTCAATTCTAGGAAAGAAAAAATCTGTGATGTAACAGAAATAAATGGAAACCAACTCACAGCGGGGGCCGAAAATTCCAGGGAGCCGCCACACGCTGCGCCATCTTGGTTACGTCTGAAGAGCTGACCTCGTCAACGTTCATTAAGTATTGGAAATAAAATGGCTTCATCAGCGAGGGGACAACTTTGCTGCAGACGGGCGCTCATTGGTGGACGTTCAGCGTACACAACTGTGTCAGTGTCGCTCCAACATCGCACCGCCAGCGACGTTTTGCTTGTTAAGGTGCATTGTTTATGCTTTATTTGATTTTTGTTTTTGTTTTTTGTTTTTTTTTTTGCTTAATTTTGGAATTCACTTGCTTCACTTTGTTTTATTTTGCATCATTTTTTCCTGAAGTACTTTTGCTTCATTTTATACCTTTTTGCTTTATCGGGTTTCATATTTGCATATTTGTTTGCTTAATTTTGTGTTTAAGATAAGGAAAATATGAGATAAGAAAACCTTTATTTGTCTCAAAATGGAGACATTTCCAATTTACAGCAGCAAAATTATGAAAGGGAGAAAGTTGACGACAAAAAGTAAATAAATAAATCTCAATATAAAATATCAATATAAGCGTATCAAAAATTGGTGAGTGGGGGTGAGTCCGGGTTTTCATGACCGTCTACTATATTAACTTTGTTTTATTTGTATGTTTATTTTTTATTCATTTTGCTGTATGTGGCACTGTTTGTGCTTTATTTTAACTTTTAACTTACTGTAAAAATCTCGTGTCGATTTGTTAGGGTTGAAGGAATGCCATTTGAAATTGAGCATTACATTTTTTTTTTGGACCCAGACTGTTCCAAAAGCTTGTCTTCTATTTCCCCCCACCCCCCACCTCCAACATTTCATTTCCTGGGAGGCTGGCGCGCTCGCCTCAGGGGGACGCTTGGGGGTCTTGGGGGGTGTTGATTTGACAGAGCACTTGTGACAATCCTGAGGACACCACAAGTGCCAGGCTTTCCATCCTGGAGGCCACATTGCAAGAGAGCAGATGAGCCGAGACCCCCAGGCATCAGGCGGAGGAGATGGGGTGGGGTGGGGTGGGTGACCATCAATGTGGATGCACGCTGCCATCCAGAGGCCGACTGATGTAACGCTGTGGCTGCTTTTCACGTCATGTGGAGGTGAGAAACAGGGGTGCTCACACTTTTGAAAACCACTTGCGAGGATAACTATCACGTCACTTCTGTTTGGACATGAGACTCTTCCAAACAACAAAAATCAGCATCCAGAGGCAAACAAAGCTTTTTGTGACTACAAATTCTGATGAATGTGACAAAAAGTGCGTGTTTGGCAGCAGAAGGAAACTGGAAGCAAACAGATTGGGGAAACACTTGAGTTTGCAGAAGATAAAAGAGCGACAATAAATGTTAGTGCCAGGCCGATTTTTGGCAGCCTATAAAAGCTCAGCTGTGATCACGTACACTCACTATTGTAGCTTTTTCCCCCTCGTCTATGTTGTCAATTTGTCATTCTTGGCCTTAAAAAAAAAAAATCGGTGTTGACACCAGACATTTAAAATCAACAATCTGTGAATGGCAGCACAACAGATGGTGCCAACGCACCTGACAAGAATAGATTAGCCAATCAGAAGTTGTGTGTGAAAAAGGCACATGAACAACTAACGCCCAACGATATGGAAGCCCCCCGGGGTTAACGGCATGACCAACTTAGTTATTAACTACTCACCTTACTGACTAAATAACCAACCATCAAATAAATTTACCAACTAAGTAAAAATGACTTACAAATCAACAGCCAACTGAATCAACTCTCCCTTCAAGCGACTAACAAACTGACCAACTAATCAACTTTGCCAACACACAAATTAGCCATAACAACCGATTAACTTATCTTAGAGCAACTAAAACAATGACAAACCAACTGACTAATCGACTAATTGACCCAGTTACTACCTGAATGACAAACCAACTAATTAACTCGCCAACCATCTTAAGTACTTCACTGAACAACACAGCTAACTGACCACTCAACTAACTGACCAATGGACGAGCCAACAAAGCAACCAACCAAGGAAATAACTGACTAATTAAATTCGTTAGCTAACTCTGGGACAAATGGGCTAATTGATTAGCTACCTAATTACCGAGCGAACAATTTTGGTAGTGGGAGTTAATTTGGCCCATTTTTCGTTAGCTAGCCAGCTAGGTATCTACAGTAGAAGCTGGCTAGCTCGCAGTAAATCGAGACAGACTGATTTATCGCCCAAGATTGTAATACAACAAGAGGAAGAGAAGAAAGAGTACACAAACATGCTGTTTTTTTTTTTTTCGTTGACTCAATTTTATACTGCTTGCTTTAATTTGCATTATATTTAGACTGTTTGGCTTTATACCTTAAAGTGACATTTATTTAAAATTTATTAGATTTTGCTTTCCACTTTTTCCAATTAACAAATTTATTTCACTTAATTCTCCTGTATTTTTATTAGGTTTTGGATTCGGGTTACTTAATTTTGTATTATTTGACTTGAACACGTTTGGTTTATTTTGCTTTTATTGGGCATCATTTGATTTAATTTAGTTGCTTTTCTACCCCCACACACGCAGCAAACGTGCTGTATTAGCATTCCAAAGTGACGGCGGACTCCCCGGTGGGTCCAACCATCAAGTTGACCCGAGTTGGAGCACGCCAACGCCGCCATGAATCGCGTTCCCCCGTTGAGCCGCGTGGGTGAGTGAGTCAACCAAACATAACCTTGCCAGACCCTCCCGCAGCGAAGCCCCTCCCCTCCCTGCTGGGACAGCAGAGTCCCAACCCCAGAGCAACCCCACCTCAGCTAGTGCCGCCCCTCCACCCCATCCCCCGTGGCTCACCGTCTAGCTGAGCGCCAGGCCATCTCCTCAAAGGAGTTGTGGGAATAAATGATGGCCATTATCACAGTCACCTGGGAGGACGCCATGACAACTGTGAGGAGCGCCACAGGAAGCCATCTTGTGGGACTCATTAAAATTAATCGAAGATGGCGACTTCGGGCTCCCCCACCCAGAAGACTCCATCTTCAATATGACTTTGCTGGCCTTTTCACTGTTAAGTGTGGGCAAAAAGAATGAAATGTTTCATGCTGCCATGGTGTCAAAACTATCAAACTGCTGAACTCGAAACGATTGCGATCATGAACTGACAACTCATAACCGACCAATATTCTACTTGGCAACCTAAAACGACCAATCAATTAGCCAACTGGATGACTGATAACCAACTTGCAAGCCATTTGACTAACCAACCAAACTACCCAAAAATAACGATTTTTAAAAAACTGAGTAATTAACTGCGACTCGCTGACGAACGCCGATTCAGTTCACCAACCTAACGACCGGAAATGTGGGTAGACGAAGGAGAGCAGTCAGCTGGTTCGTTATTCAGGTAATTAGCAGTTTTAGTCCATTGGTTACATTCTTTGGCTGAGAGGCGAGTTGGTTAGTTTGTTACTCACGAGTCATTCAATTGGACAGCTGGACACGCCCCAAAGGGAATTGGTTTTCAACCAGTGTGACAAGCGGTCTGTAATTGTTTATCCTTTGTGTATTTTGAGCAAATAAATATTTGTGCCTCCTCCATGATGGTACTTTTCCCCATAGAATAAATAGTGAGACGGGCAAAACAGGTAGCGACTTTACAATACATCTTAATTGACTGTCTCTAGACCCGCAACCTTATCGGTTACTCGGGTAACCTTGGCGCCGGGCGACCCCTCAAAGAACAACAAACATGCTCATCCAAAAAGCTGCCCAACACGCGATCCAAGGAGGTCGTCGGAGCCAGCGTTGGTTGGTTTGTCCATCTGTCCTTCCGTCTGTTGGCAGCATCAGCCGACTTGGGTGAGGTTGCAATCTCGGTCTTTTCCTTTTTTTTGTCCCCCCCCCCCCCCCCTCCCGTCACTGCGCTGACCTGACATCCATCAACCTGACAGCGCGGCCAGAAAAAGACAGAATGAGTAAACTCTCGCTATGGAAGAAGAAGCAAGAATTTAGACCAAAAAAATACACACACACACACACACACACACACACACACACACACACACACACCGTGGTACTTTGACTTATGAGGTGAATTTGTTCCTTGAGCAAGCTCGTCATTCAATATCAAACTCGCCGCATTGAAATGACTTGTTTTAGGAAGTGTCATGACTTTCGCATTTGTGGGTGGATTGCGTGCTACGGATTTTATACAACCACATACTCGTGTGGGTTCAAAAAATATTTCAATAATGTTACTTTGGGGGGCTAGGCTAATCTCTGTTTTTTTGGGAGCGGGGAACACTTATGAGAAGTAGCCTTTTTTTTTTCTTTTAGTAAATCATTTTTAATATACGCAAATTTTTGCTATTTGCAAGGCCAGGCCGGTCACTATCCGCTCTGAAGAGCGGGAGTCCACTGCTCGAAAAACTCACATTGAGGGCACCCGTATGTAATTACCGCCTCAAATCGCAAGTCGTTGCCTTTGCTGGGTTTCGTGTAAAAGACATACTGTATGTTGACACGTTTCAGGATAGTTGCATGATCTCTGTTTAAAAGAAGCTCGAGAGCACTAACCTTCCTGGCGTTGGGCACCATCTGTCTTTTAATTTCATTTTCTGCCCAGTATGGAAGTTCAAGGACATCGAGCTCTTCCATTTTCTCTCTCGCCTGCTTCCGCTAGATTGGATTTTTTTTTTAAGCTTTTTAAATCTCGTTCTAAGCAGGAGGAATTGCACGGGAACGACACCTGAAGAAGAGCTATTGATTACAACAAACCTAATGTCTCCTCAAGGAGCCGGGATCAATAGCACTAAGCCGGCTCATATCTACTGCATGTGTGAGGCTAACGCTTCCCGTTTAGAGGTCATATGCGCGGCAAACACTCAAAGAAATCTCGACTGCGCTGTCATTAATGTTCAAGAGAATCATCGATCAGTGCAGCTCGACCTTTTTTATGCCACGGACCAGTTTATCATCAAGCAATACTTTGACAAGCCAGCAGAGAGACAAATGACAAAAACAAATAATAATAATAAACTTCACAATAATAGGATGTTAGAAACTGAAGCAATGAAGTCTGGGCCATTACCCCCAAAGGCGCACAGCCAACACCCAAACACAACAATAAGTACAGCAATTACACTAAACCCTAAAAGCATTCCATTTTCTCAAAAACCGACAGTGCGCCCTATAATCCGATGCGCCTTCTATATGGATCAATATTCTGATTTCTTGGACGTAGTATTCTAAATGTTCCATAAAGCGCTTTGTGACGCCTGCAACGAAAGCTCTCTAAAAATAAAGCTGTATTGTGGAACTCCATCTAGTGGATGCATAACGCAACTGCACCCACTATTGCAGCTTTTAATAAAGCAGCCATGTAGTTTTAAATAGGCCATTTATTGAGGGTGCGCCTTATACTCCGAAGCGCCTTATCGTGCGGAAAATACGGAACCTTAGACACTGGCCCAACCAGACCAGTACAAGTTTAGATTATAATCAGAAATAAACAAGGCCAATTCTGACAGGGTGTGTATCTCTCCAATCAAAGACTTGCCATTCAAGGGAATAAAAATAAAAATTAGGTACCAGCTTGGTTTGAGGAAAAAAAAGAATCAACTAAGTAAACTATTAATATGGGCAATGGTGAAAAACCAAATTTGGGTCCGAGGTGCGTGAATCAGCCTACTCGCATATTTTGGCCATTTGTCATGTTAACCTCCGTGAACAGTCATTCACTGTATGTCGTAATTAAAATCTCTTTATTCTCATGACTCTTTCTAGCAGCTTCATTTGCAAATGAGGGAGACTTCGCACACACACACACACACACACACACACACACACACACACACACACACACACACACACACTAATTGAGGCGTGTGGGGGGTGTAAAATGTAAATGTCCCTGCTGTAATATCTGCCTGCACAACTCCGCACCATCCACCACTACAGCAAATTGTGAGGATCAACGCTAAAATATTCAAAGCCCCCCTCACCCCCCCCCCCCACCCACCTTTCACTCATATCCTGTTTCGACCACCAGCGTAATTACGAAATACGGAATGTTAAGCAAACCACGCACAGCTTACTGAACTGTTCAATTGAATGGCCATCGTGTCTGTGGGCGGACACAAACGGCTTCAGCTGTTTGTGACGGATGGATGTCCATTCTGGCACCTTTGTCACCAGTCTGTCACTCGCTTTTTTTTTTATAAATCACCAAACTCGTGATAGCTAACATTGTGAGGTTCATATGATATACTGTAGTGACATTTGGATAAAGTTACATCCCTAATCGTAATGTGGCCTGTTATGAGCCTGCTATACATCAAGGTGCCAAAGTAGTACTAGCCGTCTGCCACTTGTATGTCACTGCGCCACCCACCAATGCACATTTGTGTCTGGTGCCACCCAGCTGTCTCATTGCACGTTGTCAGCCGAGTCTCCCTCCACCCACTGCGAACTGTTCCAACGGCTCACTATGCATGGCTAATGTAAATGAATGGCACCCGTCTTGAGTAACAGCTGTGGCACATCACTTCGTGCACTCAAGTGTCACCCGCGTCCGTCGTAAGGCACCGAACGCCACCTTAGCGTTTATTTCGTCCCTTTCCACATTTGCATCGTCGCCTCTGCCGCAAAAGTTGGTCTTTCGCCGCCTGTGTGGACAACGGATGCCACCTGTATCATCCGTTGGCCACGACACCAAACATGCGGCCATGCCACACTGCGCTGCCTGCCACGGGTTTCGGTGCATGTCGCCCATCTGTCACTTTCGACATTTTTTGTCGTCGGCGCCAACATGCTTCCCACACCTTTTGCATGTCCCTCTGGCTGCCACCTGTGCACCACCTGTGTTCCTCTTGCATCACCAATGCGCCTACTTAAGCTACACTCAAATAGCGCACCCATTTATCACTTGTGAATCACGCTACGACATGCCTCCCATATGTCCGTGGATTAAATGAAAGGTGCTATATAAATCCAAATTATTATAATGAATGAGCATCAACTGTAAAGTGGAAAAATAAAACATTTCTATTGGATTTGTACAGAACAAGTATCTGATGCAATGTACAACCACAAGGTTATGTACGGCCTCTTGAACCTAAGCGTGCCATACTGTCTGCATGGATGACATGTCTGAAGTACACCAGCACCCTCTGCTGGTCTTATTGTGTAACAACAACCGCGGGCAAAGTGGGAAACTACTCGTGATGGCATTTTCGGCTCTTTTCGGTGATCCGGTTCATTTGGATCGGCTCAGTGAAAAGAGCCGGACGGGTCTTTTGGCTCTCAAACGGCTCTTTTAACTTCAGCTTTTCTTTTAAATATTTATGACAAATTTAGCATACATTTTGATAAATGTCTTGGTGAACACAAGCCCTGTTCTCAGTGAGTAATTTTAACATTTTAAACTGACTTCGCAGTTGATCTCTGAGTGTATAGATGTAGACAATTGGGGAGAGTTATTACGACACTTGCTATATATATATATATATATATATATATATATATATATATATATATATATATATATATATATATATATATATATATATATATATATATATATATATATATATATATATATATATATATATATATATATACATACATATGACTAACTTGGCCCACTTCAATGTCATTTAAAAACTTGACCAGAAGAGTGTGATCATGTTGTTGTGGAGTACACGGCAGTTAGTCTTTGTCTCAGTGAGAGAAGTCGGACGTGCTCATGTCCCCCTTGGTGTGTCATGAGATGTCAGTGACATCACGCATGAGCTGGTCAAGCACATGCTCCCATCTGAGGCCTGGCGTCAGTGTTTGTGTGCGTGCAACTTGAACCGGCCCACACAAAGATTGACTGGTCAAATGCTTTTACCTTGTCCATTACATTGTCCACATTGTGCTTTTCTGTCCAATAAATTGTTCAACTTGAATTCGAGTCTTTGCCTATCCTGACCAAATCCATCCTCAACTCACTCGAAGCCTTTTCAAAGACTGAAGTCTTGAGCTCAGACTTGCGCTTCAGTCACATCAGACAGTCTTTTCACTGTTCCCGTTGGTCTCCACATGACTCGAAACTCCAGGAATCAAGCATTTGTTTAAAAATGAAGTTGAGTTGAAGTGTTCTTTGTAATCAAGCTTTATTTCTTTTGCAGAGTAGACAATCACAAAAGCAGAGGAAAAAGTTGCAAGTTGGATGGCAGTCTGCTTGTTGCTGGGCGGCGAAGTGGTCAGCTCTTGAGAAGAAAGTGGGACAAGTGTTATGACCTGAGAGGAAAGGCATCCGTGAGTTCCACGGCCACGTAAGTCAATTTCTTGTGTAGACAAAGATGTGTTGGGCGTGAAACTTACCAGGGAGATAGACTCTGTGTTGGGTCCTTTGAGAGCAGGAAGCCGATCATGTTTACTGCTGCCTGGGGGAGAAAAAAAAAAGTCAAAAAAGTAGTCATGATGGTGCATTGAACGAGTGTAAATGTCTCCTACTTTTCAGGCTGGCCCAAAGTTTGACTTCTGCACCTTGCCAATAACAGGGAGAAGAGCAAAAAGTGTTGCCTGCAGGTCTGTGCTCGTAGGTGGACTCTGGTGGTGAGCAGGTTACTCCCTCTTGTGGCAGGGAGGACCCAAGAACAAAGCGTTTTTAGCCGAAAAAAACAACCATGTATCGTAAGGCGTTTTTAACACACAAAAAAACAACCATGTATAGTAAGGCGTTTTTAGCGGGAAAAAAAGACCATGTATAGGAAAGCATTTTTAGCCGAAAAAAACAACCATGTATAGTAAGGCATTTTTAACAAAAAAAAATGACCATGAGGCGTTTTTAACAAAAAAAAAGACCATGTATAGTAAGGCGTTTTGAACAAAAAAAAACGACCATGTATAGAAAGCGTTTTTAGCCGAAAAAAACAACCATGTATCGTAAGGCGTTTTTAACACACAAAAAAACGACCATGTATAATAAGGCGTTTTTAGCCGAAAAAACGACCATGTATAGTAAGGCGTTGTTAGTCAAAAAAACAACCATGTATAGTAAGGCATTTTTAACAAAAAAAAAATGACCATGAGGCGTTTTTAACAAAAAAAAGACCACGTATAGTAAGGCGTTTTTTGCCGAAAAAAACGACCATGTATAGTAAGGCATTTTTAACAAAAAAAATGACCATGAGGCGTTTTTAACAAAAAAAAAGACCATGTATAGTAAGGCGTTTTTAGCCGAAAAAACGACCATGTATAGTAAGGCGTTGTTAGTAAAAAAACCAACCATGTATAGTAAGGCATTTTTAACAAAAAAAATGACCATGAGGCGTTTTGAACAAAAAAAACCGACCATGTATAATAAGGCGTTTTTAGCCGAAAAAACGACCATGTATAGTAAGGCGTTGTTAGTAAAAAAAACAACCATGTATAGTAAGGCATTTTTCACAAAAAAAAAATGACCATGAGGCGTTTTTAACAAAAAAAAGACCATGTATATTAAGGCGTTTTGAACAAAAAAAACGACCATGTATAGAAAGGCGTTGTTAGTCAAAAAAAACAACCATGTATAGTAAGGCATTTAAAAAAAAAAAAAATGACCATGAGGCGTTTTTAACAAAAAAAAAGACCATGTATAGTAAGGCGTTTTGAACAAAAAAAACCGACCATGTATAATAAGGCGTTTTTAGCCGAAAAAACGACCATGTATAGTAAGGCGTTGTTAGTAAAAAAACAACCATGTATAGTAAGGCATTTTTAACAAAAAAAAATGACCATGAGGCGTTTTTAACAAAAAAAAGACCACGTATAGTAAGGCGTTTTTAACCAAAAAAAACGGCCATGTATAGTAAGGCGTTGTTAGTCAAAAAAAACAACCATGTATAGTAAGGCATTTTTAACAAAAAAAAATGACCATGAGGCGTTTTTAACAAAAAAAAAGACCATGTATAGTAAGGCATTTTGAACAAATAAAACGACCATGATAGTAAGCGTTTTTAGCCGAAAAAAACAACCACGTATAGTGAGGCGTTTTTAGCCGAAAAAAACGACCATGTATAGTAAGGCGTTGTTAGTAAAAAAAAACAACCATGTATAGTAAGGCATTTTTAACAAAAAAAAAATGACCATGAGGCGTTTTTAACAAAAAAAAGACCATGTATATTAAGGCGTTTTGAACAAAAAAAACGACCATGTATAGAAAGGCGTTGTTAGTCAAGTAAAACAACCATGTATAGTAAGGCATTTTTAACAAAAAAAAATGACCATGAGGCGTTTTTAACAAAAAAAGACCACGTATAGTAAGGCGTTTTTTGCCGAAAAAAACGACCATGTATAGTAAGGCATTTTTAGCCGAAAAAAACAACCATGTATAGTAAGGCATTTTTCACAAAAAAAAATGACCATGAGGCGTTTTTTACAAAAAAAAAGACCATGTATAGTAAGGCGTTTTTAACCAAAAACAACGGCCATGTATAGTAAGGCGTTTTAGCCGAAAAAACGACCATGTATAGTAAGGCGTTGTTAGTCAAAAAAAACAACCATGTATAGTAAGGCATTTTTAACAAAAAAAATGACCATGAGGCGTTTTTAACAAAAAAAGACCACGTATAGTAAGGCATTTTGAACAAATAAAACGACCATGATAGTAAGCGTTTTTAGCCGAAAAAAACAACCACGTATAGTGAGGCGTTTTTAGCCGAAAAAAACGACCATGTATCGTAAGGCATTTTAACCAAAAAAAACAGCCATGTATAGGAAGGCGTTTTTAGCCGAAAAAACGACCACAGTAAGGCGTTGTTAGTAAAAAAAAAACAACCATGTATAGTAAGGCATTTTTAACCAAAAAATGACCATGAGGCGTTTTTAACAAAAAAAACGACCATGTATAGTAAGGCGTTTTTAGCCGAAAAAACGACCATGTATAGTAAGGCGTTTTTAGCCGAAAAAAACAACCATATATCATAAGGCGTTTTTAACAACAATGCCTTACTATACATGTTAGTTTTTTTCGGCTAAAAACGCCTTACTATACATGGTCGTTTTTTTCGGCAAAAAACGCCTTACTATACATGGTAATTCTTTTGGTTAAAAATGCCTTACTATACGTGGTCGTTTTTTCGCTAAAACGCCTTACTATACATGGTCGTTTTTTCGCAAAACGCCTTACTTTACATGGTCGTTTTTTCAAAATGCCTTACTATACATGGTCTTTTAAGCTAAAAACGCCTTACTATACACGGTAATTTTTTGGTTAAAAATGCCTTACTATATGTGGTCGTTTTTTTCTGCAAAAAATGCCTTACTATACATGGTCGTTTTTTTCGGCTAAAAACGCCTTAATATACATGGCCGTTTTTTTTGTTTAAAATGCCTTACTATACATGTTCGTTTTTTTCGGCTAAAAACGCCTTACTATACATGGTCGTTTTCGCTAAAAACGCCCTAATATACATGGCGTTTTTATGTTTAAAATGCCTTACTATACATGTTCGTTTTTTCGCTAAAAACGCCTTACTATACATGGTCGTTTTTTTCGCTAAAACGCCTTACTATACATGGTCGTTTTTTTCGGCTAAAAACGCCTTACTATACATGGTCGTTTTTTCGGCTAAAAACGCCTTAATATACATGGCCGTTTTTTTTGTTTAAAATGCCTTACTATACATGTTAGTTTTTTTCGGCTAAAAACCCCTTACTATACATGGTCGTTTTTTCGGCTAAAAACGCCTTACTATACATGGTAATTTTTTTGGGTTAAAAATGCCTTACTATACGTGGTCGTTTTTTTCGGCAAAAAATGCCTTACTATACATGGTCGTTTTTTTCGGCAAAAAACGCCTTACTATATATGGTCGTATTTTCGGCTAAAAACGCCATGGTCGTTTTTTTCGGGTTCAAACACCTTATTATACATGGTCTTTTTTTCGGCTAAAAACGCCTTACTATACATGGTCGTTTTTTCTTTGTTAAAAACGCCTTACTATACATGGTCGTTTTTTTCTGGTAAAAACGCCTTACTATATATGGTCGGTTTTTTTCGGCTAAAAACGCCTTACTATATATGGTCGTATTTTCGGCTAAAAACGCCTTACTATATATACATGGTTGTTTTTTTCGGCTATAAACGCCTTACTATATACATGGTCGGTTTTTTTTGTTAAAAACACCTTACTATACATGGTCTTTTTTTTTGGCTAAAAACGCCTTACTATACATGGTCTTTTTTTCGGCTAAAAACGCCTTGCTATACATGGTCGTTTTTTCGGCTAAAAACGCCTTACTATACATGGTCGTTTTTTTCGGCAAAAACGCCTTGCTTGACATGGTCGTTTTTTTTGTTCAAAATGCCTTACTATACATGGTCTTTTTTTAGGCTAAAAACGCCTTACTATACATGTTCGTTTTTTTCGTGTTAAAACGCCTTACTATACATGGTCGTTGTTTTCGGCTAAAAACGCCTTAATATTAATGGCCGTTTTTTTGGTTTAAAATGCCTTACTATACATGTTCGTTTTTTTCGGCTAAAAACGCCTTGCTATACATGGTCGTTTTTTCGGCTAAAAACGCCTTACTATACATGGTCGTTTTTTCATCTAAAAACGCCTTACTATACATGGTCATTTTTTCGGCTAAAAACGCCTTACTATACATGGTCGTTTTTTTCAGCAAAAACGCCTTACTTTACATGGTCGTTTTTTTTGTTCAAAATGCCTTACTATACATGGTCTTTTTTTAGGCTAAAAACTCCTTACTATACATGTTCGTTTTTTTCGTGTTAAAACGCCTTACTATACATGGTCGTTTTTTTCGACAAAAAACGCCTTACTATACATGGTAATTTTTTGGTTTAAAATGCCTTACTATACGTGGTCGTTTTTTTCGGCAAAAAATGCCTTACTATACATGGTCGTTTTTTCGGCTAAAAACGCCTTACTATACATGGTCGTTTTTTCGCAAAAACGCCTTACTATACATGGTCGTTTTTCGCTAAAACGCCTTAATATACATGGTCATTTTTTCGGCTAAAAACGCCTTACTATACATGGTCGTTTTTTTCAGCAAAACGCCTTACTTTACATGGTCGTTTTTTGTTCAAAATGCCTTACTATACATGGTCTTTTTAGGCTAAAACTCCTTACTATACATGTTCGTTTTTAGGTTAAAACGCCTTACTATACATGGTCGTTTTTTCGCTAAAAACGCCTTAATATTACATGGTCGTTTTTGGTTTAAAATGCCTTACTATACATGTTCGTTTTTTTCGGCTAAAAACGCCTTGCTATACATGGTCGTTTTTTAGGCTAAAAACGCCTTACTATACATGGTCGTTTTTTTAATGCTAAAACGCCTTACTATACATGGTCGTTTTTTTCGGCTAAAAACGCCTTACTATACATGGTCGTTTTTTCGGCTAAAAACGCCTTACTATACATGGTCATTTTTTTGGCTAAAAACGCCTTACTATACATGGTCGTTTTTTTCAGCAAAAACGCCTTACTTTACATGGTCGTTTTTTTTGTTCAAAATGCCTTACTATACATGGTCTTTTTTTAGGCTAAAAACGCCTTACTATACATGTTCGTTTTTTTCGTGTTAAAACGCCTTACTATACATGGTCGTTTTTTTCGACAAAAAACGCCTTACTATACATGGTAATTTTTTTGGTTTAAAATGCCTTACTATACGTGGTCGTTTTTTTCGGCAAAAAATGCCTTACTTTACATGGTCGTTTTTTTCGGCAAAAAACGCCTTCCTATACATGGTCGTTTTTTTCGGCAAAAAACGGCTTACTATACATGGTCGTTTTTTTCCGCTAAAAACGCCTTACTATACATGGTCGTTTTTATTAAAAACGCCTTACTATACATGGTCGTTTTTCGCAAAACGCCTTACTTTACATGGTCGTTTTTGTTCAAAATGCCTTACTATACATGTTCGTTTTTTTCGTGTTAAAACGCCTTACTATACATGGTCGTTTTTTTCGACAAAAAACGCCTTACTATACATGGTAATTTTTTTGGGTTAAAAATGCCTTACTATACGTGGTCGTTTTTTTCGGCAAAAAATGCCTTACTATACATGGTCGTTTTTTTCGGCAAAAAACGCCTTACTATATATGGTCGTATTTTCGGCTAAAAACGCCATGGTCGTTTTTTTCGGGTTCAAACACCTTATTATACATGGTCTTTTTTTTCGGCTAAAAACGCCTTACTATACATGGTCGTTTTTTCTTTGTTAAAAACGCCTTACTATACATGGTCGTTTTTTTCTGGTAAAAACGCCTTACTATATATGGTCGGTTTTTTTCGGCTAAAAACGCCTTACTATATATGGTCGTATTTTCGGCTAAAAACGCCTTACTATATATACATGGTTGTTTTTTTCGGCTATAAACGCCTTACTATATACATGGTCGGTTTTTTTTGTTAAAAACACCTTACTATACATGGTCTTTTTTTTTGGCTAAAAACGCCTTACTATACATGGTCGTTTTTTTCGGCTAAAAACGCCTTACTATACATGGTCGTTTTTTCGGCTAAAAACGCCTTACTATACATGGTCGTTTTTTTCGGCAAAAACGCCTTACTTTACATGGTCGTTTTTTTTGTTCAAAATGCCTTACTATACATGGTCTTTTTTTAGGCTAAAAACGCCTTACTATACATGTTCGTTTTTTTCGTGTTAAAACGCCTTACTATACATGGTCGTTGTTTTCGGCTAAAAACGCCTTAATATTAATGGCCGTTTTTTTGGTTTAAAATGCCTTACTATACATGTTCGTTTTTTTCGGCTAAAAACGCCTTGCTATACATGGTCGTTTTTTCGGCTAAAAACGCCTTACTATACATGGTCGTTTTTTTAATGCTAAAACGCCTTACTATACATGGTCGTTTTTTCGCTAAAAACGCCTTACTATACATGGTCGTTTTTTCGGCTAAAAACGCCTTACTATACATGGTCATTTTTTCGGCTAAAAACGCCTTACTGTACATGGTCGTTTTTTTCAGCAAAAACGCCTTACTTTACATGGTCGTTTTTTTTGTTCAAAATGCCTTACTATACATGGTCTTTTTAGGCTAAAACGCCTTACTATACATGTTCGTTTTTCGTGTTAAAACGCCTTACTATACATGGTCGTTTTTCGACAAAAACGCCTTACTATACATGGTAATTTTTTTGGTTTAAAATGCCTTACTATACGTGGTCGTTTTTTTCGGCAAAAAATGCCTTACTATACATGGTCGTTTTTTTCGGCAAAAAACGCCTATACATGGTCGTTTTTTTCGGCAAAAAACGGCTTACTATACATGGTCGTTTTTTCGGCTAAAAACGCCTTACTATACATGGTCGTTTTTTCGGCTAAAAACGCCTTACTATACATGGTCGTTTTTTTCGGCAAAAACGCCTTACTTTACATGGTCGTTTTTTTTGTTCAAAATGCCTTACTATACATGGTCTTTTTTTAGGCTAAAAACGCCTTACTATACATGTTCGTTTTTTTCGTGTTAAAACGCCTTACTATACATGGTCGTTTTTTCGCTAAAACGCCTTAATATTACATGGTCGTTTTTGGTTTAAAATGCCTTACTATACATGTTCGTTTTTTCGCTAAAACGCCTTACTATACATGGTCGTTTTTCGTCTAAAACGCCTTACTATACATGGTCGTTTTTCATGCTAAAACGCCTTACTATACATGGTCGTTTTTATCGCTAAAACGCCTTACTATACATGGTCGTTTTTCGCTAAAACGCCTTACTATACATGGTCGTTTTTTCGCTAAAACGCCTTACTATACATGGTCATTTTTTCGCTAAAAACGCCTTACTATACATGGTCGTTTTTTCAGCAAAAACGCCTTACTATACATGGTCGTTTTTTGTTCAAAATGCCTTACTATACATGGTCTTTTTCAGGCTAAAACGCCTTACTATACATGTTCGTTTTTTCGTTAAAACGCCTTACTATACATGGTCGTTTTTGACAAAAACGCCTTACTATACATGGTAATTTTTTGGTTTAAAATGCCTTACTATACATGGTCGTTTTTTCGCAAAAATGCCTTACTATACATGGTCGTTTTTTCGGCAAAAAACGCCTTACTATACATGGTCGTTTTTTCGCAAAAACGCCTTACTATACATGTTCGTTTTTTCGCTAAAAACGCCTTACTATACATGGTCGTTTTTTTTCGCTAAAACGCCTTAATATACATGGTCGTTTTTTGTTTAAAATGCCTTACTATACATGTTAGTTTTTTCGCTAAAAACCCTTACTATACATGGTCGTTTTTCGCTAAAACGCCTTACTATACATGATCGTTTTTTTCGGCAAAAACGCCTTACTTTACATGGTCGTTTTTTTTGTTCAAAATGCCTTACTATACATGTTCGTTTTTTTCGTGTTAAAACGCCTTACTATACATGGTCGTTTTTTCGACAAAAAACGCCTTACTATACATGGTAATTTTTTGGGTTAAAAATGCCTTACTATACGTGGTCGTTTTTTTCGGCAAAAAATGCCTTACTATACATGGTCGTTTTTTTCGGCAAAAAACGCCTTACTATATATGGTCGTATTTTCGGCTAAAAACGCCTTACTATACATGGTCGTTTTTTTCGGGTTCAAACACCTTATTATACATGGTCTTTTTTTTCGGCTAAAAACGCCTTACTATACATGGTCGTTTTTTCTTTGTTAAAAACGCCTTACTATACATGGTCGTTTTTTTCGACAAAAAACGCCTTACTATACATGGTAATTTTTTTGGTTAAAAATGCCTTACTATACGTGGTCGTTTTTTTCGGCAAAAAATGCCTTACTATACATGGTCGTTTTTTCGCAAAAACGCCTATACATGGTCGTTTTTCGCAAAAACGCCTTACTATACATGTTCGTTTTTCGTGTTAAAACGCCTTACTATACATGGTCGTTTTTTTCGACAAAAAACGCCTTACTATACATGGTAATTTTTTTGGGTTAAAATGCCTTACTATACATGGTCGTTTTTTCGCAAAAATGCCTTACTATACATGGTCGTTTTTTCGCAAAAACGCCTTACTATATATGGTCGTTTTTCGCTAAAAACGCCTTACTATACATGGTCGTTTTTTTCCGGTTCAAACACCTTACTATACATGGTCATTTTTTTCGGCTAAAAACGCCTTACTATACATGGTCGTTTTTTTCGGCTAAAAACGCCTTAATATACATGGCCGTTTTTTTTGTTTAAAATGCCTTACTATACATGTTAGTTTTTTTCGGCTAAAAACCCCTTACTATACATGGTCGTTTTTTCGGCTAAAAACGCCTTACTATACATGGTCGTTTTTTCGCAAAACGCCTTACTATACATGGTCGTTTTTGTTCAAAATGCCTTACTATACATGTTCGTTTTTTTCGTGTTAAAACGCCTTACTATACATGGTCGTTTTTTTCGACAAAAAACGCCTTACTATACATGGTAATTTTTGGGGTTAAAAATGCCTTACTATACGTGGTCGTTTTTTTCGGCAAAAAATGCCTTACTATACATGGTCGTATTTTCGGCTAAAAACGCCTTACTATATATGGTCGTATTTTCGGCTAAAAACGCCATGGTCGTTTTTTTCGGGTTCAAACACCTTATTATACATGGTCTTTTTTTTCGGCTAAAAACGCCTTACTATACATGGTCGTTTTTTGTTTGTTAAAAACGCCTTACTATACATGGTCGTTTTTTCTGGTAAAACGCCTTACTATATATGGTCGGTTTTTTTCGGCTAAAAACGCCTTACTATATATGGTCGTATTTTTGGCTAAAAACGCCTTACTATATATACATGGTTGTTTTTTTCGGCTATAAACGCCTTACTATATACATGGTCGGTTTTTTTTGTTAAAAACACCTTACTATACATGGTCTTTTTTTTTGGCTAAAAACGCCTTACTATACATGGTGTTTTTTTTCGGCTAAAAACGCCTTGCTATACATGGTCGTTTTTTTCGGCAAAAAAACGCCTGGTCGGTTTTTTTCGGCTCAAAACGCCTTACTATACATTGTCGTTTTTTTCGTGCTAAAACGCCTTACTATACATGGTCGTTTTTTTCGGCTAAAACGCCTTACTATACATGGTCGTGTTTTTTCTTCAAAATGCCTTAATATACATGGTCGTTTTTTTCGGCAAAAACGCCTTGCTATACATGGTAATTTTTTTGGTTAAAAATGCCTTACTATACATGGTCGTCTTTTTCGGGTAAAAACGCCTTACTGTACATAGTCGTCTTTTTCGGGTAAAAACGCCTTCCTATACATGGTCGTCTTTTTCAGGTAAAAACGCCTTCCTATACATGGCCGTTTTTGGGGGCCAAAAAAATGCCTTTCACATGGTTGTTTGTTTTGGGCTGAATTGCCTCTTCTACATGGACGACTGTCACTGGGAACTTGCTGGAGCCTATGCCAGCTTTAGGCCGTTGGAACTGACATTTATGCTGTCATTGTACTGGGTTTGAACCCGCGTTGCCTGGACGGAAGGCCAGCGTGTATACCACTATGCCACCAGTGACTTATACTTGCTCTGCACAATAGGCATATTTGACATTCACTCTGGAGGGCTTTCAGGAAAAAGTAACTGCTTGTTGTTTTTTTCTCACATCACTGAGCGGGGCTTGAACCAGGGTTGCCTGGACGGAAAGCCAGCGTGTATACCTCTACCCCACCAGTAACTGTGACTTGCTTTGCACGATAGGCATATTTGACATGCACTCTGGAGGGCTTTCAGGAAAAAATATGGTTTGGTATTGTTTTTTTCCTCAATAACTGAACAGGTCTTGAACCAGGGTTGCCTGGACGGAAGGCTGGTGTGTATACCATTATGCCACTAGTGACTTAGACTTGCTCTGCACAATAGGCATATTTGACATTCACTGGAGGGCTTTCAGGAAAAATTCCTGTTTGGTGTTGTTTTATTCTCACATAACTGAACAGGTCTTGAACCAGGGCTGCCTGGATGGAAGGCCAGTGTGTATACCACTATGCCACCAGTAACGTAGACCAGCTCTGCACAATAGGCATATTTGACATTCACTGTGGAGGGTTTGCAGGAAAAAAAACTGGTGTTGTATTTTCACACATTACTGAATTGTGTTTGAACTCATGCTAACTATACATGGTCGTGTTTTTTTTGTTAAAAACGCCTTACTATACATGGTCTTTTTTTCGACTAAAAACACCTCACTATCCATGGTCGTTTTTTTTCGGCAAAAAACGCCTTACAATACATGGGTCTTTTTTTCGGTTAAAAACGCCTTACTATAGATGGTCGTTTTTTTCATCTAAAAACGCCTTACTACATATGGTCGTTTTTTTTCGGCAAAAAACGCCTTACAATACATGGGTCATTTTTTTCGGCTAAAAACGCCTTACTATACATGGTCGTTTTTTTCGGCTAAAATCGCCTTACTATGTATACATGGTCGTTTTTTTGTGAAAAATGCCTTACTATACATGGTCGTGGTTTTTTTTTTTTAAAAAGCCTTACTATACATGGTCTTTTTTTTCGACTAAAAACACCTCACTATCCATGGTCGTTTTTTTCGGCAAAAAACGCCTTACTATACATGGGTCTTTTTTTTTCGGCTAAAAACGCCTTACTATAGATGGTCGTTTTTTTCGGCTAAAAACGCCTTACTACATATGATCGTTTTTTGGGGGCTAAAACCGCCTTACTATACATGGGTCATTTTTTTCGGCTAAAAACGCCTTCCTATACATGGTCGTTTTTTTTCATTTAAAAACGCCTTACTACATATGGTCGTTTTTTTTGGGCTAAAAACGCCTTCCTATACATGGTCGTTTTTCGTATAAAAACGCCTTACTACATATGGTCGTTTTTTTTTGGGCTAAAAACGCCTTCCTATCCATGGTCGTTGTTTTCATCTAAAAACGCCTTACTACATATGGTCGTTTTTTGGGGGGGGGCTAAAAACGCCTTACTATACATGGTCGTTTTTTTTCGGCTAAAAACGCCTTACTATACAAGGTCGTTTTTTGGGGGTAAAAATGCCTTACTATACATGATCATTTTTTTTTGGCTAAAAACGCCTTACTATAAACATGGTCGTTTTTTTCGTCTAAAAACGCCTTTCTACATATGGTCGGTTTTTTGGGGAGCTAAAAACACCTTACTATACATGGTCATTTTTTTCGTCTAAAAACGCCTTCCTATACATGGTCGTTTTTTTCGGCAAAAAACGGCTTACTATACATGGTCGTTTTTTTTCGCTAAAAACGCCTTAATATACATGGCCGTTTTTTTTGTTTAAAATGCCTTACTATACATGTTCGTTTTTTTCGGCTAAAAACGCCTTACTATACATGGTCGTTTTTTTCGGCTAAAAACGCCTTAATATACATGGCCGTTTTTTTTGTTTAAAATGCCTTACTATACATGTTAGTTTTTTTCGGCTAAAAACCCCTTACTATACATGGTCGTTTTTTCGGCTAAAAACGCCTTACTATACATGGTCGTTTTTTTCGGCAAAAACGCCTTACTTTACATGGTCGTTTTTTTTGTTCAAAATGCCTTACTATACATGTTCGTTTTTTTCGTGTTAAAATGCCTTACTATACATGGTCGTTTTTTTCGACAAAAAACGCCTTACTATACATGGTAATTTTTTTGGTTAAAAATGCCTTACTATATGTGGTCGTTTTTTTCGGCAAAAAATGCCTTACTATACATGGTCGTTTTTTTCGGCAAAAAACGCCTTACTATATATGGTCGTATTTTCGGCTAAAAACGCCTTACTATACATGGTCGTTTTTTTCGGGTTCAAACACCTTATTATACATGGTCTTTTTTTTCGGCTAAAAACGCCTTACTATACATGGTCGTTTTTTTCGGCAAAAACGCCTTACTTTACATGGTCGTTTTTTTTGTTCAAAATGCCTTACTATACATGTTCGTTTTTTTCGTGTTAAAACGCCTTACTATACATGGTCGTTTTTTTCGACAAAAAACGCCTTACTATACATGGTAATTTTTTGGTTAAAAATGCCTTACTATACGTGGTCGTTTTTTTCGGCAAAAAATGCCTTACTATACATGGTCGTTTTTCGCAAAAACGCTTACTATACATGGTCGTTTTTCAGCAAAAACGCCTTACTATACATGGTCGTTTTTTCGCTAAAAACGCCTTACTATACATGGTCGTTTTTTCGCTAAAACGCCTTACTATACATGGTCGTTTTTTCGCTAAAACGCCTTACTATACATGGTCGTTTTTTTTCGGCAAAAACGCCTTACTTTACATGGTAATTTTTTTGTTCAAAATGCCTTACTATACATGGTCTTTTTTTAGGCTAAAAACGCCTTACTATACATGTTCGTTTTTTTCGTGTTAAAACGCCTTACTATACATGGTCGTTTTTTTCGACAAAAAACGCCTTACTATACATGGTAATTTTTTTGGTTAAAAATGCCTTACTATATGTGGTCGTTTTTTTCGGCAAAAAATGCCTTACTATACATGGTCGTTTTTTTCGGCAAAAAACGCCTTCCTATACATGGTCGTTTTTTTCGGCAAAAAACGGCTTACTATACATGGTCGTTTTTTTCGGCTAAAAACGCCTTAATATACATGGCCGTTTTTTTTGTTTAAAATGCCTTACTATACATGTTCGTTTTTTTCGGCTAAAAACGCCTTACTATACATGGTCGTTTTTTTGGCTAAAAACGCCTTACTATACATGGTCGTTTTTTCGCAAAACGCCTTACTATACATGGTCGTTTTTTTGTTCAAAATGCCTTACTATACATGGTCGTTTTTAGGCTAAAAACGCCTTACTATACATGGTAATTTTTTGGTTAAAATGCCTTACTATACATGGTCGTTTTTCGCAAAAACGCCTTACTATACATGGTCGTTTTTTTCGGCTAAAAACGCCTTAATATACATGGTCGTTTTTTTTGTTTAAAATGCCTTACTATACATGGTCGTTTTTTTTTTTAAAACGCCTTACTATACATGGTCGTTTTTTCGCTAAAAACGCCTTAATATACATGGCCGTTTTTTTTGTTTAAAATGCCTTACTATACATGTTAGTTTTTTTCGGCTAAAAACCCCTTACTATACATGGTCGTTTTTTCGCTAAAACGCCTTACTATACATGGTCGTTTTTTTCGGCAAAAACGCCTTACTTTACATGGTCGTTTTTTTTGTTCAAAATGCCTTACTATACATGTTCGTTTTTTTCGTGTTAAAACGCCTTACTATACATGGTCGTTTTTTTCGACAAAAAACGCCTTACTATACATGGTAATTCTTTTGGTTAAAAATGCCTTACTATACATGGTCGTTTTTTTCAGCAAAAACGCCTTACTTTACATGGTCGGTTTTTTTGTTCAAAATGCCTTACTATACATGGTCTTTTTTTAGGCTAAAAACGCCTTACTATACATGGTAATTTTTTTGGTTTAAAATGCCTTACTATACATGGTCGTTTTTTTCGGCAAAAAATGCCTTACTTTACATGGTCGTTTTTTTCGGCAAAAAACGCCTTCCTATACATGGTCGTTTTTTTCGGCTAAAAACGCCTTAATATACATGGCCGTTTTTTTTGTTTAAAATGCCTTACTATACATGTTCGTTTTTTCGCTAAAACGCCTTACTATACATGGTCGTTTTTTCGCTAAAACGCCTTAATATACATGGCCGTTTTTTGTTTAAAATGCCTTACTATACATGTTCGTTTTTTCGCTAAAAACGCCTTACTATACATGGTCGTTTTTTCGGCTAAAAACGCCTTACTATACATGGTCGTTTTTTTCGGCAAAAACGCCTTACTTTACATGGTCGTTTTTTTTGTTCAAAATGCCTTACTATACATGTTCGTTTTTTTCGTGTTAAAACGCCTTACTATACATGGTCGTTTTTGACAAAAACGCCTTACTATACATGGTAATTTTTGGTTAAAAATGCCTTACTATACATGGTCGTTTTTTCGCAAAAATGCCTTACTATACATGGTCGTTTTTTTCGCAAAAACGCCTTACTATACATGGTCGTTTTTCAGCTAAAACGCCTTACTATACATGGTCGTTTTTTCGGTTCAAACGCCTTATTATACATGGTCTTTTTTCGCTAAAACGCCTTACTATACATGGTCGTTTTTTCGCTAAAAACGCCTTACTATACATGGTCGTTTTTTCGCAAAAACGCCTTACTATACATGGTCGTTTTTTTGTTCAAAATGCCTTACTATACATGGTCTTTTTAGGCTAAAACGCCTTACTATACATGTTCGTTTTTTTCGTGTTAAAACGCCTTACTATACATGGTCGTTTTTTTCGACAAAAAACGCCTTACTATACATGGTAATTTTTTTGGTTAAAAATGCCTTACTATACATGGTCGTTTTTTTCGGCAAAAAACGCCTTACTATACATGGTCGTTTTTTCGCAAAAACGCCTTCCTATACATGGTCGTTTTTTCGGCAAAACGCCTTACTATACATGGTCGTTTTTTTCGGCTAAAAACGCCTTACTATACATGGTCGTTTTTTTGTTTAAAATGCCTTACTATACATGGTCGTTTTTTCGGCTAAAAACGCCTTACTATACATGGTCGTTTTTTTCGGCAAAAACGCCTTACTTTACATGGTCGTTTTTTTGTTCAAAATGCCTTACTATACATGGTCTTTTTTTAGGCTAAAAACGCCTTACTATACATGGTAATTTTTTTGGTTAAAAATGCCTTACTATACATGGTCGTTTTTTTCGGCAAAAAACGGCTTACTATACATGGTCGTTTTTTTCGGCTAAAAACGCCTTAATATACATGGTCGTTTTTTTTGTTTAAAATGCCTTACTATACATGTTCGTTTTTTTCGGCTAAAAACGCCTTACTATACATGGTCGTTTTTTTCGGCTAAAACGCCTTACTATACATGGTCGTTTTTTTTGTTTAAAATGCCTTACTATACATGGTCGTTTTTTCGGCTAAAAACGCCTTACTATACATGGTCGTTTTTTCGGCTAAAAACGCCTTACTATACATGGTCGTTTTTTTCAGCAAAAACGCCTTACTTTACATGGTCGTTTTTTTTGTTCAAAATGCCTTACTATACATGTTCGTTTTTTTCGTGTTAAAACGCCTTACTATACATGGTCGTTTTTCGACAAAAACGCCTTACTATACATGGTAATTCTTTTGGTTAAAAATGCCTTACTATACGTGGTCGTTTTTTTCGGCCAAAAATGCCTTACTATATATGGTCGTATTTTCGGCTAAAAACGCCTTACTATACATGGTCATTTTTATCGGGTTCAAACACCTTATTATACATGGTCGTTTTTTTCGGCAAAAACGCCTTACTTTACATGGTCGTGTTTTTTCTTCAAAATGCCTTAATATACATGGTCGTTTTTTTCGGCAAAAACGCCTTGCTATACATGGTCTTTTTTTTTCGGCTAAAAACACCTTACTATACATGGTCGTTTTTTCGGCAAAAAACGCCTTACTATACATGGTCGTTTTTTTCATGCTAAAACGCCTTACTATACATGGTCGTTTTTTGGCTAAAAACGCCTTACTATACATGGTCGTTTTTTTGTTTAAAATGCCTTAATATACATGGTCGTTTTTCTCGGCTAAAACGCCTTACTATACATGGTCGTTTTTTCGGCTAAAAACGCCTTACTATACATGGTCGTTTTTTTCGGCAAAAACGCCTTACTTTACATGGTCGTTTTTTTTGTTCAAAATGCCTTACTATACATGGTCTTTTTTTAGGCTAAAAACGCCTTACTATACATGTTCGTTTTTTTCGTGTTAAAACGCCTTACTATACATGGTCGTTTTTTCGCTAAAAACGCCTTACTATACATGGTCGTTTTTTGGTTTAAAATGCCTTACTATACATGGTCGTTTTTCATGCTAAAACGCCTTACTATACATGGTCGTTTTTTCGCTAAAAACGCCTTACTATACATGGTCGTTTTTTCGCTAAAACGCCTTACTATACATGGTCGTTTTTTCGCTAAAACGCCTTACTATACATGGTCGTTTTTTGGCTAAAACGCCTTACTATACATGGTCGTTTTTTCAGCAAAACGCCTTACTATACATGGTCATTTTTTGTTCAAAATGCCTTACTATACATGGTCTTTTTTGGCTAAAACGCCTTACTATACATGGTCGTTTTTTCGCTAAAAACGCCTTACTATACATGGTAATTTTTTGGTTTAAAACGCCTTACTATACATGGTCGTTTTTTCGCAAAAATGCCTTACTATACATGGTCGTTTTTTCGCAAAAACGCCTTACTATACATGGTCGTTTTTTCGCAAAACGCCTTACTATACATGGTCGTTTTTTCGCTAAAACGCCTTACTATACATGGTCGTTTTTTTGTTTAAAATGCCTTACTATACATGTTCGTTTTTTCGCTAAAACGCCTTACTATACATGGTCGTTTTTTCGCTAAAAACGCCTTACTATACATGGTCGTTTTTTGTTTAAAACGCCTTACTATACATGTTCGTTTTTTCGCTAAAAACGCCTTACTATACATGGTCGTTTTTTCGCTAAAACGCCTTACTATACATGGTCGTTTTTTCGCAAAACGCCTTACTATACATGGTCGTTTTTTGTTCAAAACGCCTTACTATACATGGTCGTTTTTTCGCAAAAACGCCTTACTATACATGGTCGTTTTTTCAGCTAAAAACGCCTTACTATACATGGTCGTTTTTTCGGTTCAAACACCTTACTATACATGGTCTTTTTTTCGCTAAAAACGCCTTACTATACATGGTCGTTTTTCGGCTAAAACGCCTTACTATACATGGTCGTTTTTTCGCAAAACGCCTTACTATACATGGTCGTTTTTTTGTTCAAAATGCCTTACTATACATGGTCTTTTTTAGGCTAAAACGCCTTACTATACATGGTCGTTTTTCGGTTAAAACGCCTTACTATACATGGTCGTTTTTTCGACAAAAACGCCTTACTATACATGGTAATTTTTTGGTTAAAAATGCCTTACTATACATGGTCGTTTTTTCGCAAAAAATGCCTTACTATACATGGTCGTTTTTTCGCAAAAACGCCTTACTATACATGGTCGTTTTTTCGCAAAAACGCCTTACTATACATGGTCGTTTTTTTCGCTAAAAACGCCTTACTATACATGGTCGTTTTTTGTTTAAAATGCCTTACTATACATGGTCGTTTTTTCGCTAAAAACGCCTTACTATACATGGTCGTTTTTGGCAAAACGCCTTACTATACATGGTCGTTTTTTTGTTCAAAATGCCTTACTATACATGGTCGTTTTTAGGCTAAAACGCCTTACTATACATGGTAATTTTTTGGTTAAAAATGCCTTACTATACATGGTCGTTTTTTCGCAAAAACGCCTTACTATACATGGTCGTTTTTTGTTCAAAACGCCTTACTATACATGGTCGTTTTTTCGGTTAAAACGCCTTACTATACATGGTCGTTTTTTCGACAAAAACGCCTTACTATACATGGTAATTTTTTGGTTAAAAATGCCTTACTATACATGGTCGTTTTTTCGCAAAAATGCCTTACTATACATGGTCGTTTTTCGCTAAAACGCCTTACTATACATGGTCGTTTTTTCGGTTCAAACGCCTTACTATACATGGTCGTTTTTTCGCAAAACGCCTTACTATACATGGTCGTTTTTTCTTCAAAATGCCTTACTATACATGGTCGTTTTTTCGCAAAAACGGCTTACTATACATGGTCGTTTTTTTCGCAAAAACGCCTTACTATACATGGTCGTTTTTTTGTTTAAAATGCCTTACTATACATGGTCGTTTTTTCGCTAAAACGCCTTACTATACATGGTCGTTTTTTCGCTAAAACGCCTTACTATACATGGTCGTTTTTTTCGGCAAAAACGCCTTACTATACATGGTCGTTTTTTTTGTTCAAAATGCCTTACTATACATGTTCGTTTTTTCGTGTTAAAACGCCTTACTATACATGGTCGTTTTTTTCGACAAAAAACGCCTTACTATACATGGTAATTTTTTGGTTAAAAATGCCTTACTATACGTGGTCGTTTTTTCGGCCAAAAATGCCTTACTATACATGGTCGTTTTTTCGCAAAACGCCTTACTATATATGGTCGTTTTTCAGCTAAAACGCCTTACTATACATGGTCGTTTTTTTCGGGTTCAAACGCCTTACTATACATGGTCTTTTTTTCGCTAAAAACGCCTTACTATACATGGTCGTTTTTTTTGTTAAAAACGCCTTACTATACATGGTCGTTTTTCGACAAAAACGCCTTACTATACATGGTAATTTTTGGTTAAAAATGCCTTACTATACATGGTCGTTTTTTTCGCAAAAATGCCTTACTATACATGGTCGTTTTTTCGCAAAACGCCTTACTATACATGGTCGTTTTTCGCAAAAACGCCTTACTATACATGGTCGTTTTTTCAGCTAAAACGCCTTACTATACATGGTCGTTTTTTCGCTAAAACGCCTTACTATACATGGTCGTTTTTTCGCAAAACGCCTTACTATACATGGTCGTTTTTGTTCAAAATGCCTTACTATACATGGTCTTTTTTGGCTAAAAACGCCTTACTATACATGGTCGTTTTTTCGTTAAAACGCCTTACTATACATGGTCGTTTTTTCGGCTAAAAACACCTTACTATACATGGTCGTTTTTGGTTTAAAATGCCTTACTATACATGGTCGTTTTTTTCGCTAAAAACGCCTTACTATACATGGTCGTTTTTTCGCTAAAACGCCTTACTATACATGGTCGTTTTTTCATGCTAAAACGCCTTACTATACATGGTCGTTTTTTCGCTAAAAACGCCTTACTATACATGGTCGTTTTTCAGCAAAAACGCCTTACTATACATGGTCGTTTTTGTTCAAAACGCCTTACTATACATGGTCTTTTTTTAGGCTAAAAACGCCTTACTATACTTGTTCGTTTTTTTCGTGTTAAAACGCCTTACTATACATGGTCGTTTTTTTCGACAAAAAACGCCTTACTATACATGGTAATTTTTTGGTTAAAAATGCCTTACTATACGTGGTCGTTTTTTTCGGCAAAAAATGCCTTACTATACATGGTCGTTTTTTTCGGCAAAAAACGCCTTACTATACATGGTCGTTTTTTTCGGCTAAAAACGCCTTAATATACATGGCCGTTTTTTTTGTTTAAAATGCCTTACTATACATGGTCGTTTTTTCGCTAAAAACGCCTTACTATACATGGTCGTTTTTTCGCTAAAAACGCCTTACTATACATGGTCGTTTTTCGCAAAACGCCTTACTATACATGGTAATTTTTTTGTTCAAAATGCCTTACTATACATGGTCGTTTTTTGTTAAAACGCCTTACTATACATGGTCGTTTTTTCACAAAAACGCCTTACTATACATGGTAATTTTTGGTTAAAAATGCCTTACTATACATGGTCGCTTTTTTTCGCAAAAATGCCTTACTATACATGGTCGTTTTTTCGCAAAACGCCTTACTATACATGGTCGTTTTTTCGCTAAAACGCCTTACTATACATGGTCGTTTTTTCGGGTTCAAACGCCTTACTATACATGGTCTTTTTTCAGCTAAAAACGCCTTACTATACATGGTCGTTTTTTTGTTAAAACGCCTTACTATACATGGTCGTTTTTTCGCAAAAACGCCTTACTATACATGGTAATTTTTTGGTTAAAATGCCTTACTATACATGGTCGTTTTTTCGCAAAAACGCCTTACTATACATGGTCGTTTTTTCAGCAAAAACGCCTTACTATACATGGTCGTTTTTTCGCAAAAACGCCTTACTATACATGGTCGTTTTTTCAGCTAAAACGCCTTACTATACATGGTCGTTTTTTCGCTAAAACGCCTTACTATACATGGTCGTTTTTCGCTAAAACGCCTTACTTTACATGGTCGTTTTTTTTGTTCAAAATGCCTTACTATACATGGTCGTTTTTAGGCTAAAACGCCTTACTATACATGGTCGTTTTTTCGGTTAAAACGCCTTACTATACATGGTCGTTTTTTGGCAAAAACGCCTTACTATACATGGTAATTTTTTGGTTAAAAACGCCTTACTATACATGGTCGTTTTTTCGCAAAAATGCCTTACTATACATGGTCGTTTTTCGCAAAAACGCCTTACTATACATGGTCGTTTTTTCAGCAAAAACGCCTTACTATACATGGTCGTTTTTTCGCTAAAAACGCCTTACTATACATGGTCGTTTTTTTTTAAAACGCCTTACTATACATGGTCGTTTTTTCGCTAAAACGCCTTACTATACATGGTCGTTTTTTCGCTAAAACGCCTTACTATACATGGTCGTTTTTGTTCAAAATGCCTTACTATACATGGTCGTTTTTAGGCTAAAACGCCTTACTATACATGGTCGTTTTTTTTGTTAAAACGCCTTACTATACATGGTCGTTTTTTACAAAAACGCCTTACTATACATGGTAATTTTTTGGTTTAAAATGCCTTACTATACATGGTCGTTTTTTTCGCAAAAATGCCTTACTATACATGGTCGTTTTTTTCGCAAAAACGCCTTACTATACATGGTCGTTTTTCGCAAAAACGCCTTACTATACATGGTCGTTTTTTCGCTAAAACGCCTTACTATACATGGTCGTTTTTTGGCTAAAAACGCCTTACTATACATGGTCGTTTTTTTGTTTAAAATGCCTTACTATACATGGTCGTTTTTTCGCTAAAAACGCCTTACTATACATGGTCGTTTTTCGCTAAAACGCCTTACTATACATGGTCGTTTTTTCGCAAAAACGCCTTACTATACATGGTCGTTTTTTTGTTCAAAACGCCTTACTATACATGGTCGTTTTTTCGGTTAAAACGCCTTACTATACATGGTCGTTTTTTGCAAAAACGCCTTACAATATACATGGTAATTTTTTGGGATAAAAACGCCTTACTATACATGGTCGTTTTTTCGCAAAAATGCCTTACTATACATGGTCGTTTTTTCGCAAAAACGCCTTACTATACATGGTCGTTTTTCGGCTAAAACGCCTTACTATGGTCGTCGTTTTTTTCGGTTAAAACGCCTTACTATACATGGTCGTTTTTTCGCTAAAAACGCCTTACTATACATGGTCGTTTTTTTCGGCTAAAAACGCCTTACTATACATGGTCGTTTTTTGGGGCTAAAAACGCCTTACTATACATGGTCGTTTTTTTCGCTAAAAACGCCTTACTATACATGGTCGTTTTTTCGCAAAACGCCTTACTATACATGGTCGTTTTTTGTTCAAAACGCCTTACTATACATGGTCTTTTTTAGGCTAAAACGCCTTACTATACATGGTCGTTTTTTCGTGTTAAAACGCCTTACTATACATGGTCGTTTTTGACAAAAACGCCTTACTATACATGGTCGTTTTTTGGTTAAAAATGCCTTACTATACATGGTCGTTTTTTCGCAAAAACGCCTTACTATACATGGTCGTTTTTCGCAAAAACGCCTTACTATACATGGTCGTTTTTTCGCAAAAACGCCTTACTATACATGGTCGTTTTTTTCGCAAAAACGCCTTACTATACATGGTCGTTTTTTGTTTAAAACGCCTTACTATACATGGTCGTTTTTTCGCTAAAAACGCCTTACTATACATGGTCGTTTTTTCGCAAAACGCCTTACTATACATGGTCGTTTTTTTGTTAAAATGCCTTACTATACATGGTCGTTTTTTCGCAAAAACGCCTTACTATACATGGTCGTTTTTCGCTAAAAACGCCTTACTATACATGGTCGTTTTTTCGTGTTAAAACGCCTTACTATACATGGTCGTTTTTTGGTTTAAAACGCCTTACTATACATGGTCGTTTTTTCGCAAAAACGCCTTACTATACATGGTCGTTTTTTCGCAAAAACGCCTTACTATACATGGTCGTTTTTTCGCAAAAACGCCTTACTATACATGGTCGTTTTTTCGCTAAAACGCCTTACTATACATGGTCGTTTTTCGCTAAAAACGCCTTACTATACATGGTCGTTTTTTGTTTAAAACGCCTTACTATACATGGTCGTTTTTTCGCTAAAAACGCCTTACTATACATGGTCGTTTTTCGCTAAAAACGCCTTACTATACATGGTCGTTTTTTCGCAAAACGCCTTACTATACATGGTCGTTTTTTTGTTCAAAACGCCTTACTATACATGGTCGTTTTTTCGTGTTAAAACGCCTTACTATACATGGTCGTTTTTTCGCTAAAAACGCCTTACTATACATGGTCGTTTTTGGGTTAAAACGCCTTACTATACATGGTCGTTTTTTCGCAAAAACGCCTTACTATACATGGTCGTTTTTCGCAAAACGCCTTACTATACATGGTCGTTTTTTCGCTAAAAACGCCTTACTATACATGGTCGTTTTTTCGGTTAAAACGCCTTACTATACATGGTCGTTTTTTCGCTAAAACGCCTTACTATACATGGTCGTTTTTTTGTTAAAAACGCCTTACTATACATGGTCGTTTTTTCGCTAAAACGCCTTACTATACATGGTCGTTTTTTCGCTAAAACGCCTTACTATACATGGTCGTTTTTTCGCTAAAACGCCTTACTATACATGGTCGTTTTTTCGCTAAAACGCCTTACTATACATGGTCGTTTTTTTGTTAAAAACGCCTTACTATACATGGTCGTTTTTTTGGCTAAAAACGCCTTACTATACATGGTCGTTTTTTTCGCTAAAACGCCTTACTATACATGGTCGTTTTTTTCCGCTAAAAACGCCTTACTATACATGGTCGTTTTTTCGCTAAAACGCCTTACTATACATGGTCGTTTTTTTGTTCAAAACGCCTTACTATACATGGTCGTTTTTTGGCTAAAACGCCTTACTATACATGGTCGTTTTTTCGTTAAAACGCCTTACTATACATGGTCGTTTTTTTCGCTAAAAACGCCTTACTATACATGGTCGTTTTTTGGTTTAAAACGCCTTACTATACATGGTCGTTTTTTCGCTAAAACGCCTTACTATACATGGTCGTTTTTTCGCAAAAACGCCTTACTATACATGGTCGTTTTTTGGTTTAAAACGCCTTACTATACATGGTCGTTTTTTCGCTAAAACGCCTTACTATACATGGTCGTTTTTCGCTAAAAACGCCTTACTATACATGGTCGTTTTTTCATGCTAAAACGCCTTACTATACATGGTCGTTTTTTCGCTAAAACGCCTTACTATACATGGTCGTTTTTTCGCTAAAAACGCCTTACTATACATGGTCGTTTTTTCAGCAAAAACGCCTTACTATACATGGTCGTTTTTTTTTCAAAACGCCTTACTATACATGGTCGTTTTTTAGGCTAAAACGCCTTACTATACATGGTCGTTTTTTCGTTAAAACGCCTTACTATACATGGTCGTTTTTCGCAAAAACGCCTTACTATACATGGTCGTTTTTTGGTTTAAAACGCCTTACTATACATGGTCGTTTTTTCGCAAAAACGCCTTACTATACATGGTCGTTTTTTCGCAAAAACGCCTTACTATACATGGTCGTTTTTCGCTAAAACGCCTTACTATACATGGTCGTTTTTTGTTTAAAACGCCTTACTATACATGGTCGTTTTTTCGCTAAAACGCCTTACTATACATGGTCGTTTTTTCGCTAAAAACGCCTTACTATACATGGTCGTTTTTTGTTTAAAACGCCTTACTATACATGGTCGTTTTTTCGCTAAAACGCCTTACTATACATGGTCGTTTTTTCGCTAAAAACGCCTTACTATACATGGTCGTTTTTTTGTTCAAAACGCCTTACTATACATGGTCGTTTTTTCGTTAAAACGCCTTACTATACATGGTCGTTTTTTCGCAAAAACGCCTTACTATACATGGTCGTTTTTTCGTTAAAACGCCTTACTATACATGGTCGTTTTTTCGCAAAAACGCCTTACTATACATGGTCGTTTTTTCGCAAAAACGCCTTACTATACATGGTCGTTTTTTCGCTAAAACGCCTTACTATACATGGTCGTTTTTTCGGTTAAAAACGCCTTACTATACATGGTCGTTTTTTTCGTCCAAAAACGCCTTACTATACATGGTCGTTTTTTCGGTTAAAAACGCCTTACTATACATGGTCGTTTTTTCGCAAAAACGCCTTACTATACATGGTCGTTTTTTTGGTTAAAAACGCCTTACTATACATGGTCGTTTTTTTCGGCCAAAAACGCCTTACTATACATGGTCGTTTTTTTCGGCCAAAAACGCCTTACTATACATGGTCGTTTTTTCGGCCAAAAACGCCTTACTATACATGGTCGTTTTTTCGCTTAAAAACGCCTTACTATACATGGTCGTTTTTTTCGTCCAAAAACGCCTTACTATACATGGTCGTTTTTTGTTCAAAACGCCTTACTATACATGGTCGTCGTTTTTTTCGCTAAAAACGCCTTACTATACATGGTCGTTTTTTCGGTTAAAACGCCTTACTATACATGGTCGTTTTTTCGCTAAAAACGCCTTACTATACATGGTCGTTTTTTTTTTAAAACGCCTTACTATACATGGTCGTTTTTTCGCTAAAAACGCCTTACTATACATGGTCGTTTTTTCGCTAAAACGCCTTACTATACATGGTCGTTTTTTCGCTAAAACGCCTTACTATACATGGTCGTTTTTTTCGGCTAAAACGCCTTACTATACATGGTCGTTTTTTCGCTAAAACGCCTTACTATACATGGTCGTTTTTTCGCTAAAAACGCCTTACTATACATGGTCGTTTTTTCGCTAAAACGCCTTACTATACATGGTCGTTTTTTCAGCAAAACGCCTTACTATACATGGTCGTTTTTTTGTTCAAAACGCCTTACTATACATGGTCGTTTTTTTCGCTAAAACGCCTTACTATACATGGTCGTTTTTTCGCAAAAACGCCTTACTATACATGGTCGTTTTTTTTTTAAAACGCCTTACTATACATGGTCGTTTTTTCGCAAAAACGCCTTACTATACATGGTCGTTTTTTCGCAAAAACGCCTTACTATACATGGTCGTTTTTTCGCAAAAACGCCTTACTATACATGGTCGTTTTTTCGCTAAAAACGCCTTACTATACATGGTCGTTTTTTCGCTAAAAACGCCTTACTATACATGGTCGTTTTTTTTTTAAAACGCCTTACTATACATGGTCGTTTTTTCGCTAAAACGCCTTACTATACATGGTCGTTTTTTTCAGCAAAACGCCTTACTATACATGGTCGTTTTTTCGCTAAAACGCCTTACTATACATGGTCGTTTTTTCAGCAAAACGCCTTACTATACATGGTCGTTTTTTTCGCTAAAAACGCCTTACTATACATGGTCGTTTTTTCAGCAAAACGCCTTACTATACATGGTCGTTTTTTTCGCTAAAACGCCTTACTATACATGGTCGTTTTTTCAGCAAAACGCCTTACTATACATGGTCGTTTTTCAGCTAAAACGCCTTACTATACATGGTCGTTTTTTTCAGCAAAACGCCTTACTATACATGGTCGTTTTTTCAGCAAAAACGCCTTACTATACATGGTCGTTTTTTTGCAAAAACGCCTTACTATACATGGTCGTTTTTTGGGCTAAAACGCCTTACTATACATGGTCGTTTTTTCAGCAAAACGCCTTACTATACATGGTCGTTTTTCAGCTAAAACGCCTTACTATACATGGTCGTTTTTTCAGCAAAACGCCTTACTATACATGGTCGTTTTTTCAGCAAAACGCCTTACTATACATGGTCGTTTTTTGGGCTAAAACGCCTTACTATACATGGTCGTTTTTCAGCAAAACGCCTTACTATACATGGTCGTTTTTTCAGCTAAAACGCCTTACTATACATGGTCGTTTTTTCAGCAAAACGCCTTACTATACATGGTCGTTTTTTCAGCTAAAACGCCTTACTATACATGGTCGTTTTTTCAGCAAAACGCCTTACTATACATGGTCGTTTTTTCAGCTAAAACGCCTTACTATACATGGTCGTTTTTCAGCAAAACGCCTTACTATACATGGTCGTTTTTTCAGCTAAAACGCCTTACTATACATGGTCGTTTTTTCAGCAAAACGCCTTACTATACATGGTCGTTTTTCAGCAAAAACGCCTTACTATACATGGTCGTTTTTTCAGCTAAAACGCCTTACTATACATGGTCGTTTTTTCAGCAAAACGCCTTACTATACATGGTCGTTTTTTCAGCTAAAAACGCCTTACTATACATGGTCGTTTTTTCAGCAAAACGCCTTACTATACATGGTCGTTTTTCAGCAAAACGCCTTACTATACATGGTCGTTTTTTCGGCTAAAACGCCTTACTATACATGGTCGTTTTTTCAGCAAAACGCCTTACTATACATGGTCGTTTTTCAGCAAAAACGCCTTACTATACATGGTCGTTTTTTCAGCTAAAAACGCCTTACTATACATGGTCGTTTTTTCAGCAAAACGCCTTACTATACATGGTCGTTTTTTTCGCTAAAACGCCTTACTATACATGGTCGTTTTTCAGCAAAACGCCTTACTATACATGGTCGTTTTTTGGGCTAAAACGCCTTACTATACATGGTCGTTTTTCAGCAAAACGCCTTACTATACATGGTCGCTTTTTTTTGGGCTAAAACGCCTTACTATACATGGTCGTTTTTTCAGCAAAACGCCTTACTATACATGGTCGTTTTTTCAGCTAAAACGCCTTACTATACATGGTCGTTTTTTCAGCAAAACGCCTTACTATACATGGTCGTTTTTCAGCTAAAACGCCTTACTATACATGGTCGTTTTTTCAGCTAAAAACGCCTTACTATACATGGTCGTTTTTTTCAGCAAAACGCCTTACTATACATGGTCGTTTTTTCGCTAAAACGCCTTACTATACATGGTCGTTTTTTCAGCAAAAACGCCTTACTATACATGGTCGTTTTTTCAGCAAAAACGCCTTACTATACATGGTCGTTTTTTGGGCTAAAACGCCTTACTATACATGGTCGTTTTTTCAGCAAAACGCCTTACTATACATGGTCGTTTTTTCAGCAAAACGCCTTACTATACATGGTCGTTTTTCAGCTAAAACGCCTTACTATACATGGTCGTTTTTTCAGCTAAAACGCCTTACTATACATGGTCGTTTTTTCAGCAAAACGCCTTACTATACATGGTCGTTTTTTTGGCTAAAACGCCTTACTATACATGGTCGTTTTTCAGCAAAACGCCTTACTATACATGGTCGTTTTTCAGCAAAACGCCTTACTATACATGGTCGTTTTTTCAGCTAAAACGCCTTATTATACATGGTCGTTTTTTCAGCAAAACGCCTTACTATACATGGTCGTTTTTTCAGCAAAACGCCTTACTATACATGGTCGTTTTTCAGCTAAAACGCCTTACTATACATGGTCGTTTTTTCAGCTAAAACGCCTTACTATACATGGTCGTTTTTCAGCAAAAACGCCTTACTATACATGGTCGTTTTTCAGCTAAAACGCCTTACTATACATGGTCGTTTTTTCAGCAAAACGCCTTACTATACATGGTCGTTTTTCAGCTAAAACGCCTTACTATACATGGTCGTTTTTCAGCAAAACGCCTTACTATACATGGTCGTTTTTCAGCAAAACGCCTTACTATACATGGTCGTTTTTTCAGGCTAAAACGCCTTACTATACATGGTCGTTTTTCAGCAAAAACGCCTTACTATACATGGTCGTTTTTGGGCTAAAACGCCTTACTATACATGGTCGTTTTTTCAGCAAAAACGCCTTACTATACATGGTCGTTTTTTCAGCAAAAACGCCTTACTATACATGGTCGTTTTTCGCAAAAACGCCTTACTATACATGGTCGTTTTTCAGCTAAAACGCCTTACTATACATGGTCGTTTTTCAGCTAAAAACGCCTTACTATACATGGTCTTAAAACGCCTTACTATACATGGTCGGCAAAAACGCCTTACTATACATGGTCGTTTTTCAGCAAAACGCCTTACTATACATGGTCTTAAAACGCCTTACTATACATGGTCGGTAAAACGCCTTACTATACATGGTCGTTTTTTCAGCAAAACGCCTTACTATACATGGTCGTTTTTTCAGCTAAAACGCCTTACTATACATGGTCGCTTTTTTTCAGCTAAAACGCCTTACTATACATGGTCGTTTTTTTCAGCAAAACGCCTTACTATACATGGTCGTTTTTTCAGCAAAACGCCTTACTATACATGCAAAAACGCCTTACTATACATGGTCGTTTTTTGGGCTAAAACGCCTTACTATACATGGTCGTTTTTTCAGCAAAACGCCTTACTATACACGCTAAAACGCCTTACTATACATGGTCGTTTTTTCAGCAAAACGCCTTACTATACATGGTCGTTTTTCAGCAAAACGCCTTACTATACAAGCTAAAACGCCTTACTATACATGGTCGTTTTTTCAGCAAAACGCCTTACTATACATGGTCGTTTTTTCAGCTAAAACGCCTTACTATACATGGTCGTTTTTTCAGCAAAACGCCTTACTATACATGGTCGTTTTTCAGCTAAAACGCCTTACTATACATGGTCGTTTTTTCAGCAAAACGCCTTACTATACATGGTCGTTTTTTCAGCTAAAACGCCTTTTATACATGGTCGTTTTTCAGCAAAACGCCTTACTATACATGGTCGTTTTTTTCAGCTAAAACGCCTTACTATACATGGTCGTTTTTCAGCAAAACGCCTTACTATACATGGTCGTTTTTTTCAGCAAAACGCCTTACTATACATGGTCGTTTTTTCAGCAAAACGCCTTACTATACATGGTCGTTTTTTCAGCAAAACGCCTTACTATACATGGTCGCTTTTTTTTTTCAGCAAAACGCCTTACTATACATGGTCGTTTTTTCGCAAAAACGCCTTACTATACATGGTCGTTTTTCAGCAAAACGCCTTACTATACATGGTCGTTTTTTCAGCTAAAACGCCTTACTATACATGGTCGCCTTTTTTTTCAGCTAAAACGCCTTACTATACATGGTCGTTTTTTCAGCAAAACGCCTTACTATACATGGTCGTTTTTTCAGCAAAACGCCTTACTATACATGGTCGTTTTTTCAGCTAAAACGCCTTACTATACATGGTCGTTTTTTCGCTAAAACGCCTTACGCCTTTATACATGGTCGTTTTTTCAGCAAAACGCCTTACTATACATGGTCGTTTTTTCGCTAAAACGCCTTACTATACATGGTCGTTTTTTCAGCAAAACGCCTTACTATACATGGTCGTTTTTTCAGCAAAAACGCCTTACTATACATGGTCGTTTTTTTCAGCAAAACGCCTTACTATACATGGTCGTTTTTTCAGCTAAAACGCCTTACTATACATGGTCGTTTTTCAGCAAAACGCCTTACTATACATGGTCGTTTTTCAGCAAAACGCCTTATTATACATGGTCGTTTTTAAAAACGCCTTACTATACATGGTCGTTTTTTCAGCAAAACGCCTTACTATACATGGTCGTTTTTTCAGCAAAACGCCTTACTATACATGGTCGTTTTTTCAGCTAAAACGCCTTACTATACATGGTCGTTTTTCAGCAAAACGCCTTATTATACATGGTCGTTTTTTCAGCAAAACGCCTTATTATACATGGTCGTTTTTTCAGCAAAACGCCTTATTATACATGGTCGTTTTTTCAGCTAAAACGCCTTACTATACATGGTCGTTTTTTCAGCAAAACGCCTTACTATACATGGTCGTTTTTTCAGCAAAACGCCTTACTATACATGGTCGTTTTTTCAGCAAAACGCCTTACTATACATGGTCGTTTTTTCAGCTAAAACGCCTTACTATACATGGTCGTTTTTCAGCAAAACGCCTTACTATACATGGTCGTTTTTTCAGCAAAACGCCTTACTATACATGGTCGTTTTTCAGCAAAACGCCTTACTATACATGGTCGTTTTTTCAGCAAAACGCCTTACTATACATGGTCGTTTTTTCAGCAAAACGCCTTACTATACATGGTCGTTTTTTCAGCAAAACGCCTTACTATACATGGTCGGTAAAACGCCTTACTATACATGGTCGTTTTTCAGCTAAAACGCCTTACTATACATGGTCGTTTTTTCAGCAAAAACGCCTTACTATACATGGTCGTTTTTCAGCAAAACGCCTTACTATACATGGTCGTTTTTTCAGCAAAACGCCTTATTATACATGGTCGTTTTTTCAGCAAAACGCCTTACTATACATGGTCGTTTTTTCAGCTAAAACGCCTTATTATACATGGTCGTTTTTCAGCAAAACGCCTTACTATACATGGTCGTTTTTTCAGCTAAAACGCCTTACTATACATGGTCGTTTTTTCAGCCTTACTATACATGGTCGTTTTTTCAGCAAAACGCCTTACTATACATGGTCGTTTTTTCAGCTAAAACGCCTTACTATACATGGTCGTTTTTTCAGCAAAACGCCTTACTATACATGGTCGTTTTTTCAGCAAAACGCCTTACTATACATGGTCGTTTTATACATGGTCGTTTTTTCAGCAAAACGCCTTACTATACATGGTCGTTTTTCAGCTAAAACGCCTTACTATACATGGTCGTTTTTTCAGCAAAACGCCTTATTATACATGGTCGTTTTTCAGCAAAACGCCTTACTATACATGGTCGTTTTTTCAGCAAAACGCCTTACTATACATGGTCGTTTTTCAGCAAAACGCCTTACTATACATGGTCGTTTTTCAGCAAAACGCCTTTTATACATGGTCGTTTTTCAGCTAAAACGCCTTATTATACATGGTCAAAACGCCTTATTATACATGGTCGTTTTTTCAAAAACGCTTAAAACGCCTTACGCCTTTATACATGGTCGTTTTTTCAGCAAAACGCCTTACTATACATGGTCGTTTTTTCAGCTAAAACGCCTTTATACATGGTCGTTTTTTCAGCAAAACGCCTTACTATACATGGTCGTTTTTTCAGCAAAACGCCTTATTATACATGGTCGTTTTTTCAGCAAAACGCCTTACTATACATGGTCGTTTTTCAGCAAAACGCCTTACTATACATGGTCGTTTTTTCAGCAAAACGCCTTACTATACATGGTCGTTTTTTTCAGCAAAACGCCTTATTATACATGGTCGTTTTTTCAGCAAAACGCCTTACTATACATGGTCGTTTTTTTTTCAGCTAAAACGCCTTATTATACATGGTCGTTTTTCAGCAAAACGCCTTATTATACATGGTCGTTTTTTCAGCAAAACGCCTTACTATACATGGTCGTTTTTTCAGCTAAAACGCCTTATTATACATGGTCGTTTTTTCAGCAAAACGCCTTATTATACATGGTCGTTTTTCAGCAAAACGCCTTACTATACATGGTCGTTTTTTCAGCAAAACGCCTTATTATACATGGTCGTTTTTTCAGCAAAACGCCTTATTATACATGGTCGTTTTTTCAGCAAAACGCCTTACTATACATGGTCGTTTTTCAGCAAAACGCCTTACTATACATGGTCGGTAAAACGCCTTTTATACATGGTCGTTTTTTCAGCAAAACGCCTTACTATACATGGTCGTTTTTTCAGCAAAACGCCTTACTATACATGGTCGTTTTTTCAGCAAAACGCCTTACTATACATGGTCGTTTTTCAGCAAAACGCCTTACTATACATGGTCGTTTTTTAGCAAAACGCCTTACTATACATGGTCGTTTTTTCAGCAAAAACGCCTTACTATACATGGTCGTTTTTTCAGCAAAACGCCTTATTATACATGGTCGTTTTTTCAGCAAAAACGCCTTACTATACATGGTCGTTTTTTTCAGCAAAACGCCTTACTATACATGGTCGTTTTTTTTTTCAGCAAAACGCCTTATTATACATGGTCGTTTTTTCAGCAAAACGCCTTATTATACATGGTCGTTTTTTCAGCAAAACGCCTTATTATACATGGTCGTTTTTTCAGCAAAACGCCTTTATACAGCAAAACGCCTTACTATACATGGTCGTTTTTTCAGCAAAACGCCTTATTATACATGGTCGTTTTTTCAGCTAAAACGCCTTATTATACATGGTCGTTTTTTCAGCAAAACGCCTTATTATACATGGTCGTTTTTTCAGCAAAACGCCTTACTATACATGGTCGTTTTTTCAGCAAAACGCCTTACTATACATGGTCGTTTTTTCAGCAAAACGCCTTATTATACATGGTCGCTTTTTCAGCAAAACGCCTTATTATACATGGTCGTTTTTTCAGCAAAACGCCTTACTATACATGGTCGTTTTTCAGCTAAAACGCCTTATTATACATGGTCGTTTTTTCAGCAAAACGCCTTATTATACATGGTCGTTTTTCAGCTAAAACGCCTTATTATACATGGTCGTTTTTCAGCAAAACGCCTTATTATACATGGTCGTTTTTTCAGCAAAACGCCTTACTATACATGGTCGTTTTTTCAGCTAAAACGCCTTACTATACATGGTCGTTTTTCAGCAAAACGCCTTATTATACATGGTCGTTTTTTCAGCAAAACGCCTTACTATACATGGTCGTTTTTTCAGCTAAAAACGCCTTACTATACATGGTCGTTTTTTCAGCAAAACGCCTTATTATACATGGTCGCTTTTTTCAGCAAAACGCCTTACTATACATGGTCGTTTTTTCAGCAAAACGCCTTACTATACATGGTCGTTTTTTCAGCTAAAACGCCTTATTATACATGGTCGTTTTTTCAGCAAAACGCCTTACTATACATGGTCGTTTTTTCAGCTAAAAACGCCTTACTATACATGGTCGTTTTTTCAGCAAAACGCCTTATTATACATGGTCGTTTTTTCAGCTAAAACGCCTTATTATACATGGTCGTTTTTTCAGCAAAACGCCTTACTATACATGGTCGTTTTTTGGGCTAAAACGCCTTACTATACATGGTCGTTTTTCAGCAAAACGCCTTACTATACATGGTCGTTTTTTCAGCAAAACGCCTTACTATACATGGTCGTTTTTTCGGCTAAAACGCCTTACTATACATGGTCGTTTTTTCAGCAAAACGCCTTATTATACATGGTCGTTTTTTCAGCAAAACGCCTTACTATACATGGTCGTTTTTTGGGCTAAAACGCCTTACTATACATGGTCGTTTTTTCAGCAAAACGCCTTATTATACATGGTCGTTTTTTCAGCAAAACGCCTTACTATACATGGTCGTTTTTGGGCTAAAACGCCTTACTATACATGGTCGTTTTTGGGGCTAAAACGCCTTACTATACATGGTCGTTTTTTCAGCAAAACGCCTTACTATACATGGTCGTTTTTTCAGCAAAACGCCTTACTATACATGGTCGTTTTTTCAGCAAAACGCCTTACTATACATGGTCGTTTTTTCAGCAAAACGCCTTACTATACATGGTCGTTTTTTGGGCAAAACGCCTTACTATACATGGTCGTTTTTTCAGCAAAACGCCTTATTATACATGGTCGTTTTTTCAGCAAAACGCCTTACTATACATGGTCGTTTTTTCAGCAAAACGCCTTACTATACATGGTCGTTTTTTCAGCAAAACGCCTTATTATACATGGTCGTTTTTTCAGCAAAACGCCTTACTATACATGGTCATTTTTGGGGCTAAAACGCCTTATTATACATGGTCGTTTTTTCAGCAAAACGCCTTACTATACATGGTCGTTTTTTGGGCTAAAACGCCTTATTATACATGGTCGTTTTTTCAGCAAAACGCCTTACTTATACATGGTCGTTTTTTTTCAAAACGCCTTACTATACATGGTCGTTTTTCAGGCTAAAACGCCTTACTATACATGGTCGTTTTTTCAGCAAAAACGCCTTACTATACATGGTCGTTTTTTGTTTAAAACGCCTTACTATACATGGTCGTTTTTTCGCAAAAACGCCTTACTATACATGGTCGTTTTTTTCGCAAAAACGCCTTACTATACATGGTCGTTTTTTCGCAAAAACGCCTTACTATACATGGTCGTTTTTTCGCAAAAACGCCTTACTATACATGGTCGTTTTTTCGCTAAAACGCCTTACTATACATGGTCGTTTTTTTTGTTTAAAACGCCTTACTATACATGGTCGTTTTTTCGCTAAAACGCCTTACTATACATGGTCGTTTTTTCAGCAAAACGCCTTACTATACATGGTCGTTTTTTTCGCTAAAACGCCTTACTATACATGGTCGTTTTTTCGCTAAAACGCCTTACTATACATGGTCGTTTTTTCAGCAAAACGCCTTATTATACATGGTCGTTTTTTCGCTAAAACGCCTTACTATATATACATGGTCGTTTTTCAGCAAAACGCCTTATTATACATGGTCGCTTTTTTCAGCAAAACGCCTTATTATACATGGTCGTTTTTTCAGCAAAACGCCTTACTATACATGGTCGTTTTTTTGTCAAAAACGCCTTACTATACATGGTCGTTTTTTGGCTAAAACGCCTTACTATACATGGTCGTTTTTTCAGCAAAACGCCTTTTATACATGGTCGCTTTTTTGGGGCTAAAACGCCTTATTATACATGGTCGTTTTTTCAGCAAAACGCCTTATTATACATGGTCGTTTTTTCAGCAAAACGCCTTACTATACATGGTCGTTTTTTGGGCTAAAACGCCTTATTATACATGGTCGTTTTTTCAGCAAAACGCCTTTTATACATGGTCGTTTTTTGGGCTAAAACGCCTTATTATACATGGTCGTTTTTTCAGCAAAACGCCTTATTATACATGGTCGTTTTTGGGCTAAAACGCCTTATTATACATGGTCGTTTTTCAGCAAAACGCCTTATTATACATGGTCGTTTTTTCAGCAAAACGCCTTATTATACATGGTCGTTTTTTCAGCAAAACGCCTTACTATACATGGTCGCTTTTTCAGCTAAAACGCCTTACTATACATGGTCGTTTTTTCAGCAAAACGCCTTATTATACATGGTCGCTTTTTTTCGCTAAAACGCCTTATTATACATGGTCGTTTTTTCAGCAAAACGCCTTATTATACATGGTCGTTTTTTCAGCAAAACGCCTTACTATACATGGTCGTTTTTGGGCTAAAACGCCTTATTATACATGGTCGTTTTTCGCAAAAACGCCTTATTATACATGGTCGCTTTTTCAGCAAAACGCCTTACTATACATGGTCGCTTTTTTCGCTAAAACGCCTTATTATACATGGTCGCTTTTTTCAGCAAAACGCCTTATTATACATGGTCGCTTTTTTCGCTAAAACGCCTTACTATACATGGTCGTTTTTTCAGCAAAACGCCTTACTATACATGGTCGTTTTTGGGGCTAAAACGCCTTATTATACATGGTCGCTTTTTTCAGCAAAACGCCTTACTATACATGGTCGTTTTTTGGGCTAAAACGCCTTATTATACATGGTCGCTTTTTTCAGCAAAACGCCTTATTATACATGGTCGTTTTTGGGCTAAAAACGCCTTATTATACATGGTCGTTTTTTTCAGCAAAAACGCCTTACTATACATGGTCGTTTTTTGGGCTAAAAACGCCTTATTATACATGGTCGTTTTTTTCAGCAAAAACGCCTTATTATACATGGTCGTTTTTTTCATCAAAAACGCCTTACTATACATGGTCGTTTTTTCGGCTAAAAACGCCTTACTATACATGGTAGTTTTTTTCGGGCAAAACGCCTTATTATACATGGTCGTTTTTTCAGCAAAACGCCTTACTATACATGGTCATTTTTTGGGGCTAAAACGCCTTATTATACATGGTCGTTTTTTCAGCAAAACGCCTTATTATACATGGTCGCTTTTTTTTCAGCAAAACGCCTTACTATACATGGTCGCTTTTTGGGCTAAAAACGCCTTACTATACATGGTCGTTTTTTGGGGCTAAAACGCCTTATTATACATGGTCGTTTTTTCAGCAAAACGCCTTATTATACATGGTCGTTTTTTCATCAAAAACGCCTTACTATACATGGTCGTTTTTTTCGGCTAAAAACGCCTTACTATACATGGTAGTTTTTTTCAGCAAAAACGCCTTATTATACATGGTCGTTTTTTTCAGCAAAAACGCCTTACTATACATGGTCATTTTTTTGGGGCTAAAAACGCCTTATTATACATGGTCGTTTTTTTCAGCAAAAACGCCTTATTATACATGGTCGTTTTTTTCATCAAAAACGCCTTACTATACATGGTCGTTTTTTTCGGCTAAAAACGCCTTACTATACATGGTCGTTTTTTTCAGCAAAACGCCTTATTATACATGGTCGTTTTTTCAGCAAAACGCCTTACTATACATGGTCATTTTTGGGGCTAAAACGCCTTATTATACATGGTCGTTTTTTCAGCAAAACGCCTTACTATACATGGTCGTTTTTTGGGCTAAAACGCCTTATTATACATGGTCGTTTTTTCAGCAAAACGCCTTACTATACATGGTCGTTTTTTCGCTAAAAACGCCTTACTATACATGGTCGGTTTTTTCAGCAAAACGCCTTACTATACATGGTCGTTTTTGGGCTAAAACGCCTTATTATACATGGTCGTTTTTTCAGCAAAACGCCTTATTATACATGGTCGTTTTTCTAGCAAAACGCCTTACTATACATGGTCATTTTTTCAGCAAAACGCCTTATTATACATGGTCGCTTTTTTCAGCAAAACGCCTTATTATACATGGTCGCTTTTTTCAGCAAAACGCCTTATTATACATGGTCGCTTTTTTCGCTAAAACGCCTTATTATACATGGTCGCTTTTTTCAGCAAAACGCCTTATTATACATGGTCGCTTTTTTCGCTAAAACGCCTTACTATACATGGTCGTTTTTTCAGCAAAACGCTTTATTATACATGGTCGTTTTTCGCTTAAAACGCCTTACTATACATGGTCGTTTTTTCAGCAAAACGCCTTATTATACATGGTCGTTTTTCGCTTAAAACGCCTTACTATACATGGTCGTTTTTTCAGCAAAACGCCTTATTATACATGGTCGCTTTTTTCAGCTAAAACGCTTTATTATACATGGTCGTTTTTTCAGCAAAACATCTTATTATACATGGTCGTTTTTTCGCTAAAACGCCTTACTATACATGGTCGCTTTTTTCAGCAAAACGCCTTACTATACATGGTCGTTTTTTCAGCAAAACGCCTTATTATACATGGTCGCTTTTTTCAGCAAAACGCCTTATTATACATGGTCGTTTTTCCAGCAAAACGCCTTACTATATATGGTTGTTTTTTTGTCAAAAACGCCTTACTATACATGGTCGTTTTTGGGCTAAAACGCCTTACTATACATGGTCGTTTTTTTCAGCAAAACATCTTTTATACATGGTCGCTTTTTGGGCTAAAACGCCTTATTATACATGGTCGTTTTTTCAGCAAAACGCCTTATTATACATGGTCGCTTTTTTCGAGCAAAACGCCTTACTATACATGGTCGTTTTTTTCGCAAAACGCCTTACTTTACATGGTCGCTTTTTTGTTCAAAATGCCTTACTATACATGTTCGTTTTTCGTGTTAAAACGCCTTACTATACATGGTCGTTTTTTCGACAAAAACGCCTTACTATACATGGTAATTTTTGGGTTAAAATGCCTTACTATACGTGGTCGCTTTTTTTCGCAAAAATGCCTTACTATACATGGTCGTTTTTTCGCAAAAACGCCTTACTATATATGGTCGTTTTTCGCTAAAACGCCTTACTATACATGGTCGTTTTTTTCGGGTTCAAACACCTTATTATACATGGTCTTTTTTTTCGGCTAAAAACGCCTTACTATACATGGTCGTTTTTTTTGTTAAAAACGCCTTACTATACATGGTCGTTTTTTTCGACAAAAAACGCCTTACTATACATGGTAATTTTTTTGGTTAAAAATGCCTTACTATACGTGGTCGTTTTTTTCGGCAAAAAATGCCTTACTATACATGGTCGTTTTTTTCGGCAAAAAACGCCTATACATGGTCGTTTTTTTCGGCAAAAAACGGCTTACTATACATGTTCGTTTTTTTCGTGTTAAAACGCCTTACTATACATGGTCCTTTTTTTCGACAAAAAACGCCTTACTATACATGGTAATTTTTTGGGTTAAAAATGCCTTACTATACGTGGTCGTTTTTTTCGGCAAAAAATGCCTTACTATACATGGTCGTTTTTTTCGGCAAAAAACGCCTTACTATATATGGTCGTATTTTCGGCTAAAAACGCCTTACTATACATGGTCGTTTTTTTCGGGTTCAAACACCTTATTATACATGGTCTTTTTTTTCGGCTAAAAACGCCTTACTATACATGGTCGTTTTTTTCGGCTAAAAACGCCTTAATATACATGGCCGTTTTTTTTTGTTTAAAATGCCTTACTATACATGTTAGTTTTTTTCGGCTAAAAACCCCTTACTATACATGGTCGTTTTTTCGGCTAAAAACGCCTTACTATACATGGTCGTTTTTTTCGGCAAAAACGCCTTACTTTACATGGTCGTTTTTTTTGTTCAAAATGCCTTACTATACATGTTCGTTTTTTTCGTGTTAAAACGCCTTACTATACATGGTCGTTTTTTTCGACAAAAAACGCCTTACTATACATGGTAATTTTTTTGGGTTAAAAATGCCTTACTATACGTGGTCGTTTTTTTCGGCAAAAAACGCCTTACTATATATGGTCGTATTTTCGGCTAAAAACGCCATGGTCGTTTTTTTCGGGTTCAAACACCTTATTATACATGGTCTTTTTTTTCGGCTAAAAACGCCTTACTATACATGGTCGTTTTTTCTTTGTTAAAAACGCCTTACTATACATGGTCGTTTTTTTCTGGTAAAAACGCCTTACTATATATGGTCGGTTTTTTTCGGCTAAAAACGCCTTACTATATATGGTCGTATTTTTGGCTAAAAACGCCTTACTATATATACATGGTTGTTTTTTTCCGCTATAAACGCCTTACTATATACATGGTCGGTTTTTTTGTTAAAACACCTTACTATACATGGTCTTTTTTTGGCTAAAACGCCTTACTATACATGGTGTTTTTTCGCTAAAAACGCCTTGCTATACATGGTCGTTTTTTCGGCAAAAAAACGCCTGGTCGGTTTTTTTCGGCTCAAAACGCCTTACTATACATTGTCGTTTTTTTCGTGCTAAAACGCCTTACTATACATGGTCGTTTTTTTCGGCTAAAAACGCCTTACTATACATGGCCGTTTTTTTTGTTTAAAATGCCTTACTATACATGTTCGTTTTTTTCGGCTAAAACGCCTTACTATACATGGTCGTGTTTTTTCTTCAAAATGCCTTAATATACATGGTCGTTTTTTTCGGCAAAAACGCCTTGCTATACATGGTAATTTTTTTGGTTAAAAATACCTTACTATACATGGTCGTCTTTTTCGGGTAAAAACGCCTTACTGTACATAGTCGTCTTTTTCGGGTAAAAACGCCTTCCTATACATGGTCGTCTTTTTCAGGTAAAAACGCCTTCCTATACATGGCCGTTTTTGGGGGCCAAAAAAATGCCTTTCACATGGTTGTTTGTTTTGGGCTGAATTGCCTCTTCTACATGGACGACTGTCACTGGGAACTTGCTGGAGCCTATGCCAGCTTTAGGCCGTTGGAACTGACATTTATGCTGTCATTGTACTGGGTTTGAACCCGCGTTGCCTGGACGGAAGGCCAGCGTGTATACCACTATGCCACCAGTGACTTATACTTGCTCTGCACAATAGGCATATTTGACATTCACTCTGGAGGGCTTTCAGGAAAAAGTTACTGCTTGTTGTTTTTTCTCACATCACTGAGCGGGCTTGAACCGGGTTGCCTGGACGGAAAGCCAGCGTGTATACCTCTACCCCACCAGTAACTGTGACTTGCTTTGCACGATAGGCATATTTGACATGCACTCTGGAGGGCTTTCAGGAAAAAATATGGTTTGGTATTGTTTTTTCCTCAATAACTGAACAGGTCTTGAACCAGGGTTGCCTGGACGGAAGGCTGGTGTGTATACCATTATGCCACCAGTGACTTAGACTTGCTCTGCACAATAGGCATATTTGACATTCACTGGAGGGCTTTCAGGAAAAATTCCTGTTTGGTGTTGTTTTATTCTCACATAACTGAACAGGTCTTGAACCAGGGCTGCCTGGATGGAAGGCCAGTGTGTATACCACTATGCCACCAGTAACGTAGACCAGCTCTGCACAATAGGCATATTTGACATTCACTGTGGAGGGTTTGCAGGAAAAAAAACTGGTGTTGTATTTTCACACATCACTGAATTGTGTTTGAACTCATGCTAACTATACATGGTCGTGTTTTTTTTGTTAAAAACGCCTTACTATACATGGTCTTTTTTTCGACTAAAAACACCTCACTATCCATGGTCGTTTTTCGCAAAACGCCTTACAATACATGGTCTTTTTTCGGTTAAAAACGCCTTACTATACATGGTCGTTTTTCATCTAAAACGCCTTACTACATATGGTCGTTTTTTCGCAAAAACGCCTTACAATACATGGTCATTTTTTCGCTAAAACGCCTTACTATACATGGTCGCTTTTTTCGCTAAAATCGCCTTACTATGTATACATGGTCGTTTTTGTGAAAAATGCCTTACTATACATGGTCGTTTTTTTTTTAAAAGCCTTACTATACATGGTCTTTTTTCACTAAAAACGCCTTACTATACATGGTCGTTTTTTCGCAAAAACGCCTTACTATACATGGGCTTTTTTTTTCGCTAAAAACGCCTTACTATACATGGTCGTTTTTTCGCTAAAAACGCCTTACTACATATGGTCGCTTTTTGGGGCTAAAACCGCCTTACTATACATGGTCATTTTTTCGCTAAAAACGCCTTACTATACATGGTCGTTTTTTCATTTAAAACGCCTTACTACATATGGTCGCTTTTTGGGCTAAAAACGCCTTCCTATACATGGTCGTTGTTTTCATCTAAAAACGCCTTACTACATATGGTCGTTTTTGGGCTAAAACGCCTTCCTATACATGGTCGTTTTTCATCTAAAACGCCTTACTACATATGGTCGTTTTTGGGGCTAAAACGCCTTCCTATACATGGTCGTTTTTCGCTAAAATCGCCTTACTATGTATACATGGTCGTTTTTTTGTGAAAAATACCTTACTATACATGGTCGTGGTTTTTTTTTTTTAAAAAGCCTTACTATACATGGTCTTTTTTTTCGACTAAAAACACCTCACTATCCATGGTCGTTTTTTTCGGCAAAAAACGCCTTACTATACATGGGTCTTTTTTTTTTCGGCTAAAAACGCCTTACTATAGATGGTCGTTTTTTTCGGCTAAAAACGCCTTACTACATATGGTCGTTTTTTTTGGGCTAAAACCGCCTTACTATAGATGGGTCATTTTTTTCGGCTAAAAACGCCTTCCTATACATGGTCGTTTTTTTCGTATAAAAACGCCTTACTACATATGGTCGTTTTTTTTGGGGCTAAAAACGCCTTCCTATCCATGGTCGTTGTTTTCATCTAAAAACGCCTTACTACATATGGTCGTTTTTTGGGGGGGGGCTAAAAACGCCTTACTATACATGGTCGTTTTTTTTCGGCTAAAAACGCCTTACTATACAAGGTCGTTTTTTGGGGGTAAAAATGCCTTACTATACATGATCATTTTTTTTGGCTAAAAACGCCTTACTATAAACATGGTCGTTTTTTTCGTCTAAAAACGCCTTTCTACATATGGTCGGTTTTTTGGGGAGCTAAAAACACCTTACTATACATGGTCATTTTTTTCGTCTAAAAACGCCTTACTATACATGGTCGGTTTTTTTTCGGCTAAAAACGCCTTACTATACAAGGTCGTTTTTTGGGGGTAAAAATGCCTTACTATAAACATGGTCGTTTTTTTTTTGTTAAAAACGCCTTACTATACATGGTCGTTTTTTTGTCTAAAAACGCCTCTTGGTCGTTTTTGTGAAAAATGCCTTACTATACATGGTCAGTTTTTTTTTTTTTTAAAGCCTTACTATACATGGTCTTTTTTTCTACTAAAAACGCCTCACTATCCATGGTCGTTTTTTGCATCTAAAAACGCCTTACAATACATTGTCGTTTTTTTCGTCTAAAAACATTCCTATACATGATTGTTTTTTTTGTCTAAAAACGCCTTACTACATATGGTCGTTTTTTGGGGACTAAAACCGCCTTACTATACATGGTCTTTTTTTTGGGCTAAAACGCCTTACTATACATGGTGGGGGTTTCGGCCAAAAATGCCTTACTAGACATGGTCGGGTTTTTTCGGCTAAAAACGCCTTACTATACATGGTCGGTTTTTTCGGCTAAAAACGCTTTACTATACAACAGAAGGGTCTGACAAAACATCCTAGTTGGCTATTTCGTCATGGGAAGTATTCGGTGATGAGTGAAGACAAGTCGCTCAATTGAAGTATACAAAACATGATAGGAGGGTTCAAAGTGAAGCGTGTTGGTGTCGTGGGTACGAAACATGCCAAACAAAGCTAGCTTGCCTTCAAAGAGAAAGAAAAACAGAGACCCAAAAATAAATTCAGTGAGCTTTATTTTGAACCAAACTTTCAATTTTTAAGCCCAATATTACGACATTTTCATTTGTGTTGTCTTTAACTCAACTCTGTAAAATTAGCTTCACTGAAATTTCTGCCAATTGAATGCTGACCAAATTTCCATGAAAATAATTTTTTTTTTAACTTAAAATTTGGGTTTTCCGAACTTCAACATTTTTTGGGGGCAAAAAACAGAAAATGTAAATCAGGGCAACATTTTATTTGACCCCTCTCCATTCACTTGCAAACAGGCGCACTCCCAAGTGTACAAATGCATCAGCAGCATCCTCGTGGACAAAGTGACAAGAGTCAAATTGGACACAAAAGGCGTCTTTGCTTTTAAATTGGTCACACTATCAAGGAGGATTTGTGTGCATCAGGGCAGCAAGCAAGCCAATTCACCCTCCCCCCAATTTAAAATGACCTTAAAGAATGAGACACTTTGGTTTATTAAACAGATCCAATTAAAGTTTGTGGCAAGATGCTTCAGTCTCAGTCTCTAAGGTTCTCAACGTGGCGACCGCCGGCAGTAGACAGCATCCCATCATATTCATTTGTCCAGTAGGACCCGCCTTGAAAACTAAAATGAGCTAGAGTACTGCCGGCACATCGCCAGGCCGCAGACGGCTGCCGAGTGTCTGCAAAGTTTCGACCCCCCCCCACTCGCTCGCTCACTCATATAATTTTTTTTTTTTGGTTAGCTTGAATATTTTCTTCAAACGCAAATAACTCCCTCCCTCCCACCCTGCCCAATTAGCCAAATTACATGAGTCAACTCTTCAGGGGACAATGTGAGACACGAGTGAGCAGGGAGGAAAAATAATCGCCATTCTGAAGCAACAAGGACGTAAAAAGGAACATTTTGAAAACGTCGCTGTTGGTCAGAACAGTTGTAAGAACATCTTGCCTCGAGAGGGAACCCAAACTTTCCAAGAAGGCTCCAAAGAGCTTTCGTGCAAAAATCAGGTTTTTATGAGGACGTATAACCAAACCCACAAACAAAACAAAAGGGCAGAAGTATAAGCCAGTAACTCAGTCCAAGTTTGCAGTCCAAGCCATTTGTCATCCATCAGAGCCATTCCCCTTCGTTTTTCTTGTTGTTTTTAAGGAATCTCCTCCGAGCAACCTGTTCGTGTTGGCAGAGCAGGTACAAAAAGCCGTCCATTTTATTGCCTGAACTCAACTCTGTGCATTTGAAGTGCCAACCTGTGCTGCTGGGTTGCTTTTTTTTTTTCCTCTTGACGTGTCGTCGTGTAGCTTGAAATCCTGCTACATTTTTTCCCCCCCAGGTAAGATGGGTCACCGATGCTTTTCCACACGACATTCTCGTTGAACTCAAAATTAGCTGCTGCCTTCGTCCTTGTATGTCCGTACGCAACAGGTCGGGAGGGGAAACCAAAGCATCCACCAAGCAAATCTGCATTGCAGCGAGTCGGACGATGCAGTCCAATCTGTCACGTCGAAGCTGGCCATAAAACAAAAAAACGCATGACTAATCAATTTAAGTGCAACTTTCAATTATGACACTTGGCCTTGATGGCACTTCATGCACAGGGGGGTCTTTTGCTTTTGATTCTAAATCATTCTGCCATTTCTAAAACTATAAATAAAGTCACAAGCCAACAGGCAGTTATTCAAACGGTCCCTCCAGTGCCAACAAGTATATGCGTGTGAGGAGGGTTGGTATTGTGTTGCAGCCAGGCCTTCTTGTTAACTTCTCTTAAAAGAATCTTAAAATGAAGATATATACACAGGCTCACAGAGTTAAGTACGGCCATCCATAGGAAGGTGAGCAAGGTGGACCACAAAAAAAAAAAAAAAAGCGACAAATCTCCACTGGTTAAGGAATCCTCAGAACTCTCGTTGATTGACTGCACCATCATGCAAATTTTGCTCTGCTGCTGAAGACGAGAGGAAAGTGTCGGGGCTCTTCTTGAAGCAAACGTTCACAACTCAAAATAAACGGACAGTCTGGCTTTTCTTAATACAAACAAAAACTCCAGCAGGGCTGTCTGCTGGGGAGGCAGAGGGGCATGGGATGTTTCCAAGTTTGTCCTGCAATGTTAAGCCAGACTGAAGCGGAGCAGGCCCCCAGAGAAGCAAAAATGGAAAAAGTGGTTATGATTGATGACGACGAGGGTTATTACTTCACAACGAGTTGGACTGCTTCTTAAGGCACTTCATACAAAATGATTCCAAAAACAAGAACAAAAATGGCAAATGGAGGTGGGGAGTCTTTTTTTTTTGGAAGGAGGAGCAGGGGTTCTAGGTGCTGGCTTCATGTCAAGAGTCACCGCTGCGTGCAGGGATATCCAGTCCACTTGTCCCCGCACTTTCCTCATGCGGAGGGGATGTGGTCGAAAGGGGGTGTCTTCAGTGCAAGCGGTGCAGCATTGAGTCCTGTGAAAAGGGAAGAGTTCTTCCAAAACGCATTCAAAAACTTTCACATTCCTGCTGAAGGGATCCACAAAAAAAAAAAAAAAAATATTCAGGCTGGGGTGGGTGATGGTCCAAAGGGGAATGGAGGATGGGCTTATCTGTGAATCAAAGGAGAATAAAGAAAAGTTAAGCTACTGGCCAACTGCATGTTTGTTGACGAAAGTGTACTTAAGACGGTGGAACCTCAAACATCCAAAAGCTCAAATCTTAAAATACTTGGAAGTCAAACATGGCGCCGTGATTTGTTGGCTAATCAGGAAGGGACGCTCTGCAGAGATCCAATCCAAGACAGGAACATTCACTCCCACACGCAACACGCAAACAAAACAATCAGGAATCCCTTTTGCTGATGTGACATCTTGACAGAAACGAGCTTTGGATGTCAGAGAGCAGTTCTGTTCAACCCGAGTTGGTGGAAATTAGGAAAAGTCTTCCAAGTCTGCGCATGTACGCACACAACTTTTATGCATTTCCCCAAAATGAAACATCATTTTAACATGTCAAGTTGTAAGACGCGTTTGAAATGACATTTTGTCACCTCAAATATTGGGGCCATCAAAAAACGAGGACTGCCATGCCATTAGGAGCGGTTAGAGTGCAGGAGCACGTGTATACTCACTGGCTCATGGCTTAACTTCTTCGCCGGTCTCGCTGTGGTACTCGGCCACATACAAGCTCTTGTCGATGATGCCGGGGATGGGCTTGATCTCTGTTCCCAGCTGCTCTTCGATGCCTTTCAGGTTGAAGCGATCGTCATATGTGATCAGGTTGATGGCCAGACCCAAGTGTCCAAAGCGGCCTGAGCGATGACGATGAGGTTTAATGCTTGCTTGCTGTTTGCTTGTTGTGTTCATAAACAAGGTGGAGGTTACAGTTAGTTCTCACCAGATCTGCCAATGCGATGAAGGTACGTCTCTCCCAGCTTCGGGAAGTCAAAATTGATCACAACATTCACAGCTTGAATGTCTATTCCTCTTGTGAAGAGGTCTATAAAAGAAACAACAACCACAAAAATCTTATTTGAACTTAAAAGCAAGTATTTGACCGGCAAAAGAGTTTTGTGACAACCAGAAAACCATCACGATGAAAGTACGCAGCACGTAAGTGACTGTTGCTGTGCGGTCATTCAGTGACATGGCACCAGGCGTTCGTCATACATGTTTTACCTTAAATCACAATTGCAGCCAATAAGAAGGAAATGCTAAGGAAAAAAAAAAGCAATCCAAGTGGGTGTGCTCCTCACCAGTGCAGACGAGATTTCGACAGAGGCCGTTTCGGAAGTCGTGGAACACGCGGTTGCGATGTTCCTGGATAGAAAGAGAAGAATTAAAACTCCAACATAAACGGCAACTTTAAGACTGATTGACAAGCTTCACCAGAGGCAGCACCAGGTTCAAACCAACGGTACGTGCGGAAGAGAAAGCGACAACCAACCTGTCTCATCTTGGCGTGAATGTAGAAACACGAATAGCCCAGCTGGGAGATTTTCTTGGCAAGGAGCTCCACTCTCTGAGAGGAGTTGCAGAAAATTATAGACTGGTTGATCTGGAGCTAGAAGACAAGTGACATACACGTTGTTACATTCAGATACTGATATTATTAATTCATTCGTTTCTTTTTAAAAGGAATGTTTGGTGCCACGCTGAGCCAGGAGAATCAACCTTACCCTGGAGAACAAGGTGTTGAGACAGTGCACCTTCTGCCTTTCTGTGACGTAAGCATAATACTGAGTCACACCCTTCAGCGTGAGCTCTTCCATGAGGTTGATCTCGTAGGGCTTCTGCAGGTGCGAGTTCTACAAACGCAGTGAAAAATGCTTCCCAATAAAAGCGGCACGAGTGGGCAAATATGCGTTTAAATACATTCCAAAAGTGTGCTTCAATATATTTAAAGCATGTGTGAGGGGTTTTAAGACTTTTTTTTTAAGTGACAGTCTCTGCCGCAGATTTTTCACCCATCGCAGGTTATACCGGTATTTTTTTTTTCTGCAGCAGCTGACTAAACAACTGCTAATCCTCTGTACCTCCGGATGAGATAAAATGCGCTGCTATCGAATATTAAAATGTAGTGTATAATATCCCTGCATTAATTTCTAAAAGAAACCTGCGGTGTGTGTGAATTTGTTCGTTCAACATGACTATCATTCGAGAACATACCATAAACTTCTGCACGCTGAGGGGGAAGGTAGCAGAGTAGAGTAAAATCTGTCTCTGTTTGGAGAGGAAGCCCAGAATCTCTTCCATCATGACCACAAAGTCCTGAGACAGGAGTTTGTCAGCCTGTTGGCAAATGAGATGAAGAACAGTTTTAAAAACAAAACAAAAAAAACTGCAATGCAGCCTGACAGAAAAATGAAGAGCACATCCCACCTCATCCAGAACAATCATCTGCACTTGACTGACTTTGGCCACTCCTTTCTTGATGAGGTCTAAAATCCTCCCGGGGGTGGCAATGACCACATGAACTGGGGAGAGGGAGGGGGGAGGGGGTTACGCTCATGTTAATGCAATCCAAGTCAGCAGGAGTCTTGCCCGGCCAGGTGTGACAAGTGTTACCAGTTTCATCCAGTCTCATGATGTCATCGCGTAGGTTGGTTCCACCTGTGGTAGCCATCACCTTCACTCCTCCCATGTGTTTGCTGACCTGGATACATATTTGGCTGACTTGCAGAGCCAGTTCTCTGGTGGGCACTATCACCAGTGCTGGGAAGGAGAAGACAAACGTTTACTTACTAACTACATTTTTTTGCAGAGCTAACATCCAATTTGCATCATTACCTCATGGTACAGTAGGAGTGGGCAAATATTTGCACTCAAGGGCAAGTTTGATTTTTAAAAAGGACAGATGGCTCATATCATTTCATTATGTGACTGGATTAAAAAAAATACAATGAAGCAATTAGTACATTTTAAAGTGAAAAAACATTATGGAAAATTTGGGGTACTGGCAATAAATTGTGATGAATTAAAAATGTTTTATCAATAAACCTAATGTGGGAAAAAATGCTAAATGAATGCAACAAAAATGATTTTTACAAAATAATGTTCTATTCACACTTGTATTTGTCATGCAATTATTTAATAGAAGTTATATAGGTAAAACGGAAATCATATTTGCAAGAAATCAATGTGCAAATTTCATGGGACGGATTGTTTTTAATTCATGCTCATTTTCTCATAATGATGCTGTCTCGTGAAAAGTATGTCCCTTTTTTTGTGTTTTTTTTTTATACCTATGTGTAAATTAGTCAGAAAATCATTAAATGAGAAAATAAGGAAATTAAAAGAGTAGGTTTTAATTAACTCTCTTTAGAAAGGGGGAACAAAAATTTTAAGACACAAATTATCCGACGCCACCGAAAGTAAATGCTCAGTGTACCGGAATTAAGACCCAAGTGGTGCATATTTGGCCCCACGACCTAGGTTGCCCAACACTATAGAGATGCCCACCTTGTATATAGTCCCTCTTCAGGTCAATGCGCTCAAGTAAGGGAATGAGGTAGGCTCCACTCTTCCCTGTGCCATTCTTGGCCCTGGCCAAAATGTCTCTCCCGGACAACGCGATGGGAATGCTTTCCTCCTAAGAGCAGCAGCGAAAATTGATACTTTGATGAGTCGACCAGCATTGCGGCACGAAGGTATACTTGGTCTGGCAGAGAGATGACATCTTGCATTTGCGGAGGAGGAACTGCACCTGAATGGGAGACGGCTTTTCCCAGCCCATCTCAAAGATGCCCATGAGCAGCTCCCTCTTTAGGCAGTAATCTTCAAACTCGTTGCCCTTTGTTGCCGTCACATCCTGTGGAGCGCCAGTAGATGTGACATTAGCAACTGAAGTTTCTTAGGTCACTCAATGTGTAACCAAAGTAATTCACCACACATCTGCACTTGAATCATAAATTCACCCACTTTTGGTGTTTGTGCTCTTTCTGCAACACCCTAAGATGCTGCCAAAGCCCTGTCTAAATAAGAATTGGTGTCAAGGAACTACAGTTCCAATGAAGTTGGGATGTTGTGTTAAACATAGATAAAAGGTGAATACAATCATCTGCAAATTGTGCTCAACCTGTGTTTAACTGCATACACTACAAAGATATTTAATGTTCAAACTGATAAACTTTATTAACAAATTATTAACTTTGAATTTTATGGCTGCAATATCTTCCAAAAAGGCTATTGAAGTGATGCATATCAACTGAGACAAGCTGTTATTTTGGGGAGGAGAAAGGTTTAGCCTGCTTTAGTGGAAGCAGGAAACATTTCCGGTGCATTTTTTTCCTTGTCAAAATAAATTTCAAGTCCTTTAATTTTAAGGGTCAAATGAGGTTGAAATTACATGTTGGTCATAAATGTAGTTTGGGAATAAAATTATGTTGCAATGAAATAAGCATCCTGGAATAATAACAGTTCCATAAGAATGTCCATTTAAAATGTATTCAAAGTTTTAGAATTAAAAAAAAAAAAAATACAAACCGAAGTTCTCATTCTCATGTCTTTTGGGGGCAACTTCAAATTTTTCTTCCAGTCATCTCCAGGCCTGCAAAAGTCCAAACTCTCATGAGAACTGATCACATGAAAGCACAAATTTGTCATGTTATCAACTATTCTTGATGTATTTCGCTGACATGGAACTTACTTGATGACGGCGTTAGTCGTGGGGGCTGTCTGGGCATTACCATTGTTGATTGTGCCTTTCATCTGGTTTAGTGGCTGTTGGGGGGTTCCTCCACCGCCACCACCTGGCGCTCCGGCCGGCTTCACCGAGCCCCGGAGCTGTCCGTTCTGGTTCGACAGGCCCAAGATGACCGGGTTCTCCGTCCTGGCAGTGCTCATATTTCCTATATTTCCTTCTTAGTTTCTCAGTCCAGTAACGATGAACCTCAAGTGAGGAGTGAATCCACTCAGCTGGAAACACTCACAATTAAAGGTAGTCCTCCCCTCTCGGGGCTGTGTTTACTGTACAATGTGTCCAAATATCACTCCCAATAGCACAATATTGACGTTTCTGGGACATGAAGCAAAAACTTCTCTTCAGTGTTTTAGAACAGATTTCTGTTGGGAATGAGGGGAGCTTGAGCAGTTCAGTTTGGGCGAGCTTGGAGTTTGACAGCAGGTGTCTGGAATCCAAACTCCGAGAGGCCTTAGCTGACTTCAAGCACGGGCCGATTTGTTCAAACTGGCCATCTCGGGGAACTCCAAACTGCTGCGTCCTCTTCGTCGGATTTATTTCAACCCTACAGCAAACAAGTAGTCAGTCATCCAGCATGTAGCGAAAACAAGTCAACAGTGTGCGAAGGCCGAAACAATCATTAAAAGGAGTTTGACCAGAACATGAAATGTATCTACGATAAACGCTCTAATGTTAGCAGCTAACGCGAATCCCTCAACGTTGGAGAAGAGAGTGGGGGTGGGTAAAAACAAAGTCACAGACATGAAGACTTCACGATAAAAACCTGAAAGTCTCCGACGATACAAAATGGGCCTCGACGGTAAAAGCTATTAAATGTTGCAGCTAGAGTGGATTTCGGTTAATAAAAGCTGACGTAGAAGCCGCTAGCATTGGAAAATTCAATTGGCGTGTTGGAGAATTCGCCCAAAGACGATTTTTATGTATTTATCAACATTAAGTCGGCGATGCACGGTATACGGTGTTAGCAGTCATCACGGTTATGCTTTCGTCTTTTTTAATCAACACTAACATTCAACGTCACAGAGTGTTAGCAAGCTAGCCAGATGGCCGGCTAATGACGGCGAAATACGACATAACATATTCCCAAACAAAACAGTGCGTGCGACCCGGTCGTCCAGCGGAGGATTCAACACACACACAGAACATCCAAGTTGAGCCGCTCATTACCTCGGATAAGTGAAGTAAATCGTCGTTTTTCGTTTTTTAAGCTTTGTCAAATGGTAGCCGAAAGCACAAATGAGGCTTCTTCTCATCTGAGCCTGCAAGATGGCGTCCACTCGTATTTGAGCCCGCCTCCCACCACCACGATCAGCTGATTTCATTTCTAATCTCTTTTAAAATATATACATTTTTTAAATGTGATAAGTTCCAATTCGTAAATATTTCACTCCTCTCCTTCTGAGCAGCGTAAATGTAACGTATCGAATGTAGTCGGTTGTTATTTACACTTTGGCTTAAACGTGACGTCACCACCGAGACGTCACTGAGCAGTTTAACATACTGTCACACAATAGGCTTAAAATACAATACAGTACTGTACATCCTTATTGATATAGCGCATTCACAAAAGCCGCAGCTGTAACAAAGCGCTTTACAGAACATTTAACATTTAATTTAAATCGATAACCTCTTACTTACCTCTTACACATTAACATTAACCTTTCGAAAGCTACGTATGACATTCAAGATGCCCCCCATTAAAGTTCACGAGTTTTCACTTGTCACAAGACACCTGAATAGGTACTCTAGCCCAGTGTTTCCCCAACATTCAGCTAAGGCACAGTTTAAATTCGAAAAAAAAGAAAATATCACAAGATTTATTTTTTAAACTACTTTTATGGATACTGTATTACAATTATGTAACTTCTGCTATCTCGGGGAAGAGCATATCATTTTCAGCATGTCACAACTGAGAGAGGGCGCGCGCGAGAGAGAAATCGCAAATGTTCATTTGTCATTGAAAGTATTAAAATTATGTTTATCATAGGTTTTCCAAATAAGCAGTTCAGAGTATTAAAAACTCGATATAATGCAGTGTAATATCCTATTGTTAAATTAATAGCTCTCTGATAGGGTCACTTAAAATCTGCGTTCTTAGTCTTTTTTTTTTATTCAACTCTTAGACTGGATGTAATTTGAATTTGCAGGTTTACCTTTGTTTCAAACTGTTCATTCTTTAGATGTTGGCCAGAAGAGTATCCACACCAAAGGTTATTAAGGCTTTCATTTATTTGTCTGCAACCGTGTCTCATTGTCTGTTTATCAAACAGTAACCTCCATCCCAAGTAAAACCCACCATAGAGATTCTCACTCTTCCATTTCTTTTAGACTTCCATTAAAACAGTTATATATAACGAGAGTGCAAACAATCACAAATTGCATCTTATATACAGCAGGTACAGTATATATTATTTCATCTCTCATACACACACACACACACACACACACACACACACACACACACACACGCTCAACTATCATGTGATTTCCGACAAACAAGCACATTTCAGAAATGTACAAACTTTACAGGGTTTTTCCTTTTTATATAAGAAATGCTCTTTAAATTTTCATATCGAACCGTTTTACAGTGCTCCTAAATATTTCAATGTATAAATCAGTAGCAAAGCATGTTACTGATATCTCTAATTTCTCTTCTCCCACCCCAAAAGAAAGACAAGCGAGATAAAAAAATAAAAAATGCATAGGCACGCTAATCCGTGCAAAATTTGTTCTATTCATTTTCAAATGGCAATCCAAAACATCTAAAACAATGATTTTGTAATTATTTTTTTAATGTAACACAAAAAAGGGGCAAAAATATATGATTGTTCATACTTAAATGTTAGCGGACGGTTAAATATAGAAAAATTGAAAAACAGGCCACAGGACTGAGTATGATTAAAATACTGTATTTTCCGCACTGTGAGGCGCACCCAAAAGCATTAAATTTTCAATTGTCTAGCATTGTATTCCCTTTAGCCTAGCACCACCTAGTGGATGCATGGTGAAACCCCAGCCAATGATGCAGCTTGTATTCCATGCACTTTATAATGCGGTGCGCCCTATTATATGAAAAGTTTTAAAATAGGCCATTCATTGAAGGTGCACCTTATAATCCAAAGCGTTTTATAGAGCAGAAAATATGGTCCTAAATTGGTTTAATTTGCGTGAAATGGAAATGTGGTAACAAGCACGACTTAGAAAGGATACATTGGCTTGTTTCTTGACAAGATGTCCAGACCAATATCACAATCTGTTGCCCATATTATAACATGGGACAATTATGTAATGTATTATATGTGAAGGCTTAAAAATAGAAATTTGTTATCAAGGAAGTTGGAGCGATACACTTTAGTGAACTACAGAGGAGCAAAGTTTTGCCTGGGATGTTAGTGGAAGTTATGGAGAGTCTTCGCCGCAAGTTCATGTACATGCACATTTTCAGAGCATTTTTCCAAAGTGACAGCTGGGATAGGCTCCAGCACCCCCCGCAACCCTAGTGAGGATCAAGCGGTTCGGAAGATGAATGAATGAATGAATGAATCCTCAGTTAGCCAATTATTTTTTAAAGGTAATGTAATATGAAACCACAAGTGTTTTGGGATCATGGAATGTCGTATGTTTCCAGTTTAAACAGTCATCTTTGGCAACTCAAAAACTTTTACGGGGAATCAATTACTTGTGTTTTCATTTTTTCTGTTACACAAAAACCCAACTAAAATAATGAGTACTTTTCTTGTTGTTCAATGTTCGACTGCCAATTAAAGCAGAAGGAACGAATGATACATGGATTCCAACGGCAACGTAATTGAGACGCTTGTCCAGGCCGCGTTGGGTGGATCAAAAAGGCATGTTGGCCATACCGCCAGGACCATAACCAATGGGGCTGTCGAGAGACATCCCCCGCTGTCTGAAGGACTGCGGTCCCATCATTCCAGTCTGTGCGTGGGATGGGGCCATCAAGGCACCCTGAGGGGACATTAAAGCACTCTGGGGGCCAAAGGGGTCTCCCGGGATGGGCATGTTGCGCTGCTTGGCCTGCATCATCATCACGTTTTGCCGCGCCATCAAATTGTGCTGGTGCTGTTGAGGTGACATCATTCCCGGGTAGGCACCGGAGGGATGGTGAAGAAAACTGTTGGCCATCATGGCTTGCTGTTGTTGGGGAACCATGCCTGTCCTTCCCAATATGTGTCCCGGGGGACACATGGGGCCGATGCCTGCGCCGGACACCATTCCCCTGGCGTCCCCTTGGAGGACGGCCATGTTTTGGCCGAGTCCGCCCTGCCCCTGGTGAGGCGTCAGCTGCTGCTCGGCCATCATGTTCTGTAAATTGGCCAAGTGGGGGTTGGATGACGAGATGTGTGGAGGACCAGAGGAAGACAAGTGTTTGAGGAGCTGCTGGGAAGGTGGCGGCTGTGATCCGGGCCCCTGGTTTGGATTCTGGTGCGGTTCGCTCTTCGGGAAATATTGCAGAGTGCTGCTGGGCTTATCAGAGGGAATGATGCGGGACAGGTCGAACTCAGGAATCCCAGAGTGGGTAGGTCGGATGACTTCGCTTAGATCTGGGCCGTCGCCCATGGGAAGAGGTGGAAAGGACTCTGAGGGATGAGGGTGGCGTTGGTGGGAGTCTTTAGCAATCAGGTGCAGCTGCTGAGGTGGGAGAATATCCTCGCCGGACTGAGGGAAGTTCTGTGACATTCTGCTGATGGGTGAGCGTATACGGATGTGAGACGACGGCTGCAAACGGGGGAAAGCCGCCATCTGGTTTTGAGAGATCGGTGAAACGTTGCAAGGACCAAGGTCATCACTTCCTCCGACCATAATGGTGGAACTCATAACAGGAAGGCCCAATGGGTTTGGAGAAGACAGCACTGGTTCTGAGGCATCGTGGGATAGCTGCTGCTGACTTTGACTTGGGATTCCCACGGGGCTTTGAGAGTCACTTTGGGCACCAATGGAACTCTGGGAGACCAGCATCTGGGATGGAGGCGGGTTCCCCATGTTTCCTGTTGGTGAAGCAAAATCAGCATCTTACGATGAGACTGTTCATAGTTGAAAGGGTTAGGATTACCAAACTATACTTTAACCAAAAGCCTATTCATATTTTAAAGCAATGTGAACACTAAACCTATCCCTTTGCTCCAAACCTGTTATTCCTAATCTTAAACACCATTGTTTACTCCTAAACGCGAGAATTTACTTTGAAACCTAAACCCTTAAACCCTTTTTTGCGCTGACTCATTCAGTGTGAAGGGGTCGTGTGGCAGAGCAGAAAGGCAACGGCACCCCACTACCAGCATGCCCATATTTGGAAGCCTTGACATGGCGTCCTGCCAAGAAGTAAGCGCAGAGACTTCTGCCGCTGGTGTAGAGAGAAGTAGACTGCACCTTGATAAGATGTAGCTTTCAGTGTGGCTTGCTCATTTTAAAGAGGAGGCGGAGGAGGAGATGAGCAGCAATGGACAAATTAACAAACATTCACACTCACATTCATTCGAGTCTTCAATTAATCTACCATGCATATTTCTCCCAACCCCAATTCATAACCCTTTACACATAACCTGAACCTTGAACAAATAACTAACCCTTTACTCCTAACCATCCGCCCTTACTCCCAAGTTTAACCCCTTACGAACTAAACCCCAAACCTAACTTTGAATTTCGAACCTTTGCCTTTTACCCCCCTAAATCTAAACCGAACCATAAACCTTAAACCCAAATTTTGACCAATATTTGCCTGGAATTTAAGTTCCATTTTGGTGGTTGAATTCCACATTTTGACCACTGAATTGTTCAAGTTCCAAGAGTCAAGCTTAGTACTTGAAAATGTAATCCTTCTGTGTTTTCTTGCGTTCATACCTCCCATGCTGACACCGGGCAGAAGAGGTCGGTCGGGCAGCATCTCGTCATCAGAAGTTGCTATTGTCTTGATTGCGTCGTGATAAAGGGGAGTGGTACTGGGCAGGGCGTACTTGGACATCTGAGACATGATCAGTGACAAAGGATTCTGTGTTTTGGGGGTATCAGGCGACGTCGCAAATGTCATACTAGGATTCATCGAGCCTGCTTGGCTACTTGGGGTGGAGTTGGAACTTCTGGGGTGTATTGAACGCCCTGCAAAAAAAGACATCAAAATAAATGTCACCAAAAGTATCAGGACAAATGACGAATTCAGGTGATGTGTGTGATTTATTTATTGTTTCGTGTGTGAAAAACGTCATGTTTGTGAATGCACCTGTCTCAGAATGACCTCCTCCGTTGCCTGCAGCCCTCAAACCTGTTAGACCACCTGGACTTGAAGGATCTGTTTTCGGAGACATCCACGCGGGAGAGCCGATAGCCATAGCCGGGGACTTAAGTCGTCCAGGTGAGATAGATGGGGAGTGCAACTCAGGGTTTGAAGACCCCATTATCTGGGGCGATTTCATGGAAGAAGAGCAAGGTGTCCCTGCACCAGAAGCAGGGGGAAGTGGGGGGTGAGGCCCTGCGGGGGCGATAATTGAGGGTGACTTCTGGCCTGGAGCAGATGGAGAGGGAAGATGAGCTGGTGGCTCTTGATGAAGGGATGGTGAATTGAGCTGGTGTGGATGCTGGACCGCAGGAGTCGTCAGTGGGTGAACATTGACCGAAAGGTCGGTACGATGTCGAGGACCAGGACCCAGTCCTCTGAGCTCTCCAGTGATTGGCATATGACTGAGCCTTGACGTACCTCCCATCGAATTGCGAGCCTCCTGCTCAGGCCCAAACATCTCGGGACCAGGCTGTTGAGGATATGGCCCTTCACCCGGTCCACCGGAGAAAGGGTTTGGAAAACGAAAGGGTCCATCAGGTCCTGAAACCATTCCCATATTTCTTCTTTCATTTTGTGACGCTCGTATTCTCGCAATCTCCGCAGGGCTGAAGAAGTCACTTAGAGGCCCCGCACTTCCTGGGCCCCTTCTGAGCTTTTGCGACAGAGTCATATGCTGCTGCTGAATATTCATCTGTGGGTTCATGTTTAGTGAAAGGTTGCTCCCCAGAGGGGTGTCTATTAAGTCTCTAATCTGAGGCCCTCCTCCGGGTGAGCCCATCATATCCCGTGAACCAGGAAAGTCCATAGGATCCCCTTGATTGGAAGGCGGACCCCTGCCCATACCTAAATTGGAGATGTCAGGGCCCCCAGGATTTCCCATCATTCTCGATCCCATATTGCCCTGTTGCTGCTGTGCAATAATCCGGTCAAGTTCAAACCTAGGAAGACCCTGCATCTGCCGCTTCTCCGCAAGGCGAAATAATTCCTCACGGGTTAAGAGTTCTGGGTCATCCTGCAAGTGTTGAGGAGGGTAGCAACCGTGGAATGGACCTCCACCGTCCATGTTGCTGGGCATATTATCAAGCCAAATCCCTGGTCTAGTAGGTCTTTGGGGTCCGAGAGCATCGACAGATAACATCCCCCCTGGACTGCCAGGAAACCCTGCTCCACCTGGAGGCCCTCTCTGCATATGTGCTAGGAACTTTGGACGTCCAGGACCTTCTTGGTGCATGCCCACCATTCGTACATTTCCAGGCAAGCCTCCTCCCATCATATTTCCAGAAGCCCACTGGTGATCTCCAGGCTTGCTGTGATACGGGGGAGGGGGTCCCCTGATCATCACGGGACCTCCATGCAAGCCCATTTCAGTCATCATCCTAAAGTGTTGGGGATTTTGCATTTCCTGTTGCCGCCGTTTCTCCTGGTAGTACTCCTCTTGGAGTTTCCGCCACGCGATTTGTTCTTGGGTCAGCCCCTCTGGTCCAAGTAAGGGGCCCATGTCCAAGCCAGGTGAAGAGAGCTGATGATGAGGGTGCTGCGGTAGATTATGGTGAGGGTCCATTTCGGGGCTGTGCGTGACAGTGCTGAGCGATTGCGTTTGTGACATTATGGACTGCAATGGTTCTTCAAATTTCTTCATAGAGGCCAACGCTGACAGCGCCATGCTACCGCTGCTGCAATCTCCAGTGTTTGTACCGTTGTCGCTGTCCTCGAGAATAGCGCTTTGATCGCTACTATTGTTGTTCATGACGTTGGAAGCGTTGTTTGTAAGGTTACTGTTGGAACCCCCCGTCTCGCCATGAGGGCTCCCTCTCGCTCCAGTGCGTAGAAATAGTCTCTCGATGTCCCTCAGAGTCTGCAAAGAACGCTCTCTGTGTTCCAGCTGCTCCTTGGAAAGACCGCCTGCATTCCCAGGGCCTCTTCTATGTCCCATGACGCTCTGTAAATGCGCAGACAGGATGGAAGGACTCCCCGACGGAGACAGACTAGCAATGGGAAGACCCTCATCATGTGCAGTTCCTGAGACAGGGTCTAAAGGGGTGCCTCTGCCATCTCCCTCCGGTCTATGGGAGAGAATCGAGTTACTAATGGAGAGGCCGCCATGTCTGGTCCGAGGGGAACCATTGTCAGTGTGGTCCCCTGACGTCGGCGTTTCCGCCGCAAGTGAGGAGACGCCGCCTCCTGCCGAGTTGGGTCGCGGGGTTCCACTTTTGGATATGGGGGTGCCTGCGGGCGGAGAGGCACTGGAGTTCACCTTCTCTGTGTTACTCGCCAATGCGGGGCCCTATGTCCAACAAAAAGAAATAACAATTTACTGATGATTGTCACCTCATGCAGGACGTTTTTTGAGTGCAAACGTTGAAATATTTCGTCCAACGCAGGCACTGTATTAGACATTGTGGTTGAAATTACAACTGTACATCTGATTTATTTGTCGTCGACTGACCTGCTCTAACTTGGTTCGTGGAACATTTTGCTGGTGAAACTGAAGAATGGAATCCATCTTTCCCTTCATTACTGCCTCTGCAGCACTGTTGAAACAAAATGAATGAATCTGAGTTTTTGTGCTTAAAGTTGTCTTTTACGTCTATGAATGGTGGCTTACCTGTTGGCCATGTTGGTGGTGAAGACATACAACAACTGCTTCGAGGACTGAGGTGCAAGTGGTCCTGGCTTCAGTCCCGGTCCAGGTCCAGGTCCACAAGCCATTGCAGGCCCGGACCCAGCGGCCCCCGCAGGCGGATGATCAGGTTGCCCCTGCCTGGGTCCTTGCAGTACTCGCTCCCCTTCAAGGAAAGAAACATTTTGAAGCAATATACTCACATTGCTAAATACACTGTTATCGAGCATGATAGAAACACTAGAGGGAGTTAAACCACACAAAAAATCAAATCAAGGAGGAGGGCATCCACAAACAAAAAATGAAAAAAAAAACATGTTCCAAAAACAAATTTTGAGGATTTTTATATTTTTTTTGCATGGGGCTCGAAATGGACTGCACCACTGCAGTCACAAAAACAAGCTAAATAAATTTAAAACGACGCTTCTAAATGCTGATTTTTTTTTCATTAAGGGAGTAAAATCCCAAAATACCTAGGCCTACGTGAAAAAGGAATTGTCCTCTCAACCACTTCTGTGAAGGCTCACCACCGTTCCCAGTTTTCTGCATTTGTGCTGAATGGCCCTGAGCATGGCTACCCCACATGCTACATGGTTAAAAATGGCCTGCCAACCTTTTCCAGACATTGTAGGGCTGTTCACACGGCAAGATTTATTTTGACGCTGCACTGGAGTATTTTGTTGCGATAAATTTTACACCGGAACAAATTTTGTGGAGCGTTCACACGTACAAAGCCGCTGAGCGTCACAGCTCCGGCACAGCGTCGAAGCAGCTCCACTTGCTTTCACACGGGCAGTTTCTGCTGCGGAGCAAAACGACAGAAAACAAATGAGCTGTCGTGTTGGTTCTTTTTAAAACGTATGCACAACTCAAGCAACTACTGTACAGGCACGTCCTTCTCCTTCTCGGTCTCCGAGCCTTCTGCTCGAAAGTGACCGCCCCCGAAAACCTAAATCAACGATGAGTTCAATGACACTCAGAGAAGCAAACATGTAATGCGCCAAACACAAAAATCAAGAGAGGAAATCACAAAATAAATTCTATGGGGCACGGGGGGGGTTGCGAACACACAACAAAGGAACAAACTACACAAAAAACTCCGAGACAGTCCAGTCTCCTACAAAAGGAAAGATGACGTTTGGGGACTACCCCCCCCCCCTGTTCTAGTTGAGATGGTATAACCCAAGAGGTGCTTTGCTACTGTTAGCAGCCATGTCTTGTGTCGTTATTAAACAAACACCTGACGGAAGTTCGACAGAGCACGAAAGCAACGCATTCTCGCCGTACGTAATCAACTCTTCTCATGCGCAGCGAGCGCCCCCCCCCCCTCGCAAACGAGCATTTGCTGCGGAGCAAATTGTAGCGTTCACACGTGCACATTTGCATCGGTGCTGCTTCGCAAACAAGAATTTGCTCTGGAGCAAATTTTTAAACCACCTCCCTGAGGTGGATCAAATTTGATCCGAAACAAGCTGTTTTCCGGCGCTACGCCGGAACAAATTTGCACGTATGAACGCTCGAGGGGAGCAGTTTCGGCGTAGCGCCGAAATAAATCACGCCGTGTGAACGGCCCTTGTGATTCTTATGTTCTTGAATTCCTTTGGATTGGCCATGTTTATTTTCGAGCTCTTGGTGCTGTCTGTGAAACTGAACTCAGCTCATTCAAAGTTGGATTTGCTTGGTTTGTGTTTGTCACACGTTAGAACTGGCAGAAAAACAAACTGAACTCAGAAAGGGGGCTCATACTTTTTCACAGCACTGCAAATGAAATATTGGTGATTTCTGACTCACGTTGCGTCGTCGAATGTGGCTTGTCTTCGTCGTCCTCCGTATCGGGTCCGGAGCACCACTCATCTCCACTGTATGGCTGCTTCTTCTCCAGGACGCAACGGCGCTTACTGCGCATCACACCCTCTTCAACATGCAAAGAGAAAAAGCTGTGAGAATAATGTCCTCAAACCTTTTTGGTCCTAGGAACTCTGACGGGAAGACATTTTTCCAAGGACCCCTCAAAATATGCCAGTTAAATGTAACTACTGTGTACAAAGTGGACCACTTTAAATGATCAAGAAAATTTAAAAAATGTCAATTTTCCTGAAAAAATAAAAGTTAAAACACTTTTTAGGGGAACCCCCCCCCATAATCTTCTGATTTCAGCATAGTATCTCACAACTGTGGGTCAGAGATTCGAACCAGGAGGAGGTTCACAGTATTAAATGTATGAGAGCTAATGAAACATCACATTACAATGATATTACATGCATGTACCGGTACTCCGCAAACAATATTTCTGTTGCCTTCATATTTATGAGTCTTCAAAGGGTGAGGAGTTTTTCTTGATTTTAGTTTTATCATACTACGCTCGCCATTTACTTAGAATTGTGTGAATTTGAGGAGTGTTAAAATGCAGGATTAATACACACAAAAGACAGCAGAGGGAGCCCCTGCCAATTAAACACCAGCGATGGCTTGCTTTCCTGCTCATGTTATGTTGCCAAGAGCGACGAGATTCTTTTCGCAATAAAGTCAGTCAATGAGCCAATCTGTTTGCCTTGGTCACTGGCCTTGTCTCGCTTTTTGCAGCATAGTGATGTGCAGCTCAGAGGAAAGCATTCATTTCATTTTGACAGTCTTTGATACAGCTACAAAAATCATGAGCAGTGGATGAGACAATGAAAGAGCAAGTACATGGATGGTATTTTCTTCAATTTGTCATCAATTCATGCTTGAGTTCATGACGCCATAAGCAAATAATGTCGCAGTTTTTTCCCGTTACATTCTATTTGTCATGACTGTACATTTTTATAAAGTACGACATGATAGAGCGTTTACATTTTTTGGGGGGAGGTTCATTTAAATGTGAAAAGATTTGAGGTGTGAGTGTTTTTCTTGACGAGCATGGTCCGGGAATGACTTGAGCTCGGGAAACTCCTAACTCAAGACACCTCTGTATGTGCGACGCTCCGGCTCACCCGAGACGCTACTGGGCGAAAGCAGTACAGAAAATGGATGATCTTATTTGAAGCATTTTACTGTTGGACACGAGTTACATGTGACCCCAGCGACAAGTACATGAAACACTCATCTTTTTCAACCGGGAGAACTCACACAGCCTCGTGACCTTGTGAGAAAGGACACAACGCCTTTCATGTGAAACACGTCATTGCCGCTATCAGAAGCCTTGGGGGAGTGGAGGGAGGAAATTCTGCCGCTTCGCTGAAAGGTCGGGGCATTTTCTGTGCTATTACGCTCACTTCCTGCTGTGGAGGAGGTGAAGAAGGCATGTCGTCTACGTTTTTTTGCTTGATTAAAACGGATCGTGAAGGCAAAACGGTGACCTTTGGCACTCTTGAGGGGGATTTTTTTCAGAATTTCAAACGGTTCATGTGTTATTAACACTTGACATTTATTTGTCACAACTTGGTGTGCGGGCGGGTATTATGTAAATGAACTTGAATGTGGTGTTCCACGGCTCACTCGCAATGTTTAAAATACGTTTTTAACAACAAAAAAAGAATTTCAATGATTATAAAAATCATTAAAAAAATATTTTTCTTTATAATTGCAAAAAAATTATAAGCCAATCATTTTTAAGGGTAACGTAAAATTACTTGTGTTTTCGGATCATATTTTGTGGTATATTTTTGGTATTATTACAGGACATGCTAATATGAAAAATACGCCTCACCTGCTTTGGCATCAGCCTCCAGAGTTTTAGGAGCAGTGTGTCGCGGTTCACCAGAGTCCACAGACGCGCTCCTCTCCCGCTTGCTTTTGGTTTTGAGCATTCCGCCGACGCTGCTCGCCGATTGACCGGCGGCCTTTGGCCCGATGTTGCTTTTGTTGATGCCATGAGCCCCGGAACTGAGGCGGCTCTTGGGGGCCAGGTGACCAGCGGCTCCCTGCTGCTGCTGCTGCGGCTGCTGCTGAGCCTGCAGGTTTACGGCGGCCATTTGAGATCGTCCGTCACCGGTAACCTTGCTTGCCATGATTGGCCAGCTTATTGTCCGTGTGCATTTGATTGGCAGCTGAGTGAGGCTGAGGAGAGGTGTGGAGAAGACGTCAGCCGGAGGTCACATTGCGATCAGGCAACACTAGTGGAGAAACAACATTTGGAAAAGAAAAAAAAAAGTCGTTATTTTAGACTTGAATCATGGGGGCGGGATGGGGGGTCACAGATGAACCTTCACCATCACAAAATCTTGTACAGGCAACGTGTGTTTAAGTCGATTTCAACATTCTTAACCTAAATAGAAGCAGGAAGTGAAGCCCCCTGCCTACTCTCTTTCAAATTTGTGAAATTTTCTTGATGTAAATTATGTGCATGGGATCAATAATGGTCAGGAAACACTGACTGCACGAGGCTAATGTTCTGCCCTCGCTGTTAATACAAAAAAAAAGGATATTCCATTCCAGAGCATCTCAACAATAGACGAAGTAAGTAATAACCAAATAATTATTTTTATTTCAAAGGTTCATACATATAATACCAACATGTAATGCATTTGAGGTGCAAGTAATATTTTTGTCTGCTTGGTGTCGCAATCCTGAAGTTCGACACTTTAGTATGTATGACGTTGAATGTGTGTGGGCTCTTTGAGTAACATGGAAGTCAGTGAATGAGAAGCTGGCTGGCTGTTAACTGGCTAAATTTTGAGACCATCATCGAAGAATGTTTTTGCGCGTTTTGCGATCCCAAGTGCACACGGGTTTTGTGGATTTTCCCTCTATCCTAACCAGCTGATGGAGTTATTAGAACTCGTTATTACAAGCGGCGATAACCTATATTAGAAACGCAGTTGTGAAACTTCAGCCAGTTAAGTATTTGTGAAATTTTTCCTCCGGGCTCACACGAACAGCTATGTCAATCAGTCACTTGTTGAGGAGAACGAATCAGGGCAAAATCACAATACAGGGAATAATGCGCAACATAAGGCGTAGAAAAAAAGGTAGTCTGTTTCCGGTAACATGAAATTTCAACATAGGGTCGGTAGGTCGGACAAAGTTTTTTATTTTATTTTATTTCTCCCCCCATCAAAAATGTAAACAAAATAACCATAAAACAAGGAGACATTGAAACCCAACTCTTGGGTTCCCCGGCGGCTGGGTGTTACAGCTACCTAGACGGCCTGTGGTGTTCGTCAAATAGTTGGCTGAATCTTTTCGATACAGTACATCAATGGATCATAGATGAAAGTGGACTTTTCTGAAAATCCGCGCGCGCGCGCACACACACACCTGGCCGATCACGCATGAATTAGTTTACACAAAACGCTATTCAAATACTCGACATTCAATGATTAATCTTCCTTTTGTGTGCACACCTGCACCCTTTGCGGCTTCCGTTCTCGACGAAATTTCAAAATATCTCCGAGATATGGCGAGGCCATGAGAATGCGAGGCGAGCTTATTACTGTTGTGGCGACGCCACTTAAGCTAAGCGAGCCTCAGCAATAGATAGTCCGCTCCGCTGCTAGTGCTCTCTCTCTGCTGTGCGTGCTTCAGCGCGAACATGTACGCAAGCGCGTCTTTTGATTTCAACCAATCAGCGCCGACGCAACGACGTCACAAACCCGACGTCTCACACACACAACGTCACACACAACAACAGCTAAACTAAGCTAAGCTAGCCGAGACCACACTCGAAGTCGGACGGACACGTTTTTCTGCCAATCTGTGTGTTTCCCTTTTTGTCCAAATATACTTTTTACGACAACGGTCTAATCCACGGTGTCTTTTATTCGTTCCCATGGGGTTTAGCAAGTGTGTTTACAAAGAGATGAAAATCTCTTTACTGTTACTAGTGTTAGTGTCTCAACATGGCTACGCTCCTGAAAGCAAAACAACGATCTCAAACGCGTCTTCGTTCAATGTTGTCAACTAATATCCGGATTAATTTTAGGCAAATTTCCTCAATTCTCCGGAGAGATTTTCATAAAAATTTGAATTCGGGAAAATCCCGAGGACCTTCATCTCTGATGGGTGCTATTTTCTTCATATTATGGTGCGAGCATGCAACTGCAACACACAAAACGCGGTTTAAACTGTTGTCGGAGATCGTGGCCGCCGCCATTATTCAATGTTGTGGACAGACAACAGGGTAAACGACACGCACGCTCAACGTTAATATCGCGAGAGCATCCCTCTCTTGTGGTTTCTTTCTGACTTCCGGGTTTAGCGAACGCTGGCGCATTTGGCTGCCGCTGCTCAACCCGTATTGTTTTGTGTCTTTTGTTATTGTAAAGTGTCCTTGGGTGTCTTGAAAGGCGCTTATAAATAAAATGTATTATTATTATTATTATTACACAAAAATGTAGAAGGTTGGTTGGAAAAAATGCCGACCGTAAGGTTTTTTTCGAGGTAGAAATTCTCGGTCGGTCGGGTTACCGGAAACACACTACTTTTTTTTTTCTACGCCTAAGTACGATTTAAAACAAACAAAAAGGCAACAGCAACGCAGGGATGATTGTACAGCTGATCCCAAGAAAGTGACCTGACCAAAAAATATCACAATTGCCATTTAATTTATAAAAAATAATAATAATAACATTATAGCCAACCTGTCAATTATTGTAAACACTCAGGTTGCAGATGAGGCCTGACGTCGCCATTGCTACTCTCCCGCTTCATGCTTCAGTTGCCACACTCAGACCTGGACAGAGGGAGAGAGCACCACGGTGAGTCATTTCGACAATCATTGCCGCGCTTCTCAGCCACGGTGTCAACATGGACGCCGCGTGGGAGGCAGACAACAAAGAACAGGGATAAGAGAGCAAAGGCCTCGCAGTCATCACGGTGTCTCCTTAATAGTGAGCCTGCAGAACTCTTGTGTTTGGAGTTAGATGGATCGGGGGGTGCGGGTTCGGGGCGGGGGTTGTAGTTCGCCGCAGTCCAAGTCGCCCGGCAGCATTCTGGGTCCACCAGATCTTTACCGCACATTCCACAACACTTTGTGTCGCGATACCTGACTCACCGGCCTCACAAAACAAGCATGCCTGACTCATGACGCGTTTTGCTTTGAGCCCGCTTGAACACATGACCCACATGAGGTGAAATGGTAGAGACGACATTTATTTGCCTCTTTCTGTCACATAGAACCCAGTGAAGGCAGGATACAGTGAACCTACTGGCAAAATCGCGAACAGTAAACCCCAATTTATTGTGGGTGACACATTCCAGACGTGCACATGATAAAAACAAGTTGAAATGATACATCTCAACCGAGAGACGAAAATCTCCGTAAGTAAGGAGGGAACAGGTTACCTCAAAACTGTGAAGCAGATGCGCTAACTGTGTCGCTGATCCAAAATGGTGCAAACCTTTGAGCACATCCGACTTCATGTCAAGGCTGATTTTTATTCTTTGACAAACAAGGTCAACCACAACCTCCAAACCAGTCACATGAACTTTTGCACACTGCAGAGTGGCGTAAAATGAACAACATAAGCCATGAAAACCATTTTTTTCTGCGCCGCGGACTGGTTTCATATAAAGCAATATTTTGACAGACCGGAAAAACAAGAACAAATGGTTCGAAAACAAGTTAACTTACCATTACACTGAGTATAGTTATTGTAATTTGTAGAAGTGCTTCGTAAAGATAGGTGGTTGGAAATGGAAGCAAGGGATTAAGTGATTATTTGCAAGTCCTGAAGGCTCATTTCACTTGCGAGTCTTTCGCTGCGTACTACGCAGAGCGGGATTTGTGTCTGAGGATCACCTGTGACGGTAGTCCTGTATTTTAAGTAGGATTGCTGACATTGTGTTTTCGATAGAACTTTCATCATTCACCCTTTCCCAAGCTCTCCAAAGACTAATATTTGAAAATAAAAAATCTTTCAGACCCGAATGCCCGATAAAATATTTTTGTTCAGTTTCTCTGTGCCACCCAGTATTTAATGGCCCCAAAACAGGAACATAATACCACCATTAGTCATTAACTAAGCAACTAAAGTCAAGAGCAGGGACACGCCTTGTACGCCGGGGCCAGGACCTCAACACTCATTAACCTAGCGGGGCTGGTCAGACGTCGCTCCTGTTGACAAATGTGACTCACCGGCTTTGTGCATCGCACGGCTGAAGGTACGAGGGGGGTCAGACTAGTCACACGATGGGCGGCCAACCTTCAAGTAGATGGCCAAGACGAGATATGGCCTATCTGGGAGTGAATGCCGACCTGGGTGACAGCAACCAGACGCTCACTTCAAGGAGAGTCTGTCGAGGCCAACGCCATCAACAAGATGACATATGAGCCGCTTCATTGATCCATTTTGGGTCGTAAAAAGCAAAAAGAAAAAAAGGGGGGAGGGTTTTTTTTCTGTCTGCTCTTAAGACAGATAGCCATGGATGGGGGTCTCGCCGAGATTGTCTGTCAAAAGTCTGGCTTGTACACGGCTGTTATGGCTAACAGATACCTGCAGGTGGTGGCGTTGCATCACTTTGGATATGAGATTAGCACAGTTTTTGAGTGGACGATAAAGATTAGGGTTTGTGATACATCACAATCATATCTGAGCTTTAAATTGGTCCCGAGGTAAGGTAGTGGGGAGCACAGCAAAGCGAGCTCTTGGGAGCCCTGCAGCAAATTGTGAAAATGTGCCAGTAAGTGACACAAGGTTGGTAACAGCCAGACGGTGGCACCAAAGCACTTATTTCTATTAGATAAGGCTAAGGCTAAATATTAAATTCTGACAATATGATAACGGTGAACAGTAATATTATGATATCACGGTCTTAATATTACAACTCTAAAATGGCCTTTTTTGGTGAACATTTGGGTGAATAGAAACAGCATTTTCCCCCGATGAACACAATCTATTTTACTGTTAGAATATTTGGTACCTTCTTGTTTTAATTCTTCTGAGTATAAAGTACGTCACACTGTCCCATCACTTGTGAGCTATTTTTAGAACAGACTCATAGGTTTCTCATGTTGCCCTTGGGGCTAACTAGTACCCACTGGTACTTATTTTTATTTTTTCACATTAATCAGAGCAAAAAGGCATCTGTGTTTACAGTGTGTCTTTTGTTTCTAAAATTCCATCGCACACCCACTTGAGTGAGATGATCCCAACTTAGTTTTTTGATCCGTTGCACAGCTGTTGATTCCATGTTCTTAAAACACCTGGGAACAGTTATCAATGGTTAAAAAAAAAATGGAAAAAAAACGGCATTGCTATGTAAGATAATCTAACAATGGAACACGAGTCCTGTCCATATAAAGAAGTTTAATATTCCCGTCAATTGAATTGGATTTCCGAGGTTTGACTGTATTTTATGAAATCAATTGACCACTCAATCAATGAGGAATGTTTTCCCTGCCAATATCAGAATTGACTTTGGCCTCCAAAAATTCCTTCTGGGTTTGCATCACCAAAAGCGGCGGTGCGCTCCCACTATATTTGGAACACCCTGATATGATTACTCGATGCGGAGACTGTCTGGAACAGTGATGCCCCAGTGCACGGAAACAAATAAACGCACTTGCTGTTGAATGACGCACAAGCGCATTCAGAGACAGTGGAGGTTTTTGGGTTTTTTTCCCCCCAAAAAGAATCAGCCTGTTACCAAACATGGGCTCGGGGGGGAATAAGTAAGAGGCCAAAACAACATGCATGACCCTTGACGACATTAAACCACCAAGTGTTGTTCTCCCCCCCCCCCACTCAGTGGAAACTTTTGAGCCGTACTTAATCTCTGTGATTAATCCCTGTGGTGATGTAAGTGGACAATAAAAGTACAAAAATGTTGCCGCCACAAAAGATATTGGGATTTTGATTGATAGTCATATTTTTCACACAAAAGACGTCCACACCAAATGTTCCTGTCCGCTTGATGATTTTTCCAGTGATTGACACGCAAGCTCTGCAGCATTTTGCTGCTTTGACAGTGAATCAGCAACTAAGTCTGTGCCAACTTTTATTCTCTTGAAGAAGCCAAAAAGATGTCAGCGAGAGCGAACCACTATGACAAAAGTTTACATTGGGTAGTCAAAAAGATCATTGGAAAGCAGAGCGGCAATACAAACGCACAGCATCTTGAGCGTCTTTTGTCAAGATAATTTATTTATTCAGTCATCGGTGTCGTTGTGTAACGTTTAAGACCGTGAGGAATTAATGTCTCGGGCAAGTTGCGACCTGCCGACAGGAAAGCGAAGGGAGCAGTATGTGTATGCTCACTTAATGCTCCTGCTTTTGACTCACCCCCCCGCCCCGATAACGATAATGTCGTAACGTGAAAGGACGTCGCAGGTCTGCAGCATCGAGCCAAACGCAGCCATCCGCCTATCGCATACCCTCGACCTACTGGTCGGCCTCCCTTTTTTTGTGTTGCCTCGGCAACCAGCATACAAAACCACTAACGTGAAAGCGAGTTGCCCATGTTGTTCACGCCGTCGCCGCGCGGTGCACTTTACCCCCGACAAAAGCGCAGGATGGCGGCTTCGCAGATGAAAGCACCGGGCCGCGTAATTTGTCGAGGATGGAACTGATAAAGCAGAACGCTGTGTCATTGGGACAATGTTTGTGCTCATGGCCCGCGACCCGAGGTAACCTCTCGCAACGTCCTCGGACACGCTCCGCATACGCCAGGCAGCAGCAAAACACACATTATGCCGGGAGACGACAACAAACACGTGTAACGAGAAGGGAGATGATGAGGACTCAAGTGTGGGGACACACCTCTTGGTCGACGAGTCAATCAGAGGCGAGAGGGAGCTGTCCCTCTTTCACACAAGAGGTCATTCAAAACTGCTGCATCAGAGCTGTAACGGAAGAGACAACCGTAACATTTTAGACGGAACTCAGTCTCATCTAGTTGGCATCCCTCAATTAGATCAAGTGAAGGGATGACGAAGCAATATGGCCGATAATTCAGATCACGGTATAGATTGAATCCCCTCTCCCCATTCACAGTGGGGCTGGACAATTATTTTCATTCATAGAAAAAATTAGCAAACTTTTTAAATGTTTACTTTATGAGGGCTTTGACGCAATCTTGTGACATTTTGGCACATAAAACCAGCAAGTAGGTGAGTTTTTCATGAAATAACTGAGGTTTAGCTTATCGGCTCCAGGGAACCCCGCGATCCTCTTCAGGATAAGCGGTGTTGAAAATGGATGGATGGTTTAAGTTCTGCAGCGAAAGAGCAGTAAACACACGGATATTTTCTCGTTATCACGTGTGGGGGTCTCCCAAACTGGTTACACGTGTCCCTGGCTACAGCCGAGCCTCTGTTCCGAAACGAGGAAGTAGCGGTTGATTTTTGCACGGCGGGTCAACGGTCACATCCTTTGAAAGGCATGCTTGGAAGTCTGCCAATTAGAGCAAGGGAATTTTGAAAATGCAGCCTCATCACCGACAGCGAGAGGGCTGATGGGAAGAAAACAAATCTCTCTCTCAGCTTCACAAACACGTTCATGATTTAAATTTTTTTTTGTCTGCTTTCAGGATGAACACTTCTCACTCCCATCGCCACCACTAATTTGATGAGCTAGCAGCCGGCCGTCTGCTTCCGCAGCTGGAGAATTTCATTTCTGTTCGGCGGCCCGCGTCGTGTGACACCACAGAGCAGATGGTCACGCCGCAGCGTCGGCACAACAACAACGGCGAGACGCCGCAACTTCGGACCAGAGGAGGCATGCGGGGGTGGGGGGGGGGTGGGGGGGGTTGCGTGCTAACATACCTGCCGGTGTCACCTGAGACCAGTTAGGTTGCCGTGCTGGTTGCGCACACGACTAACACGGCATGGGAACACTTAAACATTGTTTACTTTGGGATGTCGAAACCTTTTCCAGAGCGACACACGGAAAAATAGAAGATCACATTGTGTTCATGCTTAAACCAATTCAATATGCTTTAGGTTAATGTATATTAAGAAGTTAACCACATTTAAATAAATTAGGGGGTTTTTTTTGCATAATTTCCCCACGTTGATGTTGAAGATCACACAAATGTAAATATCCAACAAAGATAACCCAGGTAAACATAAAATGCATATTTTAAATGATTTTATTCATGAATGAACTAAAAAAGACATGCGCCACCCTCAGCGGCAACGACTGAAATCAAGCATTTTCATAAGCGGCAATGATCCCGTTTCTGTTGTGGTATTGTGGCCCGGCCTCTCCAGCAGAATTTCTTTCAAGCAGCAACAACCGGAGAGTTTTGGTGCATGAACTGTTCTCTGCCATAGTGCTGCTTATTGAGAAGTGAGTTGAATTTGGTTCACTGCCATTTATAAATTTGGACCAGCCTGCTTGAGACAGTAAGGTAGGCGGTGGCCTGACAATCGTGGCCCATACTGGCCCAAAGGCATCGGGTCACTGTTAATATCAGAACCTGTTCAAACGTTTATGATGGAGATTATCTCTCGTATGTTCTGTGGCCCAATTTTTTTTTTAAACCTTTCATTTGCAATCAAAAGTGGAAGTGGGCGTTGTGGACAAGCCTCATATTAGACATGGTGGTCCTTGCATTGAGGCCTGTAAGTGTTCAGTGCAGAATTGTTTTTCCTATCTACGGATGGGATTTAATTTCATCATCAATTAACTGACTGTATGTCACAAGCATTTCCTTTCAAAATCAATTGTAGACAGAAGATATAGGAAGTTGAGTCCCCCCACCCTTGGGCCCCGCCAACACTCATGTGACCTCACTTGCATTTTTCACATGCACCGCCTGCCGTTTATACAACTGCAACCAAACAAGGTCAAATCAGATGGACTAATATCAAATATTTAGCCACTTAAAAATATTCTGTGGCTTGATTTACACTGCATGGCTCAAATTTAACAACTCTGACACGAGAAGTGAACCACTGTGAGTTACTGATGCCGCCACACAAAAATTGCAGACCCCAACAAATTTCAAATCTTTGACATTTCAAATGTGCCCCAAAATGTTTCGAAAATAACATGAATTAAATGGCTTAGGCGTAGAAAAATAAGTAGTGTGTTTCCGGTAACATGAAATTTCAGCATAGGGTTGGTAGGTCGGGCAAAGTTTCTTTTTTAATCTTTTTTTCTCCCTCTCTCCTCCATCAAAAACGTAAACAAAATAACCATAAAACATAAAACAAGGAGACATTGAAACCAGTGCCGGATGCTCGTCTGTCAAAGAGGGGAAGCTCAATTTTGGTCGACATCATAAAATGTGTCTGTTTATTTATACGCAAATTCTACTCTAGCTCCGTTCCTTTTCAAGAAAATGATCTGTGACCCTGTCATACCAACAAAGCGTCTTTTCCCGGTACTTAATTAGTGTCCTACAACTATAGGTACTACAATAAAACCCATCAGAAATAAATGATTAATTTGTCGCTAGTTGTTTGTTTACAACAAAGAGTGTCGCTAAAATGATTAGGAGAAGTCTCCAGCTCAACTCGGAACAGAATGCGAGTTGAAAAAAATGCTCGCACGGATGCCTATACTAAAAGCTCGGTGATTGGCTCATTTCAATGTCAATCACTAAAAGCTCGGTGATTGGCTCATTTCAATGTCAATCGAACTGGCACACAGGCATCCAATCTGATGCTGAAAAGCCTGGCGTCCGGTACCCTCCCACTGCCATCCAGTCCCAGAGACGCCGAACTCCGTGGGCGGGACAAAAACCAGTTTGTATCCAATGACTCGTCTCCGTTCAACGCATTGGGACAACCTACCCTGAACTCACTACTGTTTAAAGCACAGCGAAGCTGCGGGATCAATGAGAAGGGAGTCGCGTCGTAACCAGTAAGAAGAAGCTGATTTGGAGCAAAAGTTGAGCACGTTGTAGAGCATATTTAGTCAATGACATGTACACACAATGAAATTTACATTCATATATTTCATCACTTATTCTTTGACATTTTATGGGAAGCCGAGCTTCCCTTGCAGTCCGAGAGCAATCGCCACTGATTGAAACCCCCGCTCGCCGCCTTTGGGTTCCCAGCGGCTGGGTGTTACAGCCATCTCGTTACCTCTGCGTCCCGCGTCCTAGACGGCCCGTGGTGTTCGTCAAATAGTTTGTTGAATTTTTTCGATACAGCAGTGGATGCTATTTTCTTAATATTATGGTGCGAGCATGCGACTGCAACACACAAAACTCGGTTTAAACTGTTGTCGGAGATCGTGGCCGCCGCCATGATTCAATGTTGTTGACAGACGACAGGGCAAACGACGCAACGTGAATATCGCGAGAGTTTGCACCAATGTAAACGCTCTAAATTCATCTTTCCTTTTATTATTTATAATTTTGTCTGTGGTTTTATTGTTCTTGTTTTGATTGTAAAGTGTCCTTGAGTGTTTTGAAAGGCGCTTATAAATGAAATGTACTATTATTATTATTACACAAAAATGTAGAAGGTTTGAAAAAAAAATTCCGACCGTAAAGTTTTTCTTCCAGGTAGAAATTCTCGGTCGGTCGGGTTACCGGAAACACACTACTTTTTTTTCTACGCCTTAAAGATGATGTTGGGTGAAATGAATCCAGTAGAAGCAAAATCACCTCATTGTGTTTTTTCTCTAGGGACATTATCCATAGCACTACTTATTTCTAACTGAAACTCAACTCACTTCCAACAACAGAAGACAACAATTAGGTGAGTGTAATCAAATAAGAGAGAAACGGTTAAAAAAATTTTAAATCTGTGAATTTGCGAATGTCAAACAACGAATATGTGAGGCTTGACTTGATTAGTCAGTGCGAGATTTAAAAATTATCGCCAAGTCAGAACGCTAGCCCTCAATGAGATCAGCACTCTGTCATCCTGATTGGTTGATCATAGCAATCTTATTACACCCAACCTTAATTCGCAATCCACATCTGTCATCACCTGCATAAATTAATACATTAACCAATAAGCATCTCCAGTTCTATGATGCATTTTATTTACAATTTTCACAAGGACGTGTCATACCAGTACAAGTATTAATTCCGAGTACTCCCCGATACGGAGTATTTACCGGTACGCAGTAATTTTGATGTTTAAAATGTCATTCTAATGCAGATGTTGATTGGCCAAAGTGACAAACTGTCACATTATAGCACACTCACTCAATGTCATTTTGTTTCTGCCTTAGATTTTGGCAGCTGGTTACCAGTAACCTCTACCAGTAAAGGATACCTTAAATTAAAGCCGTATGTGCCCAATACTGTGTATTGCTACTCACCATCCCTAATAATTTTATTTATTTTTTTTGTTTTATCCCGGTACTACCTATTTATTGATTCTGAACTGATCTGGGGCCAAGGGACACTTAGGTGCTGTTATACTCCGTTTTTGTTGATGGTTTTTATAATTGCAACATGATAGTGGTGGTATTAAGATGTGGATTAAGTCGGGTAAATCCCCACTGAAGGCCAAGTAGCAAATGCACCGCCCGCCTCTGGGCTGTGCAAGACAATTCGGATCAAGTTGCAAACTCTGTTAGTGGGCTAAATATAGCTAGCCGGGATATGGGAGCTACAACACGCAGTCTGTGTTCGTGTGCGTACTGTGCACTTAAAGCCGTTGCTGCTGCAGCAGCAGCAGCAGCGTTATGGCAACCATACATGCAACAGGCTGTTGCTGGCTTGTTGTCATTGTCGACTAAGTACGCACACATTCGCATGGCGGGTAAGACCAGCCAAGAACCGGACGAGTAAACACGCCACACCGGTTCTTACTCGCCAAGCTGCGTGTAATATTTTGTACAAGAGACGAATTCTTTGCGCCACCAAAAAGTGAAATAAATAAAATGTCACGTTAAAATGTCACAAAATATAACAATGTGAAGGATATTATGCCAAGTCAACGTATACCCACACCGACTGTGAGTGAAGTGTCAGCCGCCTGTCACCTCGCACGGCTCGGCGAAGCTTCACCTCCGCTTCCGCCGGCTCCTCAATTAGCCACCGACAGGAGACTACGAAACAGGGGTGATGAAGCACGGCGTGATTAATGGCATGCGTCGAGCTAGGAAATCGGCCGAGTGCCTCTTCCGTTCCCCGAGGGGGTGTGTGGGGCATTTTTTCGAGGGACGTTGGCTGGTGGCATGGAAGCCCACTCCGGCGAGCTGGATGCGTCAGATGCTAACTTGGCTAGCATGCTAATTGACGTCTGCACTCGCTACACTAAACTTTTTTTTCTTAACCACTAGCAAACATTTAATTAAATATAACCCAAACCAGGAAAGTTTTCACTAATAAAGACAGGTGTGTGTGTGTGCAACAGTTAGTGGTAAAACATGCGACGTACTCTACCCCATTTGGCTGATGTGTGACACCCGAGGAGGAGGAGGAGGCCGACGTCAGGGGCCGACATTCCCCGGGGGTGGAAGCCGCCGACAGCGCTCACTGAGCCGGCCCGCGTCACAGCCACAGCCGCTTCCCAGCTAGCTGGAGTCGAGAGAGGCTGTGGATAGGGAGGGGTGATGAGGAGGGGGGAACACTGGAGTCTCGCCCACCACGGAGCCTTCGGCTAGCAAAGCGCGGCTTGGCACGTCTGGCTGGAAGTTTGGGCTGAAATCCGGAGACGCGTCGTTTCGCCGCGGTTCATGACTTCGAGCTGACAATCACGCGAGTGTCCACACGGGGATCCGTAAGTCACTGACGAGTGACACGGGGTGGACTTCCAACAGTGACACACTCTGGACAATTCATTAGGTACAACCCATCCATCGCACTGTTAAAAAAAATCAATAAATACTGTACCTACAAAACAAAAAAAGGAAAAAAAAATCAAAACTGAAAAAAGACAGGCTTTTGCTATCTCCAACCAAGGCACATATGGAAAATCTCACGGTGCGTCACCAAATAAAAATGTCAGAAAAAAATCAATATGCTGAAAAAAAAATCTCTCCTCAACGTCTTCATGAATGTACTTACGTGTGTGTAATGCGGGTCTGTTTAGTTGATCAAGTTCATTATTTTGCTGCATGTGTGGCAACAGGTGGGGGTACCTCTTAATTGTACCTCCTGCCATCTAGTGGAAGAGCATTTCATTGTTCTCTTTGTCACCATACGTCACTGGCATAGATATATCAACTATTTGAAATAAATCATTTGAAAATATGTAAGCTAAATAGGTTAAGCGGCGTTAAAAATGCGTGGTGTGACGTCAGTGCGGTCACCGGCGCCATCTCTCTCTCTGTGCGGGTGTGTGTGTGTGTGCTATAAATAAAATAGCCCATTAAATTAAATGTTCTGGAAAGTCATCCATGCTTATTTTTACTTTGTATTATTTATATTTTAGGGAATCAATTAACCAATTATTTAATAAAATTAATACTTGGAAATATAAAAACACATTTTAATTAATCAATTTTGGGATGGGGGGGGGGGTACACATGTAAATTGATGCAAAAAACATTACAGGACATTATAGATTGTAAATGCTTGGTCGTGCGGATTAAAGAACAGAGTGAGCTGTCAATGGTCCCTGATCTATACTTCCGTCATCTCTGGTCTACAATGGATCAACAGTTGTGATAATATTGCTCACTTCTGATTGACACTCCCAGAGAAGTCATTTCAAAATGTGTTGTTTATTATTATTGCGGTTCTAGAGGGCTGTGCTACATTACGCTGAGAGCTAAATGTGGCTAAATATGCTAACCGAAATATTAGAACCAGCTGTTGGTGTGATGCAGTGCAGTCGCACACAACCACAACAGACAACAAATTGTCAAATCAATACATACATAAATGGATTCAGTTGTAGTTTCCCCTCGAGATTGTACATGATACAAGCCGCTAATTGGAACATTTTTTGCTTTGACTTGAGATATAACCACTGGTTGTGAGACTCCACTGACGTTAACACAAGCGGCATTTCAGCAGATATGACATTCTGTCAGCTGACTTCAGGCGGAAGGCAGACTACACCCTGAACTGGTTGCCAGTCAGTCGCAGGGGACATGTACAGCCAAATGACCATTCACACCCACATCTAAACCATCACCGAGTGGGACTCGATCTCACGCTGCCCGCCCACAAGTCCGGCAAGTGGCAAGTGTACCACTACACCATAAGCGACTGAGACTTCAAGATGTTCCTTGCAACTCTCAGGCGAAGGTGACAATCAAATTAGACAAATAAATGAAAAGACAAAAAACCCCAAAACAGTCCCACATAGCCTCGGCTACCTTAATTCTAACTTAGAGAAGTTCCACAGGCACACGGGCTAACAATTAGCATCTATGTCAAATAAACAACGTTGACTTACTTAATTTACAAACGTATTGGTATAATGTGGGCCAAATGCTAACTTTTTTTTTCTTACTGGCGCATGTGCAAGTCAATACCCCGTGCCATTATGGGAAAATGTTGCGTTTGTAGTGTTTACCCTACAAATACTTTAGAACGTATTTGCGAGTCCGATTGAAAGTACTTGCGAGTTAGAACATACATACATACTGACTATGTTCAAACGTGTTTAAATATGTTAAAATGTACTTGCGAATAAGTTTGAACGTATTTGCCAGTCAAAATATTTTGACACCCCACTCGCAGCTCCAGGCTTCCATAATGGCGCAAGACTGTTGAGTACAATATCATGAAAAATATGCGTTCAAGAGTAAACATGCGATGTTCTGGCTGGAACAGATTCATTGCATTTCTATTCATTCAATTGTGTCTGATGCCATAGATGCCAGAGGAGGATGAAGATGGCCCGCAGGCAGATTTGTTTGTCATCATATACGTCATCAACTTTATGCGCATCCATCATTCTTCCTGCCGGTATGCGGTGAGCACCAATTAGAGTCGGGGAATGAGAAGAGAAGAGGTTGGCGCGCCGCTATTTATTGTCCTTTTATTTTATTTTTTTTAGGATGGGGGGATTGGTAAAATGAAAAGAGCGGTGGAAGGTCAAAAAAAATGCACGGTGGCAGAGGATGGGAGAGTGAAGTCATGTTGTCATGGAAACTGGCACGGATGTGAAGAGACAAACAAGAAAGTCAGTGAGGCTTTCTGCGGGAAATAAATGCAGAGGTGCGTCCGTTAGGGCGGAAGTCCTTTAAATGACATGCGCTGTGTAGACAAAAGTATCTGGACTTGATCCTTTAGTTATTTCATTAATAACTTTTAAATCAACAATGCTTCATTTTAATGTCGTTTTTAGGAGAGATTGTATTAGTTTGACTTTTTTTTTTAATATACCGACGACCAAAATGCAAATCCTCCTATCTGATTGAGGTGTCAAATCCAGGTGGAGAAAGTACACCCTGCCATAGTTTGTCTTTAGCCACTTGTGCTTCGACTCAATCAGCAGGTAATAAGGATGCTTTCAATTCCAGGGATGCCTTAAAACCTCAGAGTGAGTTTTAATGTATATTAAAGTATGTTAAAGGGTTTTGTGGGCATACTTTCAGTTCGTAAGAATGCTGAAGTGTCCTAGTGAGAAATTGGCTACAGATGATAAGGACGATGATGATGGAGATGAAGAAGCTGATGGGTTTCCATGGTGACACGCTCTGCCCTTCTGTTTGCCTTTGTGTGCGGAGTCACTTTACCTTCAGTAAAGTCCCTGCTCATTTTCTCTGTGTACAGCTTAATTTCATCTTGCCATTTCCCCACAATTTCAAATGACAATTTGTATTCTTGCGACGTACAGTATTTGTATATGCTGACTGTCGTGTCTGTCTCATGTCGCCAAAAATACAGATGTTATTTTTTTCTTATAGGTAAGCAAGAAATCGATTATATTTTGCAAGATTTTGCCTTGCACAATAAAAATCAAGGTGAACACACTCACGGATTGAGAGACTCACACACTGGACACGAGCACAGACTCTAGCAGTCACTCACATCCACACTTGGACACTCCTACCACACACACACACACACACACACACACACACACACACACACACACACACACACACAGTCTCTCTTGGTCCATAAATTGGAGAAAAAATTAAAATTAAATTAAAAAAGCAGCGTCCATTCGTTTTGCTACAGAAACGCTAGTGGCCACCAGATGGCAGCAGAGTTTATTTTTCCATTCCAGGACACTGGTGATTGCGGCTCTTAATTACGTTTCCAACTTCACAACTGCTTTATTTCCCTTCCCCAGACAGCTGTCTGGTTTTCGTGTTGGTTACACCTAAGAGTAGAAATGCAAATCTGACACAATCACGAATTGACAACTCACTCAATCACAAATTAATTCACAACAAAATATTAACTAGCTCAACGCCATTCCCGGTAACTCGCATGATTGCTCAGTTAGTCAGTCAGGCACTCACTCACGAAAATAAAAACAAATTCACATACACACACAAAAAAAACTGGCTCACCTATTAACTCGCTAACTCAATAAGTACCCCTTAAATCCCAAATTCACAGCTACAGTGATACCTCAGCTCACGAACTTAATTGGTTCCCAGAAAGGGTTTGTGAGCCGAAAAGTTCGTCTTCTGAACATTTATTTCCCATAAGAAACCATTAAAATGAGAATAATCCGTTCCCACGTCCCCATAAACATAATTTTCGACTAAATAAGCCTTAAAACTACACAAAAATATACCTTATTTTATGTATAATAAATGTGCTATTGCATTGAAATTAAAGAAATAAACTGTACTGTATAATAAAGTCGTTTTATTTACCTTTGTGATGGTAGTTGATGGCTTGATGGAATGGAGTGGGAGGGGGAAGGAGGGAGGGAGGGAGTTACGGTTTGGAAGGAGAGTCACCTTCCATAAGGACTGTAGGCAACTCAACCTCCGGTGTGGCTTCTCTTCTTTGCTTCTTAAGAGGGAGGGAGGGAGGGAGTTACGGTTTGGAAGGAGAGTCACCTTCCATAAGGACTGTAGGCAACTCAACCTCCGGTGTGGCTTCTCTTCTTTGCTTCTTAAGAGGGAGACTCTTTATCCTTTTTGCTGACTAAAAACCTCTTCATTGACACCTGTTGCGTGTTAGCGTACTGGTACTGAGACGCTAAGTCACACAAACGCACACCTCGTTCGTGTTTTTCAATGATCTCCTTCTTCTACTCGATCGTAATTTTCTTTAATGTCTTCTTAGGCTTAACACTAGCCTGTGGCGGGGTCTTTTTCGGTCCCATAATAGCAAAAGTACACTCAATATGATCCAAAATGTCTAGCAAACACAAACCACGTCCGCACTCAAAGAAAGGGGGTGACGAACTGGGACGCCGTGAGCGTGTGTCAGCTTCTCGCGGCCGCCACCATGGCGCTGTTCGACCGCTTGGTTTGGTTCGTCCGTCGAAAACTAGTTCGTCAGCAGTGACTATATGCTCGCGAAATTAATGTTCTTGAGGCGAAAAGTTCGTAAGCTAAAGCGTTCGTGAGCCGAGGTATCACTGTATTTCACTCGCTTACTCACAGACGAGTTCACAAAAACACATGAACTGGGTTCGCTCACTAACTCAACCGCTCAGTCAGTCAGTCAGTCAGTCAGTCAGTCAGTCAGGCACTCTCACTCACAGACACACAAACTAATGCAGCAAAACCAAAAACTAACAGGCGCCTTCACTGATCCAGCACGCGGTCACGTCAGCCAGCAGCTCTGGCGGCTCTGACGGCAGGCGGCGGCAGTGGCGGGCCTGCACATCTGGAGCCGCCACAAGCTTCTTGTTAAATGGCCGAGGAGGCAGTGAGGGAGGCGGGGCCAAGCAAAAACCACACGTGTATACACACACACACACACACACACACACACACACACACACACACACACACACGATGTTTGCTTAGTGTGTTTGAGTGAGTGTGTGTGAGGATCCACATGGAGATATACTATCTGCCCCCACCCAACCCCCGAGGCCCCGCCCACTCCATTTCTCAGTAATTGATCCCAGACTGGACATTGGCATTCATATCTTCCTTACTTTATCTTCCAGACAAGACTTCTACTGCTTCCAGATGCCGACACCACTCTTGAGAAACTCAAAAGTTCAAGTTAGTTTTCCGGGAGGAAAAAAAAAAAAAGAAAGAAAGATATGTAATGCATTCATGTCTTCCACGTTCCAAAAAAAAGCTAGGAGCCATAAGCCGACACAACCAGAGGTGGACTGCATACCTGGAAACTTATTGTTACTATCTAGAGTTTCTTTTATTGTTCCCAATTCACCTTTCAATAGCATCAAACGACCCAAAAATGTTTCATCATAAAACTTCACAAGTGAAATCAGGTCTCTTGCAGTGCCGCACACTCATTTCATTGCTGGTTGAAAGGCAGAAACTGGAGGGCTCCACCATAACGTCCCACATTTGACTGTAGAGAAGACATTCTTTTCCAGGGCCATCGGTGAATTGCAGATGAAACAATGAATGAGAATAACATATTGTTTTAAATGACATATCGCAACAGCTCTAATCGCAAGTACACACACACAAAAAAATCCAGTGATCCCAGCCATGTGGGAAATGCTGGAAAAAAAAACCTCTGCGATGCAACTCTCAAACGTAAGCGAAACCTCCCGAGCCCGACTGGAGCAACACTGGCTTCTACTCGTCAGATTTTTAGGAATATGGGGACCAGGGAATCAATTAGGGGGACACCTCGTTATGTTTAATATAAGGATCATTGAAGGGGTCTTTCAAAACCTTTCTTCTCCCTTGTAAGCCATTCCCTGGGGCCCAAAAAGTAAAAAAAGAAAAACGCTGATCAACATCACAGCGTTACGTTGCCAGCACCTACGGGGGCACACTTGAATTTGTGCCGCGCCTTTTACCATCCAGGTGGTCCCTGCCCGGTCCATGTGCGACTACAGTGCAGAAGTGCATTCCACGTGTTGGGAGGCCGTAATGTGTTGCGCAGATACAGTCAGAGTGTCTCAGTCTACTCTCTCATCTGATGCCAAAAACAAAAAGGTCCAGACGGAAAGCCTTTACCGGGTCCCCATAAGCGTGTTGCTAACCTGACAAGACCCCCTGGGTGAGTGAGTGAGTGAGTGCATCGATTTTTGACTTTAGTGTGTCAAGTGTTACTCAGTGTTATTTCTTTGATTTATTGCTAACCTGAGATCTGCCATGCTGTGTGTTCAAATTCAAACTTTAGGTGTCGTGAACATTACAAGCGATGTTTTTTTTTTTTCTTCACTACGTTGTTGTAATCAGCGTGCTATGATTGGAAAGATTTACCGCCATGAAATTTCATTTTCTCATTGTCCATCAAATCCTATGAACTACATAAATAATCCCCAATAACAATTTCCAGATTCTTATTGGGCTATAAATATGAGATTAGACGATGATTAAATGAATTTAAAATGATTTAGAGACTTGGAATTGGTCCTGCGTCAGACGCTTCATAGCCAAAGCTGCTTCAACACCAAAGAAAAGTATTTGTAAATGCCTCCTGCTTGTTTATGTTGACTTCATGCAAACGAAGCCAGTTAGCTTTCATCTGGAAGTCATTTCAACTGTCGACATGAAACAGCAATCAATGAGCCAGTGGGACTGATGATTCATTTTCATTGAGACAATGCTAAACAATACCTTTGTTGTTTCATTTCTGACGTTCACGTCCGGCTTTCACGCCGACGTCTTCATTGGGCAAATTCATCACAGCGGTCCTGAAGCGTGCAAATAAATTGCAACACGATTATGGTAGGGGGTGGGTAGTGCAGCGGAACATATGAAATTGATTTTAACCAGCAAATATGGCCTAAAACTTAAATTGTCTTGAGTATCAGATACAACATTGGGGCAGCACGATGACAGAGTGGTCTGCACTCACGGGTTTGAGGCTTAAAATCCAAGACAGTGATTGGAAATGTATAAATCGACTCAAGCATGTGCGACCAGTTAGCTTAGGCGTAGAAAAACAAGTAGTGTGTTTCCGGTAACATGAAATTTCAGCACCGGGTCGGTAGGTCGGACAAAGTTTTTTTTTTTTAATCTTTTTTTCTCCCTCCCTCCTCCATCAAAAACGTAAACAAAATAACCATAAAACATAAAACAAGGAGACATTGAAACCAGTGCCGGATGCTCGTCTGTCAAAGAGGGGAAGCTCAATTTTGGTCGACATCATAAAATGTGTCTGTTTATTTATACGCGAATTCTACTCTAGCTCCGTTCCTTTTCAAGAAAATGATCTGTGACTCTGTCATACCAACAAAGCGTCTTTTCCCGGTACTTAATTAGTGTCCTACAACTACAGGAACTACAATAAAACCCACCAGAAATAAAATATTAATTTGTCGCTAGTTGTTTGTTTACAACAAAGAGTGTCGCTAAAAGGATTAGGAGAAGTCTCCAGCTCAACGCGGAACAGAATGCGAGTTGAAAAAAATGCTAGCATGGATGCCTACACTAAAAGCTCGGTGATTGGCTCATTTCAAAGTCAATCACTAAAAGCTCGGTGATTGGCTCATTTCAATGTCAATCGAACTGGCACACAGGCTCAGACAGATCATCCAATCTAATGCAGAAAAGACTGGCGTCCGGTACCCTCCCACTGTCCGGTACCCTCCCACTGCCATCCAGTCCCAGAGACGCCGAACTCCGTGGGCGGGACAAAAACCAGTTTGTATCCAATGACTCGTCTCCGTTCAACGCATTGGGACAACCTACCCTGAACTCACTACCGTTTAAAGCACAGCGAAGCTGCGGCATGAAGGAGAAGGGAGTCGCGTCGTAACCAGTAAGAAGAAGCTGATTCGGAGCAAAAGTTGAGCACGTTGTAGCGCATATTTAGTCAATGACATGTACACACAATGAAATTTACATTCATATATTTCATCACTTATTCTTTGACATTTTAGGGGAAGCCGAGCTTCCCTTGCAGTCCGAGAGCAATCGCCACTGATTGAAACCCCCGCTCGACGGCGAGAGAGTTGGGTACCCAGCGGCTGTTAGAGCCATCTCGTTACCTCTGCATCCTGCGTCCTAGACGGCCCATGGTGGTCGTGGCCCGGCCTGGACTAGGGTGCCGTAAGACTAAGGCGGACGGGGGTCGACGTCAACGAGCGCGCGGGTCGGCGGGGGTGGGTGGCCGGGGGAACGCCGACGGGCGCCTGACCGGGGGTAGTGACGGGGGACGGGCGGGACGCGGAAGTGGTGCGGAGGTGGCGCGAAGCGCACCGACCGACCCCGATGCCCGACACCGTCCCCCTCCCCCCGCGACGCCTCCCGCCGCCGTCATCCCGCCGCTGCGCGGGCAAACGACGCAACGTGAATATCGCGAGAGTTTGCACCAATGTAAACGCTCTAAATTCATCTTTCCTTTTATTATTTACAATTTTGTCTGTGGTTTTATTGTTCTTGTTTAGATTGTAAAGCGTCCTTAAGTGTTTTGAAAGGCGCTTATAAATGAAATGTACTATTATTATTATTACACAAAAATGTAGAAGGTTTGAAAAAAAATGCAGACCGTAAAGTTTTTCTTTGAGGTAGAAATTCTCGGTCGGTCGGGTTACCGGAAACACACTACTTTTTTTCCTACGCCTTATTAAAAAAACAAAATCCTAAATATGTTCTGTTCCGAACAAACTTCTGCAAATGGGAAATATTTAACATGTGCGCCTCGAAAACTTCCACTTGTGCCCCAAAAATGTCAAGTTAGCGACCACGCTGCTACTAGTCAAACAAAATATAAGAAAAAAGAGTGAGTCTGGAGCCTTGTGCTGTTGCTGGGCAGTCGAGGGCCGGAGTATTAAACCCGGAGAAAATGGGGAGATCATGTGAGCTTCACACAGGTATCGAAACCCTGACAATTCATCATAAAAAAGAGGCCTCACCCAGATTAAGTTCACTGTCAAACAGATATATAAGAAAAAAAGAAGAAAAAAGACCCAACGATCTTAATGCTAACTCATAATGGAAAAGGCTATTGACATGCTAACGGTTGGCATGGTAGTCCCGGTTTTACAACCCTTTAAACTAAGGGTGTTTGGACATAAACATTGCGGTTGGAATAACACATTTAGACAGATAATGTAATAATACTCACAGGTATGTGTTCTTTATCCCCTATGAAAAACGACTAATACAGCAACTTAGTAGTAGTGCAAGGAAAAGTTTTTCTTCTTTGTTTGTGTCCACATGAATTTATGATGCAGTACTGTCTCCCGGTGGGCACACGAGAAGGTGCAGCACAATGAATTGGATCGCAGCATTAAATCGATGTTTATTTCGTTACACTTTATTTATGTGTCTCGTCTTTGCTTTTATAAAGTCCAAAATTATGAAGTGCTAGTTCCCTTGATTAAAACACACGCAGACCCTAAAGGCAAAAACGGAGTTTTCATACTATGGTTCTAACAAGCGAATACTCATGCGTTTGTGCTTTTGTATTTAACTGACTAGTTCTTAATCATTAAAAGAGACATTGACATCTGTTGTTCTGAGTTGTCTTGTTCTCCAAAAATAGGACAATATATATTAACTTTTTTTTTTTAAAGAACAAACTATCTTGGTGCTGTGTTGTTACAGGATATGTCCGAATCATATCAGAACCTTTCACGAGTCCAAAGCAAAGCTAAAGAAGAAGAATTGATTTGTGTTGGTTTTATTGTCCCTATGTGCTTGAAATGATACATACGTGTCGGTTTTACAATTATTTTACAGATTCCCAAGCTAAGGCTCAAAGCGATGTCAAGTGTCCTGATGATGACATCCTTTTGTTTTTCTGTGGACCCCACCCAACCACTACCCCTGTCCTTTCCTCCTTCCCAAGCGAGCCACACTGCTCAAGTGGCATGCTGTTTGCAGCTGGGAAGCTTCTGCTCCATTTCAGAGACCACACATCAAGATGTACTTTTATTAGTCATTGTGCCTGTCGGGGTACAAACTTTGTCGTAAGGGTGGCATCCTCAAATCGTTCTGCTTTTGCACCCTTGACACTCAACTCGTGAGCCATTCTGGGACGCTGCTAACCAAATTCGGAAAATTCATATATATATATATATATATATATATATATATATATATATATATATATATATATATATATATATATATATATATATATATATATATATATATATATATATATATATATATATATATATATGGAATGGCAATAATCTAAATATTCGATTTTAGATTAAGTCACAGTTCAGCATTCTTAACTTTTGTTTGTAATATGGTGTTGTAACCTCTATTGCTCACACGCCGTATGTTCAGTGAGTCGCAAAGCCATCATGCAAAGACAGTTTGTGTTACTTATGCACTCTTCTTCTCCAATTTTAGCCTCGTTACCCATCGTCCATGTGGATACAAGAGCTTGTGAACAAATTCATTGACTCACTGACTCACTCACAAACTGGAGAGTGTGTGCCGTTGGTGCAGCAAGCAAATGAGTTTGGTTTACAGCACGTTTGTCTATAAATAGTCAGTGGTGGCTCCCCTGGCCCAAAGCAAGTCAAACTGTGAGCGCTGACTAATTAGAGCCTTCTCTTCAGTCTTGGCTCGCCTCCATGAGCGCAATTTTACGGGCCGCGCTGAGGTTTTCAGCCTGGAGCGGCATCATTGCTCACCTCTTCACACCGCAAACACCTTGCTGGGTACAACAACCATAACGTTTGCGCTTTTGCAACACAACTGCATACTGTACGCCAAAATACATGAACGTGTTCTCTCATGACAACACAACACGCGGCAGTCGTTTGAATAAAACATGAAGTATCGCAATGCCTTCCACCCTCACGACCAATCTGCAGCCCGACTAAATATTTTAGCAGGCAGCTCAAACACATCACAGAAAGAATCAACAGCAGAAAGAAATTGCGACCACGGTGTGACAGCATGTTCCGGATGTTTCCTCCAGTCTGCCTGCTGGCCACCTGGATTCTGCTTCTTCCACTCCAGGGTGAGCACTTGACCGACTGTACACGTTCCAGCATACCTTTTTGTCTAAATGATAAACCTTCCACAAGGTGATCAAACAGGACGCATCTTGCAGGCCCGAGGCAAATGAACTAGCACATTCCAGGCTAACTGCGATGTCTCTTGGCCAAGATACGTGTTAATATGTGACTCAAGTCATTTTCTCAGAAATTGCATGTGAACATTATCACTCATCCAGAAGGCCAAAGGGAGAAATAGTCCATTGCAGCAGGTAATTGCAATACTGGATATGGTAGCTTGGACTTAGGGAACTTGTTGAGGGGGGAAAAAAAACAAGTACTGTAACTGGCACCCACAAAATGTTGATAATTGCCTATATTCATATTTTCAACCATAAATGCCTGCATGAACTAAAAATATTAGCCCAAAAATGTTACATGAATTCAAAGTCGTCTTGTAACATTTCTCTTAAAAAGTAAGTAAATGGATTGCAGATGATTTGAGTTGGGGTGGGGTGGGGATGACTCACAAAGTCAATCGAACACTCAATCGACAAGTCTTGAATTCATTCGCTCAATAAACAAATTCTCTATCCCTCTAACTCACAAAGTAACTCAAGTTGACTCACTCACAAACCAATTTAGTCACCAACTAACTCTCTCACTCACTCGTCAACCAGCTTAGGTCACCCCCAAACCAACTCTCCCTCAGTCACTCACCAACAAACTCACTTTGTCACATGCTTACTCACTCACTCAATAATCAACCAACTTAAGGCGCGTTCCCACGTTGCAATTTGTGGCATACGTTTTGTGGCATGCAACACATTGCAACGTGTGAACCCCAAAGTTGGACAGACTTTTGTGGCATGCAACGTGTTGGATGCGTGTTGCATGAAATAGGACTTGCTCTATTTTCTTGCAACGTGTGGCATGAACCCGACCAATCAGAACGCGTTGCGCTATCACATGACAGAAAACATCACGTCGTTATGTAAACACGGAACGCGGAAGTATAATGGCGTCGACACAGAAATCCAAAAAAATCGAGCTCTCCCCGGGGCGACACCGAAAGGTTCATTAATTATTAAAAGTTCAAAATTGGTGCGATCCATTCAAGGAAATTTCTGAAATTATCGGGTCTCTCGCCGCCAACTCCTGCATCAGAGCGTTATGGCGCCAAGTTCTCGCCGTCTCGATCCACGGTCGTACCCAAAGCGACCGTTTGGGTTTTGCTCCTCTAGCTCGGCTAGTAGACCGATAGCTGCCAGTTCGAGGAGATCATCGTCGCTGTAGTATTGACAATTAGCCGCCATAGTCGCAGAACGAAATATGTTGCTTAGCAACGTTAAACGCGCATTCGGAAAAATATTCTCGCAAGATTTGAAATTGTTTGCAACTGTTGCAACGTGGGAACGCATTCGGTTTGCAACATCATATTTGCAATTTGTGTTATGCAACACGTTGCATAACACAAATTGCAACGTGGGAACGCGCCTTTAGTAACCCACAAGCTAACCCTCACTCACTCACCAGGTGTTGTTGTATCCACAGCTCTGGATCTTTTTGACCCCGAGGAGGTGAAGTACATGAGCTTCAACGTGACCGCGACTTCAGGGAGCTCGGTCCGCTTGGACTGCGGTGCCGACCCGCCCTCCATCTTCATCTGGGGCTTCACCCAAGCCGGTTCGGACAGCAGCGTGGCTCTGGCCTACGACTACGGTCGCGGTCCCAAGCTGCAGGCTCGCCCGGGCGGCGTGGTTGGCGTGCGCGTGCCTGCTAACACCTCCGCCCTGGTGGTCGAGGAAGTGCGGCAGGAGGCGGAGGGCACGTACACCTGCCAGGCTTTGTACAACACATCCAGGGTGACCTTCTATTACACCAGGCTTGACATGGAGGATGACTGATGACGACCTGATGGTTAAAGTTACTCACTCTCCAACCAATTCTGTAACTCACAAGCTCACTCAGTATCTGTATACATTAATAGTCCAATGTTCTCAGTCAGTCACAAACTACTGATTCTAACGGGTTCATTCACTCATCCCCACCCGTTTACTCTAATGCTCCAACTAACTCACAATCTCACAAATTAAATGAATCACTCGTTTGCCAACAATCGACACGCTCCTCTACATTAGCTCACAATTTCCACTCACTCATTCACTCACTAATAGTCCAATTCACACTCTCATTCACTCACACACCACGGTGTAATATGAGGAAGGCTGACAGTGTGTTGACTAATTCTTCCTTATCGTCTCTTTATATTATTACAAAATTTTACAAGTCGCTAAATCTCCAAAACACAAAACAGTTCGCAGGCAAAGCAAAAAAAAAAAAAAAAGCATAAATAATAAAAAAGACTGACAACTTTGTTCTTTGACACAGATACATTCATATGAATTAATAGTTTACTACGAGAAAAAAATAAATAAGTCATCTAAGGAGTCTTTGGGAGTTCCGTTTCAGTCTCCGGTGGCCGCGACAGTTTGCCGTCCTTGTCGGAAAAAGTCCTCTCTTAGGTCCTCCAACTGTCTTTTTTCAGGTCCTCTTTGTGACATCACCACAGTAGCTCCACCCCTCCACCCCCCCACGCCGTAGGGACCTTAGACCTCCTGGAGGCTGGCCTGGATCAGCTCACCCCCGCCGGACATCCAGCCGGGCTTTTCATCACAGTCCGAGTCAGGAAGGCCCAAAGTGTCCCAGCACAGCACCAAACCGTCCTGATGCACACAGTCCAGATCCTCCTCTGCTGCGCACACAAACACACACGTGCACACATGCAAAAGTAACAATCAAAGAACAGGTTAGTCACATTAAAAGGATTATAATAAATAGTATCGTAAATTAGGCTCTCAAATAAAATTGTCATCTTTGCATCAAGTTAAATATCGTCTTTTGTTGACCAAATATTTGAAGCACATCAGTATTTGTTTGCACGAACACACACACACACATATATATATATATATTAGAGCTGTCAAACGATTAAAATATTTAATCTAATTAAAAACTCAACTGTCATAATTAACTCAAATTAACTAAAAATTAATCATGATTACTCACGCATTTTTTATCGTTTCTAAATTTCCTTTTATATTTTTTGTCCTATTTTCCCCCATTTTAATGCTCTCATCAACATGGAATCATGAATCAGTTTTCTATGTGCAAAATGCAAATATTTACTGAAATAATTTCGATTTTCAATTTTACATGAACATTTTTCACTTGGAGCAGTTATTCACACATCATCTCTCACACAATATTACTGTCCATCAACAACAGTGAAAAAAATATTTTGTCACACAACAGCTGCTTGAACAGCTCTTTTTATGGAATCAAAACAGCGCAATATAAAGTGCACATCTAAGGTAAACTAGTACTCAGCCTATAATTTTTCACGGCCCCCTGAATAGGGATTGTTGGTCAGCATGGAAGGATCTCTCGTTCTGTACTTTTTTGATCATTTATTGGAGCACTTTGCAGCAGAAGTAGTAGTAGTAGTAGTTGTAACAGAAGTATCAGAAGCAGGTAATAACCTAAACTACACATAAATGCAGTAAAAAATTAATATATCTATCTTTCTGCATCACAATGTAAATATGTATATAATTGACATTAATTAATACCTTTATCCAACAATACGTTTAATAAATAATTTAATCAACCCTGATTTCACTATGTATCATTATCGTCATCATTATTCATTGTTTTAAACGTAAGAAACCATACAACACAAACAAAGTCGAATCGAACAAAAGAACTACAAGTCCCAATAGTCAATCCCGGAAGTGGAGCGCCGGCATGATTAACCCAAGCTGAAACGCAATTTACTTCGTTTAAACGTCAGATTGCAGACGGACAAACATGACAACTATGCAAAAATGAGCTAAATAAAGACACCCCTGTTCTAGCAACATTTTAGCCCACGCTGTTTGCTTTGAAATGATCCATAGCTGTCGGTCTGAGAGAGGGGGCGGAGTACTTGGCCATTAAGTGGTATTTCAGACTCGACGTGCTATGATGATAGCTCAGTTTACGACTGCAAAACATACAGGTAACTTTGGTCTTGTCATTGGAACAATCTGGCAACTTTTTAAAAGTAAACTTTCCATTCATAAACTATTTAAGTATCCGTTTTCGGTGTCTCGCGTTGCCGTGGCTGGCAAAACAAACGTGCGTGGACCTGTGCAGAGCGCTTGATGTTTTGTTTCTGGTTTATTTATAGAGCAACGTAACCTCCGCTGTGACGTCTGCCGCGTTAATCTCGCGAGAAAATTTTTGATCCCGATAAAATTCATTTAAATTAATGCCAATAAAATGCGCTAAACTGACAGCTCTATATATATATATATATATATATATATATATATATATATATATATATATATATCTTCTTCACCCCAAAAAAGAAACACAGATGACATTAAAAATATTATCAATTAAATTAAGTGAAATTAAACCAATTTTTTTTATGGGAGTGTGGGGGGTGAAGTATGTGTTTCAGATCGTATACTAATAGTGAATTATCTTTTTTTTGTATTTTAAGTTTTGGATACAGGGGGTGAGACAAATGAATAAATATGTGTAATATGTTGGAGCTATCATTTGCTAGTTTATTTCAACTATATATTTGTGTCAGGGGCAGGGGTGGCCATCGGGAACTCTGGGAAGATATGTTAATTTTCACCTGTGTCATCAGCCAGACATTTTGCATTGTCTCCATCGAGACAACACGAGCGTTGCGAAGGTGATGACTCTCGGTGCTCGTCGGGCGGGTGGGCGACCTCAAGGTCATCGAGGTCATCGGGCAACCGTTCGCCCACTGGGGGTCGGCGGTGGCCGCACGGAGAAGTCGCCGCTCCATTCAGAGGAACCATCTCCAGATCGTCCTGCTGGCAGGGTGCCACTCGGTGCATGAGGGGAAGCGTACCTCCAGAGAGGACACCGTTGTTCTTGTTGTAACACCTGGAAAGCCGCAGAGAAACGCAAGTTTGTGAAGGCAATAGAGCTGCAGACTCAAACACAAATGTATTACGCTTAAATTAAATAACTGTCCGAATCAAATGTACTGTACTGGGTTCAAATTTGTTTTGCCAAGAACTCAAGTGGGATTCATAACGTCTCTCCGCTCATCAGCACAGCATGAATGTTAGCCGTTCTACACAGAGGATAAAGATTATATGACTTTGCTGCTTATTGTAAAGTGTGTTACGTTCTGAATCTACATAGCAGTGAACATGGATCTGTCAGTCTGTGGGTTGCTGACCCGCTGCCATTGTGTTTATGTTCAAATCCACAGGAGCGTCCTTGCATAATGCAACACTTTATAAGTCCGCAAAGCCGACACGAAATCCCATTCAAAGAGCAGCATCGGGTTTCCCCATGCTTCCTGCTATCTGAATAAGACTCCCCGACGGCGATCCTCGTTTTCTTTCCCGCCTGCGTAAATAAATAAACAGGAGGCTCATTAGCGCGGCCCATGTGTTGGCTGGTTGCACATAGGGTAAACTGTGATGCCGCCGAGCCTTGAGCACATAAACGGAAGCAGCATGGGAACGTGGAGTGCAAGAAGGGAAAAAAAGGCAGCTGGACTCACTCCCGACGACACGCTATGTGACAAAGTCCTAAACAGACCACCGCAAATGTACTCAATGGAAGAGTCATCGTGAGGGAAATAAAAATGCGGGCTTGAAAAGCAAAAGCTTCTTAAGCAGGTGCTTGTTGGCTGCTTAATAACATTAGCAACACTTACTCGAGTCATATCCCTCACTTTCTAAACCAAACCTTAGTCTTAACTGTAACCCTTCCTACAAACCCGAACTCTAAACTTAATCAGAGTCTGTTCTTGAACCAGAACCCAAATCTAAACCCAAACCCCACAAAGAAGGAAGAGTTTAAATGCCAAAGCTGACATCTCAATTTTTCGTGAATTGTGTAAAGTGATGTGATAGTCCACTGCTTGTAGTTGTGTGGCTCTTTTTTGTCAAAATGACGCTTATCAGATTTTGTGCTTGACCTTGTCCAATGGTCCCTAAATGTATGAAGACCTGTTTAAAATGAGAACTACTGTAAGCTCACATCTTGGTTAATAGTTCAATAAGGCGAAAGACACTAATATACATCAGTTAAGGTGTTCCACAAGGCTCCGTTCTCTTCCCATTACTGCATACAAAGAATTTATTTGAACTCTAAACTAACATCTTGTGCCACCCAAAATCAATTGTGTTCGTTCATAATCACACCACCACATGTAAACGTTACCTGTTATTGTTGCACAGGTTCTGACAGATCATACAGTCTGAAGAGTCCGACTGGGCAAGAGCTGTGTACATGCCGCCTCCCTACAAATAAAAAGTTGGGATGAAACATGGGAAACACGCCGCCAGAAATAGCTCACATTAAACACGTAGGACTATATTTCCTAGGATTCCAAGACACAAAAGTCTTAGTTCCAGTATGACGAAAACATAGATGCCTGCTATCAATTAGATGCCACTGAGAATGAGAAACACGAACATGATAGGAAGGAATTTGAATTGAAGATGACAAATTGAAAATCCGACATTCATTCACAACATTACAAGATACAGCTGTCAATTTTTAAAATAAAACAATTATGATTAAATTAAAGGACTTTAAGTGCGCCTGATCATCCCAAAAAAAAAACAGTCTCTTCATAAGTGCTAACTAAACAATTTAGTCCTTAATATACAGGTAGCTCCGGGACACATGAATGAAAAATTTTATTTTAGAACAGAATAGAAAAAAAAAAAAAAAAACAGAACAGCTGAGGGGCACCTCAGGGTTCCCGCACTCACATTATGGTGGTGGTGAGGGTGGGGGAGGGTGCCGTCATGACCGTGGTTGTGTCCGCCCGGGTAGAGGCCACCATTGCCGTTGTGCAGCGGCAGGCCGTTGGGGTGTTTGTGGTGCAAGTGGTGGCACCCTGAGGGCAACATGCCGCCGCCCACGCTGTGCCCGTAGCCCCCATGGACGCCGCCATTCATGTGGCCGGTGCCGGCTAACGTGGTGTATTCTAGAACATGTCCATTCATGTCAGCCGGCTGGTACAAGTAGCCTGGAGGGTTGTATTCTGCAGCAGGAAATAGAAGGCATACCACAAGGCTCAATTCTCGTCCCATTACTTTCCTTCACAAGATGAACACCAGTAATCAGTCTCTTTGTCACTTCAAGTATTACTTGACTGTTTATTTTATAGTTTTATTCTGTTTATTCAATGTGAGCACGGGTGTTTAGAAAGGCTCAATAAACATTTGTTGCGGCGTTCAACATCTACACCCACTGTGCATGTTGTTGTGTTGTCGGTTCCTCCACAGGCACATGGCAATGAAAGCCAGCAGGATGAGGACCATCACGCCCAGCACACAGCCCACGATAAGGTACAGCAGACCCCCGGGCGGACCGGCGGGCTCTTGCGATTGAGGCCACGGCGGCGTTACGGGCCTCTGGCTCGCCGACCCCGGAGACTGGCGAGCTGGAAAACAGGAACATACACAAAAAAAGGATGTTGACATATTCCTCTTACCTCCGCCAAGGAGGTAATGTTTTTGGTAGGCCCCGACCGATTAATCATGTAATCGGCTGATATTAGCTCTTTGATTTTTCATTTTCTTTTTTTTTTTTAATAGGTTGACAACATTCAAACACCCCCTCAATCAAACAGTTACGCCTGCAATTCATATCTTTATTGTTGTATGCATTAACGAATCAACAAAGACATTTTATCAGCTTTTAGTGCTAATTGCTTGTTTGTTCGGCTTGTTCTTACCTCTGGTCTCGCAGATCATGACGTTACTGTAGTCACTCTCACCGCCGTCGTTGAAGCACTGCATCTTGATGTCGTACGACGTCTCTGCCTGCAGGTGACCGATCATGTGCCAGTCTTTCACACCTAGGGGCGAGGTGAAGAAGAGTGAGCGGTGACTTTCTGGAAAGAGGACCGCCGTGGCATTTTGTGGAGGTTTTAATCCTGTCATTATTTTTTCCACTCGGCTGAGGTCATGTTCTTTCATGCGCTCTTGTGCGCCCCCCATACTACACAATTACACACACAGGCTCACACTCACACAGGCGCACACAGGCACAACACACTAACAGTAAGAGAGACACACGCACACGTCTCGTCAGTCCCATGGGCCTTTACACAGTTGCTTCACTCTCGTTTAGCTCCATATATGGCAGCTTGTGTTTGTGCTGGCTCAACTCCAGTATTAACACAGATACACGTGTATAAAACACACACGCAGCCGCAAAACACAATCACAACATTTTCAACCAACGTGGATTTTTTGTTGTTGTTTCATCTCACGGTGTTGGACACTGTAGTTGCTGCACCTCATGTAAAAGTATTAATTAATGTTTATGCTCTTTTTTTCTTGCTATTTTCTATTTTTGTTGGACTTGTTACTATACACACACAAACGCACGGGCGCGCACACACACACAAACAAATAAAATTATTATATTTTTACTTTGCATATTTAACATGTATTTGATTGCTATTCTTTTATTACTTATTTGTATCATTCATTTTAATGATGAATTAATTTTATTAATGTGATTTCTACTGATTTACTTTTTGTCACACTTATATAATTGAAAATTAAATTCTTGTTATATTTTTGGATAATTATTGTATTATTTGTTTATATTTACTTACTTGATCATCGCCGTATTTTTACTATTAGCACTATTTCTATATTTATTATATATTTGGAATTCCCGAACTGTTTGACCCGAGGTCCAAAAGTTCCATTTACCTTAAATCAGGGCCAAATTTCACATAGAAGCCTCGACTGACTTAAGTCTGACCTGCTGTAAAAGTGGATCATCCATAGAAGTCCCACGTTAAGACCACTCCCCCCCCCACCCCCCTCCTTCTACCACAGCCACGACCACCACCACCACCACCACTTCCTTTCATGTCCTGTCCTTTCCTTTCCTGTGGCGCGATGGCTAGTTTGCATTCCAGACGGCAACCCGAGCCGCTGCGTAGCCCTGCTGCCCACTCTCGTATTTCAACTCCGGCCAATTAACTTGGAAGCCATTCAGCAAAACCACAACTGGAGAAGCCAACACTGTCTGTTGTATGTCGTTTAGTATGTTACACTGTGTATGGCGGGCAGAATTCAACACGATGCCTTTAATGGCGGTCAAACAGGCTTCGCGTAGGGAGAAAGTTGCAATGCTGCTGCAATGTTGAAGAGGGCTGGTAGCTTAAACATTTGCAAAACAGTATTCTAGATGTTTGCTTTTGTCTGTTTATACATTTCCACGCACCTTCGACCACGTCGCGCTTGTAGTCGCTGTCATTGTCGCTGTCAGTGGGCCGGTAGTAGATGTAGAAGCCTTGGATGGGAGTGTTGTTGTTACTCGAGGGACTGTACTGCAAGCGGAAGAAAAGGAAGAAGGGGAAAAATTGTTACATTAGACCACAATTAACTTTTTTTTTTCCCCCCCTAGCAGCTAATGGAGCAGCTCGCTATCAGCCGTCCGCTCTCTGATTGCGCGGAAGTCGACCAGAGATAATGAGAGTCGGAGGTTAGGGAAAGGACGGCAATTATCTGCGCCCATCGACTCTTGAAAGTTTGCACGATATGAATTAATCGCTATGAGAACGAGAAGGGAAGTCACTTTGCTTTTTGTCCTTTTGTATTGGCCTCTACACCACCCTTCCAGACTGGTTGCAGGTACTTGTTTTTGCAGGTTCGAATCTTGCACCATGTGACCTCTGCATGACTTCTACTCCTAATGTTCAGTATGCATGATCTTTCTTTTACTTTTTGACGCTTTCACAAGTTCAAGATTCCCCCATGGCTCTTCAAAGACCAACAGCTGCACGGTTATGTGGGAACCTGTTGCAAATGTGGCGGAAGAACAGATAGTTCTCACAAATGCTTCAAGCTCCCTGTCAACACTGTCTCCAATGTCCCTAAAAATATACAAATGTACATGATGCCGACTTGTTTTTTTTTTTTTTAGTACTGTTTCAAGATTTCAGATTTAAAGTCTTCTGTTCATGTGTTGTTTGGCAATGTACATTCAGTTTTTTCTCTGCTTCTGTATGTTGTTAGCCACTGTCTTTTTAAATGCTTTCTTTGCGTGTGTGAAGCACATTAAATTGCCTTCTGTCTGAAATGTGAGGTATCAATAAATCTGCCCTGCATTGCTTTGCTTTGCCGACAGAAGCTGGCTCTAGGGACGTGGAATGTCACCTCTCTGGCAGGGAAAGAACCAGAGTTCAATTTTGGCACATACACTTTCGGGTTTATGGCGCATTTTATATCAAGGCCATATTACCCATGGCCAACTCGTAGCGACCAATCAGCAACTTTTGAAAACAGGCAGCCCTTACGTAGAGTGCACATACTCACAGTCCAGCGCAGCATGATCTGCGTGTCGCTGATGGCATCGGTGGCAGAGATGTGCGGTCCCACCACGGGCCGATCGGCCATGCGGGGGCTGGCTTGGGGCACCTGGTACTGTCTTGATACCATGCTGTGAGGACTCTCGCCGTACAAGTTCATCGCTGCCACGCGGAACCTGTAGGTGGCGCCTGAGGGACGGACGGTGGACAAACAAAGTTGGTGACGACTCTGAGCTGGCCTTAAAATCTACAATGTCAAAAAATCCATAAATTTCATTATTTGATGTAAAACTTGACTAGTTTGGATTGCATGCAGAATTTTTTGCGTGTAATTTAACATTAAATTCAACTGAACTGTATTTTAAAATGTATTGCACGACTTGAAAAGTGAAAATGTTTCGCAACATGAAAAGCAAAAAAATGCTGTGCTGGATAACAAAAAAATATTTATTGGTTAGTTTGAAGTCATGTAAAGGCATGTGAATCTGCACAGTGCTATTTTATATTTTGGACCATTTGACACTTATGCTCGGTCAGAGTAAAATAAAATAAATCTAAATTTACACACCAGTTACTCAGTAGAAGTTTATTTTCATAGTTTCATTTCTTACTCAAGTAATTATTTGGAGGAATACTTTTTTTACTTTTGCATGAGTCATACTATTCCAAAGTAACGAAGAAAATGGGTACAGTTTTTGTTTGTTTTTTATAGATTTTAAGAATTGGTAATGATGCTATTAGGCTAACTTTATGTTTAATTGGGTGTAGGATTATGACGGAATTCCTTTGGGAAAAAAAAATAAAAATAAAATCCACTCGAGGCTCACCAGGCTCCAGATTGCGAACTTCCACGGACAGCTTGAGCGGCGAGATGTTGTCGGCGGCCACTCCCCACTCTGCGCTGCGGCTGCGCTTGTACTCCACGCGGAACGCTGTGATGGGTGAGCCGCCATTGGCTCTGGGGATCCAGGTGACGTAGACGGAGCTCTCGGTGGCCATGGAGATGGTGGGCCGATCGGGAGCCTCGGGAACTGCCAAGTGAAGGCGAGAAGACGTGTCAACCTTTGAACTGCGTCGCCCCATCCCGATGTGGCGGAAAGGATGGAAGGAATTAGGAGAGGAGGAAGCGGAAAGGATAAATCACGGGAGGAATGCGTACTTACGGCAGCAGCTGAGAGGCACACAGACAGGCAGCAGAGGAAGACGAAGACAAGGGTTAGTGGAAGGTTAAGTAACTGTCGTTAGTCATATTGTCACATCCATACTGGAATTGTCTGATAAAAGATCATAAAAATATTCCAAAACTGCTCAAAGGGTCCTCTGTGCCATTGAAATGAATGGATTTGCCATTAATCCGTTCTAGCTTCCCACCCAAAACCCCCCAAAATTTTTCTAATCTACTTTTGAAGAAGAAAAATAGCCCTCTGTTACATTGTTCTTTATGAATTTATCCAGCAATGACCTAATTAAATAGAATGTAAAGAATGTAGACCGTTTTGGCCATATATTTTGCCTCATTCAATGGGCATTTTTGGCGACCTAAATGGAAGCGTCACAGCTCCTCGGTAAGATGCTGTGTGCTCTTCACAAACGATAAAGAATACATGCTTCTGAATATTGTTATATCAGAAGTTTTTATTCAAATATCTGTTGCTAAAAGAGCTATTAACACAGATATGAATAGGCAGATTGACACTGATATGAGCTGCGAGCCTACACGTGAGTGAGCGACTAAGTTTGGAGGGTCAAAGTTGTCAAAGTTGAGTGTGTAGAGGGCAAGAAAAGAGAAGAAAGTTGCAACAATCACACTTTACCTCTGGGAGGTAAAGTGGGAGTAAGTTGGGAGCATCTGGCGGAATCCCGTCAGAAGGAGTTTCAACTCCCACCTCCGACAGAGCTTTTCCCATGTCCCGAGGGAGGCCGGGGACATTGAGTCCGAGTGGACCGTGTTCCGCGCCTCTATTGTTGAGGCGACCAATCTGAGTTGTGGCCGTAAGGTAGTTGGTGCCTGTCGTGGCGGCAACCCCCGTACTCGCTGGTGGACACCAGCAGTAAGGGATGCCGTCAAGCTGAAGAAGGAGTCCTATCGGGCCTTTATGGCCTGTGGGACCCCAGAGGCAGCTGACGGGTATCGACTGGCCAAGCGGAATGCGGCTTTGGTGGTCGCCGAGGCAAAAACTCGGGCGTGGGAAGAGTTCGGTGAGGCCATGGAAGCCGACTTCCGAGCGGCTTCGAGGAAATTCTGGTCCACCATCCGACGTCTCAGGAGGGGGAAACAGTGCACCACTAACACTGTGTACAGTGGAAGTGGGGCGCTGTTGACCTCGACTCGGGGACGTTGTGAGCCGGTGGGCGGAGTACTTTGAAGACCTCCTCAACTCCACCAGCACGCCTTCCTTGAAGGAAGCAGAGTCTGGGGACTCTGATGTGGGCTCTCTTATCTCTGTGGTTGAAGTCACGTATGTGGTTAAAAAGCTCCTCGGTGGCAAGGCCCCAGGGGTGGATGAGATCCGCCCGGAGTTGCTCAAGGCTCTGGATGTTGTGGGGCTGCCCTAGCTGACACGCCTCTGCAACATCGCGTGGTCATCGGGGACAGTGCCTCTGGATTGGCAAACTGGGGTGGTGGTCCCTCTTTTTAAAAAGGGGGACCGGAGGGTGTGTTCCAACTACAGAGGGATCACACTCCTCAGCCTCCCTGGTAAGGTCTATTCAGGGGTGCTGGAGAGGAGGGTCCGTCAGGAAGTCGAGCCTCAGATTGAGGAGGAGCAGTGTGGTTTTCGTCCCGGCCGTGGAACAGTGGAGCAGCTCTACACCCTTAGCAGGGTCCTCGAGGGTATGTGGGAATTCGCCCAACCAGTCTACATGTGTTTTGTGGACTTGGAGAAGGCGCTTGACCGTGTCCCTCGGGGAGTTCTGTGGGGGGTGCTTCGTGGGTATGGGATACCGAGCCCCCTGATAAAACGGGCTGTTCGGTCACTATACCACCGATGCTAGAGTTTGGTTCGCATTGCCGGCAGTAAGTCAGAATCGTTTCCAGTGAGGGTGGGACTACGCCAAGGCTGCCCTTTGTCGTCGATTCTGTTCATAACTTTTATGGACAGAATTTCTAGGCGTTGAGGGGGTCAGTTTTGGAGGCCTCAGTATTGCATCTCTGCTTTTTGCAGATGATGTGGTACTGTTGGCTCCTTCAAGCAGGACTCTCCAACTCTCACTATAGCGTTTCGCAGCCGAGTGTGAAGCGGTTGGGATGAGGATTAGCACCTCCAAATCTGAATCCATGGTCCTCAGTCGGAAAAGGGTGGAGTGCCCTCTCCGGGTCGGGGAGGAGATCTTGCCCCAAGTGGAGGAGTTTAAGTATCTTGGGGTCTTGTTCACGAGTGAGGGCAGAAGGGAGCGAGAGATCGACAGGCGGATCGGTGCAGCGTCTGCTGTGATGCGGACGTTGTATCGGTCTGTCGTGGTAAAGAAGGAGCTGAGCCAAAGGGCGAAGCTCTCAATTTACCGGTCGATCTACGTTCCAACCCTCATCTATGGTCATGAGCTATGGGTCGTGACCGAAAGAACGAGATCCCGGATACAAGCGGCCGAAATGAGTTTTCTCCGCAGGGTGTCTGGGCTCTCCCTTAGAGATAAGTTGAGAAGCTCGGTCATCCGGGAGGGGCTCAGAGTAGAGCCGCTTCTCCTCCACATCGAGAGAAGCCAGATGAGGTGGCTTGGGCATCTGATCCGGATGCCTCCTGAGCGCCTCCCTAGTGAGGTGTTCCGGGCATGTCCCACCGGGCGGGGACCCCGAGGACGACCCAGGACACGCTGGAGAGACTATGTCACGCAGCTGGCCTGGGAACGCCTCGAGATCCCCCGGGGAGAGCTGGAAGAAGTGGCCGGGGAGAGGGAAGTCTGGGTTTCCCTGCAAAAGCTGCTGCCCCCGCGACCCGGATAAGCGGTAGAAGATGGATGGATGGATGGATGGACACTTTACCTCTGTCGTGGATCACCACTCCAAAGTGCGTGTTGGGCATTTTGTCCTCAGGCACTTTGGGCGGCATCGGGACGACGGGAGGCTTGTTGGACGGATTCTTGTTGGACGAGGTGCTCTTTTCTGGAGGAGAAGGAAGGCGTTAAGTAGGAAGCCAAACAAAGTCCCACACATGTTCCCAGTTGTCGGCCCCCCACCAGCCAAAGCACTCTGACGCCGTTCCCTGAGCCACTCTTGTTTGATCAAGAGGAGGCTTGGGTTTCTGCCACCGTTTTACGTTGAAAAGAAACCTCTCTGTTTATAAAAAGTTCAGTGACCATGTACAGTGGAAGCTCGATGTAACAGAGCCGGAAACTACGGACACTGGATTTAAAGGACAGAAAATAAGTGTTGAGTCCACTCAAAACACATTTTTGTATAGGAGCTCTTCCTGAGTTGGCCGCCACTGGCCACAGCACCAGGAAACGACACTATTCAAGGGCTCATATATCTGCCTACCTGGCAACCATGTTGGTAGGGACGACTGGCCCATCAACAAACATAGTCAACTAGCTAAGATGTGCACACATTTTTGGTGATTAACTTCCTTTTGCACTTCCTAAAAAAACCCTCGTGTGACCCCACTCTGCTATTTTTTTGCCTATGGGAAAAACTTCTTCCCAGCAAGCGGAGACTGAGGAGGTTGTTGATTCCCGACAATGAATGGAGAGGCGTTGTGATAAAGTCGGACTGGAAACGTAATAAAGTGGAGTCGCTGGGCTAAACTTAACATAAGCTCTTTTGTGGACGGCTGGGATGTTTCCCAGCGAGCAGGCGTCCGCTTTGGTAAGTGACATGTCCTACAATCATATCCGTGCTGGCAAACTTTGGACTTGTGGTCTGGCTGTGGTCAAGTACTTTTGGGACCTGCAGGCACTTTGCACTTGGGTTTTATTTTATTTTTATTTTTTTCATTTCTTTCACCACTTAATTGATCCTGATCAAAAAGAATACATGGTCACTGAATACCAAACTTTTTTTTAAACATTCACAACAAATCTCACTTCTACTTTTGTTCCAATATAAACCTTTCCTACAGCTACAACTACTCTTCCTAATACTTTTCCGACTAATACAACTACTGCTTTTCCGACAACTATTCCTTCCTTTCCTCCTCCTACTTTCCCTGTACTGTAAATATTTAACCGTGTACAGTTTGTTGTGCATGTATTTGTTTTTATTTGCTTACTATTCCTACTACTGTTTCTACAACTACTGGTACATTTCCTCCTACTATTCCGACTGAAACCACTCCCACTAAGGATGGCACTGTTACGACTGCTGCAACAACTCCAACTAACACGAACCTTTTCCAGTGCGAAAGGTGAGCATGGCCGGCTGTCCCTCGCCCGCCGAGCTGCGGGCCACCATGAGCACCTCATACAAGCTGGACGCCTCCAGCTCGGAGAGACGTAGCGAGCGCTCGCTGCCGGGCACGCGCACCGTCAGCCAGCTCTCCATCAACGTGGCCATCTCATCCACCTGAGCGACAACGGGAGAGGATACAAATGCTCACAAGGCAACCTTTGAACTAGAGCGAACAGGAACACAACGGGCATCTGGTGATCAACTCCACTATGCTGTTTTGCTTCATCTTTGGCTTTTTTGTGTGTGATTTTTTTTTCAATAACCTCACCCTTCGATATTTGACAAAATAGGCGTTGATGGGGCTCCCGCCGTCAGGCCCCGCCCTCCACTCCAGGTCGTAAACGTCGGGTTTGTGGGTCTGGGGCGGGCTGGTGATGATGGGCGCGTCGGGCGTGAGACGGTCGCCGCCCCCCGCGGACGGCGGCTCGCTTGTGTCCTCTTCCTCCACCGCCAGGAAGCGGTCGCTGCCCTCGTCGCTCTGCATGGGTGGCAGTGAGGGCCAAACTTCCAGGTCGGGGTTCAATTCTGAGAGCGAAAGATTGGGAAGATCCATGTTTAAGTGGAATGACAACGCACATTCAGTGGGGCAGTGATTTTCAAACTGGGGTCCATGGGCCGACGTTCGTAACTTGTGTCAACTTTCCCCGAGTTATGAGTGAAGGAAAAAATGTTGGTCCAACATTTCTGGCAAAACAAACAAACAAAAAAAACATTTAACGCGAAAGTAGTAGATGCACTTTTTTTTTTGCAATAGAGGCCCACATCGTGAAGTGGCAGGCCAGACCGGCGGACCTCAACCCTCAAGTTTGACATCTGTGCTCAAGTTAAGACCAACCGCTCTTTACTTTTCAAAAAGATGGTGTGAAAGACGCATGTCAGAAACAATGTGCAAGTGGGCGTGTGTGTGCGTTCCTGCATGCGTGAGCATTGCACCGCAACACTTTGCAAATGTAAACAAGCTTGGAGATGGTAACACTAAACCTGATTCCCGGGAACGTGGCCAGCTGCCACACATTCCAAACGCAGGCCATTAAAATGGCAGAGAGAGATTCTGTATGTAGTCCTGCGGCTGCCACACCAGAGGAAAGACGTCAAGGAAGTCATGCCAACGCTCAAGGAAGTCTTTGAAGTCAGAAAATGGGAAAAAAGCCAGAAGGGATTCCCAACAAAAAAAGAGAAGTACAGTGGTTCCTTGAGATACGACTTTAAGCTCACAATTCAAAATATTCGTAACTCAAATCATCTATTCCCCTTTGAAATGAATGGAAATGCCATGAGTGCATTCCATCTTTCTCATTCACCCAGTTTTATTATGTCCGTGACGGCCTGAAATGTGATTGGTGCTGGCGCCGAGAACAGATTGTTAAACATAGTAAAATGCCCCCCCGCCCCTCGACCATATTTGGTGACCTTTGATTGGTCATTGCGATCAATGGACTCACAGGAAAGGCCAATCACGTGACAGCAACATCTCGTTGCCATGGAGAAAATAACGCCCCCAAAATATGAACTTTCTCTGACAGGTCGGTTAGAAGAACAAACTTGCAGGAAATGGTCTGAAAAAGTTGTGAAACAAGCAATACTTTTGATTTAAGACAAAATATTTGACAAGAGAACATGAAAATTTAACAAAGATTAAAATTCTATTAACACTACCCACACCTCGAGAATCAATTATTACAATTAGTTGAAGATAAACGTACACATATGAAGTCGTAAAATATCAATAAACTCTCATAGCGTATCAAGATTTAGGAAAATGCGTGAGGCAAGTGAAACGCTCTTACCCAGTGACTGCCCGGTCACACATAAATATCGTCAACTTGAAATATTTAATTACGGTTAGATTTGAGTTTTTGCAGTCTTCCCATCCAAGTGGAATGTTTTTCGGGATGCTGGCTCAGCACGTTGGCTGTGGCTGGTACCACCCAACACAAAAGCCCCTATCAGCTCAGCCTGCTTTTTTTCTGGTTGCATCTTCCAGTGGAAACACAACGCAGGGATGGAAGGAGGAGTGGATGGAGGGGTGGGAGGACGTAAATACAAGGCGGTTGTGTAGCACGTTGACAGCCGGGTGGTCTGCTCCCAGTCCTAACCCTTCGCAGCTACTCCTCGCATTCCAGCGTCCGCGGGGGCTTATCCCCGGGCGGCATGCACAAAGCTCACTCTCACCATCCAGCTCGGGGAAAAGGAGGGCGGCCTTGGCGCAACACAACCCCACCCCCCACCGCCCACCCCACCAAGCGTGAGTACTGCCTCCAGACTCAGATGTTTACTTTCGCCGAGTACGTCACTGTACAAGTGGCCTGAAGTAACTCTGAACACTCAGTTGGAGGCTTTTGGAGTCTTTGCAGCATTCATATACACCAAAAAGTCACACAAATAAAATGTTTCAAAATAGCTGTTGTTTGTGGGTGACATGGAAGTGAACAAACAAGGATATACAATTGGACTATATTATGTAGGACTACTACTTTTTTTTTTTCTTAGATGATTGACATACCCGACTGCACTCTCAGCATTCCCGACGACTGCGCCGACCCGATGCCATTGTCCAGCAGACATTGGTACACGCCTTGGTCCCGCGGCACCACATCCGCGATGACGAGCTGGCCTCCGGATATTCGTACCCGGTGCGATGCGGCCACGGGCTTGGCGTTGAACAGCCAGGTGACGTTGGGGGTGGGGTTGCCCGCGGCCACGCAGCTGAAATGAGCACTGGAGCCGAGAGAGGCCTGCTGGAGGTCAACGAGGCCCCCCAAGATGGCCGCGGGTTCTGCGCGGAGGGGAAGATTCCCATCAGTCTTTTAGGACAATGGTTCTCAAAATCAAGATCCGCGATCCAAAACGTGAGAGCCCTCACCGAGAACGTTGACGATGTAGTTGGCGCTCATCGCTGTCCCTTGCTCGCCCTCAGCAGCGCAAACGTATACTCCGATGTCCTCTGTCGTCACGGAGACAATTTCTAAATTGCCACGCAGGTGTCGCAGCGAAGGCCCCAGTCCGACTCGCTCGCCATTCTTGAACCATGTGGACGACGGCGCCGGATTTCCGGAAACCACGCACTCCAGCGTGTACGATTGGGACCGCTGCAATGTCACATTCTTGGGGGTGGTGGGGTAAACTATCCGCACTGGAGAGGAGGAGGAGTTTGCATCTAAATAGAATAGAAGAAGCCTGCGTTAATCTCGTCATGAGGAAACTCCAGAACACAGAAGGGAATTTGATTAGCACTGTGAATTATATCATTATGCTAATTTATAAAATAAACTATAATCAATGAATGTGAACAAAAGTGCATTTGAAGAATAGCAACATTGCATATACTGTAGCAACTTAGAGTAATAAATAAATCACGAAATAAATATGTCGGTGTGAATACAAGCTGTCCACGAATAGGCAGGTACTACACATTAGTGTGAACTGCAGCAAGAATAGTCAGCAGCGTTATATGCATCCAAAACACAAGGTATACAGTAATCCTTCGTTTATCGCGGTTAATGGGAACCAAAACCACCCGCGATAAACGAAAATCCGCGAAGTAGCGACCAATATACAGGTAAAAAAAAAATAAAAAAACATTTTTTAAAGTCCACAAAAAGTCCGCAAACGGTCCGCGAGAAGCTGCAAAACAACAGCGAGTCACATAGAGCAACATATAGAGTACTGTACTCCATGTATATTAAAAAATAAATAAATAAAAAACATTTAAATACCTCGGCTCACGAACGCTTTAGCTCACAAACTTTTCGCCTCAAGAACATTAATTTTGCGAGCATTTAGTCTCAGCTGACGAACTAGTTTTCGGCGGACGAACCAAACCAAGCGGTCGAACAGCGCCACGGTGGCGGCCGCGAGAAGCTGACGCACGCTCACGGCGTTCACTTCGTCACCCCCTTTCTTTGAATGCGGACATGGTTTGAGTTGATAGGCACTTTTGCTATTATGGGACCGAAAAAGACCCCACCACAGGCTAGTGTTAAGCCTAAGAAGACACTAAAGAAAATTACGATCGAGCAGAAGAAGGAGATAATTGAAAAACACGAACCAGGTGTGCGTTTGTGTGACTTAGCGTCCCAGTTGCGCTAACACGCAAGAGGTGTCAATGAAGAGGTTTTTAGTCAGCAAAAAGGATAAAGAGTCTCCCTCTTAAGAAGCAAAGAAGAGAAGCCACACCGGAGGTTGAGTGACCTACAGTCCTTATGGAAGGTGACTCTCCTTCCAAACCGTAACTCCCTCCCTCCCTCCCCCTCCCACTCCATTCCATCAAGCCATCAACTACGATCACAAAGGTAAATAAAACGACTTTATTATACAGTACAGTTTATTTCTTTACTTTCAATACAATAGCACATTTATTATACATAAAATAAGGTATATTTTTGTGTACGTAGTTTTAAGGCTTATTTAGTATAAAATTATGTTTATGGGGACCTGGGAACGTATTATTCTCATTTTAATGGTTTCTTATGGGAAATAAATGTTCGGAAGACGAACTTTTCGGCTCACACACACTTTCTGGGAACCAATTAAGTTCGTGAGCCGAGGTACCACTGTACATATTTTTTAATGTTTGAAAAAATCCGCGATGCACTGAAGCCGCGATAAACGAACCGCGAAATAGCGAGGGATCACTGTAAATAAATAAATAAGCAGTCGAGAATTGAATAAGCACCATCTGCTTATATACATAGTCATAATACTGTACATATAATACGATATAAAACTAAGCTAAAGCAAAAGCAGCAAGAACAGTCAGTGGGCTTGTAAAGTATGTATGATTTAAAATTGAAAATAAAAATAAAAAAATATTTAAATTCCATCGAGACTTACGTCGGACAGAGATTTTGGTACCGTGGGTCTGCATGACGGTTTCCCCCGTGACAGGATTGTATGAGCCACACTTGTAGACGCCTTGATGCCGCGGCGAGACGGATGGGATCTGCAGGTTGCCGGACGGAAGGACTAAATAGTCGTCTAAAAAGAGAGAGAATACAGCTATTGGACAACAAGTTGGAATTTGACTTCAAAGAAAACATGTCGGAGGGAAGAACCTGAGGATGACTCCACGCGCTCGCCTCTCACTCGTAGCCTGGGCAAGGCCGTCGGCACGCTAGTGGGTAGGGGACACTCGATGATTGCCGCGTCACCTTCGTGGACGGACAGCGAGCGCCGCCGGCTGTCTTTGTACTCTGAGATTTCTGCGTGGCCCAACGGAGAGGGAACGTTAGGAAGTGGCAAGTGCTGTTATGACTGGGGAAAGGAAAACCCAAAGGCTCATTAAGGATGTCAGAACCCCTTCTGCTTCCTTCCCGTCGCCACTCAGCGGCAGGCGTCCTCGCCCCTTTACAAAAAGAACTTCCTGGCTTGCCTCATTGCTTTTCATGTAGTGGTGGGAAGGAACAAATTACAAATACTTTGCAAGCTAAGTAGAGTCTTCAAGTATCTGTACTTTACTTAAATATAGTAGTACGCTGTCTTCTGGCGTGAGGGTGGGGGGGGCTTTGGGCTCTGGAGGCGATGGGGCGAAGGCCCAGGGCATCCGCCTGAAAGGGGATCTAGAACCCCCTCCGTCCTAACCCTAACCATTGAGTGTTTTCCTCATTGGCTCCCCGAATTAAAAATAAATAAATCATTTAAAAATATTTTACAAGACTACAAAAATATCCGAAAAAAATGAAAATCTTGTTTTTTTTAAACTTTTAATTAAGTACAAGAGTTGACTCAGGTCTTTGGCTTTTAACACAGGTATCGTTGTTCTACGCAAGTACAACGTGTGCTTTACCAAGAGTGGAAAGAAAAGTGCACATACCTGCCAGGTCTACCCGCGCATACCGGCTGGCTGTCGCCAGCCCGTGGTCCAAGCGTGCCACGCACTGGTAGACGCCGACGTGGGCACGCTGCAAGGAGGCGATGGTGAGCGTCCCGCCATTCAGTTCCACGCCGGGTAGGGTGTCGACGCGTAGGGGTGCGCCCCGGAAGCGCCAGGACAGCGTCGCCGAAGGGGGGTCGGCGGCGCAGCGTAGACGAGCCGGCGAACCCGGACTTTGCACCAATGAGGCGGGCTCGGAGCGGAAAGACGGATATTGAACTGAGGAGGGAAAGAGGGCGGATGATGAGTGGAGGGAGTAAAACCACGTTGCCGGTACGCGGTAAATCCTGAGTGATGGGCAAGTAGGCAAGACGGCCTGCGTCAGATTCATAAATAGACATCAGAAGAAGATCAAGTTAACACTTAGGAGCTATAAGTGGTTCTCAAACTGGGGTCACTGGACCCGCAGGTGTCCACGAGTTGGGGGTCCACAAAATAATTTGCAATCAATCATTTTATAAAATTTATAAAATAAAACAAACATATTAAATCAATGACTCCTTCCTATGAACAAATGAAAAGCTCTGATATGTTTGTGAGACTGCTTACAACCTTTTTTTTTTTTCATTTTAATTCTTCATTTAGGGGTAATAATCAAGGTTTGGTTGCGATTATCAGGTCCAATCAAGACACTGCAATGAATAAGGCACTGCCCTTTTAGGTCAGGTTTTTTTAATTGTACTGATTTATTGATTTATTATTATTATTATTATTATTATTGTTGATTTATCTATCTATCCAATCATGAACTTAATACTTTTACAAGTGGAAATGAGAATTGTACCGCTTAGTGTCGACGTGGTTAAGGAGTCTGCCCCCCCCCAAAAAAAAAGTCAGTTAAGATGGAAGTAACACGTCCTCTTCAATGTTGCACCGCTATGTGCAAAGCACACAAAGACACGAGTGGGAGGTTTTGCTTTGCCGCCATGAAAGTAAGAAACTTCCAAGTTGAAACTCAGCAAGTACAACTGGAAATGACGGTCGTCAAATTTGGAATTAAATTAAACTTTGGGAGGGGAACATACGTATATTAAGTCACATCACATGTTTCATAATTGAAAGGATCCCAGCTCCTTGCTCCTCAGAACACAAAATGCGACACGGATGTTGTTGTCACGCCGCCAGATCTGTTGCCGGAAAACATGAGTTCACAGCTACAAATCTCCGTGCGGAAACACAGAAGTGGACAAGCATTGTTTCTAGGTGCTGCAAACACGGATTTTAACGTTAGTAAAAAGTTTCAAGGCATGCATCTTTGTTTTGACCAATTTTTGTGGTTGACACAACAGAGTTGGTTGACATTTTTTCCCAGCCCAAGAAATGATAAACATTTTTCCTCAACCACAGTGGACTCCCAAATACTCACCCTCGGCACCATTTGTGGATTTAATTTCAATTTTTGCTTTTGATTTGTTGCAATTTTTCAAGGAAAATATTTATTGGAGATTCCTTGTTGTCGAATATTTAGGACAGTTCCTCAGTAATGTAAACATTTTGTGTGGGTTGATTTTTGTGAAAAACATGCATGTGAACGGTAACTTTTATGCAAGAGAGTCTTATGTATGCATTGAGAAATTTATGATGAAAATTGGAATACATTAAGAGCGCGTATGGATATATTTTGTCCAGATTGAAAATGTTTGTCATACACGTGGTTAGGAAGTCTGTGGTCCTATGTGTCATCCCTTCCCCTCCCCAGTAGCACTGATGAAAAATTGTGGCCCCCTCCATCATTTCCGCTGTCCATTCCTGAGGCAGACGGAGAGACAGAGGGATACACGGACAGACAGACAGCTAGCCAGATCGTCTTATAACCAAAGGCAACTGACGTGTGCAGCTGAAGAGCAGGGCCTGGCTAAGACACAGCAGAGCGCACAGGAGTACCCTGAGGCCATCGTCCATGGCGCCCTCGGACCCCTGCCGGCAGCCGTGATCGGCCGGTGTGCACGCCCTCCTCTGATTGGCCAACCTGGAAGAAGAGGAGGAGCAAGAAAAACAAAAAGACATCAGACACCAGCTTGCAGCCACGGCGACGAAAGGAGACAATGGAGAGCATCTCTCTAATCTTCACGTGGCACCACTTGACCCCCTTCGCGGGCTCACTTCAAGGACATCAACAGTTTTTCCACTTGGGGCCACGAACAGGAAAAAAATAATAATACAGGAGAGGGGCCCACTTCACTTTGTGTTGATCAAACATCCATCATCCATTTCGTGATATACGAGATTAATTTGGGTGACAGGCGGAGTCCAGGCTGGGCTGGTCGTCAGCCAATCACAGGACAAGACAAAAAAATAGCCCAGAATGATTTTGATAAAGAAAAAAACGAGGGGAGATTTGGAATCAGTGTTTAAAAAAAACGTAATCTTGAAGTTTATGTTTACGATCGGGACAGAGCCTCCTTGTATCTCAAGGCTCCACTGTACTTCCCTGGCACCAATCTCGATTGAGGGAGTGTCGGCCACTCTCTTTATGTCACTCTCATATCACAGTGTTCTGCGTCCCCATAGGTTCTCTCTAGCCTGACGTCCCCCAGCGGTCCTGGCTTGACCAGCCCAAAAAAAATGGGGCGTAATAAGAAGCATTGCTCCTTTTTAAGCAGCCCCCACCCACATCTCCTCCTCCTTCTCCTTCTCCTATGCTTTCGAGGGTAATCCAGGGCCAGGCTTTGATCCCGGGGGTTCCTGCTCGGTAACCTGGTCTTGAGCACCACAATGGCCGCCCAGCTGTGATATTGATGCCAATGCTTCAGCGGAAGAGCCAAGCCGAGGAGGCAAATTAAAAAGATGACAAGTGTCGGGATGGGGGTCCTACAGGGAGTGGGAAAGGGGGTGGGGGGGGGGGCTAAAGCTCAGCTAAGGCAATTGTTGGTATGCTACATAAAAGCTGCTTTTGGCAAAATGTAGACTATTCAGTAGCAATATTGTTAGACTGTGATTTGAAAGTAATTTCGTAAAATAGTGATAGTACAATATTACAATCAAACACACGCACACAAACAGATTTGCAAACGCGCACGCACACACACACACACACACACACACACGCACATTCTTGGAATAACAGGTGTAGAAGTGCTTAAACCAACAACGAAAGCACTAAAGGCAACGTAGTTGGGATTTCAGCGTGCTACTGTGCAATCTGGCTTCAAGAATACTTTATGCCGTCTCACATCAAAACCCGCATTGCCACGCCACATGCTGCGACAGGCCCCCAGCTTGCTGGCTTCATGATATATAATTACAATAATAAGACACGAGGGGCCTACAAAACATGCGCCCGCTAACATCGTCCCTGTACTGCACACCGTGAGTGGGAAAAGTATAGCCCGTTATGTTCTTTAGTGTGGCCCACCGAGCCTTTATTATATCCGGACTACTATAATATTTGTTGCAATAATGTAGCCCTTTTTTCATCAAATTAAAATGTTTATTCATTGTTTATGTTTCTATTCGTTGATGTCCTTAAATTTCAGTCAAACTACTCATTGGAGTACATATATTTTTTTTTTATTAACGCATCGGCAAATGACCAGGCCCATCTGTCGGTTTTAAGAAATCCAAAAGTGGCCCTTGAGCACAAAAATTTGCACCAGGCCTGTGCTATATGATAACCGTCTTCCGTTTCTGAGAGCGCTATGGCGACAGGTCGCCCTTGTGTAAACACACACACAGCTGCATATCGGGCCGTCCATCTGGCGCTGCGAAGGAAACGCACGAGGGCATCCATCTTCCCGCCTATCTGGTTGACTTTTCTCTGATATCCGTCACCATGAAGACACACACACACACACACACACACACACACACACACCACTAGGATATCTGGTGTCAACCCCAAAATCCCATTAGCGAGGTTCCGACTGATGCTGGCGGCAACGCATGCTGAGGGTTAGGCAACCTGTCCCGTCAAGACCGGCCATTGATACGGTAAAGCAGCAGTCAGGAATTGTTGTGTTTTGGTTCCAACTGTTGACAAGTGAAATCACTTTCTACCCACTGCGGCGAATATAAACCGTCACATTATTTCAACAAGAAGCACTACTGGTCTACTGCAACTATAGTTGCTGAGAAAGCTAATGCTAACACAACAAAAGGGATATCTAGAGGGGTCCACCTTTAGTATAGAAAAGAAAGGAGCTTATGAAGCAACAATAGCAGCAAAAGTCATTTTGTTTTTCTTACAACTATATAACGGCAGGCAATGCATGATCCCTGGGGAGTAATGTTAGCATAAATGCTAAACACGAACACCACAGTAGATGTGTACAGATTGGTCCAAACACTATTATGGACTGAAAAGCAGATGCTCTGGCATCACTAAGGTAACAAACAAAAGAGTCACTTTATTTTATGACTAACTTGAACTAATTTAATGGGCCAGATGTGGCATAATACTCTGAAATGCAACACTAGCAACAATGGTAAGGGATAACAACACAGGAGGGATGCCCAAAAGTATTATAGAATGAAAAGTAATGTTTGGGCATTACTATGGCAAACCAAAGTCACTTTATTTTACTTGTGCCTAGCGAAGTTGCTGCAATTTAATGATCCAAATACAGCATGTAACTCTGAAATGTAACAGAAGAGAAGCGTGCAGGCTGGTCTAAAAAATATTATAGACCGCGAAGCAAATGTTCTAGCATCTCTCAGTCAGCAAAAGTCTGTTGATTTTTCTTTCAATTTGCCAACAAACCATAACTTAAAAGATCCAGGTACCTCATACATATAGTACAACTCTGAGATGCTAAGAGGTAACACCACAGAAGATGTGTCCAGGCTGGTCCACAAAGTACGAAAGAATGAAAAGCAGATGATCTGGCATTACTGTAGCAGCAAAAAGTCTGTTTCTTTTTTTTCCCCCTCATAATGGCATACAACTCTGTAATGTAATGAAAATGAACCGTTCCCTGTCCAAGTGACAGCACCTTCTATTCACTGAGCTGCGGAACTCCAACGCAGGCACGGCACCATCCATCCCGCCAGTGGATAAGAGGGAGCTAAGGTCCTGACACAGGAGAAAATAAACACACTGACAGGTTGCCCTCGGGGAAAGCAGAGGAGGAGCGGGGGTTCAAGTTTAGGGGGGTGTTAGAGCACCTGCACAAACTCCTTAAAGCCCCATCAGCCCCCATGTGGGCCCAGCCCATATCCCTGTCCCATTGGGTAAACAGGGACAATAAAAGGCGATGCGGTGGAGCATCAAAGAGCCGCGGGGCAGAGGCAAAACAGGTCACAACTGGTGCTCTTAACTTCGCTTCACATGACGCCACAGCCGGGTGGAAGCCAACGACAAACAATGTGGGCCAGTGGAAATGAGATCAAATCTCCTCACCGCACTGACACCGACACAGACACAGAAACCAAATCCAGACAATTGTAAGACGCAACTTGGCATTGAGGGAAAGGACAATGTAAGGATGATTTCAATGTCACTCCTGGTATGGCGGTCAACTAATCTGACCTGCGAGCAGAAGCCGACCAGCGGGCTATACCCCGGACCTGCCCGCACTCGCCCCTCGGATCCGCGAAGGGAGTCTGCATTCCTCAACTCAACACAGAGGCAAAGCCAGCGGAAAGGACAGATGCAATGATGTGAGATAAATGCAAAAACAATAAGACGGGAAGACGGAGAAGGGGATGAGGGTTCGCAGAGGTGAATATTTATCAAGCACCAATTCCCCACCGCCCCCTCCCGCCACTCTTCAACACCATTTTTTTTCTTAGCATCTCAGATATGGGCCGCGTTCGTATCTACTCCTGTCAATAAACACACTGATGATTTTGTCCCTACTGCGGTGGCACATTGACTTACAAGGTTAATTCCAAGACCCAGTTCATGTAAAGTGTCAGTGATGTCAGCAGTTAGAGTCATGTCAGCCAGTAAGTTTGCGTGTGAGCATCTGAGAGTCGACAAACTAAGGCGGCGCAAGGGTGACAGCGAGGTCAGGTGGGTCTCAGGGCCCAATAATACCACGGCCGTGAAGCCACGGCTGCGATGCAGGATCAAGAACGAAAAGAAAAGGCCCCAGAGAATTAGACAGTCGCATCCCACAAAGTCCTGTTGACCAAGGACACACAGTCCCCCCCCCCCCCCCCACATCATTCATTTCCCTCCCCACATCAACACTTCCAAAACCTTTCCCAAAAGTGCCAGGATCGAGACTCTGGAGACAACGCAAATTCCACCCTGAGGCTTTTTGGCCGAGGGAGCAGAGAGGCTAAAGAAGGGGAGGAGGCTGGCGAGACCATAGCTGAGTGGTACAGTATGTAAGGCTGCTCTTAATTGGAGATTGTTCTGCAATGTCTCGTTTCCCTTGGGAATCTGTGAGGGGGAGGAACAGGGCCAGTGGGAGGTACGCTCGTTTCCCAAGGTCCTCCAAGAGCCGGATTAGCCAACAGTGACGAAACTCAATAAGGGCCTCGGACACGGGAAACGGATCCCAGAGTATCGCCGCCATACAAGGCCACCTCCGGACCTTTTGCAAAGTAACAAACAACCTAGCGCCTTTGTGGGAGCGCTTGGGGTCCTTCCAGCTGACTTCACAGGCCTTTCAGCCCACAGCGGGTTGCCTGCTCGGACCAAAAGGTAATTCCGATGTAAGAGAGGAATGCCCGAGTGGGCCCTCTTGCCCGTGGGGAGTGTTATAATACCCCCCGACATGTGCCAAGAGTCTGATTCCTTGAGCCAGGTGAGACATTCCTCCAAGCCAGCCTTGACTCCAGAGATGATGGGGAAAAGGCGTTGATGCAAGGGGAGGATCAAGTTTGCCAGAAAGTCCACCTTCAACGAGGGGAGTTGCAAGCTGTTGTGTAGGGCATGCAGTGATCTGATCCAGCTGCCATCCCCCACATCTCCCTTAACTCCCGACTCTCCTGGATTTCATCAGTGCACATGTCTCTGCGGCAACAAGCGGCAGACAACAGTCTCTGGTTAGCCTCCTCCTGATAGATCCGTGACCGATGCCCAAAAAGGTTAAAAACAAATATTAGCAATGTGAGGGGGGTTTAAAGAAAGTCGAAAGACAACTTATTATGAGAGGACCTTGTGATAAATGGGCCTGTGACGTGGATTCTTGGTGCTCACATGGCGGGGGCAAGGGGAGGGCGAGGATTTATAGGATGGAGAACCTGCTCTGCAAACGCTCCGGTTAGCCCGCCAGAACAAAAACAAACATTTGTAAAGAGGTTAAATATAATTAGTCTTCCTCACCGGCGCACAAATCTCTTGCAAAAACCCAAACAAACCAGCACCCAAAGACAAATATGCATTGCCAAACAGGGTGCGCAAACGCACCATATAGTTTGTCTAAATGTTTATCCTCGCTGCTCTTGCGTGTTGTGCGCCAATCAGGAGATCACAAAACAAACCGGCTGGTGTCAATAAACAGACGCATCAGCCGCGTCTTAGCTTCCTGGCACTGGCTCAGAATGTCTAAAAAGTCCAACATGTTTCGGTTGCGGCCAAGAATAACAAGAGTTCACAACAAGTGAAACATAATAACAGAGAAAGCATGGTCTCGTGTAACGCATGCCATCTTTTGTAAGCTGCTACTGCGGATCTCAACAAACAACCGTAAAAGAATACAAAGAGGACGAGGTCAGAGGCATGTTACAGTCATACAAAATACTGTACGGCAGAAGGCAGGACAAATCTTGGTCACTCGAATCGTGAACATTTTCACAGCATTTCACTTTTCGATGCATGTAGAAAATGATGACCCTTGGACAAAAACATCCCTTCGAGAGCAGTCGCCTGACTGGCATTTGTTTCGGCCTTAATATAGCCTGCCACCTTTCTCATTCTGGGTCAGACACTAGCTTATTTTGCAGTCAGAACAGGAAGTAAAGTTGTAACCAAATATCACAGTTTGTATGATCGTCTAAAATCGCAACGACTTTTGGAGTCTGCTGTCTGGTGTTTGCTGCCTGCTACTGTAAAGAAATGGAGGAGAGAAGACGCAAAGAAGAATACGAAAAGCTATCTGAAACAAAAGAGGAATTTGTTGTAGTGATACGAAAAATGGTGGAATGCGGCACGGCTCAAATTGTGGTCACTACTATTTAGATTCATGACATATAAAAAGACCAGTAGAAAAGGAACAGAGTGAGGTTCTGTCAGGTTGGAAAAATTAGCACATCAATATCGGTAATATTACCCAATTTGGTAGCATAATCGAGAACGCGTGGTTTTGTGTAGCTTGTAAGCTGCTACCGTGGACCGCAATCGAGATGACAATGATTGATTGTCACAAGAGGCCAATATTCCGCAGATCGGTGCCAAACAACCATTGTTGTGTTGGGCCTGTTACTCCCCTATCCAGCAGGCCGCCGGAACAAAAAAGTCCCTTCCAACCAGTCACCAATGGCCGCCAGTTTTGGCCTGAATATAGTCCTGCTGGTTTCCGCCAAAACCAAAGTCAGATGTGACTCGCTGGCTCTCGAAACATTTGAAATAGAAAACTGCGGTCTCTTGCAAAGAAAAAGGCAAAGTCAACTCGGGGCCTGCCGCCGAGGCATATTTAGTCGGCTCACTTACGGGAATCGCACAAACACGAAGATGCTGAGGATGCAGGAGAACTTAAGTCAGCACCAGACATAATGAACCTCGACCACCCCTGACAATGAGAAGTTTTTTTTGTTTTGTTTTTTTCCGTCAAAGCTCGCCATTTCGCTCACCCTGGTCTGGCCCTTGTGGCGCTTTGCAACATGTTCGATGCACATACGGCACATTACAGCTCGCCAAAAGGCGCTCCCTCAGATGGTTCCAAGTACATAATAAAGGGTATTTACAGTCACTTCAAATAGCGTGGCTTAAGGAGGCGGCTTCACGCAGCTCAGACTAGCATGCAGCCGGTTGAAGAAGACCCGGTTTGACATAGACTTCCGCGATCAGTTCTTGAGTTGTGTGTTTGTGGTTTGCATCCCCTTATCGTTCTCGGTGTATATTTAGAGCAAGTCTGTATTTTCATGACACCAACAAGCAAAACCTCAGAGACGAAGCAGACCTTCGAGCCGGGCCCGCATCCAGCCGGTACCGCCTCGCTCTCCCTGCCTCCCAGCGGCTGTTGCAGAACATCTGTTCCTGCTGTTTGAAAAAGGTTGCTTGTTTGCCTTCACTATCCCTCCAGCCCATGTTTCTCTTTTAATTTTTTTCAAAAGCCGTTACAGTAACCCCCTGCTGAGAGGCAAACTGTAAGTAACTAATGCCCCTTTCAAAATGTATATAATTGCCTATATTAACAGTGTGAATCATAAATACTCTACACAACAAAGCTTGTATCTCAGTTGAGAAAACTTCATACACATACTGTCTTGTCACTAATAACTGTACAACTTTCATATTCAGATCGGGCTTTCGCTGCATCTTCTGGCATTTCAGAAAGAGCACAAAACTCGCAATAGGTGAGTTTTCCCATAAATAAAACTTAGCATTGCGCAAGTACTTGAGGCTAATTTGCTGCATGTTTTTTCTTATTCTGCGATTGGCTGGCAACCACTTCAGAGGGTGTTACCTCGCCTACTGCCCAAAGAAAGCTGGAATAGGCGCCTGCGACCTTCGTAGGGATAAGCGGCTCAGGTAATGGATGGATTTTTCCTTCCTTCCAAGAGAGTCGATTAAAAAGAAGCACCAAGGTCTTTAACCCTTTCAGGGACAACGGTTACTAGAGTGGACAGCTTATCTAACATGATAAACTGTCCACTCTAGTAACCGCTTATCATGTTAGATAAGCTGTCCAGTGTAGGTTCCAGGGGCATGAAAGGGTTAAATGTCTGAATCTCTATTCTGAAGGTGTGCCCTCACCAGGCAGCCATCACATGGACTCAAATTTGAGAATGGGGCCAAAATTAAAAAGTTGTTTGTTGCGGGTAACATACCCCTATACGCCAATGATGGGTCGGTCGGTCGGTAGATTTTTTTTTTTTTTTTTTTTTGGAACAAGGGACAACGAAAACGAAAACGAAAGTTATTTTATTTGTGTCAGCAGTTGTAAAGAAAGTAGGCTAAATTTGTACCTTCAACTTGGTTTCTAAAATAAATTAGCCCCAAGAATAAATTAATTGATCGCATGCAAATTTTTGCCTGTTTACTTATACGAAAAACATGCCTACCGTTCATTGCACTTCCAGTCTTCCGTGGAATTTGTACCAGGCGAGTTCTGGCCTTGGTCATCAAAACATCAAACGCACTTCTACATGTAGTAGTCGTCTGTTGGGTTGCAGGACTCTCAGGAATCGTAATGTAGAACACAACATATTTGATAGAGCTTTCAAAACTTAAAGTTGTCGCCACTTGTTGATTGCTCTCGGGTAAAACTTCTCCCGTGCGTTGTCTGAGACACGCTGACTGTAACAGTTATACTGTCCAATGCTGCCGGTCTTCATCGAACCCTATCTGTTGCCAAAGCCTGTGCGACCAATATAAGTCCTCGAAAAGACTCGTCCAGGTTTTATTCTTGTCACACTCTTTCAGGATATTGCTTAGAAGTACGAGGTCTTCCCTTGAGTCTTTTTCTTCACGGTGATGCAGAACACCACCGCCATTTTCCATTTCTTCCTGAGTGACCGAGTGTGCAAAGATCATTGCGCACGCAAGTGCCTGCACGTGTCGGGAATTTCCGGTATACATACGGAAACAACCGAACCTCAAAATGGCGGGAATTTGAAAAAAAAAAATCTCGTCTTAAATTTACCGAAAAAAATATTTGAGTCGGGCGGTTTTTATAGGGTCGGTCGGGTTACCCGCAACAAACAACTTTTTAATTTTGGCCTGGCTCGTCATTCTCAGTTCCCCCCCTCTGCTCCTCCTGGCTGCTTGGTGTTGTCAATCAGCACCCGGAGGCTCCTTGATCATGAGGGCTGTTTGGCACAGCGCCCACTACTCCCCTTCCCCGCCAGCTTCCACCCGGCAGGGGCCCGGCCTTGATATACAGGCGCTGGTGTTAGCTAACAAGCAGCACTCGGTGGAAAAGTTGAAGAGGTCAAAATGCAGGGAGGCTAAATTTGAATCATTTCGCCATTTAGGATTCAGAAGGCGATTTGGAGAGCCAGTCATTCCCTACGTCAAAATATTGTGACAGTGATGAATAAAAATAGGAGATTTATCTAATGCTTTTACGACTCTCGGGACTTCTCCGAGGGAGAGGTTAACTCAGTGACAGAATCAAGTGCGAGCTCAAATAAACAAGTGAGCCATGCTTTGATTTAGGCCCTCGATTTAAAAACCGAGGTCCACCGTCTGGACACTAATCTGGACATGAATTGCGGGCTGTATTTGTATGCCCTTTCTGAAACACCAAGTTAGCGGAGGAGAAGCGACGATTCACCACTCACTGACGATTATATGGCTTCACAGAGAACAGAAATGCCATGGAAGATTCCAGCCGAGGTACACTACAGGCAAGCTAGCCTCCTTGTGGTGAAAATGGCAGAGTGGTAAACCCCTCAAGATGATGCAGCGAAAGGTCCAGATAACAATTGGCAATGGTGCTGATCAGCTGCTAATCACTAGTTAGTCAACACATACAGTACCTAAAGAGAGAGAAATATTTTGCAATAAATATACTCTATTTACAAAAATTGTAGTATTGATGTTTTATGGAGTCAAAATTGTATAATATTGGTTCCTAGTAAAATATTAATTGTTATTTTTACAGCTTCGCCAGCATGCTCATGCTTCTTGGTGCCCTTTTCTCTTTTTTTTTTTAAATAAGCACATTTTTAGCATGACGTTTACATTTTTATTTTGTATTTTCACTTGCACTGTTCATCCAGAAATTTTTAATTTGATATGATATTCAAAATGGGAGTGGAATCCTTAGCAAGACCTTCCGGCTTCATTCTCCCTTGCACTGTTCCTTTAACTGTGCTAAATAAACAAACAAACTATAACAAGCAGCCTTTTTTCTAAACATTTTCATCTAGCTTGATTAGCAGGCTACTTAGTCAATTGGCGTACCGAGCAAATTATTAACATGAATGGTAAGCAGCAACTGACATACCATACCAAGCACGTTGTTAGCATAACAAGCTAACGTGATTAGCAAGTGACATATTTTGCTAGCATGATGATACAGCAGGTAAAAGTTTAAAAATAAACTTTTATCTGCTTTCTGATAAGTGAATGTGGGGGAGGGAGGGTGATGCTAATCGCGATCGCACAGAGTACTCCTACTTGCCTTGTTGGTATGGGAGCCCAGCGGGTGGACGTTAAAGGTCTTGCGTGGTTCTAATGTGCATGTGTGCCTGTGTGAGCTCGGTACCATTACACACTCCCATTGAAAATTGCCCACTTAACATAGCTCTGCTACGGCAACATATGTTTGTCATTAGCGGGAACACTAATAGTCAAAAAGTGGATGTGCGCGCTCCTAATGGCATCGTTGTGCTTTGTTCCCGGCCTGTACGATAAGAGTCGGGCCGGCTAATGACTCATTAATGTCCCTCCGTAGAAACAAAAGACAGGATTCAGGAGGGCCTGCTAATAGACATGTTACCATCGCAGCACTAAAAATACGACGGATAGTTTGATGATTTAAAAACGACAAGTTTATGTTGAATTTGACTTGGTCCACGCAGGGATTCCCCAAACTGTGGTGCGCACCCCCGGAGGTGTGAGAACGGTTTTATTTGCAAGTTTACATGACTCAAGAGTACGCATTTCTCAGCCATTAATGGCAATGTTGATGTTTTTCAATTCTGAGGGCAAGTGCAAAGGAAAAGGAGGTGCACCAACTCAACAATTAAGACACAATGTTTGTGCAGAAACTCAAGTTATACAGGGAAAAAAATAATAATCTGCAAGTTTGTGTAACTAAACATGATGACTTTAAGAGCTATTAATGGCTTTGTTTTGAAAAAAATTTTCTTAGTTTTTGTTTTTTGTTTTAGGGGGTGCGCCAACTATGTTGGGATGTTAAAGGGCATGGCTTAAAAAGTTTGGGAAAGGCAGATCTATAGATATATGTCTGATAATAAATCCACTTATTTATCTAACTATTCCCAGCACTGATTCCTAAACTATGGTGTGCGCACCCCCGGGGTGTGTGAACTGTTTTATTTTTTTTTCTGGGTTCACATGACTAAACATGGGGTGTGTGAACTGTTTTATTTTTTTTTCTGGGTTCACATGACTAAACATGATGCCTTTCTCAGCTATTGGTGACAGCTATTAATGCATTTGAATGTTTTTCTCATTTCAAAGGTCTTTACGAGGGAGATGAGGTGCACCAACTCAACAACAACGATCCAAGGTGGGGTGGGGGACGGGGGGTTGGATGAAAACTGACGTTATAACGATATTTTACGGGGGAAAATGAAACCTGCAGGCTTGCGTGCCTAATCATGATGTCTTCATTGGTTTATTAATGGCTTTGTTTTGACTTTTTTTTTGTTTGGAAAATTTGTGAAAGGGGCATCTGCAGCTTAGCTTTCTATTTTATGAAAACCCTCATCTATCTGCCTATCTCTAGCAAGGATTCCCAAATTGTTGTGTGCGCAGCTCTAGAGGTACATGAGAGGTGTTTTTATTTAAGTTTCACATTGCCGTAACCAAACATGATGCATTTATTGATATATAAACGTCTTTGGCTTTAATTTTCTTTTTTCTTTAAGATGTGTGCCCTAGTGATGCATAAGAAGCGGGTTTTGTTTATTTTTGGGTTTGCATGACTACACGTAATGCCTTTATTTTCAAATAATGCCCCTGTTTTGATTTTTTGTTTTCGAGAACATGCGTGGGACAAAGGAGGTGCGCTAATTCGACAATCAATACGCTCGGAGGGAATTTGTGCAAAAACAGCAGTTTTAACGACATTTCAAGGGGAAGAAAATGAAATTAAACTTCGTAATGAGGATTTCCACGTGATTCCGCGCGACAAAAGAGCAACTAGCCGATATCAGCGATCCCTGAAAGGATTTGAAAGGTGTCGGAAGTGTCTGCTGGTCGCCCATTGACACCACAAAGCGGCGGCCAGCATTTGAACTCGGAGGCGTTTTTTATTTGCGGGCAGCCATGTGTGTCGCACTGACGCTCCACTCTCATTGGATCCTTTGTTCCCCATCACTTCTTTGGAGTGTTCAGTTTACTGACAAAAAAAAAAAAAAATTGAATAATACATGAAACTGAATGGCCATTCATCAATTATCCGGCAACGTACTTAAACTGCAACAGTAATGATGTGAATGTGACATAATAATCAGTGACAAGAAAAAAATAAATAAAAAACAAGTGAACGCATTATTGATGACTGATTCGGGCACAGATGTCAAACTGAAGGCCATGGGGCCATAATTACGCTGAATTAGGGTTAAAAAATGTGAATCAGATGAACAGTAAATATATGATAAGAATTGTTTATATGTATATGGCTTTACAGTTGAAATCATCCCTCTTTGTGCAATGTTTAACATAAATCGACTTTTATTCGTGCAGATTTGACCTTAAACTCAATCAAAAGTGGTCTTTGGACATAAAAATCATGTCACACGCTCGATTTAAAACAATCAAACCTCTGAGCTGAGAGAGAAACTCAAAATGTTTTAGCAGTAGATTTAATGTGGCGGAAATATGGCTCCCCAAAGTGTAACTGTAAGTTTTCTTTTGGTACAAAGTGATGATTCAACGCTCCATGTTTGGACTTTTTTTTCTATGTTGTTGACACCGGCACACCAACTGAGGACAGAATAACCATTTTTAGACATGTTCTCTGGATCAAAAATACTTTCTTCTGCGTCTCAGTCACCTGGAGGTGCCTTGTAAGTAGTTGTGTAGTAATCCAATGTGAGGAGCTAAAACAGTTTTTGTCTGCGTGCTTATGTTTTTAAAATGTCTTATTTCATCATACATATGAATGCATGTGTTGTGTTGAATCATTATAATGGTATTTAAAGTCATTTTAACCTTATAATTTCAGTTGATCCTCAAATTACATGTTCAGGCTTCTCTACATATTTCCTTCTTACCTAAAATGGTCAATAATGGGGGAAAAAAATAAGATTCAACAAAAAAGCTGCCCAAAGTTCATTTTAAAATCCAGTCACACATCTTTTCAAATACCGGATCCTTGCTCCGGTATTTGTCAGAACTTTCCCTGGGCTTCAATGTGCCTTGTCCGGCCACTTAGCGACCAGGCTCCCGTCACTAAGGCATGCCTTTCCCGGGCCTCCTCTAAACTATGCCCGCACCAGAGTGAAGCTTCCACGGCCATCGCAAAAATTGACCACTCGCTCACGCAACAACGCTTCCATAAAACCTCTCGCTTAACTTTCCTTGGCTTTCGGTGAGTCTTCGTCGGCCACTTAGCGACGTTTCCCCCCGGCGGCTCTCCGAACCTCAGACTTCCATTTCGCAACACTCTCCGGTCACTCAGCAAGCCTTCCCCGGCTGTTCTCCAAACTTTTCTGCTAGCCACACGGCCATACAGTCATTCGGGCCCCCACTACCAGTGCCTTACCTCTATTCCAGAAGCACTGGTTGCCGGGGGATGTATCAGCAGCCAAACGCATTCTCACGGGGGAAAATCCACGCGGGGCCCTCCATTCCACGCGGGCGACACGGAGACCACCGCACCGGTGAGCGTGGAGCCTCTCAGCTCCGCGGAAGAGTCCCCAGCTCAGGGGCTAGAGTGTGACAAATGGCGAAATTGGAGGGGGAAAAAAGTCGGAACTGGTGGTGGACGCTGGAGCACTTTTCACTAGTTATTCCACTGCGTGTATTTAAAAAAAACACTTTGTTGGCGACACACGGTCACTTGTCAGGAGCCGCTGAGCGGAGGCGGTCTTCCGCTACACTCGCACCTCTGGAGCCAGTGTCGAGTACTGTACCTCCGCGGATCATAGCAGCAGCGGCTAGGCTGGAATGTCCCAGCCCCGCTCGCACGTTGCTCCCACCAGGAGGAGGAGGGAGGAGGGACAGTGGGAGGTTGGGAGGCGGGGACAGGAGGTGGAATCTTGGAAGACGACAGTGAGGAGGGAGTTTGTTGCCCGTATGGATGGTATGCCTGAACATTTTTGCCAATGTGACCTGCTTCACAAAACGACACAAAGTTGAATTAGATGGACTGTAATTCATCAGTCTTAGTGGATACTTTGGTGTCATCACAAACGTTTTTGCTGAACGCTCTGATCCCTAACACCTGCATAACATTTTGCAAATATAATTTGAAATCATAGGAAACGAATTGCATGTCACTTAATTGTTCAAATGTCAGTATATATACACAAGTACTTTTGTACTAATACATACAGTATGTACTAATGCGTACGTACAAGTACATATGTGTGTACGCGCAAGTCCGTATGTATGTATGTATGTATGTATGTATGGTGCATCTAATAACTTCTTCCAACAAATTATCATTATTATCATTATTATTGTAGTGATATTCATGTATTTGGTTTACAGTAATTGAAAATATTTGACTGAAAAAGAACCAATATAGTATTCTTATGTATAATAATTTGTGTTCTTGTTCGCACGCAATTTATAACATATGAATTTATTTCTATGAATTATATCTATATATTCATTCAAAAACCTTGCTCATTTTATTCATGTAATTGTATTTTTCACTTGTTATAATTAAATGTGTTATTACCATTATAATGAACTAATGTAATCGGATGAATTTATCTATATTAATTTAAAACCTATTATATATAAAACAACAGTATGGTTTTCTTATCATTTTATAATTTAATATTTTGTGTTATAGTATAATCATGACTGCACATGTGGTATGTCATATATCAACCTAATTTCTATTCAAATATCTATTTATATTGTCTAATTTATTTATGATTAATAAACAATTATGATCGTCATAACACACTGAAGGCAGATTTTCCACATTGATTGTTCGGGCTTAAATGGTCGTTAAAAGTGTGGAAATCTCCAGTCATTTGCATCATCAAAAAACACACAATCAAATAGTGTTCTTGGCTGTGCTCATTAAATATGGGGGGTGTGGTGAGGGGTCAGTTTTTGGCACCGCAGTGCGACTGAATGTTGGGCGACGGGGGCTGTGACACAAGCATGTGTTGTACATATGAACATGAGTCAACAACATGATCACAGAGGCCATTACACGTCTCAGACAGCAGGTGCAGCCTCAGTAGGTCCAAAGGCAACAAAACAGCAAAGGTCTCACGGAAAGAGAAAGAGACGAGAAACAGCAAAGGAGGAGGTAGAATACTTCCATTTGCCCGAATTCTGTCATGATCCCACTGCTATGGCAACCAAACTAAACAGGATTTGACCTCAGTCCATAAAGCTTCTGCAACCGGCCTAAGTTTCATGTGCCTAAGATGAAACCTGCTGAATTTAAAAGTACAGTAGTTGAAGTCAAATCTGTGTATTTACCTTTCCATTTGTCCACTTTTCATGTGGGACTTGAGTCAAGCGGGTCTTAGCTGGTATTTAAGCTTCATGTTGGTAATGCATTTGACTAAGAAGATAAAATAATCGACGATCTGGAGAATCATTCAAAATGTGATCGTGAATATGTTCGTCTGGCGAATGCAAGTACAGTACAGATATTGAGCGCATATTCTACGGTGGACCCAACATTATTGTGACACTAGCTCACCCATGACCATGGCATATTTTTTTCTGTGGTAAATATTTAAATATTTAGGTGGCCACACGGCGGATTTGGGGTCTACCTCCCACTTCTGAGGCTCTGGGCTCAGTGCAAGTCTGGCACGAGGACTAGTCCGAATCTATGCAGGGGTGGGCAAGACTAAGTTTTGGTATTTTTGCAGACCCAGTGCAAAAAAAGGGGGGGGCTATGCGCCATGGCGGGTGTGAAGGCAGCAAATATTGAATCTGCGCCAATCGAAGAAGCTTCTCTCATTTCCTTCAAATGTTTTTATGGTTTTATGAGGAACTGCAAGCAGACCTTCATGGGCGGATGAGATCAAGCTGGTTATAGGGAGATTACAGATCTGTGAAGTGGACACTTGGAGACCACCACCTTTCCCCTGGATTGTATGTGTCCTTGTGACAATACTTAGATATGGTTCCAGCAGGCGAAAAATGTACTTTCAGCCACCAAATTGTCAGGTGTGCCGAACGCACCTCAGAGGAAAAACCTTCAGTCCACCAGATTGCCCAGCATGGCGCAGAAAGATGAACCAAATTCCTCTCTCCCAAACTCAGCTGGGATAAACTTCAGCTCACCCGTGACCCTGAACAGGATTTTTTTCTGCGATTCATTAAAGGAAGTTTCCACAAAACATGAGCAGCCATTATCAACTAGTTTGTAGTGGCTTACGAGGGGGGCGTGTTTTATGAGAGCTCCATCTTTTCGTCCCTCTCTCGGTGTGACGGGCCGCTTGGAGACGTCTGAAGTTTGGGGAATGAGGGGGTGGTGGTGATTGGACACAGTCGCATGTGAAAGGCCAGAGAGTCCACGGGAGAGCGGGGGTCCGCACACAAAAGGCCAGGGAGGGGCCAGCCGTGCAGGAGGGGCCACCGCTGGGAACCAAAGCTGACAGCACAAACACCGCCCTCACCCTCAACTTACCCCCCGCAATCTCAGCAGTATTTACTCACGTATGTGTGCTGGGACCTCTGACCCACATTTAACTGATAGGAGGCTTGTTTGGTCCATGTCAACAGATTACAACACTTTCATGTTGCGTTTGAGGACTTCAGGGAAAACAGAAATATCTCAAACTTGAATCCATTTTTCGTAAGAGCTTGGTCCGAATCACATGCCTGCACTCCCAAAAACGAATTTCCTCTTTGGATAGTCCACTGGCGTGGCCGCTGTAGAGTGCCTCATTACCAGCCATGAGTGCATGCATGTCACAGAGAGAAAGGTGGACGAACAAGGAGCGGGAAAATGTCTGACGTGACAGCCAGCATCTGAACAGGGGGTTCAAGCTTGTCTCGTGGTTTGGCCATGGGTGCACGTCTCGACAAGACAGACAAGTAGAGAGGTGGAAAAAATAAGTCAGACGTGACAGCCAGTCCGTGGACAAGGGATTCGAGCTGTTTAGAGTGCCTTGTTCTCCGCCACGAGTGCACAAGTCATGGAGAGAAAGGTTGGCGAGCGAGGCGGGCGGGAGTCAGATGTGACAGCCAGCGTGCAGGCAGGGGTTTTGTGTTGTGCGGGTGCTTTAGAGCGCCTCGTTGTCAGCCAGATTTAAACCCTGAACCTTAAATGTGCTGACCATCACACAACCATGCTGCCCTGACGATTACCGTTTGTCACAGAAGTTCCAATTCAACCACGTTCTTGTTTCATAACCATGCATGACCTGCAAAGTACCGGTAATTACTTTTATTATTAAGAAGTGCCAAGTGCGATGTAAGTCATCGATCTTTGTCATTCATCATTAAAGTTAGGATTTGTTTTACATTTTAAGACTGCTGGCAGCATACACGAGTCCATTTGAGGTTCTTGTGGTTTGCGACCCAACCGTCCTTCGGCGTGAGGATAACGAGCTGGCAAAAAGTGTCAACGGAGTGTTTATGACCTGCGCAGAACAGCACTGGCCCACTGTTGACTCTGCCAGCAGCACGCTCTCTCACCTCCAGCACTATTAAAAGACACTCGGGGAGAGATAACGACGCCCCTGGCCCGCCGCCCCCACGCACTACCCCACAACGTACATCACTGTCATGGGCTAACCCTCTGCATAGTCCTGCTTATCGCTGCAAACTTTCTCTCGTGTCCCACTACTTTTACTTATGAGCTGTGTTCAAAGTGGGCATCGTATTTTTTCCCTTTGACTCAACACAGGTGAAGACATAAAGCTGTAGTGTGAAAATGTCACGCTTTTACGGCGTACACTCAACAAATCCCTCAACACGGAGGCTGTATGTGTATATATCATTATACAGACACAAGGGGGTGGGTGTGCGAGTCTGTGCGCTAGCGCCTCTCTCCATCTGCTTTCTGCATCACTGCGGCGGGATCATACTATCCGTCGCGGGCTCCCTGAGAATTCCATCAGTGTATGTGTGTGTAACGTCTCACTCGTTCACACTTGATCACAAGGGAGCATGATTGTCTTTGGAAAACGACAAGGTGTAACATTGATCTATGTAGAGTGCCTCTGGCACATGTGAAGGATAGCGAGTGGTTTAATAACGCAGGTCATACTATACTTTGCACTGTACGTGTACTGTGACAAAATCCAATGGGTTGACCACATGCGTCCTTGTGAGATCAGCTCAACATGAGTATGACCCTCAAACTGCCAAAGAGGACCATTTGTGTAAAACTACATTCAGTTGATGCAACTGTGTGTGTGTGTGTGTGTGTGTGTGTGTGTGTGTGTGTGTGTGTGTGTGTGTGTGTGCGCGCGTGTGGATTGGAGAGCGAATGAAAGAGAGTGTGGTGACCTGTAAGAGCGCCATGACTCCTTTAAAAAAGCCACATGTCGGGGGTCCTGGAATGAACCCTGGCCCTTGCAGACACCGGGCTGGCCCCCAATGGGAAAGCGATTGTTTATTTAACTAGTCTTTTATGGAATAGCGAGTGACAGGAAGTCCTTAAAACAGCAACGGCTACTATTTATCCAGACCCCTTTGGGAGTAAACACCCTGCCGACCACCATCAACACCCCCAGCACCCCCCTTCCCCAAAACACCCCTACGAGCAGACATCCCGCCGTTGAGGAATGTGTCCATTCACAAGTAGACGGCCATCTTGGGAGCTTGGCTCTTGCGTCCCGTCGCCATGGCAATCCAGCTTCACTCAGCGCATTTTTGACATCCCGTGAAGACATGAGATGTGCGGTGAAGAGATGATGAGCTCTTTTTTTTTTATGTGAGCATACACGGAAAATAAATGAGGTGACGTTAGCCGTGGAATGACTTTTGAAGTCTACAAAATGATTTTGGGAGGCAGTTTACGGAAAAATACATCCAAACTAATTGTCAGGAGACAATGACCCAGATCACACAACAACAAAGGACTTCATCAAAAAAAGTGGAAGGATTTGACTGGCCAAGACAATCAACAAACCTTAACCCAATAGAGCACAGGTGTCAAAGTTAAGGCCCGGGGGCCAGATCTGGCCCGCCACATCATTTTATGTGGCCCGCAAAAGCAAATCAAGCATGTCAAGTCCCATGATTCTTGCTAAAGTTGTCAAATTGTCATATGTAAGCCACAATAACGGTCATTATTCTTGATTTCTGATTTTAAAACTAGTTATTCATCAATTTGTTGTACGCTGTGTATGTAATATGTGGAGGGGATTAAACATTTATAAGGTTTCCCAAAATTTATAACGGCCCTCCAAGGGAAACCGTAACAATGTGGCCCGCGACAAAAATGAGTTTGACACCCCTGCAATAGAGCATGCATTTGACGTTCTGAAGAAGAGACATGAAACGGATGAAAGAATTCAAACGCAAAATTTTCGAGTCAATCAATCCCACACTGAAACGTGAGCTTCAGTGCCGGTTTAAAAGTGCAACGTGCATTCTTGTTGAGCTGATGCGTAGTAAAACTGAAAACCAAACGGACGTCAACATGAATCTCTCACAGTGCAGGAATAAAAGCAGCGAGATATATTCCCCATCATAAAAAAAACTGCGGATGTGTGCTCGGCTCTCGAGAACGCATCTGCTCGAGTCGAGGTCGCAGGAGTGGACGGAATATCTGCTAAGTTGCTTCGCCTGCATGCACGCCGACAAGCAATGTCATAGGTTACGCACACACTCACACAGATGGACACACACAAACCCTCACACACTTTCACAGTTAAATACACGCACGCACACTCACGCACACGCACACACACACACTTACACATACACACACACACACACAGAGTTAAGGCAAGGCATGGCAAGGCAGTTTCAGTTCGAGAGCACATTTCATACACAAGCCAACTCAATGTGCTTCACACAAAGACAACGCCTACAAGCATTTCCAAACACAGCAGTTAACGACATTCAGAAGCAAAGCAGAGAAAGCAAAGGTAGCTTACAAAAATGATCAGACGTAGAGTGGGTTTCTCAAACAACCACAAGGAAAACGTTGCAATATTAATGGTTGAGCATACAAGACGTTTTGAAAAGTGATAATATTGGAGGATTTCACCCAACGTCCGCGATATCATGCTGGTATCGAAAGAAAATCAGAATTAGGGGGGGGATTAAACAAGAATGGTAAATAAATAGAATTGTTCAATAAGCCAGATCGTCATTAGACTTTGAGGGTTCCTTTTTCGTGACTGGCATAAATACTGTGGATGGTGTGTCTCTGTCCGATGTTGGCAATTTTACACATGACAGCAGGCCGCCAGAGATCCGAGGGGGAGGGCTGCACTGCTGTGGGAGTGGTCACAGTTGATTTCAATCACGGCCAATCCAAGTGGCTCCTGTCGTTCCCTTACGACGTGCACTCGGGTCTCAACATGGCGGAAACACATCGGCGCCACAAAGTGGGCACTTGGACACGCTTAATTGTACTTTAACCTCCGACAGTGGAAAACTGATCAGGAGCTGTGTCGCAATACTTCTAAGAGTCCCAAAAAGTGAGTAAAAAAACAAAAATTGGATGCATAGTCTTTGCCCTCATTGCAACAGTTTGTTTGTGCGCTCCTTCAGATGTGGCACGAGGCAGGGATCGTAATCGCCGGCAGATAATCACCGTGGAGCCACGGGAAAATGTCAACAAAGAAAGACACTTTTTTATCCTTGCAGGGTTGCCGGGATTGGGGTTGGGCGGGGGCCGAGGGGGCTGCGCTGTGTTTTGTCTGTGCGTCCACATTGCTGACAATCCGCCAAAGCAGAAGTCGGTGACAAGACACAAGATATGTGCTGGAGCTCGTCTAATCCCAGAGGTGTGATTTCCTCCCCGGAACAGGATGAGCTTTGTGGGGAGATTCAGGGGCAGATGTGAGGTGAAGACAGAGACAAGTGATGTCTTCATGATGATCTCTCGCTTTCTTTCCGGCTTCCCCCAGCCCGTCCTTGTGCCACTGAGACGACAACAGAGCTCCGTGAACAATCTGCTCGATCCGGCCATCCTCTCTGGGTTCCATAAATCTCTCAGGCCTGCGAGGGACAGCTGGAACGAGTCCGAGAGGCTTCTGTTTCACAAACGCTGGACAAAGGGAAGAGGATTCATATCTGCGTCCCTTTTGTCCCAATTGTGGGAGTCACTGTCTCGGGGTTGACTGGTGGTCGCCTGCTTGGGAATTTTACAAGCTTGTTAAAGTGGATAAAAAGCAACTTCAAAAGCGCCGGTTCACAAACATTTAGCCAAGGATGTCTTAAATTGTAATACCAATCGTAATACTGACACCGGTGGGACAAAACTATCCGTTAAAAAGTTCAGAAAAAAGCGTCCTAATGTCACGATAAATTCAAATTCAAGATTGTCAAAGAAGAAGCTGATCGCCACGAAGAGAGGAAATGGGCAACAATAAAGAAACGAGTGGATATTTTTAGAGGACGGCGGTTAAGGAATCTATCTATCAAATAGACAGATAGATAGATCACCGGCAAGCTTGCTAGCTAGCTAGCTTGGCTAGCTAGCTAGCTTAGCTTACTCTCTCTCTCTCTGTATGTATATATATATATATATATATATATATATATATATATATATATATATATATATATATATATATATATATATATGTGTGTGTGTGTGTGTGTGTGTAGAGAGAGAGAGAGACAGAGAGAGAGAGAGAGATGTATATTACCAGCTAAAGACTGAAGCCAGTAACCGTGCAGGACAAACAGCTTCGAAAGAGGAAAATACTTGCAACAAAATCAATGGGTCCATTCATTGAAAATAATTGGAGGGTTATTAGCTGAAATTACACGGCTCTCCAAAAATATTGGAACAGTGAGGCTAATCTCTTTATTTTTGCTGTGGGCTGAAAACACTCGGGTTTAACAGTTTCACGATTGATGTACATCCGGATAGGATACACAACCGTTTCTTACGAAGTAGAATCCACCACCGTGACTGTTTATGGATTAAAAACAAGACGTTGTGAAGCAATCGCAACATTGGGCCAGAGTCGATGCTAACATTACGGCAGTGGTAAAGGAATACAGTCACACAACTGCTGGTGATATTGGCAACAGCTGCCTGAGGAGAGAAAGGTCATGGATGGACTTGGACAAAAAGCAGACACCAGCAACAAAAAATGTTGTAGGGGAAAGGAAAGGAAAGAAATAATAATGTCATGACCTGCGCTTGCAGGACCTCTTTTGGGACGGGGCCCGCTAATCTTGATTGATGTCACACTTGATAACAGCAGCAAAATGAAGTCCGAAAACAGTCTGCCTGCCAATGTGAAGAACGATTCAACCAAAAGTACAAGGATGATGCCAAAACACTGCCAACCCCGCCAAAAGAATTTATCCGGGGGAGGTTTTTCTCGCTCTCTTCATCTCCCGAGTTAACCGATTACGGAGCATACGTTTGAGAGAATTCATTCGAGTGTGGCCACGGCAGCAGACAGGCGAGTCAAAAACTGACTGACAATAAGTCCACTTCAATCTCAAGGCACCGACGCAGAGTAGTAAAACCGACGCGGCCACTCGTCAGATCAGCAGATCGTCGAGTCATCGCACGGGTCACTCGCACACAAGCGGGTCAATTATCAACTGGAAACACATTTTGAAAGTTGCGTCTTGACTGCATTCCGAAGGGTTTTATAGGATACACACACAGACAAATGTCTATTTTAAAAATGGATCACTCTGACTAGCTTCTCATGTTTATTTTCTTTGAGTCAGCCTTTCTCTTGCGCTGTAGTGTGTCATGTTACTGTTTTAGTTTGTTAGGCTGATTGTCGATTGATTCGTTGGATGTATTTTTATTTGCACTAGTGTCACACATTTTTTTATTCCATTTTATTTTCTGGGACCTTGGATGTTCAATTTGTGCGCCATTTCATGCAAATGCTGGATGACGCGATACACACTGGGGGTGGGCAAAGTCATCATTTTGAATTAATCGTTCATTTTTATGTAATTCAAGCTACACGTTACCGTATCATAATGTACTATATATGAGGTTGTAAAAAAAAACTGGAATAATTTAAATATCAAAAATAGTATTAAAAAGGCATACAGTGTGCACAGGGAAATAAATGGAATTTTAAAGCTTTTTTTTTTTTTTTTTTAATCATAGACTTCGAGTATTTCAGTTGCCAGCTCTTTTCTCCCTTTTGGGAAAAAAAAAAAAATCTTGTAACAAGACTAAGAGTTGCCGTGTACTAAGTGGACAAAAGTATTGAGACACGTCTCTATTTGACTGCTGGAAGATCTCTTTTGTGTAGGAGTTGCGTCCGCGTGACAAATGCGGATGGGGAAGAGCAGGTGCTGGCGGCGGATGGATGCGCATCACGATGGGGCCTTTCGGGAAGCTCAGGTTGACCGTGTGTATGTGAAAGAGTGAATTCAGGGTCAAGTGTGGGTGGGTGGGTCTGGGGAGGGGGGAGGGTTCAAGGCAAAGACAAAAAATGTGTTCAGTGTTTTTATGTTGTGATGGTCGACAAATGGATGGATAAGGCGTAGAAAAATAAGTAGTGTGTTTCCGGTAACATGAAATTTCAGCATAGGGTCGGTAGGTCGGACAAAGTTTTTTTTTTTTTTTATCTTTTTTTTCTCCCTCCCTCCTCCATCAAAAACGTAAACAAAATAACCATAAAACATAAAACAAGGAGACATTGAAACCAGTGCCGGATGCTCGTCTGTCAAAGAGGGGAAGCTCAATTTTGGTTGACATCATAAAATGTGTCCGTTTATTTATACGCGAATTCTACTCTAGCTCCGTTCTTTTTCAAGAAAATGATCTGTGACCCTGTCATACCAACAAGGCGTCTTTTCCCGGTACTTAATTAGTGTCCTACAACTATAGGAACTACAATAAAACCCACCAGAAATAAAAGATTAATTTGTCGCTAGTTGTTTGTTTACAACAAAGAGTGTCGCTAAAATGATTAGGAGAAGTCTCCAGCTCAACTCGGAACAGAATGCGAGTTGAAAAAAATGCTCGCACGGATGCCTACACTAAAAGCTCGGTGATTGGCTCATTTCAATGTCAATCATTAAAAGCTCGGTGATTTGCTCATTTCAATGTCAATCGAACTGGCACACAGGCTCAGACAGATCATCCAATCTGATGCAGAAAAGCCTGGCGTCCGGTACCCTCCCACTGCCATCCAGTCCCAGAGACGCCGAACTCCGTGGGCGGGACAAAAACCAGTTTGTATCCAATGACTCGTCTCCGTTCAAAGCATTGGGACAACCTACCCTGAACTCACTACCGTTTAAAGCACAGCAAAGCTGCGGCATGAATGAGAAGGGAGTCGCGTCGTAACCAGTAAGAAGAAGCTGATTCGGAGCAAAAGTTGAGCACGTTGTAGTGCATATTTAGTCAATGACATGTACACACAATGAAATTTACATTCATATATTTGATCACTTATTCTTTGACATTTTAGGGGAAGCCGAGCTTCCCTTGCAGTCCGAGAGCAATCGCCGCTGATTGAAAGCCCCGCGCGGCGGCGAGAGAGTTGGGTAGCCAGCGGCTGGGTGTTAGAGCCATCTCGTTACCTCTGCGTCCTAGACGGCCCGTGGTGGTCGTGGCCCGGCCTGGACTAGGGTGCCGTAAGACTAAGGCGGACGGGGGGGTCGACGTCAACGAGCGCGCGGACGCGCTGGTCGGTGGGGTGGGCGGCCGGGGGAACGCCGACGGGCGCCAGACCGGGTAGTGACGGGGACGGGCGGGACGCAGAGGTGGCGCGGAGCGCACCGACCGACCCGCGCCGACATCGTCCCCTCCCGCGACGCCTCCGCCGCCGTCGTCCCGCCGCTCCGCGGCGGCGCCGCCGCCGCCTATTTGGGTTTCGCTCTCGCTCTCGCTCTCGCTCCGGGCTCGGGAGGCCGGGGTGCGCCGCCGCCGCCAGCCTCGCAGGGTTGAGCCACGGGGGCGGGCGCTGGGTGTTCGTGGCGGGGGGTAGAGTAGACGACCGGCCAACGACCGGCCAACGACCGGCGCGCCGTACCACCACCCCCGGCCGTCCCACCGTCACGCCCGCCCCCGCCTCTCCCGCGGCCGACTTGACGTCGCCGCCGCCGTCGCCTCGTTGAATCTTTTCGATACAGCAGTGGATGCTATTTTCTTAATATTATGGTGCGAGCATGCGACTGCAACACACAAAACGCGGTTTAAAGTGTTGTCGGAGATTGTGGCCGCCGCCATGATTCAATGTTGTTGACAGACGACAGGGCAAACGACGCAACGTGAATATCGCGAGAGTTTGCACCAATGTAAACGCTCTAAATTCATCTTTCCTTTTATTATTTATAATTTTGTCTGTGGTTTTATTGTTCTTGTTTTGATTGTAAAGCGTCCTTAAGTGTTTTGAAAGGCGCTTATAAATGAAATGTACTATTATTATTATTACACAAAAATGTAGAAGGTTTGAAAAAAAATTCAGACCGTAAAGTTTTTCTTTGAGGTAGAAATTCTCGGTCGGTCGGGTTACTGGAAACACACTACTTTTTTTTCTACGCCTAACGGCGATAACCACACCTTCCCCAGTTTGACTTTTAGCCCAACTGCTATTCCATTTTTTTTTTTTTTCCCAAGTGAGAAATGCTCCCTGTCAGAGAAGAAGAGTTACGGCCAAACTTGGCTCATTCACCTCCTTTGTGGGGAAGTTTCATTTCAAATTTCATACTTTCATAGCCGTCTGACTGCAGATTTATAATTTGAGCTGTGCTTCTTCTGGGAATTTGACTGAAGGAGGCTTTTCAAAGTCATTCGCTTTTATCTAGCTACTGTCTGTTCTGCCCGTTTTAGCGATGGAAGTACGTTCGTTGCTTCTGAATCGGAATTTCTGATCTTGAATTACAATTTCGAAATTAGATTTTTAAATTTGGAAGGTATCAACACAGAAAGAGGCTGAAAATGACATAAATATCCAACATGAGGTCAGTGTCAAGCAATCGAAAATTTTCTGAATTCATCCATTGTCCTGCCAATCCAGTTCCAATTTGAGCTTCATGGGTCGTGTCACATTGACACTGGGAGGATAGTTTTGTTGTTGTCGAAGTTTTAAAGACAGTTAGGGAAGGTCAAAGATGTTCAGGCGGATTGAAGAATTCAACATTCATTCAATTCAGGAACTAACTAAAAATCGGATAAAAGGTTGATAGATATACATTCATAATTCTGTGTCATCTTAGTTTACATTTGACAATTTTTTTAATGAACTGTAATTTTTGAGCTGTTGAATGTAATGCACTAATTTATTGGGAGATTTTGTCATATTATTTCATTTGAGTGTTTTGATGGTAAAAAACAAAATCAGTGTCAAATATTTTTGACACTATTTTTTTTCCAATGTTGACCTGGAAAACTTTTAAAAACAAAATACTTTGATCGTCTTCCAATTCAAAGTCAGAATTTCAATTTCATATGGCGCAGATACAGTCTCCTTCCGAGTTTGAATTTGGTGTGGTTGGTTTTTTGTGGGGGTTTTTTTTGGTGAGCTCCTCTCAGCACGATCGGATGGAATTCTCATGGACACTGACACACTTAATCTCCTCTCCGTTAATCTGCCTCACGGATATTAGGAGCAGCCTCTCCGGCCGCTGTCCCCTCACCTCTGACCCGCCGTGTAATCCGCCTGCGCCATGGCCTCATTAAGTTCAGGGGTTCACACCTCTCGCCATGTTTCACGCAGCTGCCCAAGTCAGGAAAGGCTGGCGGCTTGGCAGGGGCCTCTCATCTGGGCTGGAAAAAAAAAAAAAAAAAAAATTCAAGCCTTTCCCCCCCCCAAAAAAAGTCATAAATCAGCAAGAGGAGGTGAGATGGTCTAAAGTGCTCATTAAAGGGGCTGGTAAGAACATGTGCAGAGAAGCTCGGAGCCTAATAAGACAAGCCTGTCACACTTGGCTAATGACTGATGATGAAGAAAAGGCTGGATGGAGTGTTAACTAACGTTTAAGTGCGGCAGGGGTCATAAAAACCAGCACGCTGCGACAATAATGGACGGTGGAAGGCGGAAAAACCTGCCACGGATGTCATGCACTAACAACCACAACAGCATAATTGAATACATAATGTTACAAGAGGGGAAATTTGACCACCGACCACCTCATGATCCCAATGCCAATTAAACATACTTTCCATGTGTACCGTAAATGAGAAAAAGTTGCCCAATGTTGAGGGGAACCCCCCCGACCCTCAAAAAAGTATATTTCAATACTTGTAATTTTATGAAAATAAAGTTTTGGGGATTTTTTTTGGGGGGGGTCTTTTTTTTTTTTTTTTTTTTTTTTTTTAATCTTGACCATACATTTTGTAGGCTCCAGAAAGTGGAGACGTCCAAGGAAAGGAGGACCTCTGGTCACCTGACCCAAAACGTCTTTCACACAGACATGCAGGGAAATTGACTGAAACCGAAACTCATGTCATAGAGTGGAATAATATATGCCGACTGAAGTATTGAAATTGTTCCTTTGAAATCCTGGCCACACATTTTGTAGGCTGTCAAAACGTAAACAACACATTCAGGAAAAAGAGAACTTCTGGTCACCAGAAACAAAGGTGAAAGCAAAGGCTCTTTGACACAAACGTCCCACAAAATAAGGTTCTCAACAAAATAGCGGTCAGACATCCCGAGGGATTGATGCTCTGCTGAGTTCTGTTTTGTCCAGGAGACAGAAAACAGATGGAAGTCCATCACGCCCGCGTTCCGCTGGAGGATTTCATAGAAAAATCGGGCGCCTGCAAGCCGAGAAAAACCTTCCAGGCAAGTAGAAAGTTGGCCGTGTGCCACTTGGTGGATGAAGAGCAGCCTGGCAGGGCCTTCAAGCACCACAGGACCAAGGTGTGTTCTCTTTCCATGACTTTCTCCAGCGCTTCCATCTCTGCCTTGATTGAAAGCAGCCGCATGAACGTGAACGCGTCTGACTGATTGAAATAATGTACGTTTCACCGTTGATGGGCGTCTCGGAGAGCAGACGGGAGTTTTTTTTTGTGTGCAATAGTTGGCATGCTGGTCCAAGGAGACATAAAATGCCTTGATAAAACAAAAAAAGCGCTGGGCTTCAGATTCAGGTCCCAAAAATCCGTCAGTTTCATGGCAACGATGTAATCAAGACACTGCAAGAGCACTTTTGCCAATCTGCAGCATGAAGAAAGTTGCTTCTGGCAAAGACGCAACAAGGACAGGTGAATCGAATTTGTGTTCGTTGAAAAAAATTGAATTAAAAAAAAAAATGTAACCCCACTCCAGCCCCCAAAATATACAATGAAAAAAAGTGACTTTTTTGCCAATTTTTGCTCAGTTTTTTTCTGACTTACTTTATATGAACAGATTAAAATATGAGATAAAGACAATAACATTGAAACACCCACTGAAAATAAATCCCCCAAAATGTGACTTTTTCGATCTCTCTCTCTCTCTCTTTGCATTAAAACACAAATTATCTACCTGTAATTCATATACAGCATTTATTGTTGTAAGTGTTAAGGGGACAAATAAGAAGTCATTTTAACCATTTACATATTGGTGATCCGAATTTTATTCTCCCGAATGTCTGAATGGGCGTCGACCTCAAAATATCTACGCTAATTGGGCTCTAGTTTAAACCCTCTAAGTTTCCCTTGTGTGTGTGTGTGTGTGTGTGTGTGTGTGTGTGTGTGTATAATGCACGCAACTTCCTGTTTTTGACACAGGACTATTGTCAGGACTTTTCCCCAAAAGTGAGCGAAAATGCAGGCAAAAACACCAACTCGCATTGACAAATATCCTTTGTGTGTGTGTGTGTGTGTGTGTGTGTGTGTGTGTGTGTGTGCGTGCGTGTGTGTGCGTGTGGACGTGGCCTGGGAGAGCGTCTCGTTTTCCAAACCATGTGACCTCCACGCTGGGCCTCGGACAAGCCAAGCGGGAGCCAACAAAGCACATCTGTGCCTTATTTTGCTGCTGTTCAAATGTTGCGCTGGTATGCGCGGCGGGCAACAAACAAAGCACAGTTCCACCTTGTTTCCATATCCAGAATCCCCCCCCGCTCCATCCTTCCTCCTCCCCGCCCCCCGTCTCCCTCACCCTCACCCCACGCTTGGAGACCCACTCGGACACACGCGGCATTAGCGGGAATGCGAAGGTACAGATCTTAAATATTGGAGCGGCATTCCAGCGGAGCCCCCGCGGGGTGGATGACAGGCTGGGACTTAAAAGCGAGGAGGCATGAAGGAGGGGGAGACACGGAGTCTGAAGAGGATATTAGAAAAATACTCAGAAGGAAAAAAATAATAATAAAAGTCGCCTCTGGCAATCTTTTTCACTTTCAGGAACGATTTGGTACCTCGGGATGAAAGAGGAAAAAAGGCACGGGGACAGGGCGTGACGGGACGCAGTTTCCTGAAGCACTTTCACATCTTTTTAAATTTACAACGTAACGCTTCAAAAGAATTGAGCTTTGAGATGATACATTCAGTAAAGACGATCTGGAACTTTCGCTAACAAGCCAGGCTAAATTTTAGCTCCTCGTCGAAATAAATTGCGTGCTTTCAATGAAGTACCAAGCTGTGCCACAAGGCGCCAGGGAGCGATGACTAACTCGAAGTGATGCAGCATAACCAGGCTCAGCGAGTGAAGGAATACATGTTCCGGCGTTACTTATTCAAGATACAACAACAAAAATGTAACTGTATTCCGTTACAGTGACATAGCATAAAGGAAAGACTACAAAATTGCACCCGACAGCTGTGAATCGATGACATTTTCAGAAAACAACAAAGGCATGGCTAAAAAGAGAAAAATCATAATATTGGAATTTGTGAGGAGTAAATAAAAGTGAATTTCCATATTTTGAGAGACGGAGTGACGGGGTTTAAAAAAAAATAATACTTTGAGTGACATCATGACCAATCAGTTTACGGTGACTGACATGTAGACCGCCTGAAGAAAAAGAAGCTGCCAATAATGATGAAGTCAGACCCCGAAGCAAAGCGGGACTTAATCAGAAACACGAGTCAGAGTGGATGGAAGAATGAAGAGGATATTAGAAAAATTCAGCGGAGGAAAAAGTCGCCTCTGGCAACCTTTTTCAATTTCAGGAACAATTTTGTACCTCGGGATGAAAAAGAAGAACGGAGCAGGGGCAGCGGGAGGGGGAGGAGAGGAAGGGGCAGGGGGAAGGGGGGCGGGGGGTCAGATCTCGGACTAGTTTTGAAGTGCAGAGGAGGTAATGAGAACCAACTGGCGGCCGTCGCTATCCATCCATCGGGCGACGGGGAGAGCTCCGACGCGCGGAAGAAGTGCAGGCCTCTCGCTGACTGCATCCAGACGCGAGAATATTTAAAGGCGGGAGCATGATGATGATGAGGATAATGATGAAAATGGGACCCGATGCTTATTAGTTTACGTTTGATCAAACCCACTTCCTGAAAAGTGTCACTTTGGATTGAGATTAGTCGTCCTGACTTTAGGCCCGTCTGCAAATCCGCGTTGGGTCCCATGCATGGGTTTGTGACTTGGGTAGGTTTTTGATGGCCAAAATATTCATGTCGCATCGGAATATGAAGAAAAAAGAATCAACTAAAAGTCAGCCCCAAAAAGTTGACATCCTGGCCCAAGAGGACTCGTCACCAGGATGTCATCATTTTTTTTATCTTGGCCAGATGATTTTTGCGTTCCGCAAAAAGTCATCCAGGGAAAATAAGACTCCTGGTCATCATCTTGCAGAGTCCCAGTGGATTGAAAAAATGCATGTCGGCTGGCCTGATGATTTTTGTAGGCCTCAAAAAGTATAAAAGGAGAAAACAATGAAATGCAAGTCAAAGTGGAGTGGAAAGAATACCGTAGATGTCGGGAAATAGAAAAATATTGGCTTGTAAGTAGACATTTATTTAAGAAAAAAAAAAAAGAGGACTTCTGGTCACCTAACAAAACAGTCCGTTTTTCACTGAAATGGTGCAAATTTGGCAGATCAGTGCAGAGAAGAGAAGAACGCAAAAATTAAACAAATCACAGCACAGTGTAGAGTCAAGTCATGATTTAAAAAAATCTTGGCTGGATGCTTTTTTTGGACCCAAAAAGTGCACACGCCTAGAGAAAAAAGGGCTCCTTGTTTTGGGGTTTTTTTTTAAATACAGAGATCTGGCATAATTGCCACATCTTAATCACGGTGGCGTGGAAGAATGCCTGTCGAAATCAGGATTTTTTTTTCAATCCTGGCCTGACGCTTTCTACAAGCCTCAAGCACTATAAAAATGGAAACGATTGATCTACAAGTCACTGTTTCATCAAAATTCTTTGATGAAATATGCACCCCCTATAAGATCAGTTGTGTTTACATCAGCGTTACTTAGCTAACACCTAGCTAACACTACACTGTAGCGAGCTAGGTGAACATAACCGAAAAGAAAACTGCCCTAAAATTTGGACGATGACAGTCAATTACCGATCCAACTCTTAACGTGTTTTGAGGTTTTTCAGACTTCCAAACGGGCCTTGACACGCCTTTGCTTAAAACGCAAAGACTGCTGGAGTTCACGGAGCACTGAAGATATCCTCAAGTATTCACATTTTAGAGGCTTGTCCCAAAAAAATAAAAATAAATAAAAATGTAACTTAATAGATAAAAACCTTCACTTCCGTTCCATTTTAAAAGCTCGCTGGCAAGAGCTTTGCTCTGCTGATTTTTTGGGTTCAGCGTCACCACTGGACATTACTGTCAACGTGTTTCACCTCAACCACAGCTTGACAGTTTGGTTATTTCGTTCTTTGGCGACTGCGGAGAGCAGCAGAAAATGATCATTTGCTCATAAAAATTGGCTTTTGAACAACTTGTCCCCCCCCACCTCTGAAATAATGGCTCCACCCATGGTGACAGTCTTGGATGAGGCACGATTTGAAAAATCATTTGTGTCATCGCTTATATACACTGACTGAAAAAAAATTTGAAATGAATCGGCGTCGTTTTGTTCTGACCTGACCTGATGTAACCTTTGGCTGACCACGGCTGTTCTTTGGTGGCTCGTATCCAGTTGGCCATGTCAGCACTTTGAAGCGCTTCTTATCTCCGTTTTTTCCTTCTTCAGATCTTTTTATTTTTTTTTGCATTGTCAGATGTCAGGAAGAGGCCTGCGGTCCAAATGGCTCCTCGTTCCTTTGCAAGACGAGCCAAGCAGAGGCGGGCCGGAGTGGGAAATGCTTTTCCCCAGATTCCTCCAGATAACGTATCTGTTCCTCGGACTGGTCGGCCACGAAGGCGTTTTCTTTTGAGAGCGTCTGGTGAGACAAAGTAAAGCAATTACACTTAGCCGACTGTGTAAACGCTTGCGTCTTCTTATCTGGAAAGGAGGATAGGAAACAGAATCAGCAGACATGGAATATCATCTGTAATTACTTGTCAAGCTTTCACTGTATCTTGTTCTGGATTGCTTGGAAAAATAAAGCCAACGTAGAGACGACCCAACGGGGGACGAGGTCAGAACTCGAAGGCGGGATTTGCATGACATCGTTCAAGTGACAAGAACTGATCCCTGTGTAGAACTGTTTAAATCTCGACTCGAGACTGATTGACACTTTTGCATTTGCGCTGTTTGACTTTACGTACGGATTTTGGCCTGTTTTACTGCCGCTTCTCCTCTGTTTTTGTTGGGTAGTGTGTCGTGAGATTTTTTTTTTTTTTTTACCCTTGGCTTAATAAAGGTTGGGAATCATGGATCTAGCTCCCCGGCAACTCAAGTGAAGATAAGCAGCATAGAAAATGGATGGGTAGATGGTTCGCTACATTTTCAGATGTTATCCATAATGCACCTCACAAACTAATGTTCATCTTTTGGAGGAAGCGCACATGATATGCCCTTAACATGACAGCAGCGTGCGCGGTACAGAGTTTGCGACAAGCTACAGGCATCCGAGCCCCCCTGCTGGAGATCCAACATCTGCTGGTCCGCCGTGTCCAATCAGAGAAGGGGGGGGGGCGATCTCGGCCGTGACCAATCAGGCCCACTCGGTGATCTTTTCAGGGGATCCTGCCGGTGGAGTGGGAACAAAAGCTAATTCAGCCCCACCAGAGAAGCACGGCTTCAAACACCACAACCCACCCCCTGCATCCATGCTCTTTGATATGTTAGACCCCTGCATGGAGGAGAACCCAACCCCCTCCTCGACAAAGTTCCACCACCGAGTATGGAAGGTTTACATCAACATCTCCATGAAAAGTGTCCATCCTTCAACGGGAACGGCGAAGCTCCCTCAGAGGAATTCTAAGGTCATCTCTTATCTTCTTGACCCTGGAGGAGATCAACTCCAGGGAGCCTACTCAGAACGCTTACGTGCGGAATAGACGAAAAGTGGGTGTAAATCTAATGAATACTCAACGGTCATAAATAAGTTTCAAGACTTTACCTTTGAGTTACAAGCAAGCTCCCAAAGTTACTGGGAGTAACACTTTGATTTCAATGGATCACAACACATTTTCCCAAATGAATTAGGGAGACTTAAAGCGAGTTTTTTTTCAAAATTTCAAACCCGTCAACAAAAATGCAACAATGAAAAATCTCTTAACACGTGTGCTACATTACTGTAGTAGCTGTGAATGGGGGCGTGTGACTTTAAAAGGCGGGGCCTGGCTGTTGAGTGATGTCAGAGTCAGCGAATGAGGGAAGAGTTGGCTGGCTGTTAACTGGCTCAACCGTTAGCCACCCTGTGTTGTGTGACTCAGCGTCACTTGTGCTTAATCTATTCCCGTTTGTTCAATAGAGATCGACCCATCTACAAGTCCGATAAAGACATCCACGACGTGTTGAAGCCGCAAAAGTGAACCGCGATATAGCAAGACGACTGTAGTGTTATAGTCTGTCTACCTATATACTGTAGCTCCACCACAAAGGGCTTATCACACCGCTATTAGCAATGCTTATCGTTAGCCTGTTGTATCTCAAGGCACAATGTGCGCCTTAGCTCAAGAAAGATTAGGAAAAACTGTGGTAATGAACTGGCCATAAAGGGTCCAGATTGAAGCATTTTACACACCCGGCATCTTATATGAGGAGGACACAGTTTGGCTGGTTTCTTCTGTGAAAGCAGATGCGCCACCAGACAGCTCAGTAAGACCCGTCTCGACAGCGGATCAGCCCCCGAATGGCCCTCTTCTCAGCAGGCCGATGACAACATAGGAGGAGTTGGCAGACGGGCAAAGGATGGACGGGATTGTGTGCGTGCACAGGGTAATTATGGGATGGAGTAATGGTGAGACGGACTTGGAGGAGGGGGGCTAAAGTATGTGGCAAAGGCCTCCATTGACACGAGGATGACACATGATGGGCCGTGACCGGCTAGAATTACACTGCGATGAAATATGTCAGCGCTGACCCCAACAGCGTCCCTCCGAGCCCCACCACAAGCGACACCCCCCCACTTCTGCTGTTGTCTCTCTTCAAAAAGAAGCGCAAGTAAGAGTTGTTATAGAACGTGAACACCACCATGGGTAACGCGCACATGTCATCTCTATTCCGGTAGCTCTCAAACTGAGTTACTTGGATCTCCAGAGATCCATGAGGCCATAACTTCGCAGACCATCATAAAGCTTTGGGCCAATTAAAAGCTCAGAAAGAGATCCATACACGTTAATCGGCCATTCCTGCAAGTTAAAATATAGGGAGCAAAGAGTTCCAGAAAATTGCAGTGGCCGCAGCGATTGAGTTTGCCGCCATAGGTTTCATTGGGTCATTGAGCTGATACACATGGTGCTCACTGTCAACCGGGAAAGACTCCAGCTCACCCGTGACCATATTGAGAAGAGGTGCTCTGAAAGATGAATGGATGGGCGGACTTGCAGTTAACGTCTCAAGCTGAAAAGAAGAAGAAAATCAGGACAGATGGCGCCAAGCAGTTTGCCGCGGTGTTCTGCAAGGCTCTGGTTTTGGGGCCGATGTAATTCCAGAGTGTGGGCGGGACACCTGCGCGAGCCCCCGACAGGTGCCTAATGGCTGTAAAATCAAGTTGGCTCTGTTCGACGTTACCACTGGGATTGTTGCATTAGTCACTCCTCTCCCTTTCATCCTGTGGCCTGTCAGCTCGTATTCATCTAATTGGTGTTAGTGGTGAAGAAGCAGTGACCTCACACCTCCCTCCTCCACGAGGCCCGGCCCTACGCCTGAGCCCTTGCCCAGACCTCCAGTCTGCTGCGGTGCCGTTCACGCAGCGCCTTTATGCACTTATGCGCATTGAACTTTGCTTGCCCCCCGACACTGATGAGCCTCTGCTCATCACAAGTGACAGGCCCGACCAGGCAGACCGTCTCACCGCTGCTGGGGGTGTGGGGGAGCCCACATTCCTACAGGTGCTGTGCAGAGGATGAAATATGAAAGGTCCCATCAAGAGGCCAAATGTTACCAGAAGACAATCATCGTAACATTTGCCTCCAATCAGATAGACGTGCGGCTACGACCTGATGTCACAGACCGGCTCAGTGACGGTGTGGAAGTGTCTGCTTGTTCGTCTCTACGCTTGCCCTGCGACTGGCTGGCAAACAGTTCAGGGTGCAGTCTGCAGCAACTCCCCGCGACACAGTCAGCGGTGTTGAAAATGAACATGCTGTATAGATATGAAGAACACAACGTAGTATGACACAATGTAACATAACATAACATGATCTAAGAAAAGTGTCACCTAGCATAATGTAACAATGGGTAACCGTACCATAATTTTCTTTTTAGGGACAATAAAGAACCTAAATACTATGCATACAAACTCCATTGATTGTCAAATCAATCACAAGGCCTAAAAAATGATTTCCTTCCTGGCGTTTCCACATACGCTGACACGCCGACGTCATTTCTTGTCTGCCTCTGATTAGGACTTTGTGCTGCGTTCTATCAGCACCTTGTTTTATATTACCGACAAGTGAACTCTTGCAGTTCTTGTCTTGCGTTTCAGTTTGAACAAACGGTCTTCCTTCCCATCGTGCAAATAATGGCGGTTTGGCCAGATGTGCACTGCCTGTCCACATTCACTTATAATGTGGCCCAGAGTGACGAAGACATTGGAATTCCATAATATTTCCACAGATTTGCCAATAATCTCTCAGTGGCAAGCACCCTCATTCGTCCTTTTCATTTTATACTTAAATATTACTACTTTATATGCATTCACACATCTAGAACATAAGCATACAATATATAAGAGTAAACCTATTTGGCCACTTCTGGAATTTTGTTACCTTGCTCAAGGGCACAAATTCCATATTTTGGAGTTATGAAGCACCTTCCAGTCTCTGTGGCCTCATCCTTAAAAAAAAGAAAAAAGGAAAAAAAAGTCAACTCCTGCCAAAAGAGGAGATGGAAAGGGTTTTTGCGTTGGGGGAAGGAATCTGGACCTGGTTTACGGTTTGTGGCTGTAAGAGGTTACTGATGGGACAAAACCAGCTTGATGAAATGTCATAAATCTCTTTGAGTTTCTGCACTTATCTCAGACTTCTTGGAGAATCCACTGGCATACACGAGGCCCGATGGAAAACAAACTGTTTTGATCTATCTTATCTAGCCTTCTTAGAGGAATGCAGAGTACCTAATGATGATGTTCATCGAGAAAGAACCTATCATCAAGACTTGTGGAGCCCCACTAGTTTTCGACTGCAACGCCTTTTGACATTCAAGTAGAGTAAGTATACTGCAAAAATCTGTGGTCTGAGTAGCGAGCCCTGTCGAAGCAGTTTTCCACTGTGCCGGCCAGTTACTGCGACATTTATGTAGCGTACAGAAACTGACGGATTTCATGACCGGAATTTGACCTCCAAAAAAGGAAAATGTGGTCAAGAAGTCAAACAAAAACCCACACCCCAAACAAAAACCGAATGTTATTTACATGTTCTCAGTCAAGAAAAAACAATTTCAATGACCATGGCAGAAGTAAGAATATCAGATGGGTCAATACTTTTTTAATACTTATTTACTCGACTGCAGACGGTATCATGCCATACTTTTTATTTATATGATATTCCTGAGTGTTTGTGCCACTAAAATTTAATGATTCCCTGTTAGTGATATTTTTTTTTCTATAATTTGGTCACGACATGTGTGAATGGAAAATGTTAGCCTAAAGGCATTTAGCAGCATGTGCTAGCAGCATTGTATTGCAGCTCAATTCACATTTCTCTCCTGTTCTAGCCCTGGAAATAGCTTAGATTGTACGTTTCCACTTTTAACGTGCTCATTAGCAATGTATAATGATGATGTTGACGTTTTTAGTTTGAGTTTAACTTTGTAACTACTTTGAAGTTTTGTTTAGCTACTTCTCACTTTAGACTAGCTCGCTACAGTGCAGTGTTAGCTAGGTGTGTTAGCTAAGTAGCGCTGATGTAAACACAACTGATCTTATAGGGGGTGCATATTTCATATCTATTTCCAGTTTTACTGGACCTACACCGAGTAGCCTACAAATGGATAGTGAAGTTCATCTGTGGCCGAGGGTTTGTTTCATCATTGTTATGCATCCGCTCTGTGTGATGGCAACAGAATAAATGGCACGAGGTAACCCTTAATATTGAACAGTAGTCGTATCATTCATGTCAAGTCAAAGTGGATCGACAACAACATTTTTAAAACTCCCCCGCGACGTAAACATGGCCGACAAACAACATGGTGGATTGACCACAAGTCTCCTGGAATGCTAATCGATATGTCACAATTCATCTCCAATACCGCACAACAAACTCTTTAGATTCCAGCTTTTCATGTGTCTTTTTCATGTGCTCTGCAGGTACTGATGTTTGGTTTATCAACTGAGTATAAATGCAGTTATTAATTGAGGAGAGCACATTTTGCCTGCACGTTGTCGTCTGTTGATGGATGACAGGAAGGAAGGGACATTTTACTGCAGAGTGAGGGAAAGGGGGATTGCCCGGGGGACGGGGGGTTAGTTGAGTTGTCTTCAACGGCAAAACAAAGTGGCCCCCTCCAATGGCTTTCACTGAGTGGCTGCTGGGTAATTTATAGCCTAAAAAGGCTTGTCGGGTGAAAAACATTATTTTAGCGGCCTCCGCATCCCAATAGAAGCCAGATGTGGAGGGATTAGCAAAGACCCCCCGACCCTCCTCCAACCCTCACACTTTACCCAGCTAACTGTCTTGTTTTCCCCACCCTCCAATCCCGGGCTTCCCTTTTACATATTTGTCCTTAAGGGTGCGCTGCTGTGTGCTGGGAATACGAGAGGCAATCATCACTCTGCTTTCGTAGGCCAAGCCGGGTGATGCGTTCCCCAACAAATACTGTGTTTATGCCACGCTCATGTGCAAAACGGGAGCTCTGCGGTCGCTTATGTCGCTTCCCTCTCAAGGGGTGAGTGGCGAGGATGCCGGGCCACAAACTCACTAAAATCTCAAGTCTTTCCCGCCACGAGATGTAATGAGACAACATCCGAAACGCAGACACCCCATTAACATTGAATATATAAATAATAATTATGAGCAAAATTGACATCTGTGCTTTTCACATGACAGTGACGATACGCAACATCACGTACTATACATCGCCTAACCTAACGCAATGAAACAAACATAATGTAACATAACATAACCTGAAACAATATAATTGAACGGAATATAATGTAATGTAACTTTTCGTAACTCTCTTTTGTAAATTACCAGCATAGCGAAGTCTAATTCAACATAACTATCATATCAATACAATGCAGCATAATGCGATACAATAGGATGCAATTGAACTGTAGGTGTCTGTATCATAAGTGTGTGTATGTTTCTACGTCCATGCTTGCAAGTTAGTGTGCGCGCGCCCATGCGTGTGCACGTGCGAGTATACAAAGTGATGGTAGGGATGGTTCCGCTCACGCAATCACAGTGTGTCAGTTGGCGGTCAGGACGTGGAATTCTCTGATGTGATCTCAGAGTCTCCTGCCTCCCAGCTGTCACTGCGCCTCTGGCAAACCACTCGGATGATATCCAAACGCGCGCATCCGCGCGCGCGCACACGCACACACACACTCCTCACCAATGCGCCCTTTGAAGATGGCTCCCCAGGAAATTGAAAGCTGTTTTCAAACAAAGCCAGGAGGAGAAAGGAGTACAGTCACAGTGGGAGAGAGAGAGAGAGAGAGAGAGAGAGAGAGAGAGAGAGAGGGGGCTTGATGGAGAAGGTGGAAAGGGGTCACTGGTGCCTCCTGTCTCTTCTCCACTTTAACCAGTTTAAAACCAGTTAAACACTTCAAATAATGAACTGACCTGACAGCAACACACACACACACACACACACACACACACACACACACACACACACACACACACACACACACACACACACACACACACACACACACACACACACACACACACACACACACACAAAGCTAAAGTGAGCGCCCATAGTGATTCCCCTGCATTATCACATTTTACCACCAAGTCGCGGAATTCTCTCCCTCTCCCTCTCTCTAGTCTCTATATACAAACATTAAAAAGTCCAATTTCCACGGCATGTTCCCTCTACGGTTTGAATTGTGACCGACAGCCAAGTGACAAGAAAAATGTCCAGGTTTGACCCCCGTCTAAAGCCAACATCCAGTCATTTTTGGGGGCGGGAGCATTTCTACGTCTGCGTTCGAGGTTAACTCACTTTTACACATTCGACACCGAGGTGACATATTCTTAAAAGAGCCCACAGTGCAAAAATCAACTCTTTCCTGATATATTTTTTTTGAGCAAGTTGTCAGCGGCTTCACGAGCGCTCCGTTCGCTCCCCTCCCAAACACGTCACGTGGCTCACGTTCAACCGGTGACCCAACATCTGACCAAGCGGCGAGCAAAAACTGAAAACACATTTGTGTGTTTGTTCTGTGCTCAAAGCTGGCCCACCTGCAATGTGCAGCGTCGACGCCGTTAATCATGACATGATGTCACATGTAATTAACATAATCGCACATAATCTGTCATCTAGTGGCCGCCAGCAATTATGTTTTATGTTTTCGCACTACAGTTTAACACGTTTGCGATGTGAATGTACAACATTCATGGAAAATGAGCACTGGCGCGTCCTCATCGGCATGTGTTGAATACGAGTTGGTGGCAGAGTAGTTATGAGGGGGTTTTATTGTTACAGTGATGATACAGCAAAAAACAAAACAACAAACGGCAGCAACACTTTTGAACACACGTAGTGGTGTATGTACGTTTGCCCGTGTATCTAATATGTCCAATTTGTGAGTGCGTGTATGGCGTAATACCGTGTAGTGTAACGCATCGCAATGCAAATATTGTAACATGTTAAGCAACAGAAAGTTACTACACAGGGTAACGCAGAGGTGGGCATCCTACGGCCCGCGGGCCGGATCCGACCCGTGGGGCTTTTTAATCCGGCCCGCCGAAGGTTGGGACACAACACAATTAAGGTTCGATATAAATGATTGCATTCATTTCATTTGGACTTGTAATGACAGGCATTTCAACGCCAGGTGGCGCAGTTACTTGACGTTGCAGAGCACAGGGAGGGAGGGGGAGACGATACAGAAGCCAGCAGTAGCGCCAACTCAAGCAACTCCCGCTCGATACGACGGAATAAGTGTGTCCGCGCCGCTATTTTCTATCATTGGATCCAAAACAGCGACATGCAAGTGACTCTTTGTTGCAGTGAGTTTTACTGCAATTGCGAACAGTTTCACGTCCTGTCGATCATGGCATGATCAAAGAAAAGGAACAGAAATGGCCACGGAAGAGAAAGTGAAGTGTACTGTATCTGATTAAAGGAAGCGGGTTACAAAATACGAAACATTCAGGAGACGCTTGGAGTCTGAAAGACTCAAATCTACAAGACTTTGAAAAACGAGAAAGTGATTTGTGCTCAGTCCGATTCTGGCTATTTCCATGCCCAGAGTGAATTGCTTGCGGCTCGACGGACAGTCGAGCAAATAAACGTTTCCTGGAATGGTTTGACTGTTATCGTGCTAAAAACTTTCCGCAAACTGGACCGCTAAAATGAGAGGAAGCCAGTCCCAGAGCGCTAACTATGAGCATAGAAGACTTCGAAGCGTCCCGTGTCTGGCTTCAAAAGTTCGCTACGCGACATCAGCTGAGCAACGCTGTCATGTGTGGTGATCGAGGGGAGGTCAAGTCAGAGACAATGAGTGAGTCGAAAGAAAAGCCACCAGGTCTCTTACACGTCTCATTTTGTAGCAAATAGTCCTAACTTTGGTATATTTTGTCATATACCTGTACTGCTTGCTGCAGTTTTTGGCCAATATATTGTTGCACTTTGTTGCTTGTGTTGTCACATGTATGTTGCTCACATACTTGAACATTCATACAGGACATATACCATAGTTGTTTCACTGTTCTCATTAAAAAAAAAAAGGTATGGGAATACTTTCATGCTTTTGTTCTGTTGATGTTTGGTATGGACTGTCAACATATAAAATTTTTTTATGTGTACCGTATCTTGTCCTGACACGACCCACCTGTCAAATTTAGAAATCAATGTGGCCCCCGAGCCAAAAAGTTTGCCCACCCCTGGGGTAACGTGACAAGTTGATGTAACCCTTTAATAAAAATGGAATGACATGCCATGCGGTGAAACTAATGAGATGGCGGACAGGGGACACCCGAGGAGAGACGAATTCCACACATGAGAAACAAATGAACGAGTCATGGAAAACGAGCAATTGGGAGCCAATCAATCAATTATTTCACCATTTTATGAAGAGCAGATTGTTTTGATGAGTCTCCTTCAGGACTCCCGATGAGGGAAAACTGTCTTCCCTTCAAATGCCCCCCCCACCATTGTCGTCATGGAGACAGTCCGACCGTGCGTCAAACTCCGGGGCTCCACTTCTGTCGAGCTTTACTCTGGAATAACATTTTGATGATCCGTGTCTGTGGGGGCAGACGGGTTGTGTGGTTTGGCCCGAGGGCGAGCCGGCGGGTGGACGGCGTTCCCGGGGGAAGACAAACAAGCGGTGATGGGCAGGTGGAGCGTCCAGACGGAGGGCGGCACGTCCAGAGTGGCATCTTGGCACGCAGCCTTACTGCAACGCGCCAACACAAACGTCTGCCTCATTGGAAGCGAACCAAGCGAGACTCGAGCGGCAGAACCAAATGGCCCATGAACTGCTACCAGGTCGCAGACCGGTGGTTGAAGACCACTGCTTGAGAGAATTTCAGCCTCTCGACAGTAAATATTCTCAGATTTTGACACTCCTAAAAGCTGATTGATCTTTGCAGCGGCTATTCGTGGTTGTTGAAATGTATGTCTGAGGCAATCATGAAATTCACATGTGACGTAAACATGTATGCCGCAGAAACATTCTGGAAGGTAGTTTAAATTTTTGCGTATTGAAGCCCCCATAACGTCATCTGCGTCTAAACAAAAAGGCACTTCCGAATATTTAGATCAGTGGTGTCAAACGTACGGCCCGCGGGCCGGATCCGGCCCGCAAAGGGGTTTAATCCGGCCAGCGAGATGATCATGTAAAACAGTACAGTAATCCCTCGTTTTTCGCAAAATGGGGACCAAAACCACCCGCGAAAAACGAAAATCCGTGAAGTAGCGACCAATTAACAATTTTTTTTTTTTAAATTGCCCCACGTGGGCCTTTGCGGTTGAGCAGAGCGCACGAACACACACACACACACACACACACACACACACACACACACACACACACACACACACACACACACGGGCCAGGATCTCTCCGTGTGCAGTTTATGATTAGTCAATTAAGGTTGTTTAGACAATTAAGGATGGAGGGCAGACGCTATCAATAGCACTCTCACATTTACACATTTAATAGCACTCTCCTTAGTTTGTAAGGTGTAGGCAGGGATTACATTTAGATTTTATATGCACGTGTAAATGGTTTAAAACTTTGTTTCTTTATAAATCTCGTTTAATCTTAAAGTCCATTCCTATATTTTTCAATACCAATTACTTGTTAAAGTTTGTACAATCAGTGGGATCAGTTTCAATGCATATATGTGAATGATAAAAGTAAATTGCACATTTGTCGATGGAAATGTAAGGTGCTTCATGAAATGTTTTGTAAAAGATATGTTCATTAAATTTCAACATTTTCCTAACAAAGGAAAGACATATTGTTTTGGTTATTTCTAGCAAAGTATGGTATCATTTTAATGGTCCGGCCCACTTGACATCTACCGAGGCCGTATGTGGCCCACCATGTGAAATGAGTTTGACACCCCTGATTTAGATCTTTTAACTGCAAGCATCCCATAAGAACAGGCACTGAATAAAAGTGGTCCAAAAATGGACTCTTGCGGAACTCCGTATGAGATCCGCTCAGAATTACCAATTGAGGCAAAGTAGACCATCTCTTGGAAGATTCTAACCAATTTAAGCCATCTGAAGTGTGCGTGTGGCTGATAATGGTTGGCAAAATCAGCTCAAGGTGACCACTGCCATCCGTCATAAGATTGGAAGTGTAATTTTTTTTCTGTGGCTTTCTGAGAGGGAGTGATGGTTCGCCAAGTGTGTTGTGATGTAAAAGGGAGTGCTTGGAAAAGCTGCCACAAGGTGACCTTGAGCCTATAAACATTTTTGGGGAGGGATGGGGTTCCGTATGTGCGCTATCTCCTACACATTCTAATGAACCGTTTCGACCTATGTCCACAGGTGTGGGGGTCAGGGGTCGTCGCTTTATGGCGGAGCGGGAGGTGGTGGGACTGGGGGGGTCGGGACCTGTGCTCCGTGGAATTTGGGAGTCGCCATGGCAATGGCAACGGAGCAGCCAAGATGACAGGTAGCCCCCAGGGCCCGTAAATAACAGCTACGCTCTCGTACTTTTGTGTGCGGTGGGCTGAGCGGGGACTCACAACAGGAAATGAACACAAGAGGCACAGACAGTGATAACAACGGTGATTTTTTTGGAACACCGAGCAGCATATTTGTAGCCAGCCTAAATGCAACGTCGAACGCATATGTGCGCCTTAAAACAACATTTATTGAACTCTATAAACCACGCACTTTTTTAACATCCAGACAGGACAAACAAATGTCAGGTCTCTGTGAATCCCTCTCGAAAGAACCCACTGTTCTACTGAATGCATTTTCAAAAAGTGAACAGGTGGAGTGAAAATCTAGACCAGGTATGGGCAACTTAAGGCACATTATACACTTCCAACGAACTGTCATCGGTTCATGTGAAGTGTTCTTCGCTTGACTTGACTTGTAAAGGAAAAAACGTCGCTGTTGATGCTCTACTTTTACACCCCAGGAAGCATCGCGGCATGCACTGCTGAACTTTTTCCGTCATAAGCTCATTAATCACTTTTATTTAAGTGTGTTTAGGTACATGAAATGGTGACTGTGACTTGTGCAAAATAGTAACATCCTAGTGAGTTGAATCCCTAACTCTTTCTCAGTGTTAAAAGAGTCTCTATTAAATTGAGTGACTAAAATGCCACAAAAGCAATAAGGCGTAGAAAAAAAAGTAGTGTGTTTCCGGTAACCCGACCGACCGAGAATTTCTACCTCGAAAAAAAACTTTACGGTCCGCATTTTTTTCAAACCTTCTACATTTTTGTGTAATAATACTAATAATTGTACATTTCATTTATACGCGCCTTTCAAAACATTCAAGGACGCTTTACAATCTAAACAAGAACAATAAAACCACAGACAAAATTGTAAATAATAAAAGGAAAGATGAATTTAGAGCGTTTACATTGGTGCAAACTCTCGCAATATTCACGTTGAGCGTGCGCCGTCGTTTGCCCTGTCGTCTGTCAACAACATTGAATCATGGCGGCGGCCACGATCTCCGACAACAGTTTAAACCGCGTTTTGTGTGTTGCAGTCGCATGCTCGCACCATAATATTAAGAAAATAGCATCCACTGCTGTATCGAAAAGATTCAACGAACTATTTGACGAACACCACGGACCGTCTAGGATGCGGGACGCAGAGGTAACGAGATGGCTGTAACACCCAGCCGCCGGGTACTCAACTCTCTCGCCGCCGCCGCCGAGCGGGGATTTCAATCAGTGGCGATTGCTCTCGGTCTGCATGGGAAGCTCGGCTTCCCCTAAAATGTCAAAGAATAAGTGATCAAATATATGAATGTAAATTTAATTGTGTGTCCATGTCATTGACTAAATATGCGCTACAACGTGCTCAACATTTGCTCCGAATCAGCTTCTTCTTACTGGTTACGACGCGACTCCCTTCTCATTCATCCCGCAGCTTCGCTGTGCTTTAAATGGTAGTGAGTTCAGGGTAGGTTGTCCCAATGCGTTGAACGGAGACGAGTCATTGGATACAAGCTGTTTTTTGTCCCGCCCACGTACGCTCGTCGTCTCTGGGACTGGATGGCAGTGGGAGGGTACCGGACACGAGGCTTTTCTGCATCAGATTAGATGATCTGTCTGAGTCTGCGTGCCAGTTCGATTGACATTGAAATGAGCCAGTCACCGAGCCTTTAGTGTAGGCATCCATCGCGAGCAATTTTTCAACTCGCATTCTGTTCCGAGGTGAGCTGGAGACTTCTCCTAATCATTTTAGCGACACTCTTTGTTGTAAACAAACAACTAGCGACAAATTAATCTTTTATTTCTGGTGGGTTTTATTGTAGTTCCTATAGTTGTAGGACACTAATTAAATACCGGGAAGAGACGCCTTGTTGGTATGACAGGGTCACAGATCATTTTCTTGAAAAGGAACGGAGCTAGAGTAGAATTCGCGTATAAATAAATGGACACATTTTATGATGTCGACCAAAATTGAGCTTCCCCTCTTTGATAGACGAGCATTCAGCACTGGTTTCAATGTCTCCTTGTTTTATGTTTTATGTTTATTTTGTTTACGTTTTTGATGGGGGAGGGAGGGGGAAAAAAAGATTTAAAAAAAAAAAACTTTGTCCGACCTACCGACCCTATGCTGAAATTTCATGTTACCGGAAACACACTACTTTTTTTTCTACGCCTAATGACATTTTTTCTTCTCTATTGGAGATGAACAGGTGGAAGCGCTGCGAAGTGATATTTGCCATCTAGCGGCGAATTATGTTGTTATAACTTAAACCTGATCACATGTTGGGGAAGGTTTTATAATGTTGCCCATCCCTGACTTAGATCGTGTGAAACCTACCATACAGTCTACAGGACACCATAAATGGTACAAAATGCAATGTTCTCAATCTGTACCTCTCACAAACCTTAAATAAAACAAATAGGTGAATTTGGGTGTCCACAGGTGGGCACACCTCCTCGAACTCACTTACTCCCTCCAAAAAACATAATAGGCACCTTTATCGATGCTCATGGTAATGCTACAGCAGCTTTTGTCACACTTTTGGTATCTGGAAAGGTGCCTATTACGCTTTCTTTTCTTGTGTCATAGGGACGGGGGGTGCGCCAAGTATTAGTTGTAATTTAGAGATGATTTGCAAATATTTGGGGTTTTTTCCCATGTGCTGATCCACAACATGGCACAACAAAGCTATGCAATCACAAAGAGTTCATATAAATGGTGGCTGGATGACATATCGATCCAAGAAAACGATTCAAGTGTTTGCGTGTGTGTGTGTGTGTGTATGGGTTGAGTGTAACCAGATACGCAGCTTTCTTTCTGCACGTTGTCACCAGATCTGCGGCCCCAAGAAGAAGGTACTCAGGTGTGTACAAAATAAAGAGTCGGCAGAGGCGAAGCGGGCCTTCTTTCACAGGCAAGGGGAAGGGGGTCCTTCACCCTGGCCCCAGGGTGGGTCGCGGTCCCTGACCTGTGACCTCGCTCTGAAAGAAGGGAATGCCAGGGAGGGAGCCAGTGACATGTCTGAGCAGAGCCAGGAGCAAAGAAGACAAGGGCAGTGAAAAAGTCGGAACGCATTTCAAACGCAAGGTAAGATGATCGGGGGACTCGTGTCACATGACTTGACTGGAGTCTGAATTAAGTCACCAATTTTAGGACTTGGCACTTACTTGGATAAAACGACTGATTTGCGACTTGCCTTGAGCTATATTACTTGAAAAGCAGAATGCAATGTTTGCAACTCAACAAAGATGCTACGAGACAGCGGTCTCCAACCTTTTTTCTCCCAGGGACTGGTTCACTCCCGAGCTACAATGCAAAGAGGCTTCAAGCTGTCTTCCGTCTATTTGTGAGGTCCGGTAGCAAATGGACTGCAGACCAGTACTGGTGGTTGGGGACCACTTCGTAGAGACACAATAACTCCGACATCTAAATTTATCGATCACCATAAAATCCATTGAGCAAGCTACACTAACTACAATAGTAGTAGTGGTAAGCGTGTAAACCGCTTTGAGTACCCGAGGTAGAAAAGCGTTATGTAAGTGACAGCCCATTTACCATTTCAGTGACATCATACAGCTCTTGTCACCACCGTATTCGTTTAAATACGTATCAACATAAAATGTATCACCGAGTTTAAAAAAAACTAGCTATAGGAAAGTAGCAGTTCGTATAGAAGGGTTAGGGCTTTAAATTATTAGGGCGTGGTCCCAAATCCCCTTGGAAAGTAAGTTTAACATTCATCTATCATTTTTAACAGTTAAAATCTGCCACCTCGTCTTTGTTGTGATGACATTCATGTTCACTTGAAAGACGTTTGTTCATCTCTGTTGTTCTTCACTCTTGTCCTTTAATCTTCAAAAAGGGCCCCCTCTAACCTTTGACTCCTGGTCGCATCTGTCGGCGAAGCCATGTGCCTGCCAGATGTGCATTTTGCAACGCGGCTTCAGTAGGGGGCAGCACGCAAACATCCCAGACAGGAAGTCCAATGATGTCTCTCCATCCATTTTCCACAGTGCTTACTTAGCCGCGTCAGTATTGCAGTTGAGCTGGAGCCAATTCCAGCCGGCTTTGGGCAAGAGTTGGGCTATAGCCTAAACTGGTTGCCCATTACATGTGATCCCGCCCCCAACAGTTCCAAAGTGTGCAGGGTATTTGGATAAAAGGTACCTGGAACCATCCTTAGACCCTGGTCACCATAATTCAATCATATTGGTCCTGTGAGATTCCGAGGGAAAGACCTTACTCTGGCCACTTTTTGGTTGAAGTAGAGGAAAAAAAAAATCAACCTGGAAGCAAATTTAGACTGGCGATACAACATCACAACAGTCATCAGTTGCTGGGGAATCCATGCTATAGATAAATGGACCTGGACCCAAATTCAGACCCTCGCCCTATCAAATCCTTGTGGGGTGAATCAATAAATGCTGAACCAAATTCAGCTGCAGGTTGCATAATGGAGACCCTCAACGATCATCTTAGGGGCCCACTTCAAATACCCCTCAAGATCCACTTGATTGCGATCAATGTCGGCAAAGACTTCCTCGTAGGATTTTCACCAGACCACCATCAAACTATTTCCGCAATCAGTTTCGTGGAATCATCTTTCTTGACATGTTTTTGATGAAGAGTTTGCTTGACTTTTTCTCCCTTGACTTTGTCCCATCCGCATTTCCTCATTCTGCTCGACACACTCTTCACCTGTCTGATTAGGATGGCTAACAAGCTTAGCTTTGCGGTGAAAGGCAGACTTAACACGGCTGCCGCTCATGCTGTAGCGATTCTGCTTATTAAAAAAAAAAAAAAAACCCTACTACTCGGTCACGCTCCACCCTCACCCAAGCCTCCTCCCTCACTCTAACTCCTGCTTTCTGGCTTCCAATTTACTCTCACAGGAGAGAGAGAGAGAGAAAGAGAGAGAGTGAGAGAGACAGTCTTGTCCTGATGGAGGAGGCAAACGCTGAGAACAAGTCGCGGTGAGAAAGGAGGCCATTGTAAGGGGCTGGCCTGGGTACAAGTTGCCCATTCAGATCCGGCCAGCCGTGTACAATGGCTAAACTAACATCATTGACATTTGGAGTCGGCAGAGCTTCACCGACAAGAAGGGAAGAAGGAGGAGGAGAGGGCGGGGTGGGGAAGGGGATCGGGCGGGCGACGGTTGTCAGGGGCACTAATCATCGATCAAAAATTTCATGTCAGCATTAAGGATCAAACCCGAGCTTTAAAGAAATCGCGACTTCCCCTCTAAAGAACGGCCCCTGGGGGGGCCACCCGGGGGTGGGGGGGCAGGGGGGGCAACAGAGGCCAGTGGGGCCACGGAAAACAGGCCTGGATCAAAGAGCCACTCGCTTCACTCTACTGGCTGGCATTAAAAGGCACTTTGATAAAGCATCAAGTGAGCTAATGAGTCAGTCCGCTGCTTTGTGTCGGATGGGCACTTTATTTTGGAGTCGGCCAATCCTCCCTCAAGCCTCTCCAGTTGGTCCAAAATGCTGCTGCCCACCTCTTAACTGGTGCTTAGAGAAGGGAGCACCTAACTCCACCCCTGGCATCCCTTCACTGGCTCCCTGTATGTTTCGATTTGTTTTCAAATCTTTCAATGGAAAATCCAAATATTGTAAACATTCTATAACAAGGGTCACCAACTCCCATCCTATCCTAGATGTTTCCCTACACCAACCACTTGAATCAAATGATCAGCTCATCAGTAAGATCTGCAGAAGCCTGACAACAATCCTGATTGTTTGAATCAGCTGCGCTGGAGGAGGGTAGCGTCAAAAACTTGCAGGATAAGGGCCCTCAAGGACCAAAGTTAGTGACTGTTCCATCACAATAAAAGTCATAATAATTCATGTTTTATTTGTTTTTACCTTAAAAAAAAAAGAGAGCTTTTCATGCAAGGCATTTTTTGAGCGTGTCTCCAAACAGCAACTACGAGGATTCGGCTGCACATGCACACGCGTCCGCTTGGTGACGTCCACACATTGAATGAGGGCAGCTCATGAAGGCATCCCTGTGTGTCAATACAAGCCCATGCATGCGTTTGGAAGCATGTAAACAAGGCCGGACCACCTAGCCCGGTCGAGCCTGCCAGCCTGGAGGCAACCTGGATCCGCTTCGACATCTCCTCGCCACGGTGCCATCCCGCAACCTGCCCCCCCCCCCTGCTATGACCCCTCAAGTTGGAGGGGGCAACTGAGTCTGTTAAATGGAATAACAGCTGCTCGAAGCAACAAACTGTGAACCTGATATACACTCGCGAGGCCTGACCCCTGCCCATGAATCAGCCCTGGACGGGCACTCCTTGAATGCACCTCATAAATAGAATTCCCCGCACTGCCCTGTCGAGGCTCTGGCCTATTTGTGGGTCGCCATCTCAATGCAAGCCGAACATCTCTTGGGTGCGGAGAGAATGTTTCCGCATGTATTTAAAGCAGATTCTTTGTTTTGGTTTGGTGGGGTGCAAGGAGAGGATGACGCTGGACAGAGGTGATGACAGTTGATGGTTGTATTAGTACCACTACTTAAGAATAGAACTCTGGAGATGACAAACAGTACATTTGGATTGTATGTTTTAACACTCAATTTTACATAAGAGCATTTACGCTTCCTTAGGCCAACTGGAATCCTCTTGGAATTAAATCATCCTTTTTGAGATATTTTCATGAGTTGTATAGTTGCAGAGTTCAAACGCTCCATTTTTTTGTGAGTTAAGCAAAAAGAGTTTTTTTTCTTTCTGGTACCAGGTCGAAGTCAATGTATTTGAAAAGATTACTACGACGTAAGCAGGTACAGCCTTGTCATTGGCTCCAGTGGGGGCCTTTTATCTGAATAACTGCGATAGTCAACAATGGTGTTCTGAAGAATTTAACCCAAGGGTAGCATAAACTGACTCAACAGAAGGGGTCGAGCGACGGACCCTTGAGGGACCCCACGACTTGGCCAGTAAATCCGATTCAAAATTTCCAATGGTCACAATGTAACATCTGAACTATTTTTGGACCCGTTTCCAACCGGTTCAACAGTATATTACGCTGTCCCGGAAAGGGTTAAAGAACAACACGTGCAGACCTATAAAAACATTTCTTCTATGTGCATTCTGAAGTTAAAAAGATCTGAAAATGGAGGTACATCCTGAAATTTGAATGATTTGAGTAAATTATCCATTTTTTTCTTCCCAGCACGCACCGTTCTAAAACCGCTGTTAACCCGCCAATCAGCGACAAAGATGGGCCTGTCCGCAACGCTCACCTGGGAGATCCCAACTCGAGCCCAGCTGGAGTTTACCCGGGCCAGTGTCCAGCTCACCTTCTGTGTCCTGGGGCCGAGGTGGGGTGGGGTCACCGGACTTTGGGGGGTGGTGGGTGCTTACAATTGGTCCTCACAGTGTGCGCCAAAATGGGGGCTCACAAGGCTGGGCCACCCCCTGAGCGGCAGGGGCCACCCAACAGTACTGACTGATGCTCTGACGCTGTCAAATGTTTTTCCACTTGTTGATCTTTACGTCCCAGGATGGTGGTTTGTGTGTGTGTGTGTGTGTGTGTGTGTGTGTGTGTGTGTGAATGTGTACTTTCAATTTAATATGACGGGAAATGGCTTAAACATCCGCACCAACACCTGCTGTGGACATTTCTGCTGCGTGTATCAGGACAATGGGAACGATCCCAATTTCTACTCCACCTGGTCAAGGTCCACTCTTTGGAAAAATGCAGCCTTTAAAATGGATCTGTCACGTACGTCGGTGTTGTTTTGCTGCGAGTGTGTCGGGTGGGGTGTACGGTCTATTTTCGATTGTGCTTGTCCTCGTCAGGGTCACGGGTGATATTAGAGTCAATCCCATCTGACATTGGTCAAGAGTTTTGGGACGAATAATTTTTAAGCCATTTTATACATTGATACGCGTTACGAAATACTTTCAAGAGTTGATCAGCAGTGATAATGAAATCAAGTTTAGGTCCAGCTATTTTGTCCAAGCCCTACTGGTCACTCTTTCATGACGGTGGTCGAGTGTTTCAACATAAAATGATGTCACACTGTCCTTACAAACCTCTGACACAACTTTTGCAACTTCACTCAGATTTCTTCACTTGCACTGTGTGTTTTCTAAATAACCCATTAACTGTTGCTAAAGGCTCCAATGATCTCATGTTGGACATTTTAGTATAGAGCACGTGGTCTCTTATTCTGTTTTTTTATTATTCATCTCCAAGATTTAAACTTGAGACACACACCTGCGCACAATTACATTGGCGGAGCTTGGCTCAACTTTGAACCCGAGTCAGCGTCGAGAATATCGTGGCCTCCCATCTTTGCTTTTTATCAGGATCATCCCAGTGGCTCTCGGTCTTGGCCTCTTGACAAGAGGCATGTCAGTTAAAATGGTATATTGAATTTGCGTCAGGAATTTTGGTCGGAATATCTACCATGACAAAAACTGCATTAGTAGACCCACATAAAAAAGACACAGGAAGTGTGGAATTTCGGTTCGAAGCAGACATTTTGACACATTTTGGCTAGTTCAAAAACCAATGCAGAGATTGAATGACAATAGAGAGCCAAATCGTCACGAATGGTCAAAAGCTTTCAAGAACATATATCACCCCAAAATAAAAAGCAATGTAAAATGAAAGGCAGGCGGTTACCTCAGCATTTGGCCGGCTTTCTAATTAAAACCAAACATGTTTCCTTCAGTGAGCAAACACGACAGGCTTTTTTTTTTTCTTTCTCCGAGCTAAATATTAAGTGGGTGCAGGTGCTGCAGGAATGCCGACAAATGTGTGCGCATGTGTGTGTGTGTGTGTGTGTGTAGTTTATTTATGTATTTGTGCATGTGCTTCCTCTTTGCGCACTCACGCTGCACGGCAAAAGAGTCGCCATTTGACTTTGCATCGCTTCATGCAGAAAAAGCAGAGTGAATGATTTTTGCACTTTTGAGGAAGGGGGCCGGGGGGGGCTGTAGTGTGTATGGCCTTATAAGCAGGACCAGATGCAAAGGGGTCTCTCTCCAGCTCCTGGTGGGAGAGTCGGTAGCCCTGGTGGATCCAAGCAGATTTGGGAAAGGCAAAAAGATCCTCCCTCAAACGCCTCCCATTTTCCCACAGAGATCAACTATAAAAACAATTTTAGATACTGCTGTTCACACGCAGAAATTAAAGGGTTTACCTCAGAGCCCAATTGAAATTTGTTGCTAACTTGTTTGCACCAAGCAAAGAAAGCAAACACTATCAAGTGTTCACATGTCAACGAATTCTCAGTGCGGTGTGAAAGATGATTTTAGACGCCGTCCGAAGATGATTTTAGGCGCCGTCCGATATGATGCATATGTCGCGAATACCGATAGACAGTACAATACATGAAAGGATACAATTTATGATAGGCTACAGTGCAGTACAACCCCGTGCAAAATGACACGACAGGGTAGGTCCCAGCGTGGCGGAAGGAAATGGATCTAACACCAAACGACATTGCCCTACACGATACCATTCTATACAATATGATATGGTCCAGAGAAGATGTCAATGCGACACGCTATGATAAGAGATGCTACAATATGACATGTTAGAGTAGAGTACATTACTGTACAGCAGGATATGATACAAGATAATTAAATACGTTGTTGTATGATGTGTCATACAACACGATTAAATACTATACAACGCTATCGATTCGAGTATATACAGTAATTGTGTAATATAGTGTGATATGTTACCTTACAGTTCTTACAATAAGGTAAGATACAATACGGTACAATTACAATACAAAACAACACCACACACTACGATACAACACAGCATGCTTCATTGTCCCAATTAGAAATTGGGAAATCTGGGGACGAGAAAAGATGTTCAGTTCAAGTCTGACCACGCAGCCATCAAAGCATCAAGCGAGGCGTGAAATGGCAGCCGCCCGAAGATCTTTCCACATGCGAACGAGCTCTAATCACTAAACACCACTCTTCCACTAATACAAGTTGATGATTCAGAAAATAATGGCCAGTATTAGTCTTGCGACTTCCTGGAAGTCCTGCAGTTCTAAGAGGGAATGCAGGTGAGGGAAATTATTTCGCAGAAGGTCACGTATGCATCAGCGCACAATGACGCGCGCATGTACGCACGCAGTGTGAGGCCAGGCAAGCAGGTGAATAGCCTGAGGACAGCATCAGGCCCAATGAGGCAGCTTGGACGGACGCAAAGGAAGATTTTCGGGAGGTTTAACATGCTCCGAATAGCAGCGACAACTCGAAAGCTCAAGCAGACATAGATTAAAAAGAATTGGACGTAAAATGGAGCCTTTAGGTACCCCACACAACTAAGTGTGTTCTTGTACAAACTTCGATATATTGAATAATGCAAGACAATACGTTATGATATGATACAATATAGTATGATATGTTTTTTTTATACACAGACACACACACACACACTAGATTGTAATACAATACAATACAACAGGATAGGTACAACATGTCAGCTCTGCCATTATACAGAGCTGACAAAAATTCACGTTTGCATGTACATTTCTCACTTCTGCATTATACTGCACTGCATCATCTCACATTCCTCGCGGATCCCACCTCACAAGTACAAGACGTCTTGGCACGGCACCGACCGGGAATTTTCCACAGGTTGTCACACTCACAGGCCTACCTTTGTGTGTACCCGTGCGCTCCCTGGGCCCAACTCGCACAGGCGCCCGCACAATGTGCCAACATACACTGACTCACAAACGGCGTCATGAAGCCGAGTCCAGATGTTGAAAACTGGCCCGCGCTGTCTCGTTAGCCTCGGGCGGCGTTTAATATCGTGGCTGTGCATGTGGATCGTAAGCGGGAAGCACTTAGTGAGCTATTGTGGCACAAGGTGCCGCATAAATGGGAGTGGACGCGTCCAGCTGGGCTTCAGTGTCGCTGACGTCATTGCTGGCTGTCGGGATGGGAATATTTGCCCTGTTCGCTCTCAAACATTGGGCAGGTGCAGCACTAAAAGACGAACACAAATTGCTGTTGTTCGGCATGTGAAAGTACTAAAGAGGTGTTTCCCAACATTTATAGAGCCAAGGCACATATTTTGCATTAAAAATGGCACAGCATGAAACAAGAATGTCAAAAAATAAAAAATAAAGTACATTGAGTGGCCAGAATACAGTACTCACAATTTGGGACCCGCTAACATAAAATGGAAAACACTCCAGGCACACAGGCTAATAATTAGCATCGGCGTGGCTGCGGTGGTAGTCTTTAACCAACGGATAGCTGAAAACAAATGGCGGAGCGACACCTGAAGGATAATATAACTATACGTCGAGGGTTTTCGCTGTAGAACATTTTGATTTTGATTTTGCATTGAGTACATTACAAAACCATTTTTACCTGATTATTGACCGATTGTTGTTTATTTGGTATTGTTTAGTGATTTTAAAAAACTATCGATATCACACGAGAGGGACTGTACTTACCAGCCTTTTGAAAATTGATTCAGTTACTGGTTCGGTCATTATTTTGCTTGCTGATGTTATATTGTTGCACACGATAAATTGATACTATGTAACACGATACCACACGACAAGATATTATATAATGCTATACGATATGATCCAATTCAATGCTGTACAATGCAATTCTATATGGCACAATGTACTTCTATATGGCACCATACGATACAATACGTTCCTATATGATACGGTACAATACTATATATTATGACACAATTCCATACGGTACAATGCTTGTGTACATTATGCATTTTAGTGTGATCTGATGATTTTCAGACAGTACAATCAACATGATACGATGCGTTGCGATATAAAATGAGACTATCCGATACAACGTGTTGCGATTCTGTACAACTTGATATAATATTCCATTAGACCGATTCGATTCCATATGTACAATGGGATCAGATCTCGTAAGATGCGACACGATATGACGTAATGCCATGTGAAACGATGCGTAACGGTACGACGTGAAACGTTATGAGACGATTCGATACGGCACGGTTTGACATTGTACGGTACAGTACAGTCGTGTTTGGTACAATACATCACAATACCATGCAATGTGAAACCAACACAATTCTATTTGATAGGAGATGATTCCATCCTGCATGATAGGGTAGCACACAGTTATATACAGTGATAGCAGATTTTGTCATCAGCGACAAGAAATCTGAACTCGACTCAGCTTAATTCCTAGCGCGCTTCAAATGTTAGCCGGCTACTAAAACAGCATCAGGGTCAAAAAGTTTGTCAGTGTTTAGTATAGTCCCGGAGAATTTTAGGATTATTCCCATGCCGAGGGAGAAGATTTTCCCCACTCTGAGTTTGTTACCCGTAGGGCTGTTGCGAGGCCCCCTGGTGGCAAGGTAATTAAAGCACTAGGGTCCAGCCGGGCAGCGGTAACACCAGCAAATCCACAGAGAATGATCGGGGACTAATCCTGTTTGGGGCTATGGGGGACCACTCCGGCCTCAGACGGAAAAGACCTGGAGGTCATGGCCGGCGCTCACAATAGCCCAGCGGAGGTACCGGGAACAAGGGGAGGGGGGGGGAGCCCGGGCGAGGGAGCTGCCGTCCCACATTCAGCCCCGCTCCCTTCTGTGTCATTGCTTTTGTCGTCGGGACCAAGAAAAGCTTGAGAGGCCTCATCTTGTTCTTGTCGCCACTGTGGTGACGTGTGAGGCTCAGTCAGCACTTGCATTGAGTTGGTTCATTCAACAGGAAAAAGAACATGGTGGCGGTCAATGGACACAACAAGCAGCTTGGATTGGCAGTGCTAGACCCACTGCATGTCAGACAAAGTTCATTATTATTATAATAGCGGAGTGTAAAACAGTCAAATCCTCTGCCTGTAACTCATATCTCGATTGTTGGAACAAAAAAATTATATCAAATCAAATGATTAATCGCTTATTGAAACATTATACTGACAAATATTGGCCTCCAAAATCCATATTGGTCAGGCCCAATTTCTAACACAATATAATCGAAGGAGTTGTCAATATTCTTCATGAACACTAGGGAGCGCTATGCAAAAGGCGTCCATAAAGTGAAGAGAAAAATTCCACACACCCTTGTGTAAATGCTACATTTTTGTCTTGTAGAAAAAGGGCACCAAAGTAAATAATGTCAAAGCTTTGTGAACCCGTAGAGCGCAATTAAGATTTATTCTGTAATCCTGTCAAGGAGGGTCGATAAAAATAAAACAACATAGAGGTGTTCGCACGTGTGCGGACACCTTCTTATAACTGTGATCCGGCCGTGTCCAGAATTGACTCGGCTCATTCCAACTCGTGTGAAATGGAAGCCAGCACACACCTGCTACTTTTCAAACCCCGAATCAAGTTCACGTTCATTTCTTGATATTTTTGGGCTTTCTGGCCAAAGGCCAAACATTTGACGATAAAGATAAAACCGACTGCTATTTCAAACTGTTTTATAATGCAAAGGAGTACATGCCATACATGATTCAAAGGAGATTTAAGAGACAAAGAAAAACAAAGAGCTTGGTCCATTTTCGCATATGATGCCAAGTTACTCTGTGTATTAACTACAAAAAAAGTGAGTGAAAAGAAACACAAGACAGACTAATAACACAAGTGGTAATATTAAACCGTTACTAGACGACGGAAGTGATACTCAATCGCTCACTTCCCTTTACTTGACTTCGAGAACTTGCGGGGTTGTTATCTATCAACCTAGCTAGCAAGCTAGCTATTATATGGATGTATCTATCTTTCTATCTATACATCCATCCATTCTATGGAGGTAGAAGAATGACAAGATAATCACTACCGGTATATTAAGCTCAAGGCAAAACGAAATCATTTAACCTTAAAATAAATAAATCATTTGTGTCAGGAAACGATGCTTATCTTCTCCCGCTTCGATGTCCTCTGACATCCCTGCGTCTGCCAAAGGAATCCCGACATTCCAGGAGAATTCACGGAATCAACAGGCATGAAATTCATTTCTTCACATGGCTGCTTCTGAGCCGCCTCATCATAACCTGCGCTGACAATTCAATCTCGCCACTCCAGCGCTTTGCTGCACTTTTTTTTCCCCCCTAGGCTTCCTCGTCCTCCTTTTCCTCATCCGACCCTCTCTTAATTGCACCGTACCTCTCCTCACCTCATTAGGCCCAGCGGGAAACAATTAACAATGCCAACGTTCATTACGGTAATGGCCGTAAGGCAGCAAGTGACCCGCTTCTTCTCCGCAACTTCAACCGGGCGTACGGAAGGGGGTGGGGGGGTGTTGTGGGTTAGCGGGGAGGATTTGTGTTTGGGTTAGTGGATATGGTGTCAAAAAAAGTGTATGAATCGATTCCCTCATGGCTGCTCACGCCTGGTGATTAGCCTTTAGGGGGCGGGTGGAATCAGCTCCGCCTCAGTGAGCCCTGAGCGAAATTTGATTTCAATCCCCTCCTATTTTAGCCAATAATAACGATTACTGATCGTTCATACACCTACTATATTATTTACAAACAGACAGGTGGTAATATTGTACTGAGGGCCCAGCTCCTCTCTCTGCTTCTCGGTATGGCAGTAATATTCTTTGCAGAGGATAAAGAATGTATGCCTGTGAGTCCTGTGATATGGTCTTCAAAATGTGTCGTAGCAATGTTTGCATTCAGATACCCATTGATTAAAGGCTAACAATGCTGGCACACAGATGCTAATTGTTAGCCTGTGTGATTATGGAGTATCACATTGTTAGCATTAAGGTAGCAGAGGGTATGTGGTCGCTTTAAATCGACAAAGTGTAAGTTTCTTTGTTTTACTTTTATTTGACAATTACGTTCAGGTGAGAGTGGCAGGAAATCGCTTGAAGCCTCCTTTTTGAAGCCTATTTACTAATTATAGCGACAAACTGCTGCTTGTTGTTGAAAATCTATAAAATACTCCCAAAATGTACAACATAGTCCCTTAATAGTTACCCAAATACAGTACCCTTATATCTACAAATAAAAGTTACACAAACACTCTTAAATCCACCCCCCAAAAATCCTGCAAGTTACCCCAAAAATACTCTTCAAATTTCCTGAAATGCTACCAAGTTTGTCGATGTAACTCAGTGATTTCTTTGCTTGAGAATCACAGTCAGAGTGACAGTATGAACTGAACTCAGATTTTATATTTTCTCCCTGTCGGTCAGAATCAACACCACTTCCAAAATGTCAACTATATTAAGGGATTTTTTTTGAAGTCAAGTGAGTTTCCAAACATTGCTTTGTTGGTATTATACCTTACATTGCATTGCTATAGAGTACCAATACTATAACACAACAGAAACTTAAAATGATGTTCAAATCACTAGTTTAATATGTTTAAACAAACTAACAAAAACCACTAATGTATGACAAATGTTGTTTTTTGTTATTGTAAAGTGTCCTTGGGTGTCTTGAAAGGCGCTTATAAATAAAATGTATTATTATTATTATTATTATTATTAAATGATGGATGAAAATAGTGTCTAGACAGAAAGGAATCTGCACGCACTCACCTGGCTCATAACATCTGATATCGCTTCCTTCCTTCCTTCCTTCCTTCCTTCCTTCTTTCCTTCTGCAGCGAAGCATTCCAGCGATGAAGTTTGAACAAAAACTACACTATTGCATCCAACCTTATAATAACAAACAAACATCCAGATCGGCAACAATTATGCCTCACAGCTCCCTGCCACAGAACCAGGAAGTAGGCGGAGTTTCCCACTTATCGGCCATTTTGAGCGTTCAAGAGCTTTTGACAAATTTGTTTTGGGGCTGTTTTCACCTGTTTAAATTGATTAATATTGCGTAGAAATCAGAGTCAAAGCGGGGGAGGACTCTAAGTATCGATTCTGTTTTTTAGCAGATATAATTTTAAGGGACTACCTTTCCCAGGTAACCTTTAAGGGTCGTTTGTGTGTGCGTGCGTGTGTGTGTGCGTGCATGTGCGCGTGTGTGTGCGCGCGTGTGTGTGTGTGCGCGTGTGTGTGCGTGTGTGCACGCGTGTGTGTGTGTGTGTGTGCGTGTGTGTGTGTGTGTGTGTGTGTGTGTGTGTGTGTGTGTGTGTGTGTACTGTACACTCGAGCCAGGCCCCCTTCACGGCCTCCCTGGATTAATGTCGATTGTTTTAGTGAAAGACTCGAAGCGTTGGGCCACACAAGGAGAGTGGCGATGGGAGAAAGACAAAAAAGAGGACGAAGAAGAAGGTAAATCAAGGGGAGAGATGATGGCGGCTACTGCTTATTTACCCCATTCAGTGTTGTTGTTGTGGGGCTCCAGATTAGTTATTTATTATTATTATTAATTTATTTTTGTATTTTAACAAGGGGCACTGTGGCTCCGAATCTGAAATTTGAGCGACACAAGTCGAAACTTCAGTATTTGACTTGAATGTGGGCAGTAGTGGTTCGCGTGTCAGCCTCACAGTGCAGAGATGCATGCTTTGAGTCCAGCTCCGGCCTTCTTGTGTGGAGTTTGCATGTTCTCCCCGTGCCTGCATGGGTTTTCTCCGGGTACTCCGGTTTCCTTGCACATTCCAAAAACATGCGTGGCAGGCTGCTGGAACACTCTAAATTGTCCCTAGGTGTAATTGTGAGTGTGAATGGCTGTTTGTCTGTGTGTGCCCTGCGATTGGCTGGCAACCCATTCAGTGTGTACCTCGCCTAAGTTCCGCAGACAGTTGGGATCGGCTCCCCCGCAAGGATTTAGCGGATCAGAGAACAGATAGCTGGATTGACTTGAATGTTATATTTCATTTTTTTCCCCCAATATTATTGATCCTAATGATGCGATATGTCATTATTAAATCAACAAGTGCTGATCGATGGATTTCGTCGACATGGAACTGTGTCCATAAAACAAAGCAAAAGTCTCTTTTATGTCAATTCCAGTAAATGTCCAAAGTTGAAATGTGAAATTTGAGATCAGCACAATGAGGGGTTTCAAGTTTGATTTTGCACTGTGTTTATTATTATTTGATATGAGAGACAGCAGTCTACTTGGATTCGTGTGCATGAGTTTGTTTGTTTTTTTTCTTTTCTTTTGGCTTGCGTGGGAGGTCTCACGACAGCAACACGGGCGCTCGGGGAGGGATACCATGAGGGCAAGCAGCTATCCAACACACATCACTGGCTTCAATTAATATCATGCGTGAGTTGCTAACAGAGTGCACGCCTCTGCGCAGTCAGCAGCTCGCTGTATCTCACTCGCAGTTGTTTCTAATATTCCACATATCAATTTAATTGCGCATTGAAAAGTCATAAACAATAAAAGGCTGCCTTGTAATAAATCAGGGTGACAAACGCTGATCCCTGAAATAAATGCCTGCTTTTCCTCATCTGGAAATATAGCGGGCGGGAAGCCTAATAGTGCCTCCTGATTTCTATTAGAAATAAACTGGGCAGGATAAGCACACTTTTCCAAATGAAGTGATGCACAAACCAGACAAGAGAGCTCACCGGCATTAAAGATACATCGGCCTCCTGCGCGCCTCGCCTCCACCTTCCACGCTGACGCTGTAAGTAAACACACTCCACCCAGCAGCAGTCAACTGCTGACCCGTGCCAAGAATAAGACAGGCTGATTGGGAAAGGGGGGAGGGAGGGAGGGGGGGGGGACCTCATGGCCTAACTGTGTTTGTTTAATACTAAGTCAGCGCGTTCAGCCACAATTTAGAAAAGTCACTTTGCATGACCAACATGTCGCCACATGAATGCACAAGCAGTTGCACGCTCACACACAACACCCGGCAACATCATCATGCCAAAAAGGAAGTAGGGTGACGCAACTTTGGTGCGTCACTTGGATTGGCTTCATGTTGTCAAGAGTTGGGCACAACCGTAAGAGGCCATTGGCGGGGTGCGGGACCATTTTTGGTCACTTTACAACAAAATGGACCCCTTGTGCCTCAGTTGAGCATTGGCTTTCCTAAGCCCTAGTTATAATATGATTCGTTTTTGACGAAATTAACATCTTGTTAAATTAAAATTGAGTGTCAGTGCTTTAATCACATACAAAAGGCACGCGCATGCATACACACTCCCTGTCGTCTACTGAGAAAGAAGTCTGTTAAGTGTGATTTAGCGGTAGTGTTATGCGGCCATCCTTTGTGCGGCGCTGACATTCCCTGAATAGGAATGACAATTTTCTCCCCCTTCTCCATTTTTTCTCCCCCTCTTCAACACCATTCGGGGGTGTGGATGTGGATTGAGTGGCTTCTGCCGCCACATGTCCGCAGCTTTTGTGCGCAAGGCACGCCATGTTTGTTTAGCCCCACACAACGCCGCCACATGCTAAAGACGTGGGCGGCGCTAAGTGGGTTGTTCCTCACTTGATACAAATACAGTTTTATAAAAACAAGGGGGAGCTTTGACTCAGGAGTGCCCCAATTTAGTTTTTCGCATTACAGTACAAGCCGTGACTATTTGGCAAATAGTAAACAGTTCTTCAAAAAAAGAAACCCAGTGTGCTCGCTTCAAGTCATTTATTGCCACACCACGTTGACGTTTACTGTGAACCCATTTGACACGGGATTATATTTGTATTTCAGCATTTGCCGATCACAAAACGGATGGATGGATATATTGAAAATACTTTGCTTTGTTTTAGCGTTCTCTGCCATACACTGTGAAGGGCTACAGTACTTTTTTATTAGTCCGAGGTACTTTTTTTTCCCAGCGCGACATCTTTGCAGCAGCTGCATCTGCACATTTGAAGAAGAAAAAAAAATGATTACTTCGAAGGGATTTGGAGATATTAAGCGGTCCACATGTTTGGCAGGGCACAAAAAGCATTACTGAGAGATAAAAGACAGGTGCTGCCACGAATGAAAGGAGCTCTTAAAAACATTCAGCTTCAAAAAGAGATTAGAAGCATGCTTGGCGTTTATCATGCCATATTTTGCACAACTGCAAACATGTGTATAAAAAAAAAACCTGCCCACTTGTCTATTACCTTTAAAGAGATACACATTGCACATTTAAAAGTCAGATTGTCGTGTGTTTACGTATAAGTGCAGAGAGAAAAAAACATTTAGCATTTTGCGTGAAACATTTTCTTCGATTTAGTCTCCGAAGATATCGCAACTTTTCTTCAAGAAAAAAATTGGCTTCTTTATAGTGGTACGATTGATACTTTTTTTCCTCACTTCTCTCATTTATTGTTTTAAGAGATTGCAAACAAAATGTCATTTTCATAAAATTACAACTATTTCAAATTTTGATTAAAAAAGACCACCTTTGACATTATTCTCCCAAAATATGACTCAAAAAATAAACAAAGTAACAATCTTATTTTCAGTAAGGCTTCATCTCTTTTCTTATCATTCTGGCAAAGATATGACTTTGTTCTCGTGTGAGATTAACCAAAAAAAACTCCACCAAGAGTATTCTCTCCCCTGCTAACTGTCTCATGCGAACGCCGAAGGGTGGGTGTGTGTGTGGGGAGTAAAGATTTAGCGCGGACTTCAAGGAACACTTCCATTAATGTCGCGCGGCCCCTCCAGTCACGTTAGATGAAGCATAATAATCTGCCACTTTATGGACCTTTGCTCCCCTAAAATGTCTGCCATGTTGCTAATTGCGTACATCTGTGTTTGGCCTTTTTGATGTGACGCACGTGTCCGCTGGCAGCGGTTGAAAAAGTGGCACGAACACATCTTTGATGAACAAACACGCAATATCAGAATATAAATAAAGCCGGTTGGGTGATTTTATGATGTTTCCAAACAGTGTTTTCACGTTGAATGCAGAGCAGGTGCTGTGAGAGATAAAACACCAAATGGATGACGCCAATAGCGAGAGTTAGCTTCCATTAGCCAGCCTAAATTTTTTCTAATTTCTTGTCACTTTTTTTCCATACATCTTTCAGGGATGTCAAAACAAGAACTGTTATTTATTTTGAAGGCTATCTGACCCACAGCCGAGGTAAGAAGTACCTACTACAGTAGATATGCTAATACAAATCGGTGACACACTGCTAATTAGCAAATTACATTAACTTTGAAAATAAAAATGAAGTTAAGGTACACCTCTAAATGAGCCCATCAGCGAGTGTTAGATTTCCTTAACTGGCCTAATTTAGCTCGCGTGGTCAAGTTTCTCTTACATGGATGCCAAAACAAGAACATGAGCCATTTTGAAGGCTCTCGCCAACAATATGGCCGAGTACGGGTTGCTAAAGCTAACTTTAATCACATTTACTTCAAAGACATTCCATTAATATACTGAAATAAATAAGAGAATAAAAATATCTGAATGTTAAAGAAGCCATCAGGGATATTGAAAACATTTTAACAGGTGCCATTTTTCCAACTAAAAAAAGTGGCCACTACATGATAAGTAGGCTAGCTTAGCTTAGCAGGTCAGTGTAAAGGTCAGTGTCAAATTAAAGTACGTAAATAAAAAAAAAAAATTAAAGAAAGAAAGAAAAGGATTTTGGGGGCTGAATGTGTTTTGTTGTTGGTGAAAATATGTTTGTGAGCAGCAATAAAACCATCCCGGTCCTGTCCAATGCGCTGCCGTCTACTGACACTTCCAATCCGCGCGATAACATCCCTTTCATCGCGAATCCCCTGAAGCCAAAACACAACCCAACAACACTGACACTACCACCGGCCACCAAACATGTCCAACATGGATGTAGTCAAATGGCATCTGTGTTTACTTACAAACGACTTTTCTTCAAGCTTGACAAGGGGTCCGGCAAACCTTCAGCGACGTAACTGAATTCAAAGGATCAAAGACGTTGAGGTCAAGAGGGCTGCACCGTTTATAATAATAAAAACACTTCCGGCGTTGACATGTAATTTGGTGGACATGTCTATCCATGCCCGAAATTAAACGTGTCTACTAAATGGTTTCAAGCAGCCATATTCGGTGAATTCAGCAGTTCCGACTTGAACACATTCCTACAAAATAATTCACCAAAATGAAGCCCAATCATGAGCAGAAATCCGAAACAGATGTCACACCAAATCGCAAAGCCTTTTTATCCGACGTTGAATAAAAGTTGAATGCACAAATATTTTTTTTAAATTTGCCATGAAAAAGGAAGTACAGGCATCACTGCTTGTAGCTCTTCTAACAACATGTATCTCTCATTTCTGCTACCATCGGCATGCTCAATTTGTACAGAGAAGTACAGTATAGTGGGTAACAGATTGGAAATCAGAGTTTATATGGCATGGCAGAATAATACTGTGACGCACAGCTGCATGCTGATAACTGGCAGCAGGACGTGTGTTCCCTTGTGTCACACTGTTCATATTCACATTGACGGCTATGGACAAATCTTCAATGAGGCCAACATGCGTTTTTGTTTCTTTGTTTTGTTTTTCAAATATTTCACACCCTTCTTTCTAACGTCCAATCACTTCTTTCTTCTTTCTTCCAGATTTACGCAAGCGTTCAAAAGTGGATGACAACTGCTGCGCCGACCTCTCGCACAAGGAGAGGCGACCGTCCGACTCGCCGTCTGAATCGGGATGCTCCGAGGAAACTTCACTGGAGAGTCCGCCGTTGAGGTCCGGTGAGGAGGCTCCGCTGGCGTGTTCCGCTTCCTTATCTCTGGCTAGTCCCTCCAGGTGGGCCTGGAAGGTGGCGGTCTGCTGTTCCAGGGACAGAAAACTCTCCTGCACCTTATCAAACTGTGATACAAGAAGACCCTTTCTCAGTAAAGAATGAAGCGCGACAGCTGGCATAGATAGATAAACATTTCGTTTGCTCCATTTTTCTACCCGCTCCATGTTGGACTGAAGCAGCAATTCCGGCCACACAGACTCACTATTGCAGCCTCTGAGTGTGTTGCCTGCATGGCTGTGACTCCACATCAACTCCTAGAAGACAAGCAAGCCGGGACTGATGTGGAAAACGTGAGCAGAGACGGAGTTCCTCAGGGCTGAGGAGATGACGTTTACCTGAAGGAGCTGTGTGTTGTCTTTCAGGAGAGTTTGGCAGTCGTCTAGTTGCTTCCTGTTGTGGCTCAAGACTGCAAATAAGGTCTTTGCAAATACATGAAATGTCAAGGTTAGGCTTCATTAGCTGGATGTCACCCTATTCCAATCATAACAGGACACATGAAAAAGTATCGAAAACTCGAGTCGTCCAGACGACATCCTGAACTGGTTTCCAGTCAGTCACAGGGCACATACACATGCATTACCTCGGCGTTCTGGTGAGCCGAGGCCAAATCTGCCCGGTCTTGATCGCCCTCTCTCGTGAGCGTGACTCCAGTGTGCAGCTCCTCCAGTCTGCCCCAGCGGAGCTCCACGCCCTCCTCCAGCTCCTTTACAGCGGCCTCAAACTCAGCCTGGACCCGGAGCAACCTCCTCAGTGAGCTGCTCCTACACATGGAGAGAAGCTTCTTGACTCAGGAGCACCCATGGCATTTTATCACATCTAATTCCATACTTTCCATATCCGTGAAGGAAGCCTGCATTTACCTTTTCCGCAGGTAGCTTCGAACGAACGTCACTTTTTCAGTCAGCAAGCAGTCCTGCTCCATTGACTGCGACCCCGGGTGAACACTATCAAGTGTGTGAGACACGGACTGCAACGAGGAGAATGAATGAGGCCCTCACATGTCACCTGAGAAAATAAAGACTCACCTCCAGTGTGGAAAGGAGATCCTGCACATGAAGGGCGCTCGGGTCCGCGAGGGGCTCCTGGAGGATGCTCACTAGCAGGCTGTCGGCCAAGGCAAGACCCAGAGGACTAGGGACACTTGAACCTGTTGACCTGAAGACATCAGGTCACAACATTTGGTATCGGGAATCCCAGCATATTCGCTACAACAAAAGGTACATTCAGGTACATTATATCTTTGTTGGAGTGAACCTATTCGCTTTTTGTGCTCTGGCAAAAGCAGTAACAGTAACGCGTTCCTTGACCAACAGGGGGCGGTACACAACAGTCAATCACACTACACCAAGAAGAGTTTCGCAACTTAGTGACTCAGTAAGCTGCAGTAATACTGATGAGTAAAAGTGTTTCATTTAGACCTTTTCCACCATCTTGTGGCACCTATAGGCAATTACAAACCCATTTAAGGAGTGTCATCTATTCACAGATTTTCACTCTTTAAAGCAGGACTGCATCTTGAACATTGTGCTGTATACAGTATATAAATAATCATTTAAAAAAAATACTTCCTCACCGCTCAGTGGCCATCATCTTGTTTTGAATGACAACTTCCTCTCGTAACACAGGAGCGGGTTCCTGTCTCGAGGTCAACCGCAAGTAGCGCAGCAGCACATAGACGCAGCCCCCCAGAGTCCCCCACAACAGGCACAGCAGTGCCGCTCGCGAACACACATCTGCTAAGGACAGTGACGCCCCCATGTGGCAAACAGACCACAATGCAGCTGCTGGCAGGAACGCGCAGCATCCTCTGCAGGATGAGATCTTCCACCTTGTCTTCCTCCACATTTGTGTTTTTGATGAGGTCATCGGTGTCTGAAGATCATGTGATGGTTGCTTTGAGCTGCACACACGTAAAACATCAAATTAAACATGGGATATACGGTAATGGGTGGCAAAATGGACAGAAAGGGTACTTTATCACAGCGTTATCAATGGGTTAATAATAATGAGATAAACAGGTCATTAAATTATTATCACCACTGTTTTCAGCAGCATGTAGGGCTCGGTATTTGGCAAGTGCAAGGTACCAAATACAATTTATAACGTGGAAAAGGGCAAAGCAATACAGAAGAGATTAGGACTGGACGGATTGAATCGGTTGGATATTAGCTCTCATACAATTGGCAATATTCGGTAGATTTTATGCTCATGTTTTGTTTAAACACACATTAACACGTTACAAAATAAGACAAAGATAATGACATTCAACCCCCCGCCTCCCATATAGAAAAAATAAAAAATGGCAAATGTTTCCCCCCTGTTGTGAAGTGAAATACTACAGGAAGGACAAAGTGCTGTAAAATTGTCAAATGTTCAGCCTGTAATTCTGTTGTAGTTGACAAAAAAGAAGCTCGCTAAAAGGAGTTCACTATTTTGCAACTCCTAGCCACCTCATTCCATTTACACTGAGCAAATGGACAGAGCTAAACAGTGACTCACTATTTGGCAAGTGATAAGGACTGCATGCCACTCATAACTCCTAGAAAAACAAATAATCAAGGGACCACTATTTGGCAAGGAAACCGACACGTTCAGAAATATTTTCACCGTATTTATTACAAACCAATCATTTGTTGATCGAGGATAGGCACTTTAAACTGAAACACTATATTACCACAACCTAATTGTCCAATGATAAATGCAAATAATCCAATAGCTGTTCATACTACCTTGCACTTCAAATGGAATGTTCTTCTCATCAGAGTTGTCTGTTAAGACGTCCGCAGTTGCCATCTTTTTATGCCAAAGAAGTTGAGTGACACAAACTCACCTGTGCGTCTTTTTCGAACACTTCTGGACAGGTTCTCCTCCCTCGCACCCCCCAAGACTGGCCCGGTCCAGGGCCCCTTCCAGGGAAGTCCTCGCACCGGGACCCGAGCCCGCATGACCTCCGACACCGCCGAACGTCAGCTGAGGCATGTACCGCCAGTTGACATGCTCTGTGAAAGTGGGGGTAAAGAATTAGAGCAGCATGCCAATGTCGAGAGTCTTTCGATTTACCGGCCAAGCTGGTAGAACAGGTACTAACCGTGAGATTGATGGACATGCCCCACTTTTGAAAGTGATATACTGCTGATGTACAGCAATACATAAATACAGTTCAAATCCCGCTCTTATGGTCATGTATGATATTAATTGACAACAACAAATTATGATCGTTTTGTTTTTAAAGCATTTTATTTTATTTCATTCACAAAATTATTTTTTCTATTGCAGTTTTGTTTTAGTTTTTTTTCTGTACACTGTGAAAACAATTGCTACAAAGCCCAGATTTCCGCGCTACTGCTTGGGAATACTGTTAATCTAACATTTTGGATCAAAACCATGACAACTGCGCCATGATATTGGAAGATTTTCATTTTCTGTCACAATTTTCATTCACAAATAAATGACTTTTCTGGTTACTTCAAACGCATTAAAAAGGTTTTCTTTGCACTTAAGCAGGACATGATATTTGAAAAGCTGTAAATCATTATGAGACTTCGTCATTTGTTGACATCTAGCAGCATGTGGCACATGAACAAGAAGATAACACTTGACAAACACATAAAACTGTGCTGGTCTTCATTTTGTCCTCTCCTGTAAATTCAGCGAGTCTTCATCTGTAATTAGTCTGCGTGCTTAGAACCTGCCATTGGGCAGGATTGGGAGTGGGAGTGGACTAGAAACGAGGGGGTCAAAGTTCAGGAGGTTTTAGGGTTTGGTGATGTGGACCTCGCTGGCACCGCTCCCATTGGTGGTGGTGGTGATGATGTACTGTGTGGTGGCTTGCTCCAAGTGTTCACCAGGGTTTGGACCCGAGCTGACGGGACCCGAAGGTTTGGCGTCCAGCTCCGTCTGACCTTCAGAGATGACGTAGTGCGTCTGGAGGGGCCAAGAAGAGAATCACATCCATTTGTGTGCGTGTGCTTATAGTTTGTCAGCATTCATGACACCCCAAAAATGACGCACAGTGTGAACACAAAACTGATGATGAAATGTATGGGGGGGATAAAAACTGTATGTGGTTGTGCAAAATAAAATGAATAGTATAATTTTTTGTCTATGCCCGTTTCATGACCATTCAAAAATAAGCCTGTTGAACCACAGCAATGTCTGATGTTCACTCATGAATGCTCATTTCATTTTCATGCATTATTATGATTATTTATTTATTTTTGTCTTTCATAACACGCTAAGCTTCCTCATGTCGCTATTTTTTTTTAATTCTTGTCATTTGAGTATTTTATTGAAGTAAAAGTATGTTGTCGTATTTCATTACTGCTTGATGGCCAATCGAGGTATACAAGTAAATGGAACCTAATTGACAGGCCATCAGAACAGGACTTCTGGCATCACAATCGCTAGGTGCTGCATTCTCATCTCTCTCTCTCTCTCTCTCTCTCTCTCTCTCTCTCTCTCTCTCTCTCTCTCTCTCTCTCTCTCTCTCTCTCTCTCTCTCTCTCTCTCTCTCTCTCTCTCTCTCTCTCTCTCTCTCTCTCTCTCTCTCTCTCTCTCTCTCTCTCTCTCTCTCTCTCTCTCTCTCTCTCTCTCTCTCTCTCTCTCTCTCTCTCTCTCTCTCTCTCTCTCTCTCTCTCTCTCTCTCTCTCTCTCTCTCTCTCTCTCTCTCTCTCTCTCTCTCTCAAGCAAAAGGATCTTTGGCCCCGGTTTGACGTGCACGCACCGTTTTCACCTGGTTGCTGTTGGCTCCAGTCACCGGCGTGGCAGCCTCGGCGATGACGTACTGAGCATGGGGCAGCGTCATCATTTGGATCTCGGAGGCTGCTTAATTAGAAGTACATATACTTGTGTAAAATAAAACAACAACAAAAAAGGTTGAAAAATGCCTATTTAAACCAAGTAACGAGTAGAAAATACAGATATCTGCTATCAAACATAGGGAGCAAAAACGGTGTCAGATAAGTAAGTACTCAAGTACAGCTACAGGCTTCCCTCACTATATCACAGGTTATTGGTGCACCCCGGCTGTTTTTTTCGGGGTTCTTTCAGATATCAGACAGAATTGCCTACTCCCCACGATGTACCGAAACAAGCAGGGCAGCACTGGGGTCTACTAGAAGAGCTCGCTGATCATTGGTCACATGACAGGAAGTCATGATCATGTGCACTACAGGCTGGACTCACGGTAGCCTCTGTAGTTCCAGTTTGCAGGTATGTAGGCATGCTGCACCGCTCCCTGCTGCTGCTGTTGTTGCTGCTCCTGCTGTTGTTGTTGTTGTTGTTGCTGTGGAGTACCACTGTCCTGAAGGCCTTGGTTCTGAGCCAGCGTCACAGGGGTCAGCTGGGGAGGACTTGACTCCTGATTGGTCTGTTGTGAGTTGGGGCTCAGCGGCTGACCCGTCGTCACCTGGGCGAGACGTCAGAGATGCTAGCTCAAAAACAAGAAAGGCAGTGTTTCCCACCCGTTACTGAGCAAAGGCACATATGTTTCACGGGGTAATGTGCTAAATCCATTCAACATGGCTTTGATTATGACCGGCTAATCATAAACGCAGAAACATGCCCGATTTATAAGAGGGTGGGCACACTTTAGAAACCCTTCCCCTCGCTACTTTGTATTGTTTCATCTTAGCTCTGAAAGTAAATGATCGGAGAGTAACATTGGATTGAAAAGTCCAAATAATCCACCAATATCAAATTTTGACCCAGTTGTTATTTTATTGAACACATTGCGATGCACGAAGGCGAGGGCTTCCACCTGAGTGACAACTTGCCCCGAGGCCGAGGGCTCGGTGACCTGGATGTGCTGCACCTGGATGGAGTGCTGGCTGTAGCCATGCGGGTCTTGCAGTTGGCCCACGTCCACTGTCTGCTGCTGCGAGTGCGCGGAAGAAGCCTGGGAAAAAACACAAACATGAGGAGCATGAGGTCCTTTCACTCGCTGCTAAATGATTTAAAGCAGGGGTACTATATTAAAAAAAAATCTCATGGCTTGTATACAAATGGTTGGGCTTAAAATCTGAAGCAAGTGCAGAATGTCTTCTTGAACCCTGTGAAAAAAGTTTTAAATAATTGAAAATTATTTTTAAAAAATTTAATTGGGGGGGGGCTCTGTGCTTCTTTCAGAACAAAACAAAAGTGTAATATTCATTTCCATTTCCTACACCTCCCACTAGGTTCAACTTAGCTCCTCCTTGACATTCAAAGTTCCCAAAATAGACAAAAATGATCGTTCTTACCGGCGCCACCTGGACCACCTGCAGCTGAATGTGCTGCGGCTGGGACAGGGTGCTTCCAGCCTGGGACACGGGGATATACTGGATCCTCTGGTAGTCTCCCTGTGGTGTTCTGTAGTCGGTAGTCAGCGTCTGGGAGAGCTCAGTCATGGCCTGTGTTAACAGGTCAGTGGTCTGCAGACAAAAAACGTCGCCAGGCAGTCAATGTTTCAGGTGCTTTTAGTCGCACTTTCCTGACTGACCTTAACACAAAGTAGTTGTGTTTGAAGTGATTGTAAGGTCCTCTTCCTTTTTTTTACACCCCTTCAGGGACAGCGGTTATTACAGTGGACATCTTATCATGTAAGGTCTATTCAGGGGTGCTCGAGAGGAGGGTCCGTCAGGAAGTCGAGCCTCGGATTGAGGAGGAGCAGTGTGGTTTTCGTCCCGGCCGTGGAACAGTGGACCAGCTCTACACCCTTAGCAGGGTCCTCGAGGGTATGTGGGAATTCGCCCAACCAGTCTACATGTGTTTTGTGGATTTGGAGAAGGCGTTTGACCGTGTCCTCGGGAGTTCTGTGGGGGTGCTTCGTGGGTATGGGATACCGAACCCCTTGTTACGGGCCGTTCGGTCGCTATACCACCGATGTCAGAGTTTGGTTCGCATTGCCGCAGTAAGTCGGAATCGCTTTCCAGTGAGGGTTGGACTACGCCAAGGCTGCCCTTTGTCGCCGATTCTGTTCATAACTTTTATGGACAGAATTTCTAGGCGCAGCCAAGCGCTGAGGGGGTCCGTTTTGGTGGTCTCAGTATTGCTTCTCTGCTTTTTGCAGATGATGTGGTACTGCTGGCTCCTTCAAGCGGGTCTCTCCAGCTCTCACTGGAGCGTTCGCAGCCGAGTGTGAAGCGGTTGGGATGAGGATCAGCACCTCCAAATCTGAAACCATGGTCCTCAGTCGGAAAAGGGTGGAGTGCCTCTCCGGGTCGGGAGGAGATCTTGCCCCAAGTGGAGGAGTTTAAGTATCTTGGGGTCTTGTTCACGAGTGAGGGCAGAAGGGAGCGAGAGATCGACAGGCGGATCGGTGCAGCGTCAGCTGTGATGCGGACGTTGTATCGGTCTGTCGTGGTAAAGAAGGAGCTGAGCCAAAGGGCTAAGCTCTCAATTTACCGTCGATCTACGCCCCAACCTCATCTATGGTCACGAGCTATGGGTCGTGGACCGAAGAACGAGATCCCGGATACAAGCGGCGAAATGAGTTTTCTCCGCAGGGTGTCCGGCTATCCTTAGAGATAAGGTGAGAAGCTCGGTCATCCGGGAGGGACTCAAAGTAGAGCCGCTTCTCCTCCACATCGAGAGGAGCCAGATGAGGTGGCTGGGGCATCTGATTCGGATGCCCCTGAGCGCCTCCTAGTGGGGTGTTCGGGCATGTCCCACGGAAGAGACCTCGGGACGACCCAGGACACGCTGGAAAGACTATGTCACGCAGCTGGCCTGGGAACGCCTCGGGATCCCCCGGGGAGAGCTGGAAGAAGTAGCTGGGGAGAGGGAAGTCTGGGCTTCCCTGCTTAAGCTGCTGCCCCCGCGACCCGGCCCCGGATAAGCGGTAGAAGATGGATGGATGGATGGATCTTATCATGTTATCAGGTTACAAGGTGCATGAAATTGTGAATAAACACAAGCAATAAATTCTCCTGTATGGCAATAAACACACATCCAGGACTTGATGAGATGTGAATTGATGAGAAAATTCCATTCTCTGACACCGCGAGGGCGATAACTTACCACAACAGCCTCGGCGGTGGCGCCGTCGGTGCTGATGACGGCAGGCGTGCTGCTGATGACGGCAGTCGCCAGGGGAGCTTGAATGGTGTTGGCGAGCTGAGCAAACTCGGGATGCTTCTTCCGGATGTGCTGCACCATTTTAGTCTAGAGAGAGAGAGAGAGACACACACACACACACAAAATAGAGTGCTACCTTGAGATACGAGCGACACGACTTGATGACTTGAGAGTTATTCGTCGGATGTTATGCGTGGACTTGCGAGCGCTGCAGACTGTTGCATATTACAAAAACGTACTGTGTAGTAAGAGATGGTATTCTTCTTTGCTTGTGTCTGTGGTAAACAATACTGCCTCCCGGTGGCCAAAACAGGCGCATCAGAATGAGCGGCACACTGAATTGGATTTTAAATCAAGTACAGGCAGGCGGGGTGAGCAGTTGCCCGAGAGAAAGAACAGCTTTGCCTGTCACTAGGTGTTGCATTTTAATAATTTGCCGATCAATCAAGCAAAATAGGATCGATTCCCAATCGCTACTTACCGCACTTGCCAACATGACCGCAACACGAGGAGGTGAATTTGCAAATAGCGAGCCTCGTGTATGACTTGCATGCTTCACTCGCTCACCTTGCTGCTGTACTGCTTGGCACAGTGCGGGCAGCAGACGGGCGCGAAGGCGATGGTGCCGGCCAGCTGTGTGTGCGTGGTCAGCATGGGGTCGGGCTCGCCGGGAGCGGCCGGACGCAGCTTGCGGATGCTGGGCGGCAGCTCCGCCCCCGGGTGGTTCTTCAGGATATGCGACTTCCTCTTGCTGGCGCTCTTGTATACCTGACGGACAAGATGATGATCATGATAATGATTGCGCTGTTTGTAAAACAGCTTGAAAAGCATATTGACAGAGTCACTTTGGGGGCCGTTCCACTGAATTAGCGACACGACATTGGGTGTCGAAAGGCTCAAGCTAACCGGAAGCTTTGTTGAGGACAAGCGCAATAGAAAACAGATGGAAGAAGCGTGCTCGTCCGGCCACCTTGTCACAATACTGGCAGAAGTAGTCCCTGTTGGGCTTGATGATGGGCAGCGTCAACTCTGGGACGTCGTTCACGCGCATCTCAGGGTGCCGTTTGGACAAATGATTGACCTGCGACGACAAATCACCGACATTTATGCCGACTCTCGTCTCATTGGCACGTGACGGCGAGCTTTCCGGGCTCACCAGCATTCCTCTGCGTCGGAATCCCATCATGCACAGTCTGCATTTGAACATAAAGCTCTCAAAGTCGGTGGTGGGCGTCTTCATTTTGTGGCTTTTGGAGCGCTGGATGCGTTCGGCTTTCTTGGCCTCCCGTTCAGGATTGTGCATTCGCTGCATGTGCTCCCGCAGCTTATCTTTCCTCTGGAGAAATACAACATTGTTTCGAGTCATACGGGGGCTCTCAAACCTTTTCTTCAATTTTAGTTTCACTAACTATCATATTCTTAGCCAGTGGGGATATAACACCCCTTTTTATTATTATTTTAAATGATGCAACCATAATTTGTTGCAAATTATGTTCCAGACAACCAAGCAACTGCAGACCGTAACGAAGGATTCAAACTTCCTGCAACGCGGCCTCACCTTGAACTGCTTGCCGCACGTGGAGCACAGGAAGTCCCTGCGATCGGAGTGGCGTAGCAGGTGCAAGCGCAGTTTGTCGGGGCGGCAGAAAGCCTTGTCACAGTTGGGGCACTGGAAGATTTTCTCTGAATGGAAGCAGCGGATGTGCCTCTTCACCTGGTGGGGAAAAAAGGGGTCGGGTGTGAAAGACCTCAAAACAAGACACGCTACAAATTACAGAGGTACCTTAATTTAAGACTTTTCATGAAATCCATGACTGACAGCCCACAGAGTCTTTACATCATTAAGAGTCCAGTAATATTTGGTGCATTCATTAAAAAAAAAAAAAAGTATTCATTTTTAAAATATTTTTTTATCTCACTAATAATTAACAGATAAACAAGATAATAATTCAATAATTGCCTAGTTGATGGAAATGAGAAAATGTATATTTATTTGTTCATTTTTTTAATATATTATTAGAATTAACAGAAATATTCATTCTTTCATTCATCTTCCGAACCGCTTGATCCTCACTAGGGTCGCGGGGGGTGCTGGAGCCTATCTCAGCTGTCTCCGGGCAGTAGGCGGGGGACACCCTGAATCGGTTGCCAGCCAATCGCAGGGCACACAGAGACGAACAACCATCCACGCTCACACCTAGGGACAATTTAGAGTGCCCAGTCAGCCTGCCATGCATGTCTTTGGAATGTGGGAGGAAATCAGAGCACCCGGAGAAAACCCACGCAAGCCCGGGGAGAACATGCAAACTCCACACAGGGAGGCCGGAGCTGGAATCGAACCCGGTACCTCTGCACTGTGAAGCCGGCGTGCTAACCACTGGACTACCGGGCCGCCCTAACAGAAATATAATAATGATAATAATAATAATAAAATCAAAGTACCAGTCAATTTCTACACTTTTGCATTCAGTTAAACCACACGTAGCTTGCAACTAGTCTCTTGTCCTGCCTCATGCCAACATTTGAAGTCCCCCCCCCACACACACACTCCTCTGTCCATGAACTGTGGACCTGTGAAGCCATTTGACACTTTTTGTGATTAAAGGCAAGATAAATAAACGTGACCTGACTTTCCTCTCCTTGTGCACTGTACAAAGACAACAAAGAAACTGCCCGCAGGATTTCTTTGTGGATGTGCCGCTTGATCATCTGGCCCGCACCGAAGAGTCCCGCAACTGTTTTGGCGCACCTGACAAAATGCTCACCGAGCCGAAGTCGCCACGAGATACATCGAGTTGTCGCGCGTTGGAATGCCAACCTGGATGAAGTCGGGAAAGGTCTTCTTGCAGGACGGGCAGGTGAAGGTGCCGTCGACGGCGTGCATCTCGATGTGGTCCCTGAGTGCGTCGAGCCTGTCAAAGGTCTCGGCGCAGAACAGACACGTGTATGAGCGGCTCTCGGTGTGCACCAGCAGGTGGTCGTCCAGTGCCATGTCCGTCACAAAGGTTTTGCTGCACAGGTGGCACGGGAAGACAAAGGTGTCGCGGCCGTGCACGCGCAGGTGCTGCTCCAGCTTGTCTTTGTCACGGAAGGCCTTGTCGCAATGTTTGCACTTGAAGGGACGGAAGCTCTTGCGGATGAAGTGATGCTGCAGTGCTGCATTCTGAAAATACACATGTGGGGAAGACTGTTGAGGTTACTTTTTTGCAAATGACTTCAAATGTAAATACATTTGGTTTAAAATATATTTTTGTTTAACATTTTTTTAAAGCCAGCATTATCAATTTACGGTTAACGTCAATCCAAGTTACTAAACATGGCTCGGTTACATTTTTTTTAAAGGTTAAACATATGGAAATTCCGAAATCTAATTTTAGTTACATAATATGATATGTTTTACATGCACTTTTTTTATTTCATGTTAATATAACGTAGCATCAAATACAGGAAAACTTCAAAGGTTATGTCATGAAGGCCTTATTTTCATGTTAATTCAAGGTTAAATTGAGGTTAAAAATATAGCAAGATTTTATTTTCTTGTGGATACATCTTCATCTTTAGGTTACACAAACACAAAGTACATTTTGGACACAGGACACACATTGATATATCTTCGAGTTACAGATGAGATGACATCAACCTCAGGCCTGCGTAATAATTTCATTTAAGCTTTAACCAAGCTAAAAATCAGCATCATTTCCTTACTTGGCACAAAGTTTAACTTGAAAATTACGTCGTTTATTGAACACCTTATCCTTACATTTGCTGGCAAACGGGAGAGCAACATACTGTTTAAAAAAAAAAAAAAAAAAAAAAAACATGTTTGATGAGCGCCATTTGTAATCAATATACACACATGAATGTACAGTTTATCTATTTACGTCACAATACCGAGGCAAGTCAGCCGCTTTTTCAGCCTTCCGATTGCCTAAAACGCACATGTTGGGTCCCGCCTACCTGTACATCCGCCTTTGAAAGTGGCCCGCATTGAGAAGAGAAAACACAGTGTTGAAAAGCAAACACACACTCAAACACACCTTGTCACAAAACAAAGTATTTGCGTCTCACCCGCATCTTTTTCAGGCGTCGCACATCCGGAGAGGAGAGCTGAGCATCTGACTGGTCATTCTGTGCGGGCTCCTCCATGGCCGCGGGCGGCACGTCCACTCTGGTGTCCCCGGCGGCGGAGCCGTCCGCCGCCGGGGACACCGTTTGACCATCTGCCTCGGCATCCGGCTCGGACACGGACATCTCCACGCCGTTGTGAGGCGCCTCCGTCGGCTCGTCCAGTGGTTGCGCCTCAGCCTGCTCCAGCATCTCCTGAGAAAATTTTAAATACAAAAAAAAAACGGAGGTGGAACGTTCAAGGTAGTTCACAAAAATCACTAAAACTCAAGTTGAAAAAAAAATGTTCGTTAACAAAGTCTAATCAAAATGAGAGTTCTTTAAAAAAAAAAAAAAAAAAAAAGACAACCAAATGACAATTCACATATCTCGAGGCACCACCGTATATCACATATATTGCTATTAAGACATGTCTGATGGTAGTGAAACACAAGCTACTTACCGTCATCTTTTCCGTTTCATCTTCAACTGGCGTATCCAAACGTATGAATTTTGGCGGCCGCCCCGGCCTCCTCCCTGTCCCGAATCGCTTCCTGCCTCTGGCTCGGCCACGCCCTCTCGACCTGGAGGTGGACGACGACAAGGAAGAGTGGGGGGGGGCATGATATTTGGGATCAAAAGCCTCGGGCGCAAAATGAAGGCGAACAGTACCTGCTAACAGAGTAGATCATGTTGTCGTGCAGGTTGAGGTGCTGCTGGAGTTGTTCTGAGCTCACGAAGCGGCGGCTGCATTCGTAGCACGGCCAGTTCTTCTCTTGCTCACGCAGAACTGAAGGAAGCACAGAATCAGCAAAGAGCACTGCGCTCCGCGGAAGCGTGATAAGCACGAGGGCTCAACGTTTTTGAAATATAATCCAGTGGCAATTTTTTTGGCTCCATATTGCGATTGTGATTTGCAAAGTGAAAATTGCATTCTACTCCATCGCAAAGTCGACTTGAATTTGATTTAATTGTTCAGCGCTAAGTGACACTACCCGAAAATGGTTTGTAATTGCTCATACAGGCCACAAGATGGCGACAAAGCAGTACTGATGTCTAAGTAAAACTTCTCAAGTGACCTTGGCACAGAAATAAAAACATCTTTCAGACCATTGCGCTGCTTTTGTGCCGATGTTGGGTAAGGACCAACAATCTAAAATATAAACCGAATGCAGCCACTGAAAAGACGTGCCCTGATAGATGAACAAGGAAGTGGCAGTAAATAAAACTAAATATGTCCTATTCAATTTTTATGGGCAAATTAAGAGTCTTCAATGAACACAACAGGTATCATTTTTGTACTGTGGTAGGAAATCCACACAAGATGATGACTCTCACCTTTTCTCTCTTCTTCTGTCACACTGTGAAGCTTCTGATTGACAAACTCTGCGTACGAGGCTGCATACCACACCTGCAAAAGGATTACAAGCATGCATAAATAACGTTCAAACTATCTGCCCTGAAGTTGACTTCATCCATGATATCGCGCGGCGTCCACCTTGAGCTCCTGCTTGGGCTCGATGTTCTTGATGGTGGTGTAGAAGATCTCGGCGCCATATTGGTACGCCACCAGGTTCTGCTCCAGGTGATTCTGGGCGGGCCGCACGAACATCATCCAGTTGCAGTTGTCCTCGTCAGACAGGTCCAGCCACGTGTCCTCGGATTTCGCGCTGTCTTTCTGGGTGTCCAGCACGCAAAGCTGTGGCCGCGACGGTAAGACATCATTACCATATATGTATCAACTGAATGTTAGCGAACAAACATTTATTCTTTTTTTGCCTATATAGTAAATAAAAGTGTTCTGCGATTGGCTGGCAACAAATTCAGGGTGTACCCCGTCTACTGCCAAATGACGGCCGGGATATTCTCCGGCACGCCCGCGACCCTCGTGAGAATAAATAAGTGGTTCAGATAATAGATGGAGGATGGAGGATGGATGACGACGGCAACGGTTTCGGAACTTTACATGATGGAAAATTTGCCTTAGGGTGTGTGGGCTCACTTTCAGGTGAATGTAGTTGTCCTGCAGCTCGCTCTGGGGTACCAGGGGGCCATCCACGGGGCCGAACTGGGTGCGCTTGGGAATGCGCCTCTTGGAGAAGACCCCACCGAGGAAGCGGTCGATGTAGAGGACCATAGGGAGACTGGCGCGGGCCCGGGACATCACTGGCCGGTTGGGAATAGGGTGAAGGGGCCCGTGGTTCAGACACTCCGAGGGGTTTGTGTTGTTGCACTCCTCACACCCTGGGGGGGATCAATAATAATAATAATAATAATACATTTTATTTATAAGCGCCTTTCAAGACACCCAAGGACATCAATGACACACATATCTTGGTGTTACAATCTGTGGCATGGCTCACTTCCTTTAACTCTTAAAAACGAGTGGTCACATTGAAAATACAGAATCCAGGACGCACAGAGGTGGTGAGGGTTGAAGCGCTGACGGGGCTCCCAGTCGTCTATGTCCGAATCCTCATCGTCGTTGTCTTCGTCAGACTCGTCCGTGGTGTCCATGGCCCCGAGTGGGCTGGATGGGGGGTCGGCCATGTCGGCCAGAGAGGCTAGAGAGTTGGATACTGACAGTTGCTCCTGTGTGACAAGTCCGAATCCAAAATGTTGTCAAGACCGACATCTAGAATGTATTATCTCTCAAAGTCAGTTACTCTTTGGCCTATATTTGGAAATTGGCAATACCTATACGTTATACCTAATTTAGAATGTCATTATTTTTTTATAAAGTGCATCAAGACACAGCATTGTTCTCCTGCATCTCAGTGATTAAAAAAAAAAAAAGAACTTTATGACATAAAAAGTGAGCTCTCACATGGGAGGCCGGTTCCAGGGTGCCCTGCGGCGCATTGGCCACATTGCTGAGGACGTGTAGACTTGCAGCGTTCATGTTCTGGCCACTTGGCAGCAACACTGCCACCTTGGGACCGATAGAGGTTTACTTTAAGATTGTGCTGAAACTAGGAAAAAAAATTTGAATGACAATCCATCCGCATGCACCTGCTGAGTCGTGCCGTCTTGCTGGATGTACGCAACTTGAGGTTGATCTGCAAACACGGCCTAGGAGGAAAATCATCATTCACATAGTTCATTGCACGTTTTCTTTTACGACAAGAAAAATTCTTTTGCGGTCTGAGGACCCCAGTTTGAGAGCCACTGATCTAGATAAAAGAACCCTCGACAAAAAAATAAAAATGGACCTCTTTTAAAAACAAGTTGATCCTTACCTGGGTGCCATCCGCAGGGTGAATGTAGACCAGCGTGTGTTCGGCCGACTCCACCGAGGTGTACGAGCTGCCGTCGGCCGTGTAGACCACCTGCTGCTGCTCTCCGCGCTCTGCCTGATCCCCATCATCTCCGCTGTACACTATCTGGGCCACTGCGCCACCTTCGAAATGAACCTGCAACATAAACCAAACCAAGACAAACACCATAATATATCATGACCGAAATTCAATTTTGACTGCAGAAAGTGACTACATGGCGGAGTGCAATTATATTTGAATATTTTAAGAAGTTATTCTGAGTAGATCACGAGCCATAAAGACAAACTATTTTGGAGGTAAAGTAACTATGTGCATGTTAAATTCAACCATGCCTTATTTCAACAGTTTTGTATGATTCTTTCTACCTGTGTTGCCTCAGTTGAATCCGTGTTCGTGGACTCAGTCCACGCTGTGGCAGGCTCTGGCTTTGTTTCCATGGCAACACGGCTATCCGGCCTCGTGGTGGTCGGCGTCACCGCAGTATGCTTGAAATGACCAAGGGCACTTTTATTGTCAAAGAATGGCCCACATACAACGAAATTGGGGTGCAACTACAAGTTTTTGTTTTCAAAACTAAACAAGACGAGTGAATATGGAATGGCTTCGTGTTCAACCAAAGAGCCCCAGAGGTCATACTAAGTGAATATGTGACTATGACATGAGATAATTTCTATTGGATATACCAAACCATGCCACGAATAGTTGAAATCTCTTGAAAGTTTGTACTGTAATTGCCTATATGTAAACAAGTTCAAGGGGAATGAATACTTTTTCAAGATGCCATATATGTCTTTGCTGAATACAGTTAGATCTTGCACAAGATCCCATCAGATTGTCAAAGTGTACCCATAAAGTGTCAAATAAGGGTCTTGTACAGCATGTTGACATAAGCGTAAAATATAGAAAATCCTAATCGATGTCGTACAATAAAAGGGTTATGATTTTTTACATAGGTAAATACATTGCATTTTAAAAACAAAACAGGTTTAATACAAACGTCGGGGGAAAGTGAAGCGTGTATTTTGAGGATGTGCACTAGTTGTAGTTGTCAACACACCAAAAGCAAGCGGCAACGTGCTCCATCGTACACACGCAGAACGTTCACCCTGCACACTTGAAGCGGGGGTAAAGCACACTAATGTCGGCTAAGGTTTGCCGGCAAGGCCGTCGTAGGAACCTCTGCACCAATGCAAACGCGTGTGGTAACAACTGCAACTCTGCGTGAGGATAAAAATACGACGTCGTTGGCAGATTTATCAATTAAATTAACGTAATCGATGAACGAGGTTTACCCCCCGCTTTAACCCCACAGGTTGTCGGTCCCAACCGGACCATACCACAAATTTGAACGCAGTACAATCGCACGCGTTCGGTGTTAGCATTTCGGCCTTTTAGTGCCATTGGAAGGCCGACATGTCGGGAACGGATAACATCTCGTTCCCCGTGCCATCGACTACACTCTGGCATTGTTAACCAGACGTGACATAAATCAGTAAATAAATGCCTTCTTTCAGTCGACCCACCCGTCCCCCATGCTAGTTTGTCGAGCCCAGCCCTTCAAGGCGAGTGGAGAACAAGGAAGACGGGCTCCATTTTGGGTGGGACTACCAATGTCGGAGGACATGGACGAAGAGCCGCCAAGCGACAAAAATAATCTTCTTAAACGGCGCTTTCGCTCCCGAAAACAAACGAACATTTACTAATGGTGACATAAAGGCTACTTGCGATTCGAGCGGCGCTTCTCAGTGTTGGAAATCCCTCTTTTTAAGACGTTTTATGGAAAAAAGACAAGCTGTTCTTACCTCAGAATGGTAGCTGCAGCGATGGTCGTATTGCATATATTAACATAATCTGCCCGGCAACAGACGACTCTTCCTCTTCTGATAGGTCGGCATTTTCCCATCAACTACTGTGACCTAAAACGATTTAAAAACTCAACACATAAACTGCAGATATATTTTTCACGTTACATATTTATTTTTCAAATAAAACGTTGAGTAGTGGTGAAATATATAATTTACGCGCTTTAATCGCAGCCAATCCGATGTTAAACACGGCTGTTATCCAAATCAAAATCCACGTGTCTGTTCTCCATCCCTGGCATCGGCAACAGCGTCTCTCCAGAAAAAGTTTGCAACTTGAGATCCTATTGTTATTGCGAACATCAAGAGGCCATTGAACAACAGCAGGATTGAGATTAATTTCGAAATCCTCACCAACTGTGATTTAGATAACCAATTCTTAAACCAAACCAAAATTTAACCTCCCTGTCAGAAAATAGTTGGGATGTTTTCGACATTAGAATTGTATCTATGTACATCATGTCGAGAACAGAACTGGAATATTGTTATACCGCTTGACATCCATTGATTCTGATCGACCCAGATTACTGCTTCCTTGCTGTTTCAAGATTTTGTAATAGTTATGATAATGTATTATGATTATTAAAATATGTACAATGAAAATGACTTGAGACATTTCTGCTATTAAGCGGTTTGTGTATATGGCCACTTTAGGTTTTGTAAAATCTGAAGTTACATAACTGCTCTTACTCGTAAACCAATATGAGAAGTATCGTTCTTAATGCTATCTTAAATGTTAACAATTTAAAAAAAAAATTTGGAGTACAGGATCGCGTCACACGGTGGCTTCTCTTTGATTTGTTGTGTCAGTTGGTCACCTTTTTTCCATGAACCAATCAGTCTTCCCATCACCAGCACGGACCCTTTGAGGACACCATTTGACTTCTACGTGTTGCATCCCGACTGGCGCCACTGCTGCATCTTTGAGTGCTTGCATTTTTGTTTTTCAATAAAAGTAGTTGAGTGTGCACAAGCTGTGTTCTGGTGTCTGTCCTCGCCTAGTTTGGAAAAATATTCCCAACCTTAAACTGGACCACGATTGTCATTTTCCCATTGGAATTCGACTTCAGCAAGAGGACACGTCCGTCCATCTGTCCATCCATCCCTGGTGACTTGGCTTAATGATTTGTTTTCCTCGTCTCTGTCCAGTGTTGATCTTGTCATATCGTCCTTGACTTGATGGATAATGAGCCCCCCAGGGGGAGGAGCTTAATCCAATTGGACGCCAGGGAAGATCAAAGCAACAAGAGTCCAACAGTGCCTTCCGGTTGCCATCGTTATGTCATCAACACATGCTGAACATGGACTTGTTTATTGGCTCCATCGTTGGTCCTTGTGAGCGTCTCTGTGGCCTAATGTGCATCCGAGAACCATCCTCTCCTGTCCTTGTGTGTATTCTAATGTGCATGTAACAACATCGGTCAGAGCGTGCGCCCAAAACGCGCCTGTGCCACGAATGGGATCAAGGTTAGTCACATGTTGCCTCATAGGTGGCGGCCAGCCGGCGGTCCCACTAGGTTGTCGTCTGGGCTTTAGCGACGAATTGCTAATTAGCTACTGAGGGATCCAACGTGTTGTGTTGACGCTTGACGTCCGTCAACATGTTTAGCGACGTCGGGATAAACATGTTGATGCATTTCTGTCCCAGCCGTGTAATGCTGCCCGTCAACATTTTTGCTCATCTGGGGACAGAAAGCAAAGCAAAATTTAGCCTATTGAATACTGGACCAGACTATGAAACAAAAAAACAACTGTGTCGCTATTATGACAGTGATTTAAAAGTATTTCCTAATACCTACAAATTGATTAATACTACAACTACATACTACTTAACTACTATTTTCAACTATTACGATCAGTACATTAAAATTCTACTTCTACTACTACTTGAAGTGGTACTTGGACAACCCCTGCATAAATTATGGAGGGGGGTGCGGGGGGACTTATAGAATCACCCTGTAAATGTCCATGCCCAAAAGCTACACCCGCATCAGATCAGAAATCCTCGTTAGAAGTGATTACACCTTGAAGAGCTGTTGCACCAAGTGGATTGACGCAAAACATGGCTCCAAAACGAGAGATATCAATTGAAACAAAGGAACAAATGTTGCAAAAAATGATGTTTGTTCACAGTCAGCTGTGTCTAAAATCTGAATCAAGTACAAACAAATGGGAAGGCTTCTCAAGGCAAGCAATAATGGTGGACCAAGGAAAGCAAAGCATCAAAACACAAAACTGGAAGCACTACACTACACTCGTTGACATGATGCTGCGTGTCAAGTCAAGCCACTGGGATGACGGCTCTCATTAGATCTTCAATCAATGTACACTTTTCCGTTGACATTTTGGACACTTTTCTTATCGCATCAATTGGAAGGACGTTTGGGGATGATGACATCATTTGTCAACATGATAACGCAGCTAGCCATAGCGCAAAAATTGTGAAAATATTCCTCAGGTTCATGTCGTGGCCTGCAAGTAATGCGGTTGTCAATGCAATAGACAATCTTTGGTGGAGATTGAAGAAAATGGTTCATGACAAGGCCACAGCCTCCAATGCTGAGCTGTCAAAAGCATCCAGAGAAAGTTGGAGCCAGATGGGTGAAGAGCAGCCTTGATTTTCGTGACGCCATCATTTTTTTTTACCTCAGAACTGAGAGAATCCATGTTTCTTTCACTCTGGTTTATATAAGCAAGTGACCGTTGCTGAGTACCACCGTTTGTTTGTTTTTTCCGAAATTTAATGTTTCTTCAAGCCAGAAAGTTGCCATTTGACTTGACTTTAACCTGTGAAATTTTTTTTTCCGCCCCAGAATTTTTGCCTGGAATTGTCCGAGTCACGTGAATGTAGACGAGCTCAAGTAAGTCACAGAGTCAAAACCGTTCAGACAATCAAGTTGATCAAGATGGTAAGAAAGGTAAAGAACCAAAACAAAGTAAGGATGTTCATGAAGCTCAAGACAGTAAACGATGTCCAGAAAATAACAAAAGTTAATACATTCAGGGCGATTATGTATGAAAGGCGCTGAAAGCGATCAAAAAAGGGGACGATTGAGACAGGAGGAGCGCTGAGGGGGCGTGGCCTATGTCCTTTTGGTCAATAAGAGCCCCGCCGGCCTCCTCGTCTTTCCCGGTCGTCACGTCTTTGTGTCGTCCGCGTGTCTTTTTAATCGAGGCGAATGAGTTTCAACGTCTTTCACTTCCACCTCGCATGTGTTTTTCTCCCGCTTTCCCCGTCAACTCAAAATGTTTAGATTTTTCCTCTTGTTTTGGCGCGAACGCGAGGGCGACTCAACACAACATTTTGTCGACGAAAACAAGCGTGCCGTTTTGATTGTTTCTCCTCGTGTCAAAACGCTTTCACTCGCTCGCCGCTGTGCTGTTTCTGTCGTAGCCGCTTAGGGAAATGCAATTACGCGCTGTTGTGCTGAATGTGTTTCTGCTCGACTTTGAACTTGTCGTTTTTGTTGTGCCGACTGCATTTTTGACCAGGCATGTTGACGTGTGCTCATTTGCACTTCGTCTGGCTCGTCTTTGAATTCCTCCCAGTCAGGCGGTTGTCGTGCAACGTGTGAGTCGACCGTTTTGAATGAATACTATTATCAACTTATTTGTAACCAATTTTTGCCTTAAGTCAAATGCTTTTTTTGGACAGCTATTTCGACCACTGTCCGTGAGTTTTGAGGCTGTTTTAAGCCAACAGAATGTGCATTATTTTTCGTGTCAAACAGGCTTTGACCACAATTTGTTACTGTTTTCAGTGCATTTGGAACAACTTTTCTTGTCTTTTTGGCCAGACAAAATTTTATTTGGTTGGTTTTTATGTGCTTTTTGACACAATTTTGAGCATCTTATTGTGTTTTGATTTAATGTCTTTTGGATATTCAAATTAGCTTTTAATGTGTTTTAGTTTTTTTTATGTTAAATGCTTTACGTTTTGACCAAGTTTTGAGATGTCCATCTTGATACTTTTCCCGGTCAGCCAATGGCACTTTGGTAGTGTGACATGTAAATTGCAACACTGTCAGTTGAACTTTTTTTGAGATTTTTAGTCTCACCGCAAATGCGATTTCAGCGCAACTTTTGAACGTTTTCGATGCGTTTTGACTCGCGTTATTGCGTCCTGTGAACTTTCCGTCTGTATTATCACCATTCTGACTACTCTTCCTATCATGTTTGAGTTCAAACGCTAATAATAATTGGATTTTTTAACGCAACTTTTTTAACGTTTTAGTTATTTGGGCGGGCGCGTTGACTTTTACTCATTTGCGCCTCCTTTTGGCTCCTCTCTGAACTTTTTGCGGTCAGCCAGCGACGCGTTTCTAGCCGCGCGCAATACTGGAGTTGCTTCTCGCTCACCAGCTATTCATCGAAGGAATGTTAGCGATGGAGAACGCGTCGTGGTCGTCGCCGGCGGTCTTGGAGCTGGACGGCCTGAGCGGCTTGAGTTCCCGTCGGCGGCGCATTTACTTTGCGCTGGCGCTGGCGTCATACACGCTGACGCTGCTGGCGAACGTGATGCTGATGGTGACGGTAGCGGCGGAGAAGACGCTGCACCAGCCCATCTACGTGCTAGTGTGCAACCTGTGTGCCAACGGCGTGCTGGGGGCGTCGTGCTTCTACCCCAAACTGCTTCACGACTTGCTGGCCGTGGCGCACGTGGTGTCGTACGCCGGCTGCCTGGCGCAGAACCTGGTGCTCTACTGGTACGTCTTCGGCGAGTTCGCCAGCCTGACCGTGATGGCCTACGACCGCTACGTGGCTATCTGTCGCCCGCTGGCCTACGGCGCCATTATGACCACGCAAAAGGTTTGTGCGCAAGGACCTTTTATTGGTTACGGTGACATTGATGTGCAGCTTACTAGCATGCTATAGCAACACATTTTAGCTCGCTAGTATGGTGTCACTGCTCGAAGGCAATTATGGAAAGTTTGAGCACGTGTAGCAATGCGTACATGTTTTTTGTTAAGAAAATCTTTTTTAGTCTCACAATGGAGAAATTCCAATTTGAGAAGAAATGTCTGCTTTGCATGACATTGCCTCAAGAAAATCGGCTCCAGAAATGGCTTTGAAATTGAGTAAAAAAATTAAACACACCTCTCGGACCATTTGGTTTGATCTGCTCCTTCAGCTGACTGGCTGCCGAGCTTCAGTTGAAGGTATCCACCAAAAAGCTGTTTTCTGTCACTTTCTGAAGGCGTAAAAAGCAGGATTCAAGAGGATTTCACATTCAATCATCTTCCGCAAAAACAAAGCTGATCTTGTAATGCTTCCTGTTTTCACTTTTCTTTCAAACTTAGTGGCAAACAAAATAGCGTACCGCCATTTCGAGGCCGGCAGCAGTGTGACATACAAATTAACCCTTTCATGCACCCTGTAACCTGATAAGGTGGGAAGCTGTCCACTGGAGTGATCGCTGTCCCTGAAAGGGTTAAACGGGAGGCACAACAAACTCAAGTTGCCAATTGTAAAACAGCAAGAGCCATGAAATACTGGCACCATGAATCAGGAACGGATGGAGATCGCATACCACTCGTGGAACGCGAACCCCGATTCGCCAGTTGCTGAAATAAGTTGCACTCTATTGGTACTTTGGAGGCTTTGAATTTGCTGTTTGGCAACCGGTTCAGGGTGTCCCCCGCCAACTGCCCGAAGACAGCTGGGATGGGCTCCGGCACCCCCCGCGACCCTTGTGAGAATGAAGCGGATGGGAAAATGGATGGAGTTGCACAAATGTGTCGGCCACTCGTTGCTTAGATTTTGTCTCCCCGAAGGTTTGGCGGCTGTTGCTGCTGGCGTGGGTGTTGCCACTGCTGGAGACGACGGCGGGCGCGGCTCTGACGGCGCGCCTGCCGCTGTGCGGTCGGCGGATCCGCCGGCTCTTCTGCACCAACTGGGCGCTGGTCAAGCTGTCGTGCGCCAACACCATCGTCAACAACGTCTACGGCTTTGCGCTGATGTTCCTGCACGTGGCGCAGGCCGTCCTCATCGGCGTCTCGTACGGCCACCTGGTGCGGGCGTCGCTGCATTCCCGCCGCAACCGCCGGCGCTTTGTGCAGACGTGCCTGCCGCACGTGTTGACACTGAGCTTCTTCACCGGCTCGCTGGTCTTTGACACCCTGTTCGAGCGATACGGCGGCGGCCGGTTGGAGGCGGTGCGCCACGCGCTGGCTGTGTTGTTCATGGTGGCGCCGCCCCTCCTCAATCCGCTCATTTACGGCTTCAACCTGCAGTACCTCCGGCGTCACGTGCTAGCAAACTTGACGCCGCAGCTCCGCGCTCACTAGGGCGCTCATGCACGGGGGCTGTCAGTAGGCGGCAAAGCACTATTTTTGCCTCAGTGAAACTCCTCAATTGCATCCATTCCTTCTCCCTCCGATTCCGGGTGAATTTGGGCGAGAGGCGGGGACAATACTTTTGCTTGCTCACCTTTTCAGCTCATTGGTCTCAATATGATTGTTTCCAAAAAAAGTGATGATGTCACCCACCATGTTGTTGACGTCCAACATTTTGGAGTAGGCCGAGTTGCGGCGGACCATCTGTAGGAATAGGTAAGATAGGATATGATAGGTTGCTGCAATTCTTTTATATTTGGCATCTTTACACCGCATCATTTAAGCCACAGGTGTCAACCTCAAGGTCTCTGGGCCATCATTTCACATGGCTCGCGTAAGCAAATCATGTGTTTCCACTTCCACGATCTTTGCTAAAATCTGTACCAAAATTTCAAATTGTCATCTGTTGTAAATAATAACTTTCATAACGGCCTTCTGAGGGAAAACCTAACTACAAAGGCGCCAAGGCATCCTTGATTTAAGCCTTTCAACACTTTGGATTGGTCAAAAATCACCAATTGTGAAAAAGAAATGACCAAATTTGGACGTACGGATTGACTGGGTGACACCAGCGAGAATACATCAAATCATTTCAATCAATCACTCAATCAAAACTTTTTGCAGAAAGCACTTTTCATACCGAGGTTGGAACTCTCTGCTTTATAGATTAAAATCAAACACATGATGACGGCTGTATTCCAAATAATGTTGGATCATGAGGACGATGTCATGATGTAGGAGGCGGCGAGTGGGCGTGCTCGCAGCCCAGCAACCAATAAAGAGCAGTGCACAAGCACCAAACATAGCAGCAAGCACTCTTGTGCTCTTCATATCTCATCATCATCATCATCATCCTCATCATCATCGTCATAGCAAGATGATGACTTACTTGTCCGCCGCAAGAGTTTTGATGCTAAGGTGAAGTAGAGCTTTACCATTGGTGATTTGGAGGTCAAAGGGTTCACTCGACCCCAGAGAGATGCGGGGTGACTTAGGATAAAAGTAGTGCTCGGGGCTCAAATTGATGAAATGGATTTTGCGCTGATTGTGGCTATTAGGTGGAAGGTGGAAAACCGCAAGATCGAGTACTTTTATGTGTCGAAGCGTAAATCGATGATGTCATTTGTACGCTTGGCATCAAAATTGCAACCTGCCAAAAAGGCGAACACAAGTTAGGACTCCAAATTGTTGAGTTGATGTTATTTTGATTGATCACGTTTCTTGTTCGGAACATAAGTTGTTGACTGTTCTGTTAGGAATGACGCTTTGCCCTGAAGGCTTTCACCGGCTGCTGTGATGAAGAGGTCGTCGCCGCACCCCTGAAGACGGGCTGAATCGTTTGCAGCGGCCACCCGACCGCGACGATGACGTCGAACGTGACGTATTCCTATTTCATCCTGTCTTTCTACGACGACCTGGGCTCCGCCAAGTACGCGGCTTTCGGCGCCACCGCGTTGGTGTACGTGGCGGTCGTGGCGTCCAACGCGTCTCTGGTGGCGCTGATCTACCGGGACGGCGACCTCCGCGCCCGGCCCATGTTCGTCCTGGCGGCGTCGCTGTTCGCCAACCAGCTGCTGGGCTCCACGGCGCTACTTCCGCCCCTGGCGGCTCACGCGCTAAGCACCTCTCACGCCGTGTCGCCTGCCACGTGCTTCTTGCAGATCTTCGCCATATACTTGTACGCGCGCGTGGAGTTCTGCACGCTGGCCGTCATGTCGTACGACCGCTACCTGGCCATCTGTCGGCCGCTCAACTACGGCGCTCTGATGTGTCCGCGACGGGCGCTGCTGGCCGTGTTGCTCCTGTGGGTGTACTCGATGGCGTGGGTCGCCTCCGCGGTGGCGGCCAACGCCCGCCGGCCGCTCTGCGGAAACGTCATCCCCTCCCTGTACTGCCACAATTACCTGGTGGCCCGGCTGCTGTGCGGCGACTCGCGCGCCATCGACGTTTACGGCCTGGTGGCCACGGCGGCGTCGGTGGGGGCGCCGCTGCTGCCGGTGCTCTACTCGTACGCCAGCATCCTGCGCGTGGTGTTCTCGGGCCACCGGAAGGCCCGACGCAAAGCGCTGGAGACGTGCGCGCCGCATCTGGCCTCGCTGTTACACTTCAGCTTCGGCTGCACTTTCCAGGTGGTGCACACGCGCTTCGACCTCAGCGCCCTGCCGCGCGCCCTGCAGAACTTCCTGTCGCTCTACTTTTTGCTCCTGCAGCCCGTCGTGGACCCGCTGGTGTACGCGGCCCACGTGACGCAAATACGGCAAATGTGTAAGAAATTGCTTTGCGGCCGCCGGCGGCAGGACGATGACGACGGGCCGGCGAAAATGTCAGAAACGACGAAGCGTGAAAGGTCAAACGGGAACGAGGACGTGTCGAGATGTGATGGAAATAAACCGCAAATGGTTTGCAACATCAAATAATAAAAATGACGCAAATCAACAACAGCTGTCACGTGTTTATCTCATTAACATCTTTCTTTTTTTTCTTTGTTCCTCTCTCTCTCTCTCTTTTGACGCCAACGACGCCCTGTAAAGAAATCAAAACGGGTCAACACAAATCTGCCTGGCTGTCCTAAAAATTTGTTTAACCACACAGTTACCTCCTTACACTGTAAACCCCCCCCCCCCCAAAAAAAAATATATATATATATATATATATTAAAAAAAAATATATATATACATTATTTTAAATAATAAAATTTAATAAAAGTTGTTTTGTTTTATATATATATATATTTAAAAAATATATGTATACATTAATTATTTTAAATAAGAAAATTTAATAAAAGTTTTGTTTTATATATATATATATACACACACACACACACACACACACACACACACACACACACACACACACACACACACACACACACATAACATATATATAACAAAAACATAACTTTTATTTTTGGGCTAAAACAGTACTTTAAGATGGAACAACTTTATTATGATTATGGTGCCATGATTAAGGCAAGAATGTATCAAACAAAGCAAGCAAGTCGTTTGCTCCCAAACTATTTGGTACATTTGCCGAGTTGTTTTTCCTGATATCTTGGGGTGACAGTACAAGAACCCCCGATTGTGTTTGTGTGTGTGTGTTTGTTTAAAGGGGGATATTGTAATATCTACAACGCGCCTATGTGATATCCACAGCGTTCACTATAGCTTGGCAATTGTTAACAATATGTTAGCCACAATCTTATCTATATTTACGCTACATAGTGGTGCTAGGATTGTAAGACGGGTCAGTGTGCTTTGTGTGACATCATCACGGGACCACCACAAGGTGCTGCTGGATCCATTTGAGGTATTTGTTGACGCGCGTGTAGACACCGTACACCCGCCGACTGCCGCATTCCTCGGGCCCCGCCCACGACACCAAGCCGAACACCGCCCACTGCCGGCTGACGGGGTCTTGGGCCACAAAGGCCCCCCCGCTGTCGCCCAGGCAAGTGTCACGCCCGCCCTCGTAAAAGCCGGCGCAGAACATGTTGTCGCTGACGTTGTAGCTGCCCGCGCGGGCCGCGTAGCTGGCACGACACTCGTCCTGCGGGACCACCGGCAGGCGGACGAACTGCAGCAGGTCGGAGGTCGTGTCGGGGTGAGACACGCCCCACCCGGCGACCACGCCCAGAGAGTGGGGTGGGGGCGCAGAGGCGTCACTCTGTCGGATGAAGAGGGCACAAAAGTGCAAGTCAGAGATGTGTTTCTTGAGTACGTTTGACATGTTTGAAGATAAGTGCTGAGAACGTGCAAAGGCCGGGAACTACAGTCGCCACCCACTTTTCAAGTCAACAAAAATATCGGAACAGACATGATTATTTTAGTTGAAAGTGAATAACATGTCATATTTGGTGGCGTAATTGAGTCCCCGCCCTCTACTTTGCGTACCTGCGGCAGCGGCGGCAGGCAGACGGGACGGACGACGCGGTTCAGCTCCACCCTCGTGCTCAGCTTCAGCAGGGCGATGTCATTATCGAAGTCGCTGGGGCAGAAGTCGGGATGGACCAGCACCCGGGACACGGCCAGGACCGCCGACGCCCGCTTGTCCCGCACGTCCACCGCGCCCGCCAACACCTGGTAGACAATGCACGTGCTATCACCTCACCGCATAAGTAGTTTACATTTTTTTCTGCACATCAAATACGTTTCTTTTGACTTTTAATGGTTTTCAATCAGTGAGATCGGGTGAGGGTTTTAAACTGGTGTTTGGGTGTCAAACTAGTGTGAGGCTTTCCAATTTTGGTTTCAAACGGGGGTTCGAGTTTCAAATTAGGGTTTTAAACTGTGGTTAGGGTTTCAAAGAAAGAGTTTGTGATGTGGGTTTCCTTCTTGAGATCAGCAAACCTCCTCAAACTTGACCCAAATAGCGGCTGTTGTCTGCCATCACCTTGATGTGATCGGGGGCAACGGGGACCACGTGGGTGTCGCGGCGACGGGAGCGCACAACGTGGGCGGCGGTTAGGATCCACGTGTCCGACAGTAGTGCGCCCGAGCCAAACCAGCGCTCCGACGGGACGCGGCTGGAGTCCTCCACGCTCAGAAGAACCTGCCAGGGAAAGTTCCCCGGCTCGGCCACGCGACCGCCCACAATGCGCTTCACCTGGACGGCCAGCGGACGCGACGGCCGGCCGCACGCTGGCGAGTGGCCGTGACATAGCATGAAATGACACCATCAAAACGATATGACAACAATGTGATGGCTTGTCAGCACTTACAAGGCACGCAGGGTGGAAGCTCCGCCCCCCTCGGAACATCTGGACTGCAACCATACTCTCCTGTGACACACGTCAGACGAACCAAAAGAGAGTAGCGCTGACTTTGACAAAGAGGAAGTGAGGAAGCTCAACTCTTACTTTTACTTTGACAGACAGGAAGTGCGGTATCCCAGGTGCCATCTTGCTGACAGTGCATCTCAAAGTCGGCATCCATGCGCTCACCATCCTGCTGCGGAACAAAACAAACACTTGATACTTCCTCTTGGCGTGTGTGCTAATTCACAGGAAAATGGCCGCTAACATGGGTTTTTATTTCAAGTGCGTGCCATTTCAAGATCCAGTTGGCCGGCGACGAGAGAGATACGATGGAAGCTGAGCTGACTAAAGGCGCGTTCCCACGTTGCAATTTGTGGCATGCAACACATTGCAACGTGTGAACCCCGAAGTTGGACAGACTTTTGTGGCATGCAACGTGTTGGATGCGTGTTGCATGAAATAGGACTTGCTCTATTTTCTTGCAACGTGTTGCATGAACCCGACCAATCAGAACGCGTTGCGCTATCATGTGACAAAAAACATCACGTCGTTATGTAAACACGGAACGCGGAAGTATAATGGCGTCGACACAGAAATCCCAAAAAATCGAGCTCTCCCCGGGGCGACACCGAAAGGTTCATTAATTATTAAAAGTTCAAAATTGGTGCGATCCATTCAAGGAAATTTCTGAAATTATCGTCCTCGCCGCCAACTCCTGCATCAGAGCGTTGTAAGCGCCGAGTTCTTGCCGTCTCCCGATCCACGGTCGTACCCAAAACGACCGTTTGGGTTTTGGCTCTTCTAGCTCGGCTAGTAGACCGATAGCTGCCAGTTCGAGGAGATCATCGTCGCTGTCGTATTGACAATTAGCCGCCATAGTCGCAGAACGAAATATGTTGCTTAGCAACGTTAAACGCGCATTCGGAAAAATATTCTCGCGAGATTTGAAATTGTTTGCAACTGTTGCAACGTGGGAACGCATTCGGTTTGCAACATCATATTTGCAATTTGTGTTATGCAACACGTTGCATAACACAAATTGCAACGTGGGAACGCGCCTTAAGGTGTATTGACAGGGGGGAAGGCGAAAGAGGAAGTGACATCACCTTGATGAGCATGAAGCCCGGCAAACATGAGACCCGGACGCGGTCTCCGGCTGAGTACTCAGGCTGGATGGGGCTCACCGTGGCATTGGCCCCAGGCGCTGGAGAGGTACACTGACTTCCTGTCTCGAGAAAATAAATGGAAGGCGGGGAATTGGCAAAAAGAGGATTTTGTGTGAGAGAGAGAGAGAGAGAGAGAGAGAGAGAGAGAGAGAGAGAGAGAGAGAGAGAGAGAGAGTATGACTTTAAACAGCAAGAAGCCAGGTGGGGTGTTTCCTAGTGGGCGGGGTCTCCAACAACAACAAAAGTCCACTTGACAAAATTCCATCACCTGAATGACTCACACACATGTTAGCTAGCTTGATTAGCACAGTCGCTCTGCGCGCACGCGTGTGACCCACCCTCAGAGGTGTACGTCATCCTCCAGCCAACGTTCTCTCCCGAGTGGTCGCTGTGAAACAAGATGGCGACGATATTGGAGTCCGTTTGGATCATGCCGGGCGACTTCCCGCCGCAAAACGGCCCAAATTCTTTCGACGCCGCTCGGATCTGAAATGCACATGCGCACACTCAATCACAAATGTTGGCCACATGAACTCTTGATTCAGGTACAAAACTACCCCGTAAATAACAGGTGAAATTCAGGCCATTACCCGAGCCACCTCTTCATCATATTTATTTTTATTTCATGTTATTTGCACAAGTCTTGGGAGTTACTGGACTAACTCCTGGATCGTATTTTGGGCCATGTCATGTGGCAATGTGTATTGGTATGACCAAAAAAAAAAAAAAGTCCTTGGATCTTTGTATCCTTGAATTTTGAAGAAAGGAAAATGTTGGCCTCAGAGGGGCAGCGTGGTGCCCTGCAAGGATGGAGTACAGTACACACTTCGAAAGACAACAGAAGTTGCGATTGAAGAATATTAGCCTTAAGTAATCGTTAGGAATAAATATTTTATTGCATTGTGTGTATATGTGTTTCCAGAGTGTGTAAATATTCCTTATTTGAAGGTCGATGACCATTTTCCGTTAGCATTAGCCGTAGCGATCTTGTAACAATGAAGCATGATTTGGATTTAAATACACATTGTGTGTCATTATTTATGTTGGGTGTTTAGTTTTACAGTAAACTCCAACTAGGGTGACATTAAACATCTTAAACGATGCTCGGGCACAGCAGAATCACAAACGGTATGTGACATGCCTGGTGCGCAAGCAACATGGTGCATTCAGGGTACTTTCACAATGTCGGGAATTTGTAAAAGCACTTCGCCATTCTGTGCATTAATCGTTTTTCCTTCAGTTATCATCTTTTAAAGTTCAAGCGAAGCCAAAATCGGAATCCCGTTTACATTTGTATTAATCACCCAAAGTATATGAGTATCAATAGCCCTGTTCACACGGGCAGATTTATTTCGGCGCTGCACCGGAGTATTTTGTTGCGATATATTTTTACACCGGAACAAATTTTGTGGAGCGTTCACACGTACAAAGCCGCTGAGCGTCACAGCTCCGGCACAGCTCCACTTGCGTTCATACGGGCAGTTTCTGCTGCGGAGCAAAACGACAGAAAACAAATGAGCTGTCGTGTTGGTTCTTTTTAAAACGTATACACAACTCAAGCAACTACTGTACAGGTACATCCTTCTCCTTCTGTGTCTCCGTGCCTTCTGCTAGAGAGTGACCGCCCCCGAAAACGTAAATCAACGATGAGTTCAATGACACTCAGAAAAGCAAACATTTAATGCGCCAAACACAAAAATCAAGAGATTAAATCACAAAATAAATTCTATGGAGGGCGGGGGGTTGTGAACACACAACAAAGGAACAAACTACACAAACAACTCCGAGACAGTCCAGTCTCCTACAAAAGGAAAGATGACGTTTGGGGACTAACCCCCTTCTAGTTGAGATGGTATAACCCAAGAGGTGCTTTGCTACTTTTAGCAGCCATGTCTTGTGTCGTTATTAAAATAACACCTGACGGAAGTCTGACTGAGCACGAAAGCAACGCATTCTCGCCGTACGTAATCAACTCTTCTCATGCGCAGCGAGGCTCCCCCCCACCCTCGCAAGCGAGCATTTGCTCTGGAGCAAATTTAATTAGTTAGCGTTCATACGCGCACATTTGCTTCGGTACTGCTTCGCAACGAGCATTTGTTCCGGACTAAAATTTTAAACCACCTCCTGAGGTGGTTTAAATTTGGTCCGAACAAGCTGTTTTCGGGCACTAGTCTGGAACAAAGTTGCACGTATGAACGCTCGAGAGGAGCAGTTGCGCAGTAAGTCCGGAATAAATCTGCCCGTGTGAACGGCCCTATTGTCTCTAATTGTGTGTGCGCATGCACCTTGATGAAGTCATAGGGACAGAGAGTTTGCGGGTGGTCCTCCACATCGAAAGGGTCATCAAAATGAAGGCGGAGCTTGAGTCCCGGGGACACCTGGATGACGTAGGAGCACTCGGTTCTCTTCGGGTACGGCGACGGGAAGTTGGGGCTGCTCAGGGAGCCCACGCGCTCGGAAAACACCAGGCCACTGCACTCCACTGTTCATGCACATGCGCACAATACACACTTGCATGCATGCGCACACACATAACACACATAAACACACACAGTCAGAACATACACTTCATCAATCAAGCAGCGTGTGTGTGCGTGTGAGTAGAAAAATGCAGTTCCCTGTAAATATTTACAAGAAATCTGCCAGCACTATCGGTCACACAAGGGCACACATAGTTGTTATATCTGTTGTGTAGCTTTTAGGTTGAAAAGGTCGTTAGTGTGCTTGAACTTTTTGGGCGCTGATCCAAATTGGACACGTTTTGTTTGGACCAACAATTCGGACTTTCACAAGCATTCAGTGACTTCAGTGTGTGTGTGTGTGTGTGTGTGTGTGTGTGTGTGTGTCCTGTAACCTGTGCACGTGCGATTGTCGGGGTGCAGCAGGTAACCAAGGCGGCAGGAGCAGTAGAAGCCACCTACGTAGTTGTGACATAGGTGGTCGCAGGCGGGGTTCTCGTCCACACCCTCCACACACTCGTCCACGTCTGCAGTTGGCAAAGGGACAAACAAAAAAGCACCACTCAAAAATGGTGAATGTGACCCTCAGACAATCCCAGTTTTGGGCAACACCCTGGACCGGTCAGTCATATAGAAAGACAAACTAACTGGGTGCCTTTACAAAAATGTCCTTGGTTTTCATCTTTGACGTTGAATTTTCGACATGAGCTTTCAGGATTTAGATTTATTTCTTCTGGTTTGACTATATGGCCACAGAAAACGGCAGGTCCAACAGTCGTAGTTTACTACTTTCCTTTACTACACAATAATTATTGTTACTTTTGTTTCGTCTTGTGCTCAGCAAATCCTCCATTGTCAGTAGTAAAAAACTAAAACTAAAATTAATCCAAACTAATTTAATTTGGAAAACAAAAGCCAATCTAAAATCTGAATGAACGATAACAATCAATCTCAAAACAATCCCAATCCTGGTTGAAGATGAGTTTAGAACCCCAAACCAAATGTGTCACGCAGACAGCCAGACGCACCGACTGCGCTGTAGTGGGCTTGGAAGCCAGAAAAGTTTTGCTGGTTGGAGAAGTCCGACGAGAAGACGACACTGACGGTGTTGCCGGACGAGCCAAGGGGCTCGGGACCCGGAGCGCTATCTGGATCCTGAGACTTGCCACCGCAGAACACGCCCATGATGGAAGACCCGCCCACGTCCGAGGCCCCGCCCCCAGCCTCCACCTGCGCACAGGTACGCAATTTCTCTCATCACTGTTTGACCTGCAAGTTTCTGTACATGCATGTTTGTGTGTTTGTGTGTGGGTGCCCCCATCTCACCCTGATGTAGTCGCACTGGCACATGTCAGAAGGTTCCAGGTCGAAATGGCTGAAGTCCAGTCGGACACGGAAGCCGTCGGGAACACGGATGTCCCAGCGATGATGCATGTTGTCAGGGTAGCTCGCTGGGAAGTTTGGCGACTGGAAGCTTCCGAAGGGTTGAGTCAATGACACCACGTGCTCGGCCTCCGCCAGGCCCAGCAGCAGGCACACGCACAAATACACGAGCCTATACGTGCACACGCACGCACACAATTATGCACGTGCACGCGTGCGCACGCACAAAGACACACATACATAAACACAATTACTGTAGACGCAATAACTAGAATGAATACACGCTCACACACAAAAACACAAACACATGCATATACACACACACACACACACACACGCTCACACACATTCACGCATAATGATGCATATGCACACACATGCACTTACACAAACGCACTATTTCGCATACAGACAACCACACAAGTGCACTCACTCACATACACACACACGCCCGCGGACACACGCACACACGCACACAATCAACTGATGGATCAGAACATAGACATCTTGGTTGACTAGCAATCAACTCCAAGACCAATCAATACCAATTTCAATAATGAATCAATCAATGTGATACAAATCAACTCACACAGGAAGAAGTTTAGGTTCATCAATCAATGAACCAAGAGAGCCATAAATGTTTACCAAATCAATAATCAGCTACGTCAAAGTCACCTGACACTGCAAGGTGGAAGATCCGACAGACAAGCAATGAAATATCAGATCCATCAGATCGAATCAATCAATGGCGTTATAATAATCAATAATCAATGCAATGAGTAAAGGTCACCTCGTGGTGGAATGCATCCAAGTATCAATCGATCAATCACTGGCTCTTCAGTCAAGCAAAAAGCATAAAGTATTACGGCGACACTTATCAATTAATCCAATTGTACCAAAGTCCCTAAATGACAGTTCGTCAATCATTAAGTCAATTAATAAGTCAAACTGACCTCATGCTGTGTCTCGCCCGCCAGTCTTGCCTGCGTGTGACAAGCAATCAAGCTCACGCTGGAACGTTGACGTCTGTGACGTCACGGGTCGTAACGGCGAGGTCAGCAGGCGGAGGGGGCGGGGACTCGCTGGTCTTGGCAAGATACTTACCCCCGAGTTAGACTAGTTATCAATCTTAAATCGATAGATGAGGTTTACTTTGTATGGTGCGTCATTCTTGCATTACATGTATTTTATTTTGGATAAGTTTGGGGACGGCATTGCTGCCTCTGGTCATTTCCAAACCCGGAGGTTGAAGATTCGATCCCGGGCCATTGCAGCCATGTCTAAGTGTTGAGGAAGATACCGAACTCCTAGTTAAACTGATAAATATCACACTTGGTGCTGCGTCGCCAGTGTTTGAAACTGCGGTCAGGCCAGGCGGCTAACCTCCACAGGCAAAGTTCGAGTCAAGCCAGCCGCCACAGCGATTGTTAATACTGTGCATCACGGTATTCTGCCGCCAGGGACCGGCATTGGCCACCTTCAAAATAATAGCTGAACAACTCATGTATGCACGTCAGTGGTTTGGTTTTAAAATAATGTTATAAAATAATTTCTTGGTGATGAAGCAACGACGAGTTCACCGCGGGAGAGTGAAAAAGTCTCTCAGAATAGCACCAAGAAGCGTTCTGAATTTGAAATAGAAAACAAATTGACCGTTAGCTATACATCAATGACGACGGGGAAGTTTTCACCTGATTAAAAAAATAATCAGAAACCTTTTTTGACTTATCCAGTTACTGTCCAATAACCCAGTTCGTGTTAGCACCGGGTGTCGCACATTAGCAGTTGTGATGCATACTTTGAACGAGAAAATAAAACTTTATTTTCATGTTACAAGAGCATTATAATACAATATAAAACAATGCCTCTTATTTTTCTATAGCGCTTTCACGACAGGGCCGCTTTACAGAAAATGTAACATACATTCAAAAAATACAACAGAACATGAACTTTTTCTTGCTCTAGCTCCTCTCTCCTCATCTTCAACTCCACCAGCCATTTTTTTTTTGGGGGGGGCTATGCAAAATGCGTCTGTGCATTTGAGGAGCGAGTGTAATTTGAAATGTTGCTGCATCACGCATCTGCAATTCGTACTGTGAATCACCGCAAAACAAGTGGTCAAGACTCACAAGACTCACCCACTCGTGAAGTCTTGTGGCAGAACCCCACACGCGGCGATTGTGCAATGGAAGCTTGCACAGTTGACTTGATCCCGCCCCAATTGATTTGGTGCTTGTTGTAACGCATAAGAAACGCAGGCCAGACCAGGCCAGGCCAAAGGACCTGGGGGCAGAGTAGGGCCGTTCTGGAACCGAAAATGGAAACGCGCCCTAGCAAAACACTGTATAGGAAATTGCTCTGATAAATGAGTGTTGCTTGACAGTTGTATGTGACTTGTGATCCCTTCCTCTCAGTTGTTGTCCAAATTAATGATGTAGATTATGTAGATTCCCGATGGCACCTGGAGGGGGTCCCCCCTTTATGACAGTACCGAAATTGAGGATACCAACTGAGGGCAACAAACTAGTTTGTGCAGTGGTGAAAGAATAGAAGGCACGCTGAGTGACATCAGTACTTCGAATTTTGGCCTAGAAGTGTTTTCCACACAAATATTTAGTGTAATTGTGAAGTTTCTTCTCCTGGACTTACGAACTGTTGGGACTTCAGCAGCAATTTTTGTGTAAACTGAGCAACCGTCACACACCAGTGATGGGGACCATTGTTCCCCAAGAGTTGCACTTGGAGCATAATCCTCAGTTTATTAAAAGGGGACTTTAAATTTTTAATTGAGTCACCGAGTTGGATTTCCAGAAAGGAGCGCCTGATTGTCAGGTACAGCGTTCTGTCAACCTTAAGGCACGACACCTCACACTAACCAGTGGAACTATCAGGAGGCACGAAGGTGACCTTTTCAGGAGAAGTCTCACGAGACAAGAACTCTCGGCGCGGTTCTACACGCGCACAGTTCTGTCTCTGTGTTTCAGAGAGGCGGGCAGATGTATCCCGACTCTGCGAGCCCTCATTTGCAGCACTCTCCAAACGGCCAGTTGATTCCCGGTGAGCTGGCAATCGCAAATGCTGCAGATCTGCATAGCGGTTGGAATCGGCCATGGTTTTATGCAACCTCTGCCAGGTTGAGGTGCCATTTGGGCTACTGCAGGCGGCCTGGCAGAGCAGCTCGGTATGCCAGCGCAGCTCGGCTATCTCCCGCTCGGTGGCGTTGCTCTGGCGCAGAAGCTCTTTGGTGCGCAGAGTGATGTCCAGCAGGCCAGACTGCCGCAGGACGTCCGCGGTGTTGAAGAAGCGGCAGTGGCGGACGCTTCCGCTTCTCTGAGGGCCCCCGTCTGTGAGCGCAGAGGTGGGCGGACTGCGGGGTGCTGAATTTGAGGGCTCCCGAGTGGGACTGGAGGAAGACAAAGGGGGCTGCTTTAAAGTGGAGATTGCCGGCTGCTGACTCCTGGCTACGGGTTCGAGATCTCCCTTTTGCTCTGTGCACACCCTCTTGCTGAAATTCTGCACCCCGTCGCTCAACACTGATTTATCAGGAGGCTTTTTGCTGGGGTGCGGTGCAATGCGTGGGTAGGAGTCGAGAATCGGTAGGTAGGGGGTAACTTTCTTCCCTGAAGTGCTGTTCTTTTGGGAGAAAGGCTTGTGGATTTGGAGGGCGGCGGGCATCAAGCTGGGCTGCTGGAAAAAGATCCTGTGAGCGCCATCGGAACCAGCGACGTCACTGCTACTTTTAGTCCAAAACCGCCGCCCACTTTTTGGGATGGCTTCTGTCTAAAGGGATAAAAGAGACAAGGATAAGAATCAGTAGGAATGTGATTCTTGTGTATTATCACCAGTGGCAAGGTGGCGGAAATGCATCAAAACTATTTGCCAATTGATTTTGATGCCCTAACACCACTCCGAGGTGTGTGTGTGTGTGTGTGTTCGGAGAGGGAGACAACACTGGCCTTCCATTAATTTGCAAACACCGCTGCACTCTGACACTCCAAACATCCGAACAGCATTTTGAATAACGCTTTTCTGAATGGTCGTGTGAAACCGTGCGCTCTCAGAGTGTATTTCCAAACACACCCACAATTAGAGTCGGGGGACTTTGATGCCGAGTCCAAGCTCCATGGTTTTTGGTCTGTTTTTTTTTTTTTGTCAAATCAATTTCCCCAATAAATGTGACTTATACTGTTTTTTTTTCCTTCATGATGCATTTTTTTTGACTGGTGCGATTTATGCTCTGGATTGACTTATAGTGCAAAAAAAAAATGGAGTAGTTTTCTATTTCAGATCATAACTGTCTTTACCTGCTTGAGTGCTCTGTGGTTAAGGATGTAGATGGGCTGTATTGCTTGGCCTCTTGGCATCCAATTAGGATCGCCAGGTTTTCCTTTCCCACAATCTTGGCTTTGACCAGAACCCTGCACACCTCCAGCCTCTCTTGCCCGATGTTTGTTGCTCTGCTGATCTTCATCCGTCTGCTGCCAATCAGCGGCGTTGTCTGAGAAATATAATCATTGATTAACTGCAGACCATGTTGGTGAAAACCATCCCCAGGCAATTGAAACCAGGCAAACTTTTTGTTTCATATTCCAAAATTTCAGTTTAATTTCAACTCACCGGAGTAGCCAGAGTCCTTTTCCGAGCTGCAGCGGGAGCCACGCTCGCTGCGGTCATCAAAGTCCTTGTTCTTTTTCATTGCCCTCAGAGTTGAACTGTTGCTCTTTTCTTTGGCATACTTGCTTCTTGCAAGAGGAGAACTACACTCACCCATGACAAGATCCTCTTTTACCATACTGGCTTCTGAAGACAAATTAAAAAAAAATCCAATCAAAGACCAATTCATTATCCATCCACCCATCCATTTTCAACAGCATGTTTCCTCAATGGGGTCCCATATCCCAGCTGACTGTGGGTTGAGTGGTGCACGCCCTGGACTGGTCACCAGACAATGGAAGGGCATGCCAGTTTGTCATTATCAGGTCTGTTCAAAGAGTTCCAGATTTTAAACTCCTGCCCAAACTGTTCTTTGTTCCGCCCGGTTGCAGCTCTAAAAGACAGGTTGTGGCCCTGCCTTCACCCTCCAACAAGCTGCAACACAACCTGCAATGATGTTTTCGTCTTTCCACTGGAATAGAAATGACACTGCAGAGAGTGCAGAGAGGCGGAAAAATGGTTGAACAGTAAACAGCTGGTGAGCACCTGCGATGATCATGTGCCATCATGATCAACAAGGCACGAAGACCATTGGTGTCAAGATCAAGTACTCCAAACAAACCACTTTGGGCAGTTTATTTGGATCGTGATGTGACCGAGGATTAAGAACAAATGTCACTTTGACAGGATACCCATCAAAATAAATAAATAAATTGCAGGTTTCACTGGATAATCATTCTTAAAATGCTCAATAACATCCACCACTCTGTATAAGTGTGAAAGAAGAGGATGGGAGAGTGGCCAGGCAGTGTGCTGACAACTTTACCTGCAGGCTCTCTAAATCAGAGGAGAATCAGAGCGAGAACAACTTGTCCTCAATCATGTTCTGCTGAACCTTGTCAACATCGATTGATTCCCATCACTTGTGACACATGCACCAGTCAAAACATGACATACCCTGGTGCTGTGTCATCCTATGGAACAAAGCCACTGTCTTTATAAGAGGCCCTTTTCAATCATCAGACTGTAGATTGACAACGACAAATAGGTGAAGATTTTTTCTTTTGGGCATGCATTGTTTGTAATATGCCATTGTGGTTGTAGAATTGCACAGCATGGTAGTGAAGGGTCTTTTCTTAGCCTGAACTGATTGCATGCGCAGAGACACCACACACTGACCCTTCTCCGCTTTAGGAGAGACAACTCTTAACAAAGCCACCCACACCATCTGGTGGCACAGATCAAAAGTGACGACACATTTTACACATAATAAAGTGAGTTTTTAAAAATGTATTTGTATTTATAAGACTACATACTTCTTGTATATATTTATAAGACTATATACTTCTTGTATAATTGTTAGGTTGATCGTTTTAGTTATCTTTCAGGAGAAACACTCAAGGCGGTTAAAAAAACAAAACAAAAGGCAACGTGTTTGAATGACCGAAAACGGATTATGGTGACATAACCTGGCAATTGTATTTTATGGGCAGATTGCCCAGCCCGAAAGTCTGCATTTCCAAGCCCGTTGTTATCCCATCCCCTCCGCTGTTGTGGAAATTACAGGAAGTACTTGAAAGTGGCACAACACCCCCCCCCCGTATTATGTAACACCGAACTTCACAGCCGCCAAACACTTTCTACTGTTTGGCATACAAAAACAACTACACTCATCTAAGACAATGGTCGTAATTGTTCGACGAGCACAATTGTGTGTTACTGACAGACGTCATGGGTGTAATACATCAGTTAAACGCAGGCTCGAACAAAATATCGTATATTGTCGAGGCTGTGTGTATGCGTGTGTAGTGGCTTTACCCAGTGCTCATAACTTACCTACAGATGTTAACCAGTTATTTCCAACAGTAACGGCAGATTCTCCCCACTGGTTCGCTGATATGACGCCGAACAACGCCGCGTCTCTCTCTCAGAGCCATGTTGAAAGTATCTGTCGGTGTTCGGGGATAGAAATACTGCACTTAAATTTCGTATTGTCTCTTTAAAGGCCGTCTGATATGGACAAGTGAAACGGGTTGTGATTTGTCCGGCAGACAAAATCGCCTGAACGTAGCAGCAGCTCACCCGTTCCATTTCAAAATAAAGTATATAAAAAAGCTAGATGTATTACCATTACCTACATTGCAAAATTAAGTCATTTGGCATTGTACTCAATGTCACACTTACCATGACGTTGATCCGTCACAGGCACCTCGGAACGCCTTTGTTTTGAAATCTCAATCGGTACACTGGACGCCAGACAACCCCATGCGACCACAAAGTGTTAGGAGTAATGGAGAATCAAATAGTGTTATTTGCTTGGTCTGCGCATGTCACACAAGGTCAGACGCTGGCCATCTTGACACTGGAACAAGTGTAAGGTGTTTTGCAAGTTTTTAGGTGCGTAACCCGAACTGAACCCACATCCAGCCTCAAGGAGCTGCGTAAATGAGCTAAACGCCCATTGGTCTTGTCGGCAACTACAAGAACCAATCATAGCTTGGCCCACGTAAGAAAGTCGGAAGTGAAAGATATTGTCCTTTAAAAACAACCAAAAAGGGATGGACACGGGGCAAGGTACACTCTGTTCCGGCCTCAGCGTTTTCTAAATGTCCTGCAATTATGACCTGACTACTGAGTTAGCGTAGGTTGTGATAAACGTGTTTGCGTCGCCAATATGGAAACTGAACTGTCAAACCAACGACAATTGCAAGTCCAAAATTGGCAAGTTTGTGTAGTATTGGAAGCGGCGAGCTTGAAAGGGGATTGTGCATTGAGATCTGAAAGGAAAACTAAATAACCTCTGCTGTGCATGTCCTAAAGCTGCCGCATGAATGCACAAAGCGCCATCGTAAACAAGCCCAACGTGTGCGCACGCGCACAGGCGGCTGAGAGGTCATTTCAGGACTGTTGCTTCCCCACACGGCATTGAATCAAACGTTGCACAATAGCTCTTGAGCACGCTGTGACGATATTTGTGAATTCTGTTGGGCTACATTTTAAAGTAGTTTGCAGCGACACTTTATTTTTTACATTAAAATTAAACCATTTCACAAACAGCCTACATTCTCTCCACACAAAAAAACAAAACAGGACAGGAATACAATTTCAAATATTTTTCTAAATGAGCTGCAATATTCTATCATAAAATGGGTGCAAACATTAGCTAGTAACAATGTTTGTTATCATATTATTCACCCTTCTTCATCCCCGGTCAGGAGTCAAGATGGACTTGAGTATCATCACCATCTTTCCTTAGTTCACAAGTGCAAGTCAAGTGCACACGCCCAGCAGCGCAGCGGTGTTCTTAAGACCAGGGTGTCTGCTGACATGCATGGTTTCCGGGGAGGAGAACTTGATAAAAGTAGCACAGGTCTCTTGAGCGAGCGCTTTAGCTGCAGCGGCAGCCAGAATTTGCATTATTCTCAGTAGAACGGCCTCACTACAAACAAAGCAGACAGCGATTAAAACAACGACTGTGAACAATGGGAACACAAATAGCCGCATACCTGCCGGCGTGGATGCCGGAGGCTAGACACCAGGCGGCCTCGCCCTCTGGGGTCAGGGGCTCCTGCAGGACTTGCCGGGCCAAGCAAAGGGCCGCCCCCGCCAACTGCATGGGCAGAAACACCACACACCGACCCTCCAGGAGAGACAACTCTAGCAGGTAGCGAGCCATCCACACCATCTGGTGGCACAGATCACAAGTGATGAGACATTGCTTTTTAATTTTTTAAATGCGGTCTTGCATACTATACTGTAGTACAGGGATGGCCACATACTCAGGGCTACAACTTTTACTGCATTACTACAAAGAGCCACACCATACATAAACTGCCCCAGTCTCCTCATTCCCTCACTCTTTTTGACTTGCTCCACTTCGATGTATGCCTTTTTATGGAATATGAATTAAGCAGCAAAATCCATCCGTTTTTGTCCATCTCAAGGGGTGGGCGGCATTTTGCCATTTACTGTCAACCCGAAAATGACATCACTGTTGCTCAGGTAACAACCAATCACAGCTGACCCGTTTCTGGGTTTGTCATGTGACTTTATCGAGCTGAGATGTAACTTTCAGTCAACAAAAGTGTCAAAATGGTCAGCCACTTAGATGGATAAAAACGTTGATTTTGCTGCTTTATTCATATTCCAACAAATCCAATATTAATCAACAAATCAAAACCTCATGATTTGACATTGGCGTCATTAAAATAAAACAACAGTCACCTGAGCACTGCAGCGGGAAATGGAGGCGAGCAGCAAAAGGAAATGCAAAGGGGGACAATATGACAAGTTAAACTTAAGCCCAGTGAGGACTTTTCTTTCCATGCGCAGCAGCTGATGCTTGGTGTAGGCATGGTCCATTAGGTAGCACAGTCCAGACACCTGAGGAAGGGGGGGGACATGGTCACGTTCAAATAAATCGGCCAACACCGGCGGCGGGCCGAGTAAACATACCTCAGGGAGGAGGCACTCCTCTTTCTTAGCAGCCAGAAAGAGGCAGACTATGCCGAGGAGCTGCAGGGTGGCTGTGGTCACTTTGACCTGACGGAGGGAGCGGTTGAGGAGGTGAATGGCCAGATAGAGCGTCTCCTCCTGGAAGTGCATCAACTCCTGATGAGAAACGTGCAGACGCAGCTTACATTTCGGCATCGTTTCTTTGAGTGAATCATCTACAATATTAGCTAAACTTTTGGATTGCTTGATTAATAAAACACACTGGAAATGACGGCACACACACACTGTCCTACATCATCTTCAAATGCCTTCTCAAATATTTTAAGCTGTGAGCGACGTAATAAATAAGCCGTTTTGGTAGGTTTTGGCATTCTTGCATTCGAGGCCGCGTAGACTCACATGGACTTGAACAAGCCAGTCGACCAGGACAGCTCGAGTGGCATCAGTGAAGTGTCGTGGCAGCTCAGCGTTGGGCAAAGTGTGCCAAGTTTGACTTCTCTGCACACATAAGAAAGTGAAGCCTTAATTGAAAGAAAGAAATTAAATAACGAGAAACTGATTTACGTTTAAAAGCGCGATGGAAATTTGGCTTTTTACGATGACAAAGTTCTCACAAATATTTTCCGACCATTTCTGCATGCCATAAATATGCTAAGTCATCAGGGAGCAGTTTTAAATGGTGAAATAAAATGCACAATGTGTCTTTCAGCTCAGCCTCACCATCATGTCTAAGAACATTTCCCAGGCAAACGTGCGGTCCCATGTGAGGTCCAGCTTCTCGAGGGCTATCTCCACCTCATGGCGAAACAAGCTGGGCACCAGCGCCTGGAGGCCGGGGAAGCGCTGCAGGCTGCGAGGGTAAAGACGCAAAGGCTCCTCCACAAATCCGTCTGCTGCGTGTGGATCAAAAGGCGGATACGTAGCGAAAAGTACATGCAAATGAGCACTGCATTCAACAACAGATCTCCTCCATTTTGCTTGAGCACCTTTGGCAGGACTGATGCCGGCAGATGAGAATGTCCATGTTTCATCGCTGAACCCTACAAAGATGCTGTTCATTTTGGCCGATAATATCCTGTCCTGCAAAGAGAAAAATGTGTTTTTGTATTTTAGAAAAAGTACAGTCTTCTATAAAAAGACAGTTATAGGTTGCCTCCTACAGCGGAAGTGCACAATTCATACTCTCCCCTCCAAAAAAAAATCTGAATCACAACCAAATTGCTGGGTGAAAATATGCATCAAGATTTGGGTCTGCATGAGTAAAGCTTCATGGTAACATTTAAGACACTTTAATTAATTTAAGTTCTGTACAGTATAGAGTGAAGGCAGGACAGACACCCATCTGGGTTCTGGCTCCCTCTTTGTAGGCACCAATCTGGACTCTGATATCTCCACTGGCTGCCAGCAATCGGTGGGCCCAAAGACAGTCGGCAAAGTTCTGATGAGGCCTCGCCTCTCGTCCGCCTGTGGGATCAAACAAATAGGAGACAAGAAGGGGATTGTTTTTAAACCAAATTAATACAAGTTGCACTACTGGCGACGTAATTGGCACTGATCCAGACAATACTGTACTGTCCCGCCTTGGGGAAGGCCGATTTCGCGCCATAGTTTTAAAATGTTTCCGTAAATCCTCGAGTGTCAAATCACTAATAGTCAGGAAAGCACTACTCGTGCATAAAAGGCATGCGAACAACAATACAATACATGTTGATTTATATAGCGCTTTCACAACAGCAGAAGCTGTAACAAAGCGCATAAAAAAACAGTTAACATAAAGTAAAATAAACACAACACATAACATGAAACACGGACAGTCGTGCAGTCCTAACCACTTTTTCCCTCATACGCTTTGTTGTTAAAGCAGTTTGAGATGAAAGAGGAGAGAATCAATATATAACACGGATTAAATGCAGTTTAGTATTTACTTTGAATGAGTAACAGGTGACATTAAAAAAAAAGTATAACTGTAATCTCAGTTTAGGTTTCACGAAATTATAACATTAACATTTTCGGTGGCGGGTGGAGCGTCACGAAATTATTTATAATGTTTGTTTTCGAGTCCAAGCTGACCTTGTGTAAGTCCAGCAGAGGTTTGGAGTCGCAGAAACTGGTCCTGGCCATTGTTCACAGCCTGAGACGGAGTTCCCTGCCGGTCCACTGCAGCTACTTACGCACGGGAGTTGAAGGAGGCCTGCAACACGAAGAGACGCCATCACCCGCTTCCACTGGCGCCAATTATAAAGGCTCTCAGGTGGTCTCGATTGGCGTGGTGACGCCACAGGCCAGGAGCCAAATGACGACATCCGCTCTCACCTATCGTTATATTTGAAAAATAATTGGATTGAATTTCAAGTGGTCATTTCAGCTAATATATATATTTTTATGTATCTGCTTTGACCAAGGCTGGGCAACACTCCGAGTAGCTCTGGCTGCAGAGTTAAGTTCGAAGCGTTGACGTGATGTCCCTAAACGTTTGACTCCGACTCCATGGATTCAAAGCGTTTTTTTTCTTTTTTAACAAAATATTCACTCGGTGGTTTTAACGATGCGCCGTTTTATGACGTCACGGTTACTTTTTAACACTTTATTGAACGTCGAAAACGACTCTCAATCACTCGGGGCGGAGCTAACTGAACTGCGGCGGAAGTGTTAGGAACGACCATCTGACATCCACTCGGATAAAGAGACGGTTCTAGAGACACGGACGTTCATCACGCGGGTTCAGCGGCCCTGAAAATGCGGAGTTGACGTTGGCTCTGAGTGTCTAGGTCACTGGTTCAAAAGTTGTGGTGAACAGACATCCTCCACATTGAAATGCGTGGGATGGGTGCAGTACTACGTTTTCCCAGCAGACGGCGTGAATTGATGTGAAAGTGCTGAAAAAGCGTGACACGTCACAAAACGACGCATCTTCAATGAATGAGATGAACAATAAATAAATAAATAAATAAATAAATAAATAAATAAATAAATAAGGCGTTTAGAGGTTGAGAATCCATGTAGGTGGAGACAAAGGTTTAGTTCCACCCCACGTTGACCTGCACTATCCCAGCTAACTTTGGACAAGAGGCAAGGTCCACTCTGGATTGTTCACCATCCAATCGCATGACACAAAGACAAGCAACCACTCACACTCAGGTTAATTAAAGCTCTTCAATTAACGTAACCGAGACGTATTTTTGAAACATGAGGAATCCAGATTACAAGTACAGCAAGCACATGCAAACTCCATGCAAGGACAGGGCAGAGTTGAACCTCAAACCTCAGAACTGCCCGCTAAAGATTTATAATACGGTTTGAGTTTTGCATCATTTTGCCTATGATTGATACAAGGCTTGAATATCTGACCCCCCCTCCCTAAAAAAAAACAAACAGTCCATCAGAGGAAGACGGCTCCTCAAACAAATGACGTATACAATGAACTGGATGGCTAGAATTAACACGAGTTGACTTTTCCTCATTAAAATTAATGTAATTATGTGTACTGTGCACTTAATGACTAACCCATTCATTATAATAAATGACATGTAAATGAATTAAGTTGAAGTGAACATTTAAATGGTTCAAAATTGTATTTAAAATACACACACGCACAGGTTGGTTCAGTAAAAATGTTTACTGGCACATTATCATTGCAAATGTCATGAGCTGCTGTAGCAGGTTTCACCCATTGCATTGTCTTGCAAATGAGAGGCTGGTACTGTTCAGTAGGACAGTTTCCTGCCTTTAGAAATACTTTTTGAAACAGCTCTCTGAGCTTGAACTAATTGCGATTAGCAAAACGGAAGGGAGAAAAAAATCAATCAAGTCATGTTACATCAGTATCCGGTGTGACATTCGTGACTGATGATCACATTCAAATACACAGCAAAGCAAGATAAAGCTGCAAGTCAAATTCTACAAAAGCCGCGCACCTTCCAAACTACTTATGCTGCATTCTCCATCAATGCGTGTATTATGTTTTTTTGGCCATTTACACAATAGTGAGAAGGCACTTGTTGTGCCAGCGTATGTCCTACAGGAGAGGTCCACTAGTTCAGCCGTTAAAGCATTTCAAGCGTGGCCAGCAGCGAGGTTCTGTGTATGGCTTCAACACCCTCCTCCCACGCCGCAAGCATCCCCAAAAAGTTCAGTACCGCCCCCTCATGGCTGCGGCAGGAAATGAAGGCAAATCCACAGTGGAGTCCCATCAGTGCAGTAGTACTGATGTCCAGGTGGTGGCCCACTCTGAAGCGGGACACTAGGCTAGAGGCTGTGACGGCTGCGCCTGAGCCGGTAAAACGAGGTGCTGCAGTTGTCAACTGGAGATTCAAAGATATTTGATCACAGCAGGGGTGGTGAAGCATTTTCCGACCAGGGGCACTTTCATTTCAATTAAGGCTTTTAGGGAAAATACATCTCAATCAGGGACGATTTTGCACTATTGTACACTGTATTACTGTATTTTGGGATCCATGTGAAGGGGATTTACACTTGACCCCCACTATTTGCAAGGGGCCAGCGAATAGCAAAAATCCACACATAATTATATGCACATTGATATGCATTGTGTGTATGTGTGTGGGGGTGTTTTTAACAACCCCCCACCCCCAAAACTGTTCACGAATAAACGTTCAATATGCTTTCCAGTAAAAATGAGGGGAGTGGATGTTGGGGGGGAGAGGGATAGGGGAAATAAATCACTAAAAGGTGAAAATAAAAAAACTTGCAAATATGCAATCCGAGAGTCAAACCAAGGGCATGTGGGTGGTCGACTAATTTGTTTTCGAATTGCATGGCCCAAAGCCTGAAGGTTCCCACCCCCTGGGTTAAGTCTTCATCCACAGTATTGCGCCTGATGCACCCACTTAAAAAAAATTAAACAACAAATTCTTACTGCCACTCAAACGTCTCACAATCACTCACAAAAAGGATGATAGTAACTTAAAAGGTCATGAGGATGCCCAGTGATTGTTTGTGTTTTTGGTCAATTACCTGTCTGGCTTCCATTATTGTTTAATATGTCAAAAACTATTCTGCTGTAGCGTGATCAGAGGTGTCCGGTGGAAAAGTGCAGTAGCTCTGAAGTACAAAACACAACAGCAAACAAAACTCAGAAACAAATACCGAAGAGAACAGCAAATGCAAAAAAAAAAAAACAAAAACATATATACATATATATATATATATATATAGTTGTGTTTTGCACACTATAGAAATGAAAAGAAAATTTAAAAAAAGAAAGCAGTTGAAGACAATTTAATATATATTTTGTAAAACGTATGCTGAACATTACATTTTTCAATTTTTCTTTAGAAATATACGAACAACGGGGAAAACAAAACACAAAGAATGACAACAAAACAAAAATGAAACAAATTGATTTTCCTTTAGCAAAAAACTAATTTTAGCCAGCATGTTCTCCAAAATGAATATGAACACAATTTCATACAAAATCTGGCCAGAACCTGACGTGACTAAATTATACATCTGCCGAAATGAGGCTCTTCTACACAGAGATCCTGCAAAAATATCTGCATCAGAGCCCTAACAGCAGATCTTACTTTGATCTGCATTTACCTTTTATACAAAACCCAGCGAAGCAGGCCATTGCCTGCAACAGCTCCTGTGTCTGGTGCGATGATCAAGAAAACTTGTCAGATGGCGATAATTGCTTTCAGCACAACTGCAGGTTTTTTTTCGCGACAGAAACAAACGTTTGTGGCGTCACACCCATGTTATGGCTCTGATGCGACGCAAGGAAGAAAATTGCTAGACCGCGATTCCATGCCGGTGTTGTTTATACAGAATATCAATGTGGGAGAAGGGCAGAAAAACACAGATGTAAAAGGCGTCATTGATTAGTACGCCTGGCAGTGAAGATGACTGGACTGATGGTGGTGAATTGCAGGGGTCAAGTTGCCTCTCCTAACGTACTGGGCGAGTGGCCTTGAACTTGGCCATGTGACTGACACACAGCTACATTTTCTTTTTAAGCCATACAATTTAAGAGCCATGCAAGTTACTTTTTCATAAATAATAACAGGTTTGTTCCCTTTAGAAGGCCATCACTGTGTAGTGTCCTTGCTTGCCCGACTTTCCAGCATCCATGAAAACAGACAAAATGGATGGATGTGAAACAAAAACTGTTCTCTCACACGCTCATTCGGAAGTGACACATGCAATGCATACACAAAAAATGGCAACCTTATCCTCTCCTCTCTTTATGTCTGTCTCTCTTTCTCTCTCTCACACGCGCACACACGCACGATTTGTAACAGCAAGTTCCAGAAAGAGCACTTATTAAAAAAAAATAAAACATAAAAAAATAAGCAGAAATATGGCTTCATATTTAGAACTGTAACAATCGAGGAAGTTAAAATTGGTCAATTATCACCCAATATCTTTTCCATCATTCAAATTTTTGATTAAAAAAAAAAGTATGCATAATGTGTCTATGCAAGATGCAGTCTAAGCGTCAGGGCTGTGTGTCTACGGCTGGTATCGAGCTGGTACTTGCTGGCAGAACCTGGTTTCAAAATGTGCCCAGTGTACTGCAGCCGGGGTGCCCCTGAGAGGATGTACGGAGATGAAGTTGTCCGCCTGTTCTCGTAAAACCCCGCTGAGGTCCATCACTCGCAAAATTGCAAATTCACAGCCTGCATGTTCATTGTGTACATGATTCTCTGCTGGTCTGTGTGTGTGTGTGTGTATGCATGTTGGATGAGCGGGGAAAGGGGCGTTGGGTAAAAGAGCAGATGAAAATGTGTCTTGTGCCAGTTAGTGTGTGTGTGCATGTGTCATTCGATTTGTCCTCAGCAGTGCAAGTGCAAATGTGAGATTTGAGTTGTGTGTTAGCATGCCTGCTGCCTGCTTGGTCAAAGGTCTGAGCCACTATTCTCGTATGCTGGCAGAGTAGGAGAACTGAGGGAAGTGTGTACGCTGATCTGAGTCCTCAGGGTCTAAACTGTCATCTGGAAAGACAAAGAAAAAAAAAAAGACATGACAAAGCCAAACAAACATGAAACTAGACCAGCCACATCGGTGTTGAAAGGTTATTTTGCTGAGTCATTTTGTGTGTTGAAATGACAAATTTTGCCAGCAGTGGTGTGACCTAACAGGTAGACCGTGCGAGGGATACTTACACTTGTCTGGTGGAGTTATTGTGATGGTTTGTGCTGTGAACTCGTCGTCAAAGTATCTCGTGTCCGTCTCCGAGGTGACCTGGGGTTTGAAAGGGGGGACGAGCTGTGCAGAACAAACAAGCAAAGCAGTGTTGACATTCAGAGTATGTTTGACTGAAAAGGTTTAAAAAAAAAAAAAAAGATGCCAGTCCTTTCCTAATGCGTCACCTTCTTCTCTAAGACATCCTGCCAGTTGATGGAGGTGAAGAACTTGTGAGTCATCACTTCTTTGGCATCGTCAGGTCCGCCTCCGAGCCTGAAAACAACGCACACACAAAAACAAAAGTGTGACCTCACAGCTCGTGTAAACATCACACTAAAAATGCGTTGTTCCCCGACGGGCAATTCAAGACAAATTAATTCGTACCATCCTCACCTGCAGGCAAAGGGCCCTGACACTATTTTAGTGAGATAAACACGCTGAACCTCCTCCAAAACAACAATAAATGGCCTCCTTGTTCATCGCCTCAAAACAAATCAAGGAACAGAGCTTAAATAATACGGTTTACTGCGTATGTGCTGGCTGAAGGCAAGATGTAAAACTAATTAAGTTCTATTGACGAGCTGCAGTGCACCAAATGGGAACAGATGGATCGTCATCTGGCGCCCGTGTTGCCAAAAGAGAACGCCATTTACCTAGTCCTTAAAATAACATTTTAGGCTTTTCAAATCGCGTGTTTTTTCTGTGTGGAGTTTGCATTATCTCTGTGCAAATGTGAATTTTGTCCAGCTAATTCCCCCAGATTCTAAAAACACAGACATTAGGTTCACTGAAAACACTAAATTGTCCATATGGTCGACTAGAAGTGTGGGGTGACTGGTGGCCAGTCCAGGGTGGACCCTGACTTTCGCCCAAATTTAGGTGGGATGAGCTACAACGTCGCGGCAACTCTAAGGAGCAAAAGTGTTGTCGGAAACGGATGAACAAACCTCTGCTTGGGATCCTTTTTGAGCAGGCCTGCCAGCAGCGCCTTGGCCTCAGGTGCCAGGTTCTTGGGGAAGCGGATTTCCTCCATGAGGATGAGTTCAAAGAGTCGCTCGTGGTCCTGGTTGTAGAAGGGCAAGCGGCCACACATCATCTCGTACATGACCACGCCCAGACCCCACCAGTCCACAGCGCGACCGTAGTCGTTGTCCTCAAGTACCTGTCAGAGTGAAGGTGAAGGGAGTGTCTCTAAGCGTCACTGGATTCTATGCTCAATTGTCCGTGTGATGTTTATTTTAAAACACCATTTCGCTGTACAAACTGTTCTTCAAGATGAGCGTCGGGGTTACCTCAGGCGCCAGGTACTCAGGGGTCCCACAGAAGGTTTTCATGGTGGCGCCGTCTGTGATGCCTTCTTTGCACAGGCCGAAATCTGTTATCTTTATGTGGCCATCCTTATCCAACATGAGATTTTCCAGCTGAACAACGAAGAAAAGCGTCAAGTTACTCTACAGCTAAATGACAAAAACGTGGACGGACGGCATCCGTAACAGTCAATGAAATGACAACAAATGCACTGAAGAGCAAGGGAGCTGATGATAATACCCTGAACAATAGCCCACCTGGTGAATTAAAATCTAAATATGAGTTTGTGTGTGCATTCATGTTAGTAAAAGTATTCTTGAACTACATCCTGAATAATTCTGGTTATGCCACAATTAAAAGCACGAAAAAGGAAATTTTGAAAGGCGTGAGCACACAAAACTGTTCTTGTAAGCTTAGTCTGTGGGGGGACAAGAAATAAATAAAAAACAACTTATGCTTAAAATGACTGCAGTCAATTAACCCAAATTTTGCTCACTTCCTTATCAATGTATTAACTAGATGGCAGCGCGACACCTTACCTTTAAATCCCTGTAAACTACATTGCATGAGTGTAGATACTCCAGTGCCGATACTATTTCTGCACCATAGAATCGGGCCCTGTCTTCTGTAAAGACTCTGTCCCGGGATAAGTGAAAGAAGAGCTGCAAATGAACCAAGACACATGACACTGGATTTAAAGAAGACTCCAAATTAGGTCAGTGACTTCCTTTGGTACACTGACGAATAATCTTTCATAAACACGATTGCGAGTGAGGAAAATGAGAATAACTTACTTCTCCCCCATTTGCATACTCCATCACAAAGCATAGACGATCGTTTGTTTGAAAAGCATATTTTAGTGTCTGTGGAAAAAGAGGAAAACACGGGCGTTACACAGTCATTGAGGTAACAAACGACAGTTGGATTTTGGGAGACCAAATCTGGGGGTTTGGTGACTTACTGTGAGAAAGGGATGCCGCGTATTTTGCAGGACTCTGCTCTCTGTTACCGTGTGCGCTACCTCATCCTGAAGCAAAGATACATTTTGTACATGTCACAAGAGTAAGCACACGTGCAAACTAATCAATAATATGCTGAATGTCAAATCAAAATAAACAGCATTAAACGATTTTTGAGCATTGCCATGAATGAGCTGTAATGTACATCACTGGACCTTCATCTTCTACACTTTTTTGGGGGGGGAATGCATTTTAAATGAATAACATACAAAGTGTTGTTTTGCGTCACACGCGGCAGCTTGTTCTCGAAACTTCAGCTTTACGAACGCCACGTCTCTTGAACAGGCAGGTTGTGTTGTGGTAAAGTTCCAAGGGGCTGCACAATTGAGGGCGTTAATAAGCTGCCCAAATAAGCGAGTGAACAAGCTTGAGTTATGGTGTGAGAGGGGGGTGGGGGGAGTACAGCAAACATTGGAGGTGAGGGGCATCATGGTGAGAAGATCGTGCCTCAAAAGGGATCAGTATCTCTTCTTTCAGATTAAGGACAAGTGACGTTAAACAATATGAAAGCAAATTTGTTTTCATTACTATTTCCCCACCAGGAGTCACTTGCATGTTTGGCATTAGTTTTTCCACCCACTCTAATCCCCTTTTAATATGGCGGGCCATATAGTCATGGAAATACAGCACCTCAGCAGCAAAGTGATCATTGAAAACACTAAAGCACGTTCTGAACCCTGTGCAATCCTTCTTTGGAAGACATTTGAAGTATACCAACTTTTGCAATGATGACTTCTTTACGGAGGATTTTCATGGCGTAGTACATGCCCGTAGCCTTCTCCTTCACCAGGATCACTTTGCCAAACGTCCCCTTGCCCAGGAGCTTAAGGTAGTCGAAATCACTCATGGTCTGCTGAGGCGATGACAGAGAAGCCACAATGACCAAACACCCAAGCAACAAATAATCCCTCGGCGAGAATCAACGGGCTTGAAAACACGAGCTCCATATGACGTGAGCTGACCACTTTTGAGCGAGATTTGGACACGGCGATCTCCATCTCCATTGTGCCACTGCTGTCACTCGCCGAGCCAAATTTGATCTCCATGGGCTCCTCGTCCTGCTGCTGGCTCTTCAAGCTGTTTGCCACTGCCTGGATCGATCGCATCCATTCTTCCCTGAAACAAACAGTGGACATAAACACATTTGAATGACAAAGTTTCCTCGGGTTCAGATAAAAATGTCCCCATGATCAATGTATTACTAAGTGGAGTGTGACATATATTTAACAGTAACAATGAATACTAAGTGAAAACCAGTTGGTAAAAAAACTGCCAAAAACAAACCTGTCAAAATTGCTCATTAAGACAAGTTTGTTATTCAGACTTCGCAAAGGTTACACAAACAAAAAATGCTCACTTGGTTGTAGTTGGGCATAATTTAGCCACTAATTCTGTTTTTCAATTACAGTGGAACTTGGAACAGTGGAGCAAATGTCTTAAAAGCTCCTAAAATGTGAATTCTCACCAAAATGCTCACAAAAACACATTGTATTTTTCTGTTTCGATAGTCAGAGATTATTGCCAGAAGCTGGGTGGGTGACACGCAGAGGCAGACGCATTACACCTGTTAAGAGATGCTTAACACTCTTTTATTTTAGGCAGGTTTCTATTTCCTACTTTCGATCCCATTGTCTTGATGGGACTCTTGGTCTAAGCCAGCACTGACCAGATTTTTAAGACAAAAGAACGTTGACTTAGATGGCTTTGTGACAAGAAGGAGCACTTAATGAAGTTATAGACTACTACGTTTCCATGGTAACTTCTTGCACTGCAGACTATTGGTTGCCATTCTGCTTATACGACAGTCAGTAGGCTCAAATGTAACTTTGCCTAAAAAAACCCCTAAAACATACAAAAATGAAAATCATAACGAAGTATTCCAACTTTAACTGGGGGGGATTTGCGTTGAAAACATACCTCTCCTCGTTGCTGTCTACGTGGAAGGTGCGCTCAATGACTGACGTCCACTGGAGGCAGCGGATAACAAACGTATTGGGCCTGGGCCGCTCTGTCTTCATCAGCTGACATTCTGCAAAGCACAGAACCACCACATAAAAAGACGAAAGGGTGTCGGGGACCAAAGAACGGAAAGACACACATCCAAAGCTCAACACAGCATCCACTAGCCGGGATGCGGAACTGACCTGCGACGGAAAAGTTGTTGAGAGGTGGCAGGCTGTGATCGCTGGACACTTCAGGCTTCTCTTTGTAGCCGATGAAGGAGCCGTCACTCTTTAGGATGAAATAACGAGGTCTCCAGGTTTTAATGTACTCACCTAGTGACAAAATAGCAACGCCCAATTCATGTTTGTCGGACTCAAAAGTATTTCTGGATGCAGTATTAGAACAAATGTACACTCGAATCGGTGAAGACCGAATCACGTGTTGCTCATCAGCGAGCGACCCTCTCACGTTTCTGGACAAGCTTGGCAGAAATTCACACGAATTTGCGTATACACAGTAGCATTAATGATACAGTACCTCTCTTGTGGAGCCATCCCTCTCTCACAACGCCGACTTCATTCATGCTGGGGCAGAAGACTGTCTGGGTTGGGAGGGGGCGGCAGACAGCTGGTGCAAACTGTTCAAACTGCTCGAGATGGTGACGACGACTCAGATACGACACTTGTCTAAAATGCCTGGAAAAGGAAAAGGAGAGAGGAAAAATACGAGGTCAGGAATGCAGTAAGTCACTGTCCTCATTTCTGACAGCAAAGTCCGAGTAGGCAGCCTTCAGCAAGTGCTCTTCAAGAGCCTTGCCTTTTTTTGTTCTTTTTTGTTGTTTTTGTCTTTTGTTTTGTCACGTTTGTTGTTTCGTCGTGTGGACCCGATGTGGACTGTTTTCAGCGTTTTTTGGCCACGACATTCATCAAAGGAGAAGAATCTGTGCTTGGTGGTGGCGCCTTCTCGGCAGCACGCCTGTACCAGCACACATTTTGATAGGGAGGAATGTCGGCGCCATTGACTGTCAGTGCTGGACAGCCCCGGGGCGCTTGTGTTTTTTGCGCCTGTAATGGCCAGCATTTTTCACAGCCCCGTTTTGTTGAGATGTCGGCGCTGTTGGACAGTCTGCGTTGGTGCGGCTGGTTGGATGTCTGCTGAAGTTGAGGATGAGGAGAGAGGAGCGTCGGCGCAGAGTGCCGATGCGTATTTGGAACTGAGAGTCACCGCTTGGAATTGGAATGGATTTGCATGGGACAGGAGAAGTGAACCAATCTCTTTTTTCATCAATGGATGCTACAGCTTCTTGTTGACTTTGAAACTTAGCTTGTAGCCGACGTGTGCACATTTTGAGCATGACGTCTCTGATCCACTGGTGAAAGGACACTTTGATTCTCTCCTCTTTCATCTCAAACTGCTTTAACAACAAAGCGTATGAGGGGAAAAGTGGTTAGGACTGCACGACTGTCCGTGTTGTATGTTTTTTTTTATGTTATGTGTTGTGTTTATTATTTTACCTTATGTTAACTGTTTTGTTAAGCGCTTTGTTACAGCTGCCGCTGTTGTGAAAGCGCTATATAAATCAGCATGTATTGTATTGTATTGTATACGTGTGTCCGAGGAGACAATGGCCCCAACACCTAACATGAGGGACACGTGGATTTTAATTGACTTAATTTACAACTGTGAGTCGATGTACGCTATTAGGGCCACACTGAAAAGAAACAAAAATATCATGAGAATTAAGTCACAGAATTACGAGAAATGCAAAATATGAGAAAAAAAACCCTTACAATCTTCAACAATAAATTTGCAATATTTCGAGAAGCTCGGCATTTTAAGTTTTACCTTTTCAGTTTTTACTTTTACGTTCAGGATGTGCCTTTGCTCTTGTAAGATTACATCTTTACTCTTCAATGCAGATTTCTCTCCTTAAAATTGGGCCTATTACAGTACACTATGGCATTCTGCATTGTCAGTTTCAATCATCTGAATGACTCAGAAATCATACATAGTTTTCTTGCGATATTACAAGTTAGAGTGATAGAAAATACAACTATACTCATATCATATACTTCTCATCATCTTGTCAACCGTATGCACTGTCCTCTTAAGTCGAACACTTCGTCATTGGAGTTTAGTGTCTGTATGACATCAGCTAGCAATGCTACAATGCCAGCTCAATGATGTTCCAGAGCCAAAAAGTACAAACTGCTCAATGGCCACAACTGTGACATATAATGCGCTACGAAACGATAACATCAGGTACCCGCCGATCAACACGAAACAGAGGTACACACTAAATGTCTGCGGCTAATTCTATGGGTTGGGCTGGGGTAAAACGAGTTAACGTTCGGCCGGGGAAGGTGTACGTGAACACAGAAAGCAAATCTGATTGCAATTCACTTTCTGTGAATTGCACGGGAAGGCTCTCCACAACTACTGTGCTGCAATCATGTCCTTACCGTGGCTCGTTCCACCAGCAGCCCACAACACAGAAAAGTGCTGAAGTGTGCACGTCACCTACTTCCTATCTGACCATCTGACATTTATGACAACACGATGGGAAAGTGCTCACCAGTGATACCTCATTCACATTTTTTTCCCTTAGTTTCAAGTTATAAATAGTAGATACTAATATTATTAAAGCAGTGCCAGGAAGAGATCAAATGTAATGTCACTGGCGTCCGATTAGTGTCTGCCACAATTATCGTAGTGTATTTTCCAATCAATTAGGTCAAAGGTAAAATGTAGGTTAGGGCTGAGCTGGGTGTTTAATCAATTAATTCGAGTTTTACTTTTTTTTTTTTAAACAATTTCTTTTCGCAGCTCTCGTTCAAAGCGCATTCCCACTGAGGGGAACAACACGACTAAGGGCAGAATGGAGCTACTGTAATTTTAAATGTCAAGTCAACTTTATTCATATTTATGTGCTTCCAAGCCGCAAATATGACATACATACATCCAATACAGGGGCTGCCTTGCCCTAACTGTCTAACTGCAGGACTGCAGCTATCAAATATTTTAAGAATTCAGTGTTCAACAGATTGTTGCACCAATTAATCAACTGAATAAAAATTGCTTTTGCCTTAGGGATAGATCGCAAGTTCATCAAAGTTCATTTTTAGGCTTAAAAACTAAGCAAATGCCATTTTTGGGGGGAGTGTACTAAAGAACAAAACTTTCGTTTCGAATAGCGTCATTGTGGGAGATTTTATTATAAGGCAATTTCACTCAGCTCTAATTTGGGCAAATACTACGTGGTTTTACGTTATTAAACATATGGAGCACAGAAAAACTTTTGCCGTCTTCGTGACAAAACAAGATTTGACGAAAAGCAGCAGTTAGAATACAGTTATCGGACATTCTGCAAACCGTCCGAACGGTACGGAGTGTACTTCTCCGGCTAAGCGAGTCAGTGGTGCTGTAATGAACTTGTGAAAAAGCATGCCGCATGATAACAGTCCCATAACACGTCCTCATCCGTTTAGCGTGGATGCTAAGCTAGCACGGGTCAGCGAACAGTGTCGCTCGGCGTCCAGAAAGCGGATAATTGCCCCCCACGCTGAAACTATTTTCCCCACCAGAGCAGGCCTGGTCGTTCACCACACATTTTCGGGGGGCGGCGAGTGTGACATTTACTCACAAACAAAGCAGCTAACCACCGAGCTAGCAGCTAGTTAGCACAAGAGCTAGTCACCTCACTCGTCCCAGCGTTCTATTATTACTACCAAGCATGCTGTTTTTCTTCCTCCTCTCCCCCCACTTTATTACGTACCTCCGCTGTGAAATATTCCCAGTTCTCGAAGATTTCCACAAGTATGACTGTACAAGGCTCCCTCTGCCGGTTATCACCCTCGGCTTGTGTGTATTGAACTCTGTCAATGATCACACAAGCTTAGCCGACTAGCTTGTTTTTCTTCTCACAATAGCGGCAGCGGCGGCGGCGTGCTCGGTTTGTCACCGAAGCCAGCCAGTGGGGGTGGGGGGGTGAGAGAGAGAGAGAGAGAGAGAGAGAGAGAGAGAGAGAGAGAGAGAGAGAGAGAGAGAGAGAGAGAGAGAGAGAGAGAGAGAGAGAGAGAGAGAGAGAGAGAGAGAGAGAGAGAGAGAGAGCGCAAGTCCTCCGGACCGCGACTCGATGGACTCGAGAGCGTCAAAAGACAGCTATAAATAATGTTCAACTCGTGGACATATTAAACCGCGCGTCACTGTTGGTTTAGTGAGGTGAGCGTATCTGCTGCTCAAAGAACCTCTGCTCGAAACTCCTCCGCTCCGTGACACCGCCCCCTTCTAGTGGAGCAGACAAGCAGGCGAAGACACATCACAGGAGCCGCGCAGGCACTCCAGGCGGACGTGACGTACATAGACCGTGACCAAGTGAGCACCTGGACGACCCAAGTACAGCACCGATACTTACGATTCGTACCCTTTACCGAAGTAAATGAATACAGATTCTGAAATAACCCGTACCTATATTTTTCATTTAACAAAGCATTTTCCTGCACAGTTGTGAGCCAACAATATCCTCTTAATTACTGATTGGTTGCTTTACTGTTGTGTTAGTTGCTCCATGTACAGCACTTTGTGTGCAGCGGTGGCTGTTTGAACGTGCTCTCTAAATACAGTTGAGTTGAGAGTTGACTTGAGAGCTGTAATTATCTACGAAAGTGGCATGCAAAGGTGGAGGGACGCAGGTCATTTCAGAGGGTTATGGGGCTCATCCACAGCATCCCCGCCGTCGAATAATAGATTTTAGTCGGTAGCAAATTGTCTTTTGCAGAGCAATACACCAGATGCTTTTTAAACAAAAAATATTTGATGATTTAATGCTGCAGTCCAATTAATTGTTCTGCTCCTTCTGTTGTGTTCACCCTGGCCACCAGGAGGTAGTATAATACCACAGTCATGAAGACATAGACTGCTGCTACTCTAGTAAGATGTATTACTACTCACATTTTACACAGGACAAAGAATATACTGTGTGCCTGTGAGTTATGTTATCTGTCTACAAGTTTTGCATGTTTTGTGTTCACATGCGTGAAGCGTTCTTCATTGAATGGAAAAGCTAACCATTCCCATGTCATTTTCCATGATAGTATTACAGGCGAAGTCAAGTCAGTTTCTTTATATGTTCAATTTGACAAATGACATCACAGTGGGTTTGGTCATGTGACATTCACAAGTCAGCGGGCCAATTTAAGGCTTCAGGCTGGTTGTTTGAAATAAATAATGTTGAATTCTCTGTTTTGTGTCAGGTTTGACTGTAAACTGAAGATGGGAGTGGCAATAAACAGCTTGAAGCAGCGTGAACATATCACTGGGCACTCTGCAATATTTCAATGTACTTCTTTTGCAAGTTCTTAATGTCTACTAACTTTCCATAAGGCAGTTTTTAAAATTATAATTATGCTTATTTCAATTGCTGCCAAATGAAAAGCAGGTTTCTCTAAATTTCCTTTGTTCAAAATAAATTAGTTTTTGAACATTTTCTAGTCCATCTCTTGTTTATTCCCTGGTGAAAAAACAGGCACATCACAAAGTGAAAGGGACGGATAGATAGAAGCTTTATTAAAAATGTATCAAAAATATTTATTGTCAGTATGTTTAAAAAAAACAACTGGACACTGTGAATCAGGTCCATTACATCCATGCATATGGCAACCGGTTTTGGCAATTATTTTATATCCTACTACCGGCAATACACTCTTTTCTCCTCATTAAGTAAGACAAGCGCAATCTCAAACAACTTTATTCTGTTGTCTTTGCAGTTTCCGCTGAAGATAGCGAGCGCGTGCCTCACTTACGCTACTTTCATTGTTTCGCTTCTCCACTTTCTTCAAGGCATCCTCAGCAGAAATCTCTGAAAGAAAATAGATCACACCAACACTCAACATGTGCAAGAAAGTGGCCATTACCTAAAATACAGTCGTCTTAAAAGACGTTAAATAAAAGAAATCCTAAAGACCTGATTGTCTTTTGGCAGCCTCCCTCGTCTCCCACTTGGTCACCTCCTCATCGGTGACTTCTTCTCGCGCCACGCTGCTTAGTTCATAAACGTCCACCTCGTGCAATTTGGGCAGAAGATCTTTCACCCACTCATATCGGATGGGACAGACTGTCCTGACGTACACCCTTGATGTCACCAACACGTCGTGAAAGAGAATCCAATCCAGCTCCATCTCCTTGTCAAACAACTGAGAACCAAAAGGACAGAGAAGGGATCATTTATAAAGTGAGGCTGAATAGAGATGGAGAATTTTAATAATCTTACCGATGATGATGGATGAATGTGAACCATGGACCCATGACCATCCATTGTGCAAAATACCTTTCCAAGAGATCTAGGCAAGGTCAAGAAAAAAAGTCTCAATTACAGTATACTGTGTACTGCTCAACATAATATATTTAATACAACACATTCCTTTGCTCGACGCTTAATCCAAGCAACAGGACATTCCATTTATTAGCCAGTTCCTCAAAGAGCAACAGCGCTGTTTGAATTTCCACCACGTTGATTTTTTTCCACCATCAACTTACAAATCGACATGTAAATTACAGCGAGTGTTCCGTCTCACTTCCAAGCAATTTAGCTTTAAGTAACGTCTTCTATTTGACTGACACTTGACACATTAAGCTTTGGCAATAGACAAAAAAGCCAATGTAATTCAAACCATTTACACTTTGCCTTGACAAGGTTTGTTTACTTGTGTAGTGTGACGACAAGGGAAAAGTCAATAGTGTATTAGAATTAATGTGGTTACATTACGTTTTTTTTTTTACAGTGTCCAAAGTTTGGGGCTTTGGAATAAATGATTAAAAAATATAATTTTAAAATTGTATAAATCTTTATATTACCTTCTGGCAACATTGGTGAAGTATCCTGTGCACAGACACCGTCTAAAGAGTTCGTTCTTATCGCCATCGAATTTCTCCACTGGGAAATCTCTTCTCTGGAATAATAAACACAAGATTAATATGAGGTAACAAGCAGCACGAGTTACCATAGTTACCGATAATAAGTGCGGGACAGTACTTGTTGCAAACGGAGGAGAATGTCACGTAGCTGAGTCTCGACACTAAAGGCAGACTTGAGCGCCCTCCAGTGGATCCAATGATCCTTGCACCACGCTGACGGTCTTTCGCTGCGTAAGACAAGAGAGTAAGAAAAATAGACCTAGACGACTAAAACAAAGGATGTATGACCAGTACCTGGATTTACACTGCTGAAACACACTAAGAAGTGTACCGAAGTCATTTACGCCACCGCTATTGGCCGCCAGTGCTCTGTGACTCTGATCTGCCTCTTTCTGCTTGTCAGGGTGGCCTGGATGAGAGATGAAATAGCCATGTTCAAGTCAAAGCTTATAAGTGTTTTCCGTGGGGAAAAACAAGGGGTTGGCTCCTGCTGAAATAAGTTGAGGAGCTTCATTTGGATAAAAATACAAATTGGCCGGCTTATCAGCAAATAAAGTACATCTGAACCTTTGCGGTGGGGGATCACTTACATGCAGAATTTTGCTTTTCACTACAAGGCTCTGCCCCTGTCTTCCGTGAATAGCGGACATTTGCCCCCTTTAGTATTTTTAAAGCACTCAATTTTATGGTTGGGTTTCATCATAATGTTGGCACGTGATGCCGAGTAACAATACCAGGCCGGATGAAGATGTTCTCTACAGACAACATGGCGGCCACAGGGAGAAGCAGATCCTGGCATCCGTGCGAGGCAGCTTTGAGCAGGGCCCTGGTGAGGCCGGGCTGCAGGGGGAACTCCACCATTAGCTCCCCCAGGCGAGTCACTCGACCTCTCCTGGCAGACAACAAGCCCTCTGTGACTGCTAGCACTGTTGTGTTAACAATACCCAAAAAGGCAAAGAGCGCACCACCAAACCTGTCGATAGCATCAAACTGGTAGAGCTGTTTCAGTGCCTCCAGGATAAACCTCTCTTCTGGAGGGTCCAGATACGGAAACCTTGGAAAGAAAAGACCACTGCTAAACAATGTAACCTGTGACATGTTAGCAAATGGTGAGACCGCAGTGATGGTGTTAAATAAATAAATACAGGATTTCCACAATTTGTTTTGAAATTAGTATAACGTAGAAATGCACATTAGGTGTACCTAATGACATCATGTACACCCAGGCACTTGAGAGTGAGGACCACTGCAGTCAAACTCGTCCTCTGGATCTCTGGAATTGTATATTCGGGCATGCATTCCTCCCAGAATTCCTTGGTGTAGATGCGGAAACACTTCCCCGCTGAGGTTCTTCCAGCCCGGCCTGCTCGCTGCAGAGCTTCACTCCTGACGGCAGGAAATTACCAAGTCAATGAATCTGCTGTTGCCGGCAAAAGAAAAAGATAGGACTCACTTTGAAATGGGTACCACTTCTAAAATGTCCATGCCCACCCTGGAGTTGTGGTTGAGTTGCTTCACAAAGCCGCTGTCTATGATGTACCTGAAAACACAACCTGGCAAATGAAATGGCATCTTACCTTGCTCGCTACAGATGCATAAAAGCAACATGCTCACTTGATGCCATTGATGGTGAGAGATGTGGCAGCGATGTTGGTGGCCACCACACATTTCCTTATTCCCGGAGGAGGAGGCTGGAAGATCTGCCGCTGTTGCTCTGCGAGGAGGATTAAAATGAGAATAATTCACTAAAAAGTGGTATGAGGCAGACTAGACACAAATTGGATTGGATCAGCACATCTTTGGCATTTTATGCAAAATCAATGATCAGTTATCATGTCATAATTTGCAGATCGATCGATGACATCATTGCTGGGACATTCAAATCGCGTCTGGTTGCGGTATTAAAAGCAGCGCATCTCTGTCAAAAAACATTACTTTTCGCCCGCTTCGGCAGAACACAGCAATCTCTAACTTTCCCACAATATCCTGAAAATAATCATATTGTGAGGTTCATATCGTGATAATATTGTATCGCGGTGTTTGGATATCGTTACATCCTGCCTGCACAATAAATAAACAAGCTATTTAAATAGACCGGATAGATTGGTCTTCTTATCGCTTCGGTGATCGGTCATAGGTTTGAAATTAAGTTGCTGATTATATTGATCGGGAAATGTCGGACCATGAAAAAAAATTTAAAAATCAACTCCAAAGTAAAACAACAGAAAACATAGTAGTTTGTAATTCAAGGTGCCACTGTATTTACACGAGAAACTAAGATATTCCATATAGTGAATAAAACAAAGTGCATGAGGGCTGTTGCATGCATTTACCAGTTGGCATGGAACCATAGAGGGGTAAAATAAGTAGTCCATCCACTGTTTTGTCCTGTACATCATAGCGGTAGTCTATCGACTCCGCTTTCTCAAACAGCAAATCGCACGCCCGCTCAATCTCCAACTGGCCTGTCAAACATGGATAGATCACCGCAGTTTGATGTCAACGTGCTTCTCATTCATACGTCAAGCGACGACTGGATCTGACCAGTTAAAAACACCAGAATGTCGCCAGCCTTCTCACTGGTGTGAACATCCAGGGCGAGAGAGACTACCTGCAGAGCAACATAAAGAGCTTCATCAGTCATCCTGAACTAAAAAAACAAAAAAAAACAACAAAAAACAACAAAATTTAAGTTCAACAAAACTCAATCCAACAAGTGTTTCTATTTTAGCAACAGTTGCACAAGCAGGGCAAAATACTAACATTTTGTTGCACTGAAAGATCAGCAGTGTACCTCTTTCAAATAACCCGTGCTCTGTAGGTCTTTCGGTCCCACAGCAGTGCCCAATGTACATGTGACAGGAAAAGTCCTTCCAGGGATCGCAAATACCGGGCAGTCACCTAGAAAGGCAGAAAGTTTGTCTGTTTCCATGGTGGCGGACATCACCACCACCTTTAGTGGGAAAGCTCGGCCCTTCATAGCTTCAGTCGGATTCGAAAATACTTTTTTCAGCAAACCCAGGAGGATATCCTGCAATGAAAAAGAAATTCTAGCTCAGCGTGTGCATCAATTAAAACCTCAAAATAGTCATTATAGATACAGCCAAGCGGAGTAGAATATGAAGGGGGTATTCAGACCACAGGAACAACAACAACAATCAAACACTATGAGAATAATTCATTCATCTTCCGAACCGCTTGATCCTCACAAGGGTCGCGGGGGTGCTGGAGTCTATCCCAGCTGTCTCTGGGCAGTAGGCGGGGGACACCCTGAATCGGTTGCCAGCCAATCGCAGGGCACACAGAGACGAACAACCATCCACGCTCACACTCACACCTAGGGACAATTTAGAGTGATCAATCAGTCTGCCATGCATGTCTTTGGAATGTGGGAGGAAACCGGAGCACCCGGAGAAAACCCACGCAAGCCCGGGGAGAACATGCAAACTCCACACAGGAAGGCCAGAGCTGGAATTGAACCCTCTGCACTGTGAAGCCGACGTGCTAACCATTGGACTACCGGGCCGCCATGAGAATAATTAGTATTAAGTAATACAAAAAAAGGGTAAAGTGCTCATCTTTGGTATTTTCTTGAGAATAAAATCATGCAACAAGCAATACCAAAAAAGGCATAGTACAATATTACAAGCATAATTGTATGCTAGCGTTACAATGACGATTGCTATAGCTTAGTTAGAGTTCATAATAATAAAGCACATCACTGTGTTAAGGTTTTATGAGAATAATGAAATGAACTCCTTAAAATTATCACTTTAATTGCCATTTTTTTTACTTCAGTCTTGAATTTCATGGTGGTACTACATCTCCTTCATTGCTCGAGAGGATATGGAAAACTCACAGTGTTCAGGCTTCGTTCGTGGACCTCATCCAAGACTACAACACTGTAGTGAGAAAGTCCGGGGTCTGCCAGGACCTCTCTTAGCAAACAGCCATCCGTCATGTATTTCAACTCCGTGTCCTGTATCAATCAAATGCGAACATCACATTGCTTTGTCTCGCAACACCGTGTGCAAGGTGTGGCTCGGTGATGTCCGCTCACCTGCGTCGTGCAGTCGTCAAAGCGCACCTGGTAGCCCACCTCTCTTCCCAGAGTGCATTGCATCTCATTGGCAACCCTTTGAGCCACCGTGATGGCAGCCACACGGCGGGGCTGGGTGATGCAAATTTTACCATTTTTACAAAAACCTGCCGACGAAACATGACAATCACACACCGCACAAACTAAACTGGTGTGCAAATAAGATAGTTCAATACACAATGATTACACTCACAGTAACAGTAACAGCAAGTGGTTTACCTGCTTGGCACAAATACTGTGGAAGCTGCGTCGTTTTCCCACTGCCAGTCTCACCGGTGACCACCAAGAAAGTGCTCTCCTTCACAGCCTGTACCAGTTTAGCTTTATGCTTATAGATTGGCAACTGTAATGACTGGTTGTCTTTCCGGTACTTCTCCGTCGATTTGGACATAACTAGTCCGGAAGTTGTTACAAGAAGTAATACAAAATATAATAATAATAATAAAACGATATCGGGAACTACTATAACCGGCCTAAACCATGATAGTATTCACAATGTACTGTATCCTGCAGTTCGAAAACAACACGCTCACTTACTTCCGCAAATAATTCCTTTCTCTTTTCCTATTGGTCGAGCTGTAGGCACGTGACCAACCCTCGGCCCCAACCGGAAACAGCCAGCTCACCGACCGGCTTCTGACGTCTCTCGACAACGGCCACCCGCATGGAGAGTGGAGACACAGACCGTGAATGGAAAAACATTAATTAATTTAAATGATTACACATATATACAGTATTCTATATAGATCTATTGATTTGTTTTGACAGAAATGTATTTATTCGAAATAACTTAATCACAACGTGATATATACTGAGTTCGTAGAGACATGCATTTATTTCCTGGCGAGGAAATTATGTAACAATAATAAAGATACCCCGCATCTCTCCTGCCCTCCAAAAGAAATAGCACAAAAGCACAAGACAGTACAGGGCAGGTGGTGGATGGGAAGAAAGGATGGCCACGGGTGATAACAGTTGGCTCTTCAAAGCCGAGGGCGCAGAGATGAGGCAAGGGGGGAGTTGTTGACTTCTGAGAGGCGGCCACTCGGACACATTACGTGACGACGTCTGAGCGAACGTTCGCAGGATGGCCGCGAGTGGGTGTAAAGGACGACTTTTATCTTTTTTGGACTACAAAACGGAAAAATACATAGTGGCCAAAAATAAAAAAGTTGGGATTTTGTACAGACTCATCCAGTTATTTATCATCGGTTACATTATAGGGTAAGTGAGACACTTGTCTAGTTTTGTCTGGTATTGCATGTCTGTCTCCTACGGGTGGGCCATAACGTTCTGATTTCTTATGGCTAAACCCGATATGCAACTGGCGGGCCGCGGGTCGCATGTGGGCCGCCCTCACGCTCTGACTATCTCCCGCTTAATTATAAACATGTTTTCTCATTTAGAGACAGATATCTCCTAATGAGGACAAGCACTATACATCTGTATGGCTATCTTGTCCATCCACCCACCCAGCCATTTCAATGCCGCTTATCCTGAACATGGTCGCGGGGAGTTGCTGGAGCCTATCCCAGCTGACTTTGGGCGGAAGGCATACTACATCCTGAACTGGTCGCCAGTCAGTTGCAGGGCACATATAGAGACAAACAACCATTCACACCCACATCCATGCCGTCACTGAGTGGGAACCGATCCCACGCTGCCCGCACACAAGTAAGGCGAGTGTACCACTACACCATCAGCGACTTGGCTATCTTGTCCAAAAGACCACATGATTTGTATAATTGCGTGGACCAGAATTCAAATGCAATTACAGCATTTGAATTTTTGTCCCCGACCCCAGGTGGGTTTTCTTAAGCAAGAAGGGCTACCAGGAGAAAGACGAGGCCATCCAGAGCACAGTGATCACTAAACTGAAGGGGGTCTCAGTAACCAACACCACCGAGTCGGGTGTGCTGATCTGGGGGCCAGAAGACTATGTCATCCCACCGCAGGTGAAAACACATGCACACTCAGGCAGGAGGAATTAAGGTGATCATAAATAACAATTTGCCAACAGTTTAGGCCCTAAACTAACAGGGACGTCCTTGTTCAACATCCTTGTTTTGATGATCTAAATTGCTCTCTGCACGCAGGGTGAAGCTGTTCTTTTTGTTGTCACTAATTTCCTCGAGACCCCCAATCAGAAGCTGGGATACTGTGCTGAGGTATGAATAGTTCACTTTTTTTTGTTCTTTGACTTGGAAAAAAAACTGTGGGGCAGGTAAGGAACACAATGAGGATAAGCGGTATAGAGAATCAATGGAATGTATGTTTTTCCTGATTCTCGTGCCTCAATTGACTTCATTCAGCCAATGAAAGTCAACATAGCAGGAAGTCACCGTGTACTTTCTCCATAATTCTTTACAGCTCGCGCACGTGCCGAGCTGTTTCAAGAGTGTTTACTTTCAATCTGCTTTATTTGCTCTCTTGACGTCTGACCCTGTGGAAACTATTCCGGACGGCCTCGAGTGTGATGCTGCCATATACACTCGCTGGACACTCAAAGTCTGGTTCATGGGCCAAATAAGGCTTGCTTTGTTCCTTCATCCACACAACAGAGCATTTGATAATGAAGAATCCTTTTGTTGCATAATTTTAGTCCTTATAAAAAAATAAAAAACCCTTTCTCTTAATGTTGCTCACCCTAAAGTCCCATTGGTTTAATGTTGAGCTACGTATTTGTAAAAGGTTCTTGGTATGCGCACCCGCTGCCGTCACCCTGACAGCAGCCAAGAAAAACAACCAACATGTACCAGCGTCACACAGTCACTGCTCTTGTGTACATTTGTGTCTGCTTACTTAGGTCTGTCCTTATAAATCAAATTGCTTTTACACAAAGTGCTGTGGCACATTTGCCGGGGCAAAGTCACGCCGGCGCTCCAAAGTGGAGTTTCTTTGAATTGTTTGGAAGTTTGGATCAAGAATCCCATTTTGCAACCCAGACTTGAATTTATCATGTACAGTATTGCCTTAACATAATACTGGACATAAACCAATCATAAAGAATGTGTGTTCAGCGTTCACATTTATAAAATGTTGTTTTTCTCTACATTAAAATGAGAACAAAAGCGACAAAGTCCAGTGAGTGAAGTGGAGGGCTTCTTATTAACTGAAGCGGTTTAATGAGTCTTAGTACTTGTTGTGTTTGTTCCCCTAGAGCCCCAAGGTGCTGGATGGACTCTGTCAGGAAGACAAGGATTGCGAAGAGGAAAAGCTTGTGGTGTCTGGCCATGGTAGGACATTCCTTAGTGTTAAGGTTCAACACTCATCATTGGTCACCAAGAAAATTATTGTAGAAGTAGCATAGAGTTCATTCAAGAAAATACACATCAACTAGTTATGAGAAGTTGTCTGAAAAGTTATTTGAATTATACAAACTCAGGGTTCACTGGCCTTTGGAGGTAGTGGCACCGTAGCAAGTTGAATTTTTCTGTTTTTTGGGGGTCAAAGGAATCATGAGTGGACGATGCTTACGCAGGGATGAAAACTCAACTGGAACCTGTGAAATCTTTGGCTGGTGTCCTGTTGAAAGAAAGTATCAACGACAGTAAGGAGCCATGTTTTGTTGGTTTGGTTTCAGTTCGCTCTATTGGATGGAACGTCCTTCACGCACTCAAAGATAAACCAAAAATTGAGCACAGTTTGCATGGCGGTGATGTTGTCTTTTGTAACAGGTCGCTGCTGATGAACGCTGAAAACTTCACCATCTACATCAAGAATTTCATCCAATTTTCCAAATTCAAATTTTCAAAGTAAGTTCATCAGCTGCAATGAACACAAAAGCATCCAAAAGTGAACGACACGGAACCACTGTGCTTTGTGCTCTTGAGGTCCAACATTCTGGAGACAACTGATGTGTCCTACCTGAAATGCAGATATGATGAAAAGCTCCATCCTTACTGCCCCATCTTTCGCCTGGGAGACATCACCGCGCGAGCAGGATACAGTTTCACTGACATGGCAACATTTGTCCGTGTTATCATTCTTCATAGGTCATGTAATCAGGTCCGCCAATAAATTGACGTATTGTTGTGCACAAGGGTGGCTCCATCGGCATCCAGATCCAGTGGGACTGTGACCTTGACAAGGGTTACTCCGAGTGTCACCCGCAGTACCAATTTAGCCGCCAGGACATCGCCGCCTCCAACAAGAACATTGCAATGGGATTCAACTTTAGGTTATTTGCAATTCAAGAGAAAGTGATCCTCGTGCATTTCAATGTTTGCTAATTGTATGATTCCTACTTTCAAACAGACACACTCGCTATTATAAAAACTCAGCAGGTGTGAGTTATCGATCGCTATACAAAGTCTATGGAATTCGATTTAACATCATGGTGAATGGGAGGGTAAGCAAAATGTGTTTGTGTCACACGCACATGCATGAAATGGTTATACATTACTTCTATGTATGAACTTCCCCATGCTGAAGTTGTTGTCCTGTTTGGCACTATGATATTCATTACAATCACAAAAAAAAGACGCATCAAGTTAATTAAACAAATGAGATTTGTCTGAAGTGTGTTTCACAAAGAAAATACAACTTTGTGTAACCTGTTAACAAAAGTCAATTCGTTTTTGTTTTTTTAATGCTTAAACCGTCTGCCAAAAAGCAGTGACTTTTAAAAATTCAGATTAACCCTATGTTGCATGGCTTCTGCAGGAGTTATTCAATTGTGGTTTGTTTTTAAATTTAGGGTAGATTATGGCCAAATATCATAATAAATTCACAATTTTGGGAAAAAAAATACATAATGGGGGGTACTTGTGTGCATAATGGTCACTACAATTACCTTGCCAAAAAGCATGGCTGTACTGATAGGTAACACATAGAAACTGTTATTTATTGTGTTCTATGTGTTCTATATACTCTTCTGCACAAGTACAATAGGGTATTTGGACCTTTTCATCTCACGGATAGAAATTATTCAACATTTTGTGGACCCTCTTTCACCTTTTCCTCCCGCTGTTGCGCACGCTAGTGACATCTAGCGGTGGATTTAAAAACTAAAACTGGTAATTTGAATAACCAATATGAGTTAAAGTTGTGGTGACTGTAAGTAACCCGTATGCAACATAGGGTTAATATTTTCACAATCCAATTACATAGTTTTGATATTAACATTTCTTGGTAAGCAGGTTATTATACTAGTTAAAATTTTGCATGTTTAATTAACATTTTGTTTAGTTTCAGTTTTGAAGGAAAAATAGTTATTTATTCAAAAAGGAAAATACTTTAACATGTTGTTCTTCTGAATAGACATTACAAGTGAATAAATAACACCATTCATTTGACAAATAGAACTAAACTAATCTGAATGTAATAAAAAGGTGTAATTGTAAGAAAAAGAGTGAATTAATAAATTCTTCTATTGTTCTTAGGCTGGAATGTTCAATATCGTCCCTACGGCCATCAGTGTCGGTTCAGGGTTAGCGTTAATGGGCGCAGTAAGTAGCAGCTATCTATTATCACCATTTTCTTTTCTCATAAAGATGCATGACACAATGCTAATTTTGATTGAACAGGGAGTGTTCTTGTGTGACATGATCCTACTCTACATCATGAAGAATGGCACCGCTTACCGCGAGAGAAAGTTTGAAGGTTCCCAGTACGTGCTGCTAATACTTTCATGACCACTTACGACCACTGGACGCTAGGCTAACATCTATTTGTTGTCCGCAGGCAGTCAGCAGCTGGAGCCAGCCACGAGAAAACCAGTCTGGCGTCTTAGTACTTTCATTTTGATTTTGTACCGTTTTGAATGTATGACAAACGTGAAACTTTTCTTATTAATATCAAGAAGTATTCATTATTTCTCCTAATAAAACACAGTCAAACATTTACTAATAAAACTGTCACGTAGTGAAATATTCGCATATGAGTCACACATAAAATGGGGTACATACATACTTTTTATGTTAAGATGATCAGCCCTCCAGTGCCACCTGTTGGTCACAAACAGAATAACCTTTTCAGTGTACTTTATCGCGCTTGTGAAACTGAAATCTATCCCAGCTGACTTTGGGCGTGGGGAGAAGCAGGTGCAATTTATGCCAAGCAGCTACGGTATTGTATACCAAAATACCAACACAGGATTAACGTCAGTGTGACGTAACAACCACAATGTAATATGTCTATGCAAAGGATTTATTTAATTCAGAAGTTTACTCAGGGCACTTCCATAGTATCCGTGTCACTCTCATGGTCAAGATCTATTCATGCCCAGAAATGTCCTCAGATGACATACTAACTGACCTCCGTGTTGATTTTAATATGCAGAGTGGACTTACACTTCACATCAATGTGTCACATCATCCCATCCGTGTGTGTAGGGGGGGGGGGGCATGCAAATATGGGTTACATGTGTTAATCTGTCCAGCTGCTTCTTCTCTTCATTAGATGAGCTCAGACTGGAGAGGTGAAGGGTGGATGGATTAATGGCCAGCTGTGGAGGAGGAAGCTTTGCTCCACATGTGAAAAGTGCTTCTTATTAGTACAAGTGGGGAGATGCCCTCAGATGGACAAAAATACATCCACCATTTTCTGATTTCTGGAAATGTGTGATCATCTTAGAGAGGTCTATGTAAAAAACAAAACTGTAACAATACTCCCAGAAGTGCACAGTCTTTGACTGGCATCATGTTTTCCCTCCACATTTAGTCTTGGAACACACCGTCTGCTCACACTGAAGACAGAATGCGCCAACACATATTTAAAATGAAAAAAATTAAAAATAAAATAAACACAGAAATATTTAATAATAAACAGTGTTTGTTGATGTGCTGTTATAATTTAGTTTAGTATTGTCATTAGAGTGCAAAAATAAATGTTTAGCATTATCAAACAATTTACACATGCCATCTCATAAAAATGTAATTCAATGTGAACATTGAAAAGAGATGCATACCATAAAATATACATAGATACTACTAGTTGCTGTTCTGCTTCTTTAGATATTTGACATCTTATTTAATTTTAGTATTTAAATATTAACTCCTAAACATATGCTGCCCATTTACTTTTTCATGTTTTCTCTGCAGAATGAGTACAATAACATCAAGCATGTATTGTAGTTAGAAGTGAACGCCCCAAGTAATATTAAGTGTTTAAAAAATCAACAAGTGGATATTTGATGAAGAACGTATTGGTCCAAGAGTGACTCACTTAGCCTTTTGGTGAAAAAGAGCACGAGAAAGCTTTTTTTTTTGGGGGGGGGGGGGCGTAACCATAGAAAATTCAGTTGCATGAGCGGTGGGTGGGTGTGTTGTCAAATTGTGCCTCATCTGCTAGCTAGAGTAATGGTGGTCCAATCTTTTCTATTGGATTAGAGGAGGGATTTCACTGTGGTATTAATCTGACAAGACAGCAGCCGGTCACCCGGGCTGGACTCATACCGAGTTGGGTTGCTGTGCCTGTGACGCTCGCTCTGCTGTTTCACTGTCATCAGGACGCAACATGAACATCTTTTGCTTCTCGTTGGTAAGAAACATATTACTGCATATGTGTGTGTGTGTGTGTGTGTGTGTGTGTGTGATATAGTTTTTGAGCGCAGGAAGTGTTGCATTAAAATTGGGCAATTATTCCCCAAATGTCTATAATCAATCGTAAATATAGACACATCCACCCTGGCCAATTTTTGGGGACAAAATTAATGTGGCTTTGTTATAGTACAGTACCTGCAAGAGAAGTGTCAATGACTAAACATAAATCTTGTGCAGTGGACCCTAAACGACAACACATTGTTGTCCAATCAACAAATGGTCTTCTGACAGCAATGTCTTTGTAAAGACCCACCCTGTGATAAGGCAACCCATACAGTCACACAATAGCAAAAGTATTCCATCTCGGTTGGGCTCAACCCACCACCCTCTCGGTTAAACGCTGAGCACGCTATTGTGCAGGTGTATCGAATGTTGCATGTGACCGGTCTCATCTCTGCACAGATGTTGGGGTTGTGCACCAGTAATGAGGATTACTCTCTAACCTCTGGCTAGATTGTCTTCTGTATTACTCCGCATCATGTGCACTATTATTATTATTAGAAACTGTCTTTAAAGAGACAGTGAATGGACGTGAATTGAGACGATGAGAATTGATAAACCTTTTCCGGTTGTGGGACAATGAGTTATTTACAGAGCAGACACAGAGTGACGATGAAACATATTGTGGACTTTGTCATGAAACGGGATGGGGTAAAAACTGGTTGTGTTCCTGGAAGGGATGTGAACGAGCCAAACATGTTTTTAATCTACACTCAAAGCTCTTCGGAGGTATTTCAATCCATTCCGACATTAGAGCTTTGGAGCAGCATTAGCATTCATATCCCGACATCCATACAGCATCCAATCCTCTGCAATATAATTTGATTCTTGGTGTTGTGTTACGATGACATCAGTGACCTTGCACTCCTTCATCAAACACACTGTTCTGTGCCGCTGGTTGACCTACAATTTGTTCTACATTTTCCTACATTTACAGGGTACCAAACTAAGTATGGGAGAAGTTAACAACTGTATATTACAAATGAAAGAAAGTCAAACTACTCAACTTTTGGGGTCAACCCACACCTTCATAAGAGCAAGTAAATAAGATGTTTGTAAGCATTTCCATCGGCGTTGCTGGGATTCATGTTCTGCAGTGTACAATAAGAGTCCAGTCACATGCATGGACAGACAATACAATACCTATTGGCATGTATTCTTTATCCTCTGCAAAGAATGACTGTTACTGTGGTTTCCAGAGATGTAGCAATTGTGAAACGCCTCTTCATTTGTGCCACTATCTACAATGTGGGGCTGCAACGGAATCATGGCATTGCTACTCATTTCGAGGGTGAAATATGCTTTAAGATTTAGTGTTTTGAGTTACAAGCATGGTCACTCAACGTCAACAATGAACTTAATCGTCAAGCCACCACTGTAATTGTTTGGCTCTTTTTAGACTGAGCTGCTATACCATTTCTCATGTCACAAGAGGTTGCATTTACAATTCTATGGCTATCATCATGCCTCCGTACAGCCACTGGCACCCCCTATCACAAAAACACAGAAAGCCAAAGAACAAGTAGAACACACTCGTGAAGTTTACAATTTGGATGCTCAGTGAGCTGAGACTCCGCAATTGATAAACGTTCAAAAAGTCCAAGCCTCACGATGACAATCGAATGGATGCTCCACTCCATAAAATGACTACTTGATGATTCAAAATGACTCCCTGCCTACCCCTCCTCCCACATGTGTAACCTCGAAAAGCTGCTTGATGCGCATGCTGTGTACTTCATGCCTGAAACTCGGTTGGATTGAGCACACAGATGAGATTAAGTCCATTCATAAATTAGAGTGGGGTTGCGAAACCCCCCAACAAACAAACAAAAACATTAAAATGGCTCCAAAGGCTTGAACACCACTTTTTGAAAGATTTCGTTTTTGTATATGTTCACTTATAATGACGTTTGAGTCTGTTAGAAAATGGCTAACATAAGTGTGTATGTGCGCGTGTGTAAATTGCACCAGGAGGGTTCAATGGACAACCTGTATGAAGCTGTGCAGACCTCCGGCAACAGCCCACCTCAATCCATCCCGAGCCGCTCCTCCAGCCGCTCGTGCAGCCCGGCGCTCCTGCTAGACAATGATGCAAGGTGGAGGGGTTCCGGAAGGTCTACTTCTATGGTGAGAGACATTCAAGCGCCCGTGGAATTTGGAAAGTTCTGTATATAAGCCCACAAAGGTTTCCGCTTTGGTTTGCCAAAAAAAGGAAGTGAGCGAACCACCTCTTGGAAGAATTGATGAAGAAGCTTCCAATCATCAGGATGAATCATGTAAAACAAAGTTGATTATGAAACAATCACATAGAAAACAGCCAAGGTGGTTTACTCCAAACTCTTTAATGGCCCAGGGGGGTTACGCGTCAAAAGATCGACATGTTAATTATATTTTAACTGTAATCATGGCTATGGAAGAAATATTTATAATTACAGTATTATTATGAGCGACCCGGTGGGCCAGTGGTTAGCGCGTGGACCTCACAGTGCAGAGGTCGTGGGTTCGATCCCTTCCCGTGTGGAGTTTGCAATTTGTGACATTCAATAAAATCAATCATGTCATGTTTTACATCAGGAAACGACAATGAGACCAGGCACCAAAGCTCAGAAAAAGAAAAGAAGGTAAGCTTCCTACTCTTACATGCTACTAAGACGTATTACAGATTTTGCTGTCAAAGGCAAATCAATGTCATATTTCTGTTGTACAAGAGGGGCCAAATTTTATTTGAAATGAATCGAAATAACCCCCGCCTGGCATGCAGGCTTGTGCCTATGCGTCCTTAACTGTGGGATGAGCATGTAAACGTGCACCCAAAGGGGCTCTGTGTTTATGTTCTGTGGACGCTAATACTGTATATCCTTCCCGTAGCACAGCAGACATTCTCTTGATAATCAATGCAGGATCTCCACATCCATCCCTCATCTCTCTGCAAACGGCCTGAAGGCGGCACGCCGACAGCTCGATAGAAAGAGTCATTGTGATTGCAAAAGATGAATTCTGAAGATTTCGTTTTTCATGGACAGCGTAATGCAGAATATACTGTAGATCAAACAGATTATGGCTTTGAGATGGTTAAAGTAAGCGGATTGAAAGCCCACCTACTTAGACTCTCGGATATAGCTTCATTTCTCATAAAACACTCCTCCGCCTTCTTGTTGGCCTTTTTAAGGCAACGTAATAAATATGTGGTTGTATTTCGAATTTTTTTTGTTTTTGTAATTCTGTTCATTATACTTTCAGAACGCAAGTGTCCAAATCCGCATCAGACAATGAGGCATTGGGTGAGTCAAATTAATAGTTATGGTTGTACTGTGGTGAATATCTTTTCTTTTTAAAATATTTTTCAACTAAAATCCTGGACATTTGTGACCCCCCCTCCCCCCCCACCCAGCAGATAACCCTGCTGGAAATGCAGAGTTTTGGAAGACTGCCATGAGCCCAGAAGATTTAGCCCACATCACTGGCCATCACAATGAAGGTAAATAGGAAATAATTTGGTTAAGCTGATCTATAGGCCAATGTTCATTTGGGCTCTTGGCAGGGTGCTCCCCTTCCACTAGCAGACAGTTCATCAAGACGATGCAATATTTTACAATGTTGAGTGATTATCAATACAAATAGACAACATTAATATGTATTAGAATAATATCATTTTGTTTATTTTAATCTGCAATTGGGCTCACCCACAACCCTAATAAGGATAAGCAAAAACAGATTGAAGGATGTCATTGTCCAGTGCCAAATTGGTGATTAATGCTGTATTTGTTTTTGAACTACATCTCTTTTTTTTTGTAGAGATGAAAAGGACGAAGCACAGAGTGGACAACAAAGTAGGGAAATCTGCTCATCAAAGTGCTACCAAAAAAAGGGACAAAAGTTCTCCAAGTCAGGTAAATCATTTTGTATTTTTAGTTCATCTAAAACCTGTTCAAATTACATTGGTCCATTGTTCAAATGTCATTCATGTTTGGACAATTTGAATTCCACTAAAACACAGTCAGTTTCATGACACTTGGAACAGGACATTGTTGCCCAAACGATATGGATTTTTTTTTAGGCCGGTGCCGACATATGGCCAATACAAAAAATAAATAATTAAATTCTTCCGGTCTTTGCCAATTTTAAAAGATGGCCAATTAATTGGTTGGGTCCCACAGAGATAATTTGGGAAGGTTTTCTTATCTTGTGGACGTAGTCTTCATAAAATCATGAAGAACTTTCACTCAACGGGGGCACTCAATGCCAACAGTTCCAATAATTTGGGGACCCCATGTAAATGTCACCAGTTTTATAACAACAGATTTTTTATTAAAAACATACCTTTGGATACATGTATATCTTGAGTTAATTTTTTCTAAAGTGTGCAATATACATATTTGGAATGCAAATGACCTTAATAAAGTACCAAAAAAATGTGGTGAACTTTTTATCCGAAATCGGCCAAAGCAATATCCGATTATATGTGAATAAGATGCATTAAAATTTCACAATCACCGCAAGTATGTGTCTGTCTTTTGTGTCTGTCTCTGGTGAGCAAAATGGCAGAAGAATTGAACAGAAATGCTGATTTGGTTTTAATACAGAGAGCCACTGCTCTGTGTAATCTCTGAGCCACATGGCAGAGCAAGAGAAAAGGCTTAGAGCACTTGTGGCAGGTCACCTAGCGTCCATTGCTGCTTAAAGCTCATAATAGTGAGAATCAGACAAAGCCAGGGATAAGCAGCACCCATATTAGAACCCCCGCCCCTCAAAAAAAAAAAAAAAAAAAAAACTTTTTTGGGGGGGTCTATCTGCACTCCTTTTCAGAACATCAACACCAAAGGAGCGGCAACAGAGTCAAATCAATCAGACAAAAGGAACCAAAAACCCGGAAAGAAACAGACCGGAAAGAATGGGAAAGAGAGGGCGAAGAAAACTTCCAACAGCACAGGTAAAGATACAGCTTTACAACTAAATGGCACTCAGCAGAACACCAAAGTTTTGACGTTTATACTGTAAATCCTCACATCCTGCATATCCCTCGATGTTGTCAACATGGCTCGACTAAATATTTCAAGTGTCAAAAGCAGACACTGCGAGATCCCGTTTCAAGTATGGGGTTGGGGCATGCCCCACAAATGTATTCTGGAAGACATTAACCATGAGTCATTGATTAGGCAAATTTGTAATCATATTCTAAATTGTAATATTTATCAACGCAAGGCTGAAAATGACACAGATGCTAACAGATGCTTTGTTATGGTTCCGAACCGATCCGGAACAAGAGCGGATCCCGCAAACGTAGACAATGATAATATAAAGTACAAAAAAAGGTTTATTTCCAAAATAAGGTTGCCAGACTTACAAAGTGCAACATAAATCACTGGGAACATCCCAGTGCTAACTAATTAAATGTATTATTATTGTTATTATTATTATTATTATTATAACAAGAACGACACAGATCTAGAAAATATGCACTTGGACGTAAGCAAGGCAAATTAATCAATAGCTGGTAATGGCTTGGCAGTCTCGCGACAGGTGACAGATAATGATGTGACTCGGAACAGTTGCGGAATGGCAGGGAGAGCCCTCCACTGCCACCTTCTGGAGACCAAACAAAACAGAAACACGACACTTCCTCTTTTCCCCGCAGTATAGGGACTCATGATATTTCTCTTGTCCTCAGTGTACCCCCCAGTGGGAGCCAAGAGCCCCCCAAATGTTCCACACCACCTGGATGTGCCCCACATGTCCGACAGGAAGCTCTACCTGGGCAAGTCCTCTACTCTTCCGGCACAGGAAAACGCAAACGCATGCCGCTGTATAGATATGATCAGCCTGCCTGGTGGTGCAACACCCACTCACTACCACAACCACAACCCGAACCAGCGCTGGAGCAACCCAGCTGACAACAGTGTCGCCTGGGGCAACATCCAGCACAATTGCCGAAGGCCGCTCACGGAGTACCGCGTGTGCTCCAGCGACTTCAACCTTCCTCACCAGAAGGAGATGAAACAGCAGGAGGGCACAGGTGGCAGCTTGGATATGAATTGTAAAGGCCAGATTCCCCCAAAAGTGACGGTGTCCGTCACCGACTTGGATCTGTCAGAACCCGACGTAAGTCTCCAGCAAAGTTGCAAACAACACAAGTAATACATCTGAGCTTTTTCGTAATCACATCACGTTAGTTGCCACTTGTTGCCGGGCGGAAGTCACCGGACTCGATCATGACTGCTCAGTCGATTAAAAAAAAAAAAAAAAAAAGAATGTCACCCAATGGCTGTTTGAATGACAAGTAGAAGACAGACAAACGCAAGGAAATTATTCAAGAAAATTATTATTATTAAGTTATTTCAAGATTAAAATACTTTAAAAAAAGTCAGGGTATGCTCAAAGATTTCTGAGAGGCAAGTTATCTTTAAAATGTAAAGAAAAACAATGTAAATGACAAATTCAACTGTCAGTATTTTTCCACTTCCTTGTGTACAGTACTTGCCAAAGGTTATCCATTCAACACGTCAACATTCGTTTTAACTCAAACTTTAGTTTCAGCTTCGACGTCGTCACAGTACCGACTGCCAGACCTCAGAGTTTGTTTGACATCTTTCCGAATTTCAGACCCTTTGATGATCATACCCAGTGTGCACGTGCACTGTGTGTCCTCTTTGCCACGTATTCTGAAGCTTCACTTCTGAGGCGATTGTTTACACTGAGTAGAATGATCCCATACATAGATGACAAGATCCCTATAGGAGCTATAGTGTCATTGGTTTTTCGAGCTAAAACGCAATGGAGCTTAGGAAACATTTACAAAAGACTCGTTTTTCTCTGAAAACTGGCTTTTCGGGTAAACGGAGGCTATTTTGGCAAATGTGCATGAAACTGTGCCAACGTGGATGGTTGTTCACCTTTAATGGTTGGAAACTTTTTTTCAAAAGGCCATGCAAGAGAAGGAAACACTAAGCAAAGAAATGTGTACTCAATCACCCAAGCACTTAATTCTGGTGTTTCATGATGCACAAGTCAATCTTAGGATGGCTTAGCCGTTAGCATGGCTTTGCTATCTTTCCTTGTCATCCCTGAGAATATACTTGTCAGAGGTGAGGCTTTCTCACCGTCATAAAATAAGAAAACCTTTATTTGTCTCACAATGGAGACATTCCCAATTTAGAGGCGATAATTACTGACTTTGACTCCACAAAGCATTTAGCCGCACTCGAAGCCAGCCGAAGCCTGTCGCTAGCTAGCTGGAGCAGTGTAAAGAAGCAACACGGTTGCCTCGACCTCTGACTACCCGCGATAGGTGACGTGCGAGATCCGTGTTTTGATAAGGCGAAAAATACAAATTTAGCCTCACAAACTACAATGTGAAAAAATGTATTTTGGCCCCCGTGCTTGCTTGGTTAATACCTTTCGGAAATGCTCTTTTCAGGTCAAGTCAAAAACACGATATAGAAAGAGCCAAAACAATTGGAAATGGAACGGCTGCCCTGTGCTTCAGTGTAAAAAAAATAAATAAAAGAGAAACCGTAATCTGGATTGACAGGAGTTTGCGTCTGATTGCAAAGGCAGGGATTAGGCAACCATTTTGTCTTTAGAATCGCATGGTTTTAACAAGTGAGTGATTGAAATCCTCCTGCAATGCAATGTAATTTACTGGGGACACTAGTGTGTGTGTGTGTGTGTGTGTGTGTGTGTGTGTGTGTGTGTGTGTGTGTGTGTGTGGCCCATAGTCTGTCATACGATCCACAAAAGGAGAAGATCCAACAAGTAACAAGTGACAGGCGGGAATTCATTTCGACACAACAAAGTTGCCACTTGAAGCATCAGCACTTCCTCAAAAGCAAAACCCAACATTAAGAAATGTATAGAAAAGAAACTTCAAATCTTCTGGCATCATGTAACCTCAACCTGTTCCCGCAATGCTATTAAAAGGATAGTTTGAGGACTACTGAACTTTTCCTAATTTGCTACTTTTATATGATTTGGAGTCAAAAGTGCAAAATGAGCTTGTAGTTTTATAAGAGTAAGAGTACAAAACTCCCCAATGGGAACAAATGCAAATTTTAATTCTGGAATGGGTGGAAACGATTCCATTGCGACTTTAATAGCAAAATAAAATGTCCTTGAATGGAAAAAATGTAATAAAATAAATGGTGGAATACTGCAATCATGTTTATTAATTAGGGATTTTTGTTGTTGTTTCATGACATGATTCAAAATGCTGACTGTAATTCTAGCCGAAAGCAAACCCTTTCCTTTCTCCTTTGCTGTTAATGTGTGATGATATGGACACGTGACTCATCCATGCACTGAAAACGTGACGCGAACCATACATTACGTCACTCCCTCAAACAGGAATGGGATGTTGAAGACTCCCACAATGCCTCACGATGTTCAAGCTGTAAATACCGGAGTTTCCCTTTCTTACATGTTCCATAATGTATAGTTAGTCATCCAGGTCACTGTGGCTGGAAAAGTAAAGCGTCGAGAGTCTCCTCTGTGGAAGTACACGAGCACAGTCAATCAATTGTATGATCATTTCCATCACGCTCTCAAATTGCCACACTCTCATCCTTCATTTGTCGCCTGTTTCCTCTATTTGTACTTTGCGGAAGAATTGTATTATCATAAGCAATGTGAAAGGTACAACACAAAACAAAAGAAAAAAAAAACCAATTTCAAATGCTGCATCTGTGATGTCATTTTACCTCAAGCTTGATATTACCTCAAAACTCAATGCTGCTCTTCCTGGATATGGTGTTGCTGTTTTAGTCGAGCGGGGCCGCAAAGCCTCAATTTTCCCCTTTCAAAAGCGATTCTGCAACGACAGACACAAAGTCGATTGCTTCACATCCTGTGTGTTGCAACAAAGTCAGACGCGAAGACGCACAGTCACAGCGTCAGTCCGCACTTGAAAGTCAGGAGACCAAAACGGAATAAAAAAAAAAAAGACATTCGACTTGAGCACCGAAAAGAGAAAATGTTGCAGAGGGTAACTTCCAATGTGTCCGACAAAACTAAGAGCAACAAGCCAAAGGTAGGAGGTGACACTCAAAATAATAGACAATAGAATGTCAAATGTATTGAAATTTTACAGACAAGTACTGAAAATTTAAGGGAAAGATGTTTTGCATTTAATTACATTCTTGTACAGTATTTCCAATTTTTTTTTTTAATGAAACAATCAGAGATTCCGATTAAAATTAGGATGAGCACTTTAGAATTAAAGCCTCCAACTGGCCTGTTTATATTTCTGGAGGGCGGAGGACATTGTTTAGCCGGTCGCTGCATTAAATCAATCCACAGAGGACTATCGAGGAGCACGCGGCTTACATTTAACCCAGGATTTTCCCACGGATTACTTGGTTTATATAATTATTCGCCGCTCTGTTGTGCAGATGACGGAGGGTTTGGGACAGATTATAATGACGTTAGATTTATGGAAAAATTGGGGCTAGAAAATAAAAACAAGGAGGGAAAGGGAAGCTAGCATGAGTGCGTAATGGTTTAACTCTGTTTATCATATTGGATAATGCTTAAACCCTCGCCACGACAATGTGTTACATCATATGCACTCACCTGCCACAACATTTGGTACATCTGCGCAATCGAAGAACATCCAATACATCTGCTGATGTATTGAAAATCTCTTTTAAGGTAACAAGCCGGATAGAACTGCGCTGGGAGCTGACTCGAATTACGCGGTTGCATTATTTGCTCTATGTGAGGGGCAAAATATAATATTAGAAACATCTCAACATGATACAGTGTAACCCAACAACTGTGTTCATTTGGAACTTATTTTGACAACGAACCCCCCCTAACACTCGCCCCCACGCCCAAATGTGAATAATAATTTTAAATGTCCTCCACAGCGTTCCACAAGCTTTGGGAAGTTTGAGAGTCTCAGACCTAATCCATCTCCAGCCAAAGCTGAGGAGAATGGAACAGACATGGTTTGTACATTTTACTTTTCAACAAGGCTGGGCACACACACACACACACACACACACACACACACACACACACACACACACACACACACACACTCTCTCTCTCTCTCTCTCTCTCTCTCTCTATATATATATATATATATATATATATATATATATATATATATATATATATATATATATATATATATATATATATTTTATATAGGTATATTTCCTCAAAAACCTAATTTAATTTTATCCCCTCCCCCCTTTTTGCTTCTTGGAAATATATCAAATTACTATTACCGTACATTATGTGAATACTTGTTGTACATTTTCCTTCCTGGGATTTGCTTGATATCTCCTGAACCACATGTATAAACTTCCACAGAAATAATGGCATAAATGTTTTTTCATAACCAAAAAAAAAAAAAAAAAAAAGCGATTCCAAGTGGTAAAATGTCCCTTTCATTCAACCCTTCTCAAATAATGGGGCTGATGTGATTGGAAGAGTTAAACTAACTCCTTTCTTGTCCTATGCAAAAAATGTGTGTTTCTTTACAGGAATGTATGTGTGTCTGTATATAAAATTGACGCAAATTTGCACAAAACCTATTTTCACAGCTCCCTGAAGAAAGTGAGAGCTTGGAGCCAAACAAGTCAGCTGGAATCGGAAAGAAAATGAAGGCCATTTCACTGACCATGCGCAGAAAAATGGGCAAAAAACATATCAAGTCATTGTCTGAAGACATGGTGCGTTTTCCCAAAAAGCACAATTTGGGCATTGAACTGAATTATTCACAAATGAAGGTTCGTGTAAACAATGAACTTTTTCATTGTTTATGTGTGACAGGGTGACGACGCAGAGGCAGAGACGACACCTGCGACTGAAAAAAGCTCAACAAGGGCCAGTAACTCTTTGGAGAGTCTTTACAGTGGCCAAAGTTCCTCAAGTACGCATACACTAATTGCAGTTCACTTTTACTACAAAATAACATTAACAGCCTATGACACAACAGTTTTTTTTTACTTACACACGCACACACGCACACGCACACACGTATACAGTATAGTATATATATAAAATTGTCTTATCATTCCAGTCAAACCTCGGTTTTCGTCCATAATCCGTTCCAGAAGGCTGTTTGAAAACCGAAATTGTTAGAAAATCGAAACCACGCTCTTTTTAAAATAAAAAGTTTACTCAAAACGTCTGCTCACAATGGAAAGTAACACGAGGAAGCGTCACTTTCTTGTTTACCCGAGAAAGCGTCACTTCCTCGTGTAAGGAAGCCGAGAGGAGTCAAATGGTGCATTAGAGTGCGCTCAGTTCGTTCGAGAACCGAAATTTGTTCGTCATCCGAGGCATAAAAAACTCGAAATTTTTGTTTGAAAACCGAATTGGTTGAGAACCGAGACGTTCGAAAACCGAGGTTTGACTGTATTATTATTATTATTGTTATTATTATTATTATTATTATGGAACAGTGGTAGTGAGTCGACCTCACAGTCCAGAGGTCGTGGGTGGTAGGCTGATAGAACACTCTAAATCGTCTCTGGGTGTGAGTGTGAGCGCGGATGGTTTTTCATCTCTGTCTGCCCTGCGATTGGATGAATATATTATTATTATAGATTTAAAAAAATTATTATATATTGTGCTTCAGGTGGTGTAACCAGTGAGTCCAATGGTTCCGGTCAGAGGGACAGTTTGAAGTTGGAGGAGGACGGTTCCTATCGGGGTCAATTCTGTGGCAGAGCCCGTGTCCACGCGGACTTTGTCCCCAGCCCGTATGACACAGACTCCCTCAAACTTAAGGTCAGACACGTGTCATTGTGAAACTTGTGAAAAAAACAACAACTTAAGTTTGATCCAAATGTTTATTTTCCATCAATATTCCAGGCTGGTGACATTATCAACATTATCAGTAAGCCTCCAATGGGCATCTGGACGGGTATGCTCAACAACAAGGTGGGGAACTTTAAATTCATCTATGTGGACGTTTTGGTGGAGAAGGAGGAAAAACAAGAGAAGAGAGATGATGATGATCATGACGACGACGACGAAGCTCCCAAGGTACGACAACAGAAGCTATGCAAAAGACCTCGACCCAAAACGTTGCTGGAGTTGCTGGAGCGACTCAATCTAGAGGTGAGGATGTCTGCATCAAGAGAAACACCGCCAATTGTTTGTCCCTTTTTTTAGTACCACGATTCACTTTGAAGAATTTAAATTGGAAGTGTTGTCTCTCCTCCAGGAGTACGCGTCTGCCTTGCTGCTCAATGGTTACCAGACGGTGGAGGACCTCATTCACCTGCAGGAGAAACACCTCATCGAGCTCAACGTCAAAGACCCCGAGGACAGACGCAAGCTCCTCGCTGCCTCCCAGTGTCACTACTCAGAAGGTCAGCGACCCCCCCTCTCCAACACTGAGCACAAATGACATTGTGGATCAAAAGTTGAGCCATCTATCTCTGTCCATCAGTCTGTAGAGGTAGAAACGATTCCGGGCTGTCTTGGCAACGGAAAATGCAATGCTATTGCAGTCAGAAGTTGTTTTTTTTCTTCACTTAAAAGTAGCCTGACTTGAGTAACATCCGGTCAATATAGAAAGTCTACACACCTTCCTCTAAGTGCCAGGTTCTTATGATGTAAAAAAAAACCCGCACTAATAAACAACCTCTAAAACTCCCCCTCAGTTCGTTGGAAATGTTTTTGACAACTTCGAATGTAAAACGATAGATCGAAGCCGAGATGTTTCAAACCTTACAGGAACTCTTTATTGGTGACTTCCTGCTAGTCAAATAGAAAGTGCTGAAGAGGCCAGAAGGTGTTGTTGTTTTTTCTCTCTGCTGTCTCAAAGCAAAAAGCAAAAATAGCCATCGTCAGTTTTGAAACGGAACAAAACAGGCAGGTTAAATTAAGCCTGCCTTTGTTGCTGTACCGCAATGAACTTAAGCAGATGTGCCCGAGGCAAAATAAAGGTGATAGTTCTTTTGTTTTTTTGTTTGCTGTCATGAAACAGATGGCAGCTTGTTGTTGCAAGTCAGTCATTTAATTAGATGGGACTCCATTTGTGTCATTATTTGGCAACCTGGATGGGAGATAATTAGGAAATTAGTTTTGAACCTTTGTGTCATGAAAAGTCATTTTGGAGAGTGTGATGACACGGCGGCCGTGTGGTTAGCACTGCTGCTTCACTGTTCTGAGGTGTGGGGTTTGATTCTTGGACTTCCTGTTTGTCGTTAACATGTTCTTCCCATGTTTGCATGGTTTTCTCACGGTACTCAAGCTTCTTCCCATATTCCAAAAGAAGCTTGCACTTTTTCCACCATTTAACCACATTCCTGGGTGATCATTTTGAGTCAAAGTTGGACTTTTCTGCTGCAGGTGATGATGCGAGGGATGTGGATGAGAGCAAATCATCAGGTGGTCCACAGGAAGAAGACAGCGACTGTCCAAGGGACTCAGGCTGCTTCATCCCGTCTGAGTGCTCGGAAAACAAGGATGACACAGAGCAGCTCGCAGACGTGGCTTCCTAACATTGTTCTCAGATGCATACTGTCCTTCAAAAAAATCAAAGCCCTCCTTGATATTTGCAAAAGGTTGACTTGGGGTGCTCTCCCGACCAGCATTTGGTCACATTTTCAGCGATAATCAACGTGTAATTCTGATTTCTAGGGGGTTAATTTGTGTTGTGACAAATGACCACTTTATCGTATTTATTTCATTCAAAATCATTCGATATTTGTACTTCTTTATTCATTGTCATTCGAAACTCCCTTATTACATACTTTCAACACGTTGCCACCTTTGTGACCTTTATTTTCTTTGAATAAAGTGATAGTAAGTGGAATATTTTTTTGGCATGAGATTTGGATGATGTATAAATTCCAAAGTTGCCTTCTACTGTTTATACGTACCGTATACGGTGCAGGGAGTTAAATGTGCTTGAGTGAATAACGGGGAGAGGAAATAGTGTGTTCGTGTGAATATTTCTGTAAATAGCCATGAATAAACACTGCTACTGTCTTATTTTGTCTTACTCATTATTATGATGATGATTATTATTATTGCAATATTAGAAACACTTCATGTAAATTCAAACAAGGCGCACGCACACGCACGCTCGAACGCAGACAACAAAGCAAATAAAGATCAACAGCTATTTTCACTACAAGGAATGCTGCAAAACATACTGTAACCCACAGCCTCACCATCGTTACAATATCCTTTTCAAATGACAATTTAGCATTTTATTTAAAAAAAAGACATAATTTAAATTATAAACGTTTACGTAATAATTTAACAATAACTTCATTCCTGCATTCTGTTTTTTTTTTGTATTTACGACGATTATTGACCAATATCAAACGTACTCCGTGGAAAAACAGGAAAACACAGCAAATCCTTTCTCTTATGACGCTACTCGCATGCCATTGTGGGACATGTAGTACAAAACGACGATTGTTATTGCTCTTATCCTCGTTGACAGTGCAGCTTCCTGACTGCATTACCCAGCATGCTCCGCGACCAAACTGCAACGCTGACGTGTTTAACCCAGAAATTGTGACTGTCGCATTGTCGTTTGGGGAAACAGAAAGCGGCAAGTACTAATTCAGAGAGGTGTTAACAACCGTTTCTTGTTATTTTTACTGCGGGCAGATTCGCAAAAGTACGTGACGATGGCAGGAGAAATATCGATGATTGGTAAGTCGAAAAACAACCGATTTGGATAAATAAAATATCTCTCTGCCTCCCTACCTACCTAGCTGTCCATGTATGTATGTACTGTATACGAATCTAATCGAAACTAATGAATCGGATGGAGCGTACTGACAGTGCGGTTTATGTATACTACAGGTTCTATGATCCTGGCTCTGTTCTTGGCCGGTTATTTGGGTCAACAGTACTTGCCTGCACCCAAGCCCAAAGTGATTGGCCTGGACCTGGGAACCACTTTTTGCTCTGTGGGCGTTTTCCACCCTGGCAGCGGAGAGGTGGAGGTGATCGCAGATGAGGAGGGCAGGAAGAGCATCCCGAGCGCCGTCTCCTTCACCAACACGACGGTGCTGAGTGGGCACGATGCGGTAGATGTGGCTGACAACAACCCCCACAACACCATCTATGATGCAAAGAGGTTCATCGGGAAGGTCTTTACTCCACATTTGCTGGAGCAGGAAAGCAGCCGCTATCCCTTCAAGGTGGGCTGGATCCATGACCACTAAGGTCATGTCACGCCAATAGAATTGTCAATAAAAAGATGCTTAGTCTGCCTTTGTAGAAGTACAGATTGCTTTGTAAATAAAGACTGTGAAAGTAGAAGTCAACTTAAAATACATAATTCTCAACATTTTTCCAGGTGATGTCCAACAACGGGAGCGCCGAGTTTGTGATCACCACCAACGTTACGTTCACAGTGACTCCCGAGTTCATCGGCTCTCGGCTGCTGCTGAAGATGAGGAAGATGGCCGAGCGGCAACTGGGCGTGCTCGTTTACAAAGCCGTCATCTCTGTGCCCGCGGAGTTTGACGAGAGGCAGCGGGAGTACACGATCAAAGCCGCCAACCTCGCCGGTCAGCTAAAGAAACAACAGCAGCAACCTTCACTGATCAATGTCATTTTCACAAACGTGACTAATCATCACAACTGACTTACAGGCTTGGAGATCTTGCGTGTCATCAACGAGCCCACGGCGGCGGCCATGGCGTACGGCCTTCACAAGGTGGACGTCTTCAGTGTGCTGGTGGTGGACCTCGGCGGAGGAACCCTGGACGTGTCTCTGCTCAACAAACAGGGTGGCATGTTCTTCACCAGAGCCATGGCCGGTAAACCGCTTTCTCCACTTTACTCTTAATAACCGGAACAAAGTGGAAAGCAGACTCAAGGTGGCACAAATGTGATTGAACTGGCCACTTGTGGGGGGCTTTGTACTATCACGCCATAACATGGACATAGTGTTCCCCTTGTATATTTGTGCTTTGGCGCATCTTGTGCTATCTTGGCGTCTTGGATTGAGTTTAGGAGTTTCATGGAGTCTTCAGTAGTGCTTTGCCACCATCTTGTGGCAACTGTAGGCAAATGTAAACCTTTGTATGGAAGGGGCATTAATTACTCAGATTACTTTTTTTTTTGTAACAGAGCTGTATAAATCAGTCCATCCATTTTCGCATCGGATTATCCTCACAAGGGTCGCGGGGGGATGCTGGAGCCTATCCCAGCTGTCCTCGGGCAATAGGCGGGGGACACCCTGAACCGGTTGCCAGCCAATCTCAGAGGTGGCAGACAACTTAAAACGGAAAGGACCATAAAGCATCAAACCCATGCATCAGGCATGAACACAATCGTATCCGCTTGCGGACCGGCCTAAATAACACGCATGGACGACCTGATGTGATATCACACACGGACGAACGAGTCCTAAAACTCACCTTTTGGCAAGCCCAACAATAAATGTTACGAATTAATGGACAGGCATTTTGCAATAAAGTACAGCCACTATTTACCGCATCAGGCGAAGCAAAAAAACACAGCTCCAACTGTGTCTTCCCTGCAGGAAACAACAAGCTCGGCGGTCAAGACTTCAGCCAGAGGTTATTCCAGTATGCCACAGAGCGAGTGCGACAGGAGTTTGGCGTGGCGCCCACTCTGAAAGAGGACCTCCATCGTCTCCGGCAGGCCGTGGAGGCGGCCAAAATCAACCTCACCCTCCAGGACAGCGCCACCATCAGGTCGCCGCTGCACCTGCTCACCCATGGCGACTCAGCCCCGGAGCGGGTGCTCTTCGAGGCCGAGGTCACACGTCAACTCTTCGAGGAGCTCAACGAGGACCTCTTCCAGAAGATTTTGGCCCCGTTGGAGACGGTGCTCACCGAGGGCCACCTGGACAAAGACGAGGTGGACGAGATCGTGCTGGTTGGCGGCTCCACCAGGATTCCGCGCATCCGCCGGCTCATCGCCGAGTTCTTCGGCAAGGAGCCCAACACTTCGGTGGACCCTGACCTCGCCGTGGTGACGGGCGTGGCCCTCCAGGCGGGCATCATGGGCGGATCGTGGCCGTTACAAGTCAGCGCCATCGAAATCCCCAATAAACACCTTCACAAGACTAACTTCAACTAGTTGAAAACCCGGGACAATGCCGAGACCACCTGAATGTACTTCGTTTTGGGCCACCGAGAACTAGTGTGGGCTAACTGTTATTTGTGGAGGACCGAGGGGAAGTTTTATGACTGCCACAAAAACATTCCTAAGTATCGTGGTCCGAATCCAAATCTATCAATATGTCATCAAAGATGATGAATAACATTCACTGAAACTAACATGCAGATGCACCGCTACTCAAGATATAAAAAGGCTTTGGGGCAATAAGGGACTGTCACCTTTTTGTTCAAATTGGAATTCAACCAGCATTTAAACCAGCACTCAACTGATAGGTGGCTTTTGTGTCACTGGAAACTAGTTAGCCCACTCGGTTTCTCGGGGGACTCTGTTGCATCTGAAGAGCCAGACTTATTTATCTGCGCTTCATCGGCAACATTCCAAGTCGTACTTGGAGACAAATGGGCCAAACTGCACGTTGGTCGGACCGACGTGAAATACGAATCTCAGGAAGTGGTTATTATTGACCACAGGGTTGTCAGTTCAAGACCCAGTGGGGACATTAGGAACTGGAATGAAGTGCACCCCTCAACCGTAATATCTGTAATTTAATCAAATGAAGAACTATTGCGTATTTATCTTTTTCAATGTGTTTGCTTTACTTGGGTGCAATGTGCCTGTAGTGGACACAACCGCAATGTGTCAATTAGCGTCAATAAGCAACTTGCAGATCGCTGCACAGTGCATTATGGGTAAGGTATTTTATTTATTTTTATTATTTTTTAAATATATGTAGTTTGATACAATGTACACTACAGTGAAGTTTAGCGAAGTGCTTAAATGCCGTGGCTGGATGTGTGCACCGTGCCGGCGTGTGAGGGAGACAGCAATACCTTTCTTCAGTGAGGTTCAGTGAAACTTGGCAAACTTGATTCTCATGCGTGCGCCAATGAGATTCGCAAGTTGCTTACTAGTCTAATGACTTGATCAGCCGGCAGCGGGTCAGCGGGTTTGAATCGCAGCTCTGGGCTTACTGCGTGAAGTGTGGGTGTTCTCCCCTGTACTTTTGTGGGATTTCTTGGGGTAACCTGGCTAACTCCCAGATTTCAAAAACATGCATGTTATGTTCATCGAAGACTAAATTGTCCATACTTTTGACTGGTGGTCAATATGTGCCTTTTGATTGGCTGGCAGGATAGATTCCAGTTCAAGCCAAATGAGAAGCAATAGTTAAAAAACAAAACAAGAGGCTGTGAACTATCAGGCTGTAAAACAATACAAAAAAAAACAAAACAGCACAACGTGGCTTAGCATAATTTATGCTTTCTTTACTCCTGATAATTAAACAGAAGTGAGCATCTACTGTTGGTTTTATGGCAACAGTGTTTTACCGGAACTGAAAACTGGGAACGGATTGATTGGGAATTATGCCGTTCGAAATGGTGTTTGCACAAAATCTAAAGGCTTCTGCTGGAAAGCAACCGTGCCAGTAAAAGCCTACAAGAGCAGCTTAAACTATGTGTGGGGGTTCATTAATTAACGCACATTAATTGGTGGCGGGTGTGTGCCGACTCAACTGTAACATACGTTTGCAGGCGACTGGTTAATTTTGAACGCCGCCACAACACCCCTAAGATGATTTACACACACGTGCAACCACATTATCGTAGTTTGTTATTTTTATTTCCCCTTCTTGAAAATATTTCCTTTTCCCCCAGTAAAGTTGTACAGGTTAAAGGTCACATAAGTGGTGGAAAAGATTTCAAAATTATTTGAGTTGGGGTATTTTTCGATCCCTTAGACAGGCTCCACAAATCATAGCCCCACAATAAAAAATATGCAACTCAAAATTTTGTGATTTCTTCGTGTTTTGGATGAAAAGAAAAGTAAGTCACACAATTTGGCGATGTCTGCTTTTCTCTGGACATTAATGATTTGTATTTCGTCCTTTCACCTGATTTTGTCTTAAATTCAGTTTCTCTTTGGAATCGACAATGATTTTCCAAAGTTAAATCACAAAGCACTTTCAAAGTGTTTTTAAAATCTTTGAAGTACAAAATGTGGACGCTGCTGTAAATGGTCGTAATGATTCTGACAATATTTTTATGCTCTAAACAGAATTTGAATACATTGAGGGGAAATACAACAAAGTTTCACAGCGGACCTTTTCAAGCATAAGCAGTTCCTGTAAAGTTCAAGCACTTTTGAAAAGGGGAAAAAACCCCACATTTCCATCTGATTAGAATTACGATGACAGTAATGCGCTCTCCCGTTCGGAATGAAATTTCAAACGACGCACTTATAGACTTGACTAGAAGTTATTTTTATTTAACTTCCGAGGCACAGTACAATTCAAGCACACAAGGCAAATTTGCCCCCCCCCCTTGACTTAACTTACAGTTTTATTCACACTTGATCATATTTTTCTGACAGCAGCAAGTGACATGAAGTTGCTTTTGGTTTGTAAACAAGACCAACCGTCGACTTGACTGCAGCCAAGTGAAACGGGGTCCATCAATACAGTTACGGGACTCGCATTTGTGTTCTATGCCGGCTTGCAAACGCCACTTTTCATCGTAGCGTAGCATCACGTGCACTACATGGCATACTAGCGGGAAAAAAATAAAACAACAACCCACGGCCGTTGCACACACCCAACCAATTGGGATACTTACTAGAAGTGGTTTAAAAAGAGGAGTAACACTTTTTTTTTGTCCTGGCTGTACAGCTCACATACAGTAAATGATCATAACTGTTTCATGTGCCCTCGGGACTTCTTTAGACAGCATTTGCACTGTTAAGACTTTAAATAGAAATCAGGACACACAGTATGAAGACGAGCTGGAAGCGTTTTTCATGCTGAAATACAGTTTGGTTTTGTATATAGGGTATATGCATTTAAATATTAAAAAAAAAGGCATCAGTGCTTTTAAAATAGAAGGAACTCCGTTTTGGGTAAATAAGCTTAAAATGAAGGATATGGAACCCTCTGATTAAAAATGACAAACAAGCCAAAGAAATTCCATGGCTTGGAAAAGTGCTGAGTCCGATGCGGGTCAGGGAAGCCGAAGCTTATTTACACAATGTACACAAAGCAACCGGCAGCTCGCTCGCTCGCTCCGTCATTGGCTCCCACCTTTGTCGGCGTAGTAGTCATAGTCATTGGGGCCATCTGCATACGACTCCTCGCCGCTCCCGACGCCATTCCCCACCTCTGCAGGGAGCCAAGGAAAGTTTGACATCACTGTATTGTGTCTTACCTCAACCCACCCCTCCTTTGTGTAAGACAGACCGGAGCACAGCTAAGTTCCCGCAAGCGTGGCGCTCTCCCCGAGGGGAGTTGAGGGGGAAGGATGGAAGGTGGGTCGCATGGAGGATGCGGGAAAAGGGGCAGCAGGTAGCGAGGGAGAATGAAAAAGGATGATGACGGCACAGACGATGGGGACGTCACATACGGGATGACGCGCAGGCTGAGGCGACTACTGGGCTTGACCTTTGATGGGATGAAGAGGAGGAGGAAGTTCACCGACACTCAAAAAGGAGACGGCATGCCGGGATAAAGATGGGAAAGCGAGACGAATGAGAGGAAGGTCCTTCTCACCGGAGAAGATGAGCTTCTCCTTCATGACGTTGAGGTCCCGACTGGACCTCCTCACCGCGGCGCTCAACATGATCTGTTCGGGGTTGTAGCTTCGCATGCCGCTGGTGCGATACCTGCGGGAGGGTCCCAAATGTCAGCTCAGAAACACATGTCATCAACGACCGCTGCCTCTGCTCACGCTCTGCACGTCTATGTGGCGATTCTTCCACCGCGGAGGAAGAATTGCAATTATGGAGCCGATTGTGCGCTGTTGAAGGACAGATTAGCATGCGCTCGAGTGTTAGCTTCTGATAAGCGACACATACTACCAACGTTAAGGGAAATGTTGCTGATGTTTGGGCACGGATATTTGTGATTGGCAATAATATCATTGACAAATATTTCAGTACGTAATAATGTCCATCGTTCCTTCCATCCATTTTTTAAAAACGCTAATCCTCATGAGGGTCGTGGGGCGTGCTGGAGCCTATCCCGGCTGTCTTCGGACAGTAAGGCTGTATCAACAACATGTGGGAAAAATACAATAAAATTAAGTGGGAGTACATTCTCGATCTTGCAGAATGAAATACCCTGGAAGCTTCCATTTAATTCAACATCAAAATATTTGATTGTGTGACTGTTAATTAATTAGAGTGCCCCGCCTTTCATTTAACCGTAACGAAGAGAAGCGGCACAGCAGCATGAAATGCCCAGAGGCTGAAGTCCATCAATGTCAATCAAAGACAATTAAGAGCCACTTCCCTTAATTTGGGCTGCATCCAAACTTCATTTTAGGCATTTCGTACTTTCGGTGTCAAGTCGCAATTTGTGCTGCGTGTAAAAGCGGATTGGGACGTGAACGTGAGAAGTGGCAGCAGTGTCATTCAAGCAAGATCCATGAGGAGTGGGGGGCGGGGGAATAGACATGGACAGATGTGATTCTAGAAAAGAGCGGCAGGGGGGGTGAAAAAAAAAGAGCACATTTCAAAAGAGTGAAATGGTCAAAAGAAAGAGCGGGTTAACATGAAAAAGCAGGGGCGGGCGTGCGTGTGGTTACCGGAGAAGAGCGTTACCTGATCACGTGATAGCTGAGAGAAGATGCCAGAGTGCAGCAGAGGAGAGGAGCATGCAGTTAAGGCAGAGGAGAGAGGACAAAAGGAAAGAAAAGGGCAAAAGAAAGTGGGAGACAAGAGAGGTCAGTTTCGTAAGCCGGCACCGGCCGCCGACGAGCAGAGAAGCGACGCTTGGGAAGCCATGAATTAGAAACGGATGCCCGGCGTCATACGATCGTTGGGTCTCTGAACATATCCTCGCGGTACGAAGAGACTTTTTAGCTGAGGAGCAATTCACGGCTGGTGCACAAAAAAAGGGCCGACTTGTTTTCGCTCTTTGAGTGGCAAACGTATTTAGCTCGACAATAAATGCACAACCGCAACGGATCCCACCAGATCTCTCTTGTATTTTCCTGCACGGTCCAAAAGTTAAATGCGGATAAAAGTGCAATAAAAGAATCTCTCAAAGTCATCAAAACACAAGAAAGTGTTCGACGTGTCCTTCGGTGGATTAACTCCAATATTCAGATTTGATCACAGGAAAGCAATTGGGGCGCGCCGGAATTAGTCACACATCGAAAAAGGGTGAAGGGAAGTTGAGAAGCAGTCAGGATGAGTACACAAGAGAGCCAAAAGAAGAGAAACTTCTGTCCACCGGTGAAACATGGATTGTTTGATGCAAGTGAACTTACTTCTGTAAAATGAACATTGCTATGACCGCCACAAAGGAGATGAGATCTGCGCACACCCACATCAGGCAGTATTCATCTGGTCTCTGGTGGAATAAAAAATAAAAGCAAAAATTAACTTGTTATTTAAGTTCAACGGCAGATGGCGCTGTAGGTCAAGGATACACTCCTAACGGACAAAGGGTTTAACCTTCGACAAGACCACAAACCAGGAATTAATCAGTAACCGTCCATTTTTAATTTCTATTTACACCCACACACTCAAAAATAGACTGAATCAGATATTTAAAACCCTACTTGGATTATACATCCACTCGATGACATCTGCCGGTCGGCTTGACTTTGCCAAAAGGAAGTGAGACACTGCGGTGGGGAGTTCCCATGCAGAGTTCCCATATGGCGAGAGACACCGATGCCGACCGATTTGCTGCTCGGGCCGTGAAACGCAAACTGAGATGCAACCAAAGCGATACAAGCGGGACAAAAGCGTCGAGTGTGGATCCCCACTTGGGAAATGACGTCCAACTATTTTCTAGGACCTTTATCGTTAAAAGGTTGCAGTGAAATTTCTTTTACAGTCAGGGTGATTGTATAAATCCTACAAAATTACAAACTGTCAGGGACCAGTCCTTAGTACCTGCGGGGTCCAGGTGGTCAGGTCATTCTGTCACGTTTGCGAGGTGGTGGTGGTGGACCCCAAAAAGCAGGCAAGAGGGAGGAGCAGGGTGTACTTGAAAGATTGTATTAAAACTCGGAAAACTAAATCCAAAACAAATAAAGTCCAAAGTATCAAACAAAAATCATGACTGGGGCTAAAACATAACTATGACCGAAACATGACTAAAACAAACCTGACAGCAGCAAAGAAGCAAACAGCAACAAACAGCAACAATGACCCAACAATGATACCACGAATTAGATAACGATCAACAGGTGTGCAGCTGCAGGAGGAGCCCTACAGTGCCACCTGTTGGTCACAAACCGAAACATGACAGTATTACATAATGACCAACAGGTGTGCGGCTGCAGGGGGAGCCCTACAGTGCCACCTGTTGGTCACAAACCGAAACATGACAGTATTACATAATGACCAACAGGTGTGCGGCTGCAGGGGGAGCCCTACAGTGCCACCTGTTGGTCACAAACCAAATCATGACACAAACGACATGACAAGATTTGTCTACGTGTGTTTTAAATATATAATAAATACATTGTAATTGAATGATTATATAACAACCGAACAGATTTCTCATTTAAGGAGATGAGTGCAGTCTAAAGCGCCGGAGAAAAAGATGAGACATCTATTGTGTCCTTACCAAGAGCCAGATGGGGTAAGGCACCTTTTTGAGGACATGCGGTGCCTCGGACGACACAGCAGACACGTCGCTGCACCACAGCACCGAGTACAGCCAGGGCTCATTGACCGTGTAGAGGGTAAGGCTGATGTTTTTCTCCGACAAGTCCCTGAAAGATGCATTTGTTTAAAAATAAAACGTTTGTGTATGTATATGTGTGTGCGCGTACTTACTTGAGGCGTGTTCACGTGAGTATGTCTAACTACCTGATTTCCCGAGTGGTCGCCTGGCTGTATCTGAGTACCAGCTGGCTGATGCTCGCCTCTCTGAGGCGTTGAGGATCTTGCTTGACCAAGGATGTCTGGACCAGACCGGGTGCAAGCTGTCTCACCTGATCCCTGTCTTCGTCCGGAGTCCACATCACCTGCAATCACAGGTCAGGTACAACCATATTGAACTCAAAAGGAAGAACTCGGAAGGCTACTACGGGACTGAAGTAGGACAACTCCAACCAGACTTTGAGGAACCCCGGATCGCTCCACGGCCTGCAGAGTGTCATTGATCCAGCTGTGGTAGCAGCGGTGGCCCACAGGGGGTCTCCTGAGCCTGAACAGCACGGTGGCGTTGTGGTAAGAGGCCAGTTTTAGTAGCTCCTCGAGGCTGCACACACTCTGGTTGGCAATTAGGTTTCTTTCGTGGGATGAAAGCGTGTGCGTCATCCAGAAGGGGTCATCCTGAGGAAGCGGAGCAAAAGACTAATTATAATAATAATTCCTGCACAAATAGAGGCTATTCAGTAAGACAAGATAGTGATTTTTCTTTTCTTTTTTTTTCTTTTTTGAAAGCTGCGGGCCCACCTTGAGGAACCACCGTCCTGCATTGAGCTGCTGCAGATCGGTCCAATTGAACAACGCGGCGTCCTCCATCTGCCTGTCGGGAAAAATGTTCTCGACGTCGGTCGTCCTGCGCAGGGTTTGGTCGTGCATCAGGAATGGAATGCCGTCGACGCTAACACGTGGCAGAGAGGGAATAGGTTACGGTCAAGCAAATGGAGAATTAAAAAAAAATATTCCAGATATTGCTTCTTAAGAATATGCTTCTTATTGTGGGCGGAGTAAACTACAATGTGTTACGCTGAGACGTTTCTTCTATATTTCGACCCTAAAAGACAGCCGTTATTATCTCTGTGAAGACAGAACCTGCTCTTGAACTGGATCAGCTGTCCGTAAGTTCATAACCGGCAATCTCACCGATCAATAATTAATGACTGGGATGTTATCATCTCAACACTATTATCGATAACGGCATCCCGTCGTCGTCCTTCCATCTTCCCGAGAGGATTACTTCCCACTGTTAATGCGACCTTCAGTTTCAAATGTTGAGCGGAAAGATGCTTCTCCGTTGTGTCCGCCGCGGACGAGGCCACGTGATCGCAGCGTGAGGAGCGAGGAGTTAGCTCGATGCTAATCTCGAGAATCACATTAGGAACATAACAGGCAAGCAACAGACAATGCCTCAGCGCAACATTTGAATCGCGAATTATTTTTCTCTTTAGGACCAAGGCAGAAGAGCACAAACATGGACACACTGTGAAAGTAACCATATCTGAGTGTCAAGAATCTTAAAGGGTTACTTCAAAAAAAAAAATCTGTACAGTTAATAAAAAGCATTGTGGTGATATTGTGATTTATGAAACAAGTGCCTTTTAAATCAGTGGTCCCCAACACCCAGGTCATTTGGTACTGGTCCGCACAGAAAGAATAACTAACTTTATTAATATTACTTCCATTTTATTCATTTCAGAATCTGAAAGATGTTTTATTTTGAAAAATTACCGGATTCTCTGTTACATTCATCTACAATGTCACTCTTGACGCAGGTCAAGGCGTGCTTCTCCGTCACGTAATAGGTTACAGCTAAAATGAAACCGGGAAGCTAGCAAAAGGAGTAAAAAACAAACGTCTTTGGGAAGGGGGAAAAGGTCCGGCCAGGAGACAGAAGAGGAGCCGACGACTTTCAAGAAAAAGTAGGATACCTTTAATAGACAGTATCAGGAGTCCTACTTAAAATACGGATTTATCTCAACGAGATATTCCCGCGCATCAAGCCCATACACGGCGACGGGTGAGTCGTATTTTTCATGCACTTTGTATTTGTGGTGTATCTTATTTTGAAGGCACGTTTAAACGTTACCATAGTGACCAGAGAGCGTTTGCGGTCAGATAGTCCGTTCCTCGTGTCATGATTCGTTTTATTATTATGTCACGAAAATACCACAGTTTTCATGCAGGTCATATCATCTTCTTTTGTCTGACATTAAACCGGTCCGTGGGACAAAAAAGATTGGGGACCGCCACTTTAAATAACAACCAAGTCTTTGTAACATCATCTTTTAGAAGGCACAAATAACCTGTGAGTCGAGTGTGTTTGGTTACCTGATTGCAACGTCTGTCTCCCACCCTGTGACATTCATTTGTAGCGCTCGCTGAAAGGACCACATTGTGTTCTCCGGCGCAAGCTGAAAACGCCACACACACACAGACACACACACAAAATTCACAAAAATTACTCCTTCAGTGTGCTTGTGACGTAACCTTTTTATGATTTATTCCTGGCTATATCTTGAGAACCAAAACATTGATTGCGACAGGACAGGAATGCTGTGAAATGTGCAACCCCAAAAAAAAACCCACAAGTCTTTGGATGACAAATTAAATGGGCTAAAATCAATATGATCCCACACGCCTACACATCACTTGTGAGAAACACTTCTGTCCCACGTACTGTACACGGAGAGAGTCAAGCTATCGGAAAAAAAAAAACGGGAGGAATGTTATGATCGATTGGGTAAACCTGTGGGAAAGCGAGCCCGGTCATGTGATTTGCTTTCACGGTCGCACGGAAACTCGGCCATTTTTAGAAGCCGCTGTAAGGATCGATCACAAATAGAAGGCTGCGTGTTTTTCTTTGGCATGTAAACATGTCGGCGGCTCCCTTTTCCCATCCTAGTGTTGTGTAACGTTGAGAGGGACACTGAGCCAACCGGATCAAACCATCTTCGCCTCACTTGAAAAGCAACACAATTAGAATTGTCTTTCGGCATTGCGTCTCGGCGGGCATCGTGTTCTCGATGTGGCTTTCCGCTTTATCCGTAAAGACAGCATCTTGTGTCGTTTTAATTTATTCCAGTTCATTTCAATGCAGGCGGTATTTGCAAGGGGAGGAGGGTACACAAAAAACAAATCCTCATCATTCCTCAGGCAATAAAAGGGCTTTCTTTGGCTCTTGGCTGATCTTGTTTGGTTATTTTTAGTGGTTTGACCACAAGGTCATGAACACCAGAACGGCGATGGGAAGTGCAGAGGAAGAAAAAGAGGAAACATTTACTGTGTGGTTGGTCACAAAGGGTGCCCCACTATTGATAACAGACAGAAAAGATGCTGGTCGTGTTGTCCGGTCACACTTGGAACTCACCATGGGGGCCCCCTGGTGACCAATAACATCGGGGCGGGGCCTGAGGTTGCTGGGGTCCATGATGCAAGGGGAGGCGATGTACAGCGGCACCACGTACAGACCCAGTAACAAACTGAGATACAGGACCAGGACCACCACCTGGAACGCTACAGGATAGCACACTTTTCAACTCTTAGACCACGTCGGAGATATTCATGAATAAAACAGGAGAGCAGGAGAGCAGCCGCCGCTCAGCTGAGCATTTGCAGCGGTGAGTAAGAGACTCCACCACAGAGGAATTTGTTTCAAGGTCAGCGGTGCTCGTGGTGCGCGCAACTGTGTGTGTGTCCGTGTGTGTGTGTGTGTGTGTGTGTGTGTGTGTGTGTAATGGGAGAAAGGCAAAGTGTGTGTATGTGTGCGCAAGGAGACCTTTTCACTTCATCATTCAGACACACAGATTTAAGAGAACCTTGTCGACAATGTTACTCTTGATTCATATCCTTTTTTTTAACTCTCAGGATAAAGAATATTTTCAGGTCAGGAATCTGATGGGCGTGGCCTCTGAGGAAATGACTAAATTGTATGATGACCATGACAATCAGTTAGTGTGTGGGACTGACATAAGACGAGCTTAAACGGCGAGATGACGTTCAAAGTCATTGCGCCACGTAAGCGTCGTTTGATTTGACAGAAAATACATTCATGTGGACACGCGTGATAATAATCGTGGATTCCTGTGTTTGAGATTGAAAACAAATCTCCAAAAAGTGATCTGTCCGACATGAGCCAGAAAGAATGCGTATTATCTGGCACTCCATGGGCGCAAGGTCTTTGGCCACTGCCTTCACACTGTTAATCATTGTACACGTCCTGTGTGCAAGTCCTGAAAAAAAACAAGAGTGACTTTGAATTGGTGTCGCAAACTTACACGTTTTATCCGCCCGGGCGACCTGTCCGGCCACTATCCAGGACAGAGCTGTGGCTGCAGCGACGGCACCGATGTGCAGGAATGGGCCTGTGGCCTGCGTGGATGCAAGAACGGCAGAAGCGGATGCACCAAACGGCAAAGTGGATGTCGAGAAAAGATAACGGCTGCAATTTGTTGAAGCATTTCCTTAAAAATGTGACGGTTCGGGTGGAATCCATCTCACGGGGGCATTAATTACTGTATAGCCATCTTAAAACTACTTACTAAAGGTTACTACAAGCCGATTCCCGTGTGCGTGGATGAAAAAGCGGAATCTGTTATTTCAGCTATAAATTGACTTCAGTAAGAAATGTTCTCTCTTTACCGAACGGATTGTTTCCACTGGATCGAAAAATACAGGAAATCGCCGCTCAGAGTTCCGATGTTGTCGTCAACTAACCTGCAAGGAGATGGGGATGATGTCCCACTCGTGCTGCCATGTTTCATTGATGGAGATCACCCCGACGACAGTCGTCAGCAGAGCTGCAGTGACTCCTATCTGTGAAGACAGGAGGACAGGGAGAGAATGAAGCCTACCATCAAGCTGGACAAACATCGATCACAAGATAACCCAGAGCGGCTCGTGGCCCCTCGTAACGAGGCTTTCGTAACCTCCCCGTGACGACGAGGTCGAAACTATCGGGTCAGTCATTCGTGAATGAGCATACACTCCCGGTGACACATCCGTAGAGTGATGCATGACACACATGCTAAGGAAGACAAAAAAATAAATAAAAATCACAGTTGAAACGGTACCTTATGCAACCAATGCAAATTCAGCTGCTGGCCGAGAGCGACGTGACAAAGGGCCAAAACCTGGTAGAGAAAAAAACACACACAAGAGTGGCTACAGGCTGCTGTCCGGGAAATATGCCACGCAAATGAAATATGGATACTTGTGGGAGGCACTAACCATTAAAAAGGCAATGTAGGTGAAGCCAGCAGCGGTGGTGGCCAAGACTGGAATGGTGCCATCGCTCCACTCGCCAGAGCGGTTGTAGAGGGACCTGCGGCAAAAAGACATTTTATAACAGCCGTCGTATTGAGCGCTCGCCCGCATTTCATCATTAACGTCCAGAGGGAAGCCTTCGGAAACAAAAGCGGGCATCTTTTTGTATTGCTGCCCGAGATCAAATTGTGCCAACCTCCGATCCCAACTGCGGCGCTTGCTTGCGCGTCAACAGGTTGTGAGTGAAAATGAAGAGTGAAGATGTTGTTTACAAAAAGGTCTGATGCTCACAGGCAGACATCAAGCAAACACCAAGCATATTGATGCATTATTGGTGCAATAAAGCCAGCACAGACGCCGCAAAGGAACGCGACCGTAGCGACCGCAGAGAGCTGTTGGAATGTTAAGATTAATACTTGCTTGAAAAATAATTTCAAGAAATAAAAAGCGCTGTCTTAGAGCAAGGGAAATATGGACCCAAGTCCTCAAAGTGAGAAGACAACTACACTGTGTGAAGGTGAGATGTGAAATAATGACCAAGGATTACTGTATTTCTATTTCCACGAATTTCCCAATCGCATAACTGTTAAGAATTTGGGAGGTCGACCAGCATCCTAGAAATAATTTTGTCTCACCTTATGTGCATCCACTGCATGTCCTTTTGATTCAAACACTCATCACAATGTCAGGCTAGTCAGGTGTCAGAGCTGCTGCATTGTCACTGATATGCGCAGCCCTCTGTAGGTGGACCAAGACACTCCCTGCTGCTAAATCACCCTCACCGTTGTTATGCATGCACCGCTCGAAGAAAAGCGGGCCTATTTTCCTTTCTTTTTTTTTAAGGCACGGGATGCTGGCTCAAATAAAACATGGGTGTGAGCTCCTGGTATGAGCGCACGTGTGTCACACAAAGAGAGACTCCGAGCGAAAGAAAGAAGGGTGATAGAAACAACAACACATGTTCAAGGGTAAGTGAAGGTTAGAAAGTGGGCAAATGGGAAGGGGGGGGCGGAAGAGGACAGCAGAAGAGGCGTCAGACAATAAAGGGACGAGGTGACGTGATGTTATTTACAATATCCGCAACATATGCATTTTACGAGTACTGCAAACATCACTTGCACATTGCCGCAAGTAACCGGAGACGTAAACAATATGGCGTTGGCTCACCAGTTAAACTCATTGTAGTCATTGTGCGCTTCCAGCCAGAAGTAGAACCAGACCAGCAGAGCGCAGAAGGTAAAAAGCAGGATGAGGGACCACAGCAACTCCCACTACGAACACACACACACACAACAAAACACGCGAGGAATCAGTCAAGATGCAGTAGCAACCTAAATGACGAATTGGATGACGTTGCATGTTCAAAGCTCTTAACGGCTCCGGTGTCGTCGGGGCCCGAGCCACTTGGAAGTTAACTTTCTTTGAAAGAAAAAAATGTGGGCTTAATGTTAAGCCCATCAGGTGAAGCGACCCAGCAACCTTTGTGCATCGCGTATTCCCTTATTCACATCGCTCATTAAAACTTCCAATGTGGCTAATTACTGTCCCGCTCTTTCATGCACTTTCACACCGGGCAAATCCAAAGTATATGCGGGTGTATGTTTGTCGTTAAACACGGACGTATAAGGTGTATATTTGCTACCAAGCTGCAACAGTGGTGGTCGCGACATCAAACAAAAGAGCCTGCTTTGAAAACGTGATTGAAGCACGCTCTTCCTGTTTCCCGGCTCACTCAGCAGCAGCGCAGGCTGAGCAGACGCGGCCTGCCCCTGGAACATCACATTACCATTTCTGCCAGGCTTGCATTTATCGCACCCTGTGACAGCTAGCGGCGATATCAATCCTTCGGAACAGAACAATCTCTTTGCATCAGGCTGTCGACGAGACTTTGCCCCACATAACATCATTATTTAGATTAGCCCGAAGCTGCTCACTTTTATTGAGAAATTTAGAAGACGGCAAGTTCAAGTCCTTGGCGTATTCAGAGCGAGATTTTTTTTTTGCAATTTCATGCAACTATCTGAAGACAATTTGTCCTTGACAGATTGTGCCGCCGACAGTTCTAGCGGGTGAAGATTTCATTAACTTATAAAAGGAGACTAAGCTCCTCATTATCAGCAATGCAGAGTACGCGAGGGAACAGCGCGAACGGAAGGGGCGCGTTGCTCGCCGCTTCAAGCGTCCATCTTGGCCGGAATTAACCTCTCAAAATCTTGTCACATTCCTGCGCGTTTCCAGATAACTCGCTGGAATTTCACACAGGGCGTACTACAATGCCCGCGATATCACCGGGACAAGCGAGAGTGAAGAGTGTGTGTGTGTGCGAGGGGAGCGCTTGGGAGACCGAAAAGAATGTGTCCGCATTCTTGTCTGTTAAAAATGATAAGATAGTACAAATGATGTCTATTTGAACAAGAATTTTTTTTTTTTTTAAATTGCGTGACTTCAGTCATTCAGACCTTGATTTTTGTGAAGATACGAACAAAGCAACAATTTCAGTTGAGCTTTTTGGGTCAAAACGGACAAAGGCTGCAACACCGGCTCTCGGTTCTGCTGTCGTCACATCTAACAGAGGAAAATGACACCAGACCAGGAGCACAGTTGCTGCTTTTTCTAAAGCCGTTTGTGTGTGTGTGTGTGTGTGTGTGTGTGTGTGTGTGTGTGTGTGTGTCTCATTTTTGAAGACTGGCAAAATGGAAATACTTTCAATTATTACTGAGCAGCGGATCAGCTTGCACTGTGTGACATGGGCCTGACACCTACAAAGCACCTTGAACACATACACACAGGAACCTTCACACAAAACCAGACTCACTGAGGACATAATGCTGACCTGAATGCGAGGGGCAGGGGTGGGGGTGGGGATAAAAAAAGGAAAACAAAAAAGGCAGAACATCCTTTTGTGAGTTATGAATGCTTCTTCAACTGTCTCAGCATCAGATTCTCAGTTCTCACGCACCCCACGAATCACTCAGGTCCAGTTACTCCGCGGAAACTGATATGCCTTCTTGATTGGTCCTCGTTTATTTCAGGGGGCTTGTTCAAGATGCCGTTTCGACACTCCCACTCACCGATAGCCTGTCTGACGTTGCTGACCGTGGTCCAAGGAATGCTCAGGGTGTTTGTGCGAATGCTCAGCTGGATGGGAAATTCGAGAGAACATTGGTCCCAGTGACAGCAAGTGTGATGAGTTTATCGGGGAAATGGTGCATCACATTTCTGTCCGGGCAGCTCAGTATAATATGGCTAAAGTAACACAATGTTTCATGAGGACGGGTTTTCCAATGTTTCCTATTGTAAAAACGGAAATGGATTCTCTCCCGCTGTCAGTCTGGATTGTATAAAATACAGTTAATTCAACAAAAGTGTGGAGTCAAAGACAAGTAATTCAAATGTACAAAACCAAAGGATGAGCTCCTCAAAGAAAGAATGCTGACTCAGCACTCTCCGTTGAGTGGAGAGGACTATCGCTTGCAACAGGAAAGAGAGCTACACCGTGTACAGTTTCCTGTACAAAGGAGACTAGAAATCAATACCTCGACAAATGATTGTGAAGCACCTTCCATACTTCTCTCTCTCTTTGGAGACTTAATGCATGCTGCAAATTGTCTTTACGGGTTGAGTTGACAGGATCTGACTCTGTGCATGTGTGTGTGTGTGTGTGTGTATGCGCGTGTGCGTTTTGCAGGTTTGTACTTGTCCACAGTGCACATGTGGGCATAAACTAATTCTCCACGTAAGCGTTGAAGTGCATTTCGAGTGTGGACACTGAACATGAGGCTTCATGCTGTGAGACTGCTGCAACCACGCAACTCCTGCGTCCAAATGGAGAGATAGGCCAAAGCAAAAAGTCATATTTATGATGGCATGCGACCGGGCAAAAATGGCCTCATGCAGCATTTCCTGCATTAATACTGTATATACAGCGGTATATGATCATATGAACTGTCTCAAAACTTGCTGAGGCAAAAGCAACTTTGAAAAGAAAATAAAGATTTTTTTTAATGAATTTGACATGGCTGACTGATTAGTGCGCAGACTCGATGTGGCGGCAGACTGTATTGTGATTCAACAAAAGCCTTTGCAGGATGAAGGGATGAAGGTCATTGTATGACAGCAGCGAGGACACTTTCACTTGGAAGGTAATTACCAAAAGGTCCCTGAGGATGGAGAGCACGCACTTATGGATTCCAACCTACAACAAATTCAGCATTTGTGCGGGTGTTTTTTTTAACTCTTTCTCCCTCCTGCACAGCATCATTCGCTGCTGAATGTGGGGAAGTGGGCCTCACAGTGCAGCGGGGTTCGATTCCGACTCCGGCCTCCCCGTGCGGAGTTTGCATGTTCTCCTCGTGCCTGCGTGGGTTTTCTCCGGGTACTCCGATTTCCTCCCACATTTCAAAAACATGCAATGGCGGCTGATTGACCACTCAAAATTGTCTTCAGGTGTGAGGGTGAGTGCGGATGGTTGTTTGTCTCTGTGTGCCCTTCGATTGGCTGGCAACCGGTTCACGGTATCGCCCGCCTACCGCCCGAAGACGGCTGGGATAGGGTCCGGCACCCCCCGCGACCCTTGTGAGGATAAAGCGGCTCAGAAAATGGATGGATGGATGGATGGATGTGGGGACGTCCATAATGCAACCCAAACCAATGTTATTTCCCTTCCTGTGCAGTATGTGGACTTGCGTCGAAAAGATCCTTGCATGTCATATTGTAAGTGAAAGTTCTTTCAGAATCGGGCCAATGCAACAACGTGGCACATGCAGTACGATGTTGGGATGCTCACATCCAGAGAGGTGACCAAAGACTTGATCTCCTTACCTTGGTGGTGTCGTCATGGGAGCGCTGATAGCGTTTCCAGCGGCAACCGTAGATCCCGGTGATGCAAGACAAACACAGCTGGCGCTCATAGACTTGGAGGGGTTGGTGTTTGACCATGCTCCTTCTGTCAGTCCTGCTTCCACAAGTCAAACATCTCACAGACCGGATGGACGCTGCAACATAATATTAGGACAACGTATCACAAATGCTACATTCAAAGATCTAAAAAGCCTCACGTGTTTTGGAGTTCAATTCCTAAAAAGTAAGGCCGGCTTTCTTGTACCGGTGGTCGATAGTTCTGTAATGTACTGCTGTGTGCGTGTGGAAACTTTGTTTCAAGACAAATCTGTTCAGACAGATGTTTCAGCCATCTGTGAGCTGGGGAATGCTGATGCTAAAAACAACGGCAACAGAACAGCACTAAGAGTATCTTTCGAAAAATCTCTGCTGTGCTCAGCATGTAACAATGAATATCCTCAGCATGATTTGAGTCGGCCATTCGTCCACTATTGACAGAGAAAGCTTCGAGTTTGGAAAAGTGAGTTGTGACTGTTGTAAGCCCAATGAATTAAAGACCAGCCAGAAATTCACGATACAAGTGACAATACTTTTCAAGCGTTGGTAAACATAAGCCCACGAAAAAAAGGGGGGTGGGGCAAATTGTACAGTGTACTTAGCAACCCTCAAAATATTCCCGCCAAACAATTCGCACAACGGTAACAGTGTTGGAAGTTGGAACTTCCACATTGCAAGGCTCTCTCTACATCTTTTTTCACTCTGTGAACATTCAGTTCAACGTGCAAAGAAGTGCAGCATGTCAAAATTCCAAGTCATAAATCAGAGCCCACTTTGGGGCTGATGCTGATTCAGCATCGGGACTCCGCAATGCGCTACAATAACAACAAATATTGCTTGCACCAAGTCTATTTTGACACGACGGAGCCTGCCGCTGTGTGCTGTGAAACTCCAAAGTCCAATTGGTGGTTATATCTTGAGAGCAACGAAGCGCACAGTACATAGACCGCGCACATTTGATGTCTGTGTATAATTTCGACGTGCACACTCGGACAAACCCACTTTCGCAGGGCCACAGGTAAAACTCCTCGTTCCCTAGATCTAATCGTCCGTCGAGGGCCTAGATGGCCGATTATGGGGCCATTAGGCTATTCGAATGTTTCAGAGAGTCGCGATAACACTTCCTGCTGTAATCACGCCGTCTAAACTCTGGGCAGCCGCTTATTAGCATCGGCTGCAGTGGCTGCGTTTCCTGTTATTAGCGCCAACTGCTGCGGTGAGGGCGGGTCGCGGCCGCGGGTGTCATGAACCCGGCCCACCCACCCGGCAGGACCGCACAAGTTCCTGACATAGCTGCTCCTACACTTTCAATTTCCGCAGGGTATTCGACGGATTATAAAAACGAATTAAGCGTTGTGTCTCGGGGTATAATGTTGCAAAGGACGCTTAGCGCAGATTTCGGTCACACAGCTAACTTGACACAATAGTGCGGACACTCTTTCGTTGCCATCATGCTTAGCTGATATTTCTTGTGAATAAATGAGTTGCAACAGAGTATTGAACAAACAGGACATAGCCTCAGATTAGATGATTGCACTGTATATTTACGTAGCTCTGGTTACGCTACATTTAAAAAGGAACCTTTTCAAAAAGTGACGGTTTATAAACGACTTTTGATGGCCGCGCGATGAAAGTCAGCTCATGTTGTGATATGACCATCAGGGGAGTCCTGCCCTTTGAATTTCCACTCAAAAGGATTAAAAACTTCTCTTTCATGTAACAGTAAATTACTTTTTCATTTCAGCGTGTAAAATGCGGTACTGGGATTAAAAAAAAAAAAAAAAAGAAAAAAGGTTGACTGACATTTCATTGACCTTCACTCATCAATAGCAAAATGTCGGGTCTCTATCAAATCTGATTAAGCACCGTTACAAGAAAACATTGATTACTTGAGTGAGGTATCAATTCAATTCCGATTTGACTGGAATAAAAATGAGGCGAAAATCATTCAAAGCAGGACAGGATCGTGTTTTTTTCCTTTCTAAATATGATTTTTGATATTTATTCAGGCAGCTCTTTGGGTTCGCGCAATTTGCTTGAGGATATCACATCCATTTCCAGAACTAAACGATTCTCGATTGGAGCAATCAGATGGCCGTAACGTAGGAAGTGAGAGTATTGATTGATAAAAGCATCTCCATTGACGCTAGCAATCAAGGGAAAAGGAAGCCGAGAAATCATCCGCACCCGTCAAGGGTTGGCGGAACTCATGAGACAGCTGTTGGCAACTCCTTTTCTGCTGCTTCACTTCCTCTCATCCGAAAAGTCACAATGAGGAAACGCTTCAGCATTTCCCTTGCAAACGAGGGGTCTTCTTCCGACCTTTGGGGTGGAACTGAAGCGAGCGGCAGGGAACCAAACTCGAAGGGGGACCGTCTCCGACTGGATCTTTCAAACGGCAATGAGTCATCAAGCGAGCGGGAAAAGGGACGTGTCCAGACCTGCTCGGAGGAATGTAATTCCATCTGCCTGAGATTGCAATTATTATTATTTTTTAAATGACACTTTATTACCACATGATCTTTAATGCTGGATATTCGAGCTTATCTGCCTCACATTTTCTGAGACAGCAACAACAAGGTGCATGAGAATACCTTGAAGGTGACTTAACAGACAGCGACAATTGCTGGCAGCATACCGCCACCATGGCCACTGACATAACACCACAAAGCGATGTCAAAGAACATACGCAAAAAAAGAACTCGGCAATTCCATCTCCGTGAATTGATGTTCGAATGATCTCTCACCCGCTTGGCGCGATGCAAACGGGAAAGCAAATGAAGTCGCCAAAGCATCCCCGGTTGGCAACTCGAGTGAGCCAGGAGGCCAGAGAAGGTGACTGAGAGGGAGTTGATTAGTGACACATGAGCGACAAAGCCCATTAGAACAACGAGCGACGACAGTCATCGCATCTGAGCTGTTAAAGTCTGTTCGGCGCTGAGAGAGATCGCCAACAAAGACGCTTGGCACCATTTAGATGTTAGGATGAAAAACATTGTTCATAAATCACACAATTACTGCTAGAATTGAGTCCCCCCCCCAAAAAAAATATAACTTCAATCATTTTGAGGCCCAATACGAGGTCGGATAGACGATTCGTGTACTGTATTATATTACGGACTGTACAGCACAGCATCCACTTTTCATTTCAGTCTAATTATTTTCTCAACTCACACTCACTCGCCTGTTAGCGGCACACGCATTTTGTCCCCACCTACCACCGTGTCAACCCGGGCGGTTATAATGTACTCAGTCTAATGACATCATATCGGATGGGTCATCACCTAAAAAGGTACACCATTAGGCCTCCATTTAATTATTGTGTATTATAAGCGTTGTGTTGAAGCCACAGCTCGTTGCAATTATGGTTGCGGCTCTCTGTTTGTCAGGAAGGCGGTTAAGAGGTCATGATGGCATCCGGGGCATAACCTGCCTCTTGCCAAACTTGGCTACACTTTGCTATGACAAGAACTGACAGCGAGCGGATGGATTGCTTCGATAGATGCTCAGTTCAATACTTCCTGGCCGACGGCAGACATCCATCATTCCCCCCACCCCCAACAAGTCCGTGCGGTGAGGACCTTGACAAAGTGCCACCACAACCCACTTTCACATAGCCAACTCAGCCGTCATGCTTTGCAAAACCTTCCCAAGATGAAACATCGACAGTTAGGAGGTGGAGACTTGCAAAAAAATAATAAAAAAACATCGCTCTCATGTTTTGCTTTTGAGTTAAAAATAATGTCAACCACGCATTAGGGGGCCTCCTACGCTGGCTCGGGGGAGTTCTGCTTTCAGGGCTGCACCAATTCAAATGGCTGAGAGGATCCTGCACGGGAAGCGTTTGACAAAGCAACGCTGACAGTTGGACTTTCCACGTGCACGGCAAAGCAGGACGAGACGCCGGTCTGGAGGAGCTGCGCGTGACACTGGACCCAACTGACAGAAAGTATTCAATTAAAAAAAAAAAATTGTAACTATCATCATTATCGATTCACCGTGTCAAACCAAATGCCAGTTTGATCATCAAGGTGCTCGCAGGCTTTCAGTGGAACGACAGGCTCTTCTTGCCATGCAGCAAGCGTCAAACATCTCCACTCATTCACGCCTTATATGCCCACATTTTCATTTCTTGAGCTGCTGTCCTCTGGATTTGATGAACCCTCCACCGCTGATTGCCAAGGCCTAATAAAGGCATGTCAGCCTCTGCCATTGAACAATTTTTTTTCCCAGCTATGCAAACACATATTGGATGCGTTCAGAAATGAGGTTTTGTGAAATAAGTCATGCCGGAGAGCACTCTCCACCCATTTCTTGCTAGTTGTATATCGACAGAGTTTTCTGAAATATTGGCCATCCCTCTGCTAAACAATATAACTTCACGTGTTGCCCGCGATGAAAATTAATCTGGGTGTGTTAATATTCACCCGCAATTATTTGGGCCAACCAATTTTAGAATCAAGCAAAACCTTTTGAACATGGTAGGCCCATTTAAAATGTTAAAAATCCATACATTGTTTTGGAATAAACATAATAGAATAAACAATGCATTATTGCGCCGTTGTTGACACCATGTTTGCGTTTTTTTTCTAATGTGACGCTTTCTTTCCAGGAGACACGAGTTCAATTCACACGGACCACAACAATCCCACTCCTGTCCTTATCCTACAGTGTATTCATTTTTTTTATGTATGTATGTACAGTATTTATTTATTTCATTGGGGGCAGTGCACATTAATCAACACAAGAATAAACAGTGTAAATGCGCCTGACTTAGCATAAATGCTAACTTTCAGCTGTAGTCCCAAGGCAGGTTTCTAAAAGCACCGTGAGACACAGAAAACTTGGAAGACCATAATGAGAGAAATATAAAAAAATAGGTAAGACATCATGAAAAAAATGATACAAACAGTTGCAGAATTCGATTACAAGACAAAAGACAGGGACAGACAAATCACTGAGAGCTACAAATTTGCACTGGAACGGACTGGAGTCTGGAAATGTGCATGTCTGATGTATTTTTAACATCTGTATAAGTATTTTTTTTGTTTTTGGAAAAGTGGAAAGATATCACAGTCTCTAATGTGTATTGGGAATCTATTCCAAGATTGCGTTCCTCTTCCTGTGGTGACAGTTTGACCGTATTTTGCTCTCCAACTTGTTATATTGCAATCACCTCTTTGTCAAGGCCCTAGTTTATGATTGTGTTGACATGAGTTGCTCCCAAAATGTTCCATTCATAACCTTGTTCATGCCGACATGACCTTCCTACATCAATCACTCCACAAGAGGATCACGAGCAGCACCGTCAGCGAAGAGGCGTGTTTTCTTTCATCTTGTCTTGACTTGTGTTCTACGTTGCCATTAAACCATCAAAACACAAGACAAGCTGCAAAAGGATGCAGCCAGACCAGCAAATGTCATGAATGCATGATCGTAACCAGACAACATAGTACCAAAACTCCAACGGGAGAAATGCTTCCATGACATTTCAAGTCCATTCTACTGAACTAATGTGTCTACTTTCTCCGGATGTGGCCGCATTTGGGTTCATGGTAGAAGGGGGTTTTCTACCGTGACTGCCTGTTCGGTGTTGGACAAAGCATATTTTTGGTGTTGACGGTCGGTAACTGCAGAGCAGATAGTGCGGCCTGGAGAGCAAACAGCTGACAAAGACATCCGCGGCATGCACGGACATGATGGCAACCATTGTTGTGGGAGCAAGTTAAAAAAAAAAACACACGACCTCCCTCGTTTGCATTGCTTCGTGGTCCCTCAACATCTTACCATTTTTATAATTGACACATTTTCACTCAGTTGAAAGTCTCGATGAAGCAAAATAAAATCTATTTGCTCATGTAGTGACCACGGTTGTTTTGGGGTTTTTTTCACTCCAAAGGAGCGAGGACTGGGCATGAGGGGCTTGAGGGGAAGAGGCCTTAATGGAGCTCAAATAAAACATGCATTTTCATAACGCCGGTGATCGCGTCAGAAGAAACCGCAGTTTAAAAATAACACAAAAAGTGAACTGTGGTGACAAACCTGCTGATTTGGTACGCTAAAGGAGTTAGGCGTAGAAAAAAAAAGTAGTGTGTTTCTGGTAACCCGACCGAGAATTTCTACCTCGAAGAAAGACTTTACGGTCGGCATTTTTTTTCAAACCTTCTACATTTTTGTGTGATAATAATAATAATAGTACATTTCATTTATAAGCGCCTTTCAAAACAGTCAAGGACGCTTTACAATCAAAACAAGAACAATAAAACCACAGACAAAAGTATAAATAATAAAAGGAAAGATACATTTAGAGAGTTTACATTGGTGCAAACTCTCGCGATATTCACGTTGCGTCGTTTGCCCTGTTGTCTGTCAACAACATTGAATCATGGCGGCGGCCACGATCTCAGACAACAGTTTAAACCGCGTTTTGTGTGTTGCAGTCGCATGCTCGCACCATAATATTAAGAAAATAGCATCCACTGCTGTATCGAAAAGATTCAACGAACTATTTGACGAACACCACGGGCCGTCTAGGACGCGGGACGCAGAGGTAACGAGATGGCTGTAACACCCAGCCGCTGGGAACCCAAAGGCGGCAAGCGGGGGTTTCAATCAGTGGCGATTGCTCTCGGACTGCAAGGGAAGCTCGGCTTCCCCTAAAATGTCAAAGAATAAGTGATGAAATATGAATGTAAATTTCATTGTGTGTACATGTCATTGACTAAATATGCGCTACAACGTGCTCAACATTTGCTCCGAATCAGCTTCTTCTTACTGGTTACGACGCGACTCCCTTCTCATTGATCCCGCAGCTTCGCTGTGCTTTAAACGGTAGTGAGTTCAGGGTAGGTTGTCCCAATGCGTTGAACGGAGACGAGTCATTGGATACAAACTGGTTTTTGTCCCGCCCACGGAGTTCGGCGTCTCTGGGACTGGATGGCAGTGGGAGGGTACCGGATGCCAGGCTTTTCTGCATCAGATTGGATGATCTGTCTGAGCCTGTGTGCCAGTTCGATTGACATTGAAATGAGCCAATCCCCGAGCTTTTAGTGATTGATATTGAAATGAGCAAATCATCGAGCTTTTAGTGTAGGCATCCGTGCGAGCATTTTTTAAAACTCGCATTCTGTTCCGAGTTGAGCTGGAGACTTCTCCTAATCATTTTAGCGACACTCTTTGTTGTAAACAAACAACTAGCGACAAATTAATCTTTTATTTCTGGTGGGTTTTATTGTAGTTCCTATAGTTGTAGGACACTAATTAAGTACCGGGAAAAGACGCCTTGTTGGTATGACAGGGTCACAGATCATTTTCTTGAAAAAGAACGGAGCTAGAGTAGAATTCGCGTATAAATAAACGGACACATTTTATGATATCGACCAAAATTGAGCTTCCCCTCTTTGACAGACGAGCATCCGGCACTGGTTTCAATGTCTCCTTGTTTTATGTTTTATGGTTATTTTGTTTATGTTTTTGATGGGGGAGGGAGGGAGAAAAAAAGATTTTAAAAAAAAAACTTTGTCCGACCTACCGACCCTATGCTGAAATTTCATGTTACCAGAAACACACTACTTTTTTTTCTACGCCTTAGCAAGAGTTCAAATGGGCTCATCAGTCATGCAACCGAATTACAGTTACTACACATTTTTTTTTCCCTGATGGGAAAAGGCGGGTTTTTATTTAAGGGAGGCATTCATATGAAAATATGAAGTTGATGAACTGTACCAAGGGAGAGCCACAGTATGAAGAAATGCAGTACTGCACTGTCCTTTCATTTTGGTTTCACTGACTCTTGTCAAGGTAGATGTTCTTTCTTGAACACTAATTTGTTTGTCGTTTGTTTTCTACATTCCTCGCACTCTTCTCTCATTCACTGCCATGAATGTTAATACAAGAATCCAACTGTTTGCCGTACATGCTATTTTGATGCCACAAAATACACTTTGCGGAACCAGTAGACCAGGACATGCGGCAGAAAGCACCATGCCACGCATTGGACAGTGCCCGATGCCGCAATTAATATGTCCTCCTACCTTACTCGCATGAAGATCAGAGTGCCTCTTTGGTCCGGTGTCTCAACGGCTTAATTTATGAGCGCAGACTCCGCTCTCTCTATGGACATAACACCCACAATGCTGTCTTTGCCCTCCGGGAATCGCGAAGGTTTGTCACGCATTATGATCTTTTGATGTCCAAAAAGTGATTTTTCATCAGGCGCATAGCATAATTGACAGAGTCATTTTTCAAAAAAAAAAAAAAATTTAACCCTTTGATGCACAACATATGCACACCCCTTCTAATGCACAACATGGGTCCAAAATGACCCGCATTCATTTTCCATGTTATTTCATGCTGGCTGCGTGGTTTTTTTGTTCTATCTTTTGAAATCAATTTATTTGATCATTGGATATTCCAAGTGTTGTTTAGATACCTTGTTTTTGATTACCACTGATCATTATTTCCAGTCTTCCTTTCATACTTTATGAACAAAAGTAGTTTTTATATGATTACATTAAGTTCACACACATGGGTCAAAATTGACCCATTGCTCCAAGGGTGACTAAATGACTTGAAACTGTAATAATAATTTGCTTCAAGTCATTACTTTAGCAGTGAAGGAGTCCAAACATGTGTCTTTAATATTTGCAATGTTTTTATTTGTCATTTTATCAACCAGCTTTGAGAACAGAGCACACAGCTAGTGAGTTGAGCTAAATCAGTAGTTTTACAACTGTAAACTGGTTGCATAGCATTTTATTCGATTCTGCCCTCAAAGAAATCAAATTTTGAAAAGTACACTTTACATAGGCATTGTGCTAAAACTTACTTTCTCTATTGTCCTGTATATTCACCTATCTGTCTAATTCCACTGCATAATTGTTGTGTGACATTCTCTTCTAGATTTCTTTGAACCTCCTGTCTTGGCTGTCTCCCTGTCAAGACACTAATAATAATAATAATAATAATAATACATTTATTTTCACAGCACTCAAGGACACTTTACAACCAAGAGCAAACAATAAAACCACAGATAAAATTATAAATAAAAGAATAGATTTAAGTTGAATATGCAAGTCTGAATAGGTGGGTTTTGAGCTCAGTTTTGAATGTGAAAGACAGTTCCTTCTATTCCATAAGGTAACCTTGCATCACACATCCAGAAGATTTTCATCCCATATTTTGCAGGCTTGCTGGGCATGCATCAGGCCCTGCAATGAGGGTCAAAGCGACAAAGGCCATGAATTCTTCTTTGTCAGTGTTTCGGTTCTTTGTCCCTCTAAGTTGGTGCATTTTGGAACCTCCTCAATGATGTTGTCACTCACGAACATCCAGGCATCTTTTGGTGAAAGAGCTGATGTTCCAAGAGGAGGTCCAGACAACTCCTCAGGATGTTTGTGGCTTCTTGTTCTGCCATGAGTGGACTGATTCTCATTCCAGTAAGATTCATTTTTACTCAGTCTATTGGACTGAGTCTGAGTTTCCTCTCCACAAGATTGATTAGAGGAATCTTCTGTGTCATGAGAGGAGTCTTCTTCATGCAGGAAAGCTGGATTTCTAGACATACCCACAATTCCGGCTTGACTCTATAGCAAATATTCTGGGTTCATCATCATCAGAAATGTCAGACTCTGAATCAGAAAAAAAATGGTCTCCTCATCTTCCTCATCTGGTTCTTGCTGCAGCATTGCTACAACCTCAACAGTAAATCTGTGAACAGCAATACTCTAGATAAAGGAAAACAAAAGCATTACAATGTTTTCTGATCCACATCAATATGCATACACATATATATTTATTTTGGTGACTTAGCTAACTCACAATGAAAAAAAATATGCCAGCATCCCCCACCACTACTAGCAAACGCCACTACAGCGACTGAGCTAGCTAATCATAATTACCTGTAACTTTCTAACAAGGAATCTACTCACGTTCAAAGTAGACTAAACTGAATGAAATATTATGTACAATTCACAATTGTCATCAAATATCTTTTGAGGCAACGTTAGAGCAATTGAAAAACAATACTTACATCAATTAGAGATGGGCAAAGAGACTTGTGCAGAGCTGTGAAATGTCTTTTCTCTCCAAAGGCAATAGCTAGTAAATCAATGTGGGTCTTTCTGGCCCATGTGTGCCAACTTGAGGTAGAAATACAAAAGATGTGCTTATTCATACCATAAGAAAGGAAAAGTGGAAATAATGATCAGTTGTAATCATAAACACAATATTTGCTGCATATTTGGAAGAGTACATTATAGTTATATCATAAAAAACTCAGCAATGCATGAAATAACATATGGGTCATTTTAGACCCATGTTGCGCATTAGAAGGGTAGTGATATAAAAATGTTATTTATTCAAAAACTAAGAAAGGAAAAAAATAAAACAATTGTGTCTAATGGTCAAAAACAAGTTAATTGAGGAATACCTTGAATGCTGACTGATGAAATTAATTTACTGCGAAGATATTGAAAATAAAAACTCAGCCGGGTCACTTTTGACCCATGTTGCGCATCAAGGGGTTCAATCACGCAGTTTTTTTTTTTTTTTGGCTGACATTGTGACTTGAACTAGATCGGTGAACAAGTAAGCAAAAAGAAAAAGACCCTATAAAAATACCAGTGTTGTTTCTAAAAATTGTGTCCGGCCTTGTTTTCTAAAAATATTGGAAACTTACTCAGACAAATATGCTATGTGACCTTTAATATTTAGGCCTTTTCACCTGACAGACTGACTCCAGGTTAAAGTGGTTTCTGGAGAGCTGTCAGTCTGTTCATTGTTTCAAAGACACTACTTGGATGGCCCTGGAGAAATTGGAATCCCTGGACACGATTGCATGTTGAATCCTCTTTGGGATCGAGTACACGTAAAGAATAACTGGGCAAAGTCAAATTACATGATTGTGATAGCAGTCAGTCGTCAACGGTCAAACCACATCCAGTAAATGTATACTGTAAGAGCAGTGTAACGGTATGCAACAAATCAGTTAGATGTGTCCCATGGTTTTTTAAGGTCAGGTCACATTTTGGAAAACCTTTTTCATCAACAGTAACAGATTGTGATGACATTAAAAATGTCATTAAAAAAAGTGGTAGCATAAGTATTTTGCTTCTGGGAAGGTTTAACAACAACACTTTGTCTTCTAGGCAATGAACCATACAGACAAGAGCGACCAAAACAGTTTGAAATGTGCGAATTATTATGCTATCAAACACTGGCATTTGTTATTGCTTAGGATCCATCTGAAATGCCTGGAGAGGCTTTAAAAAACATATAGCTAGCCATAACACAGCTGAGCTAAGCTATTTTTGTTTACGGACTAGGTGCCGTGACATTATGCTGCGAAAAGCAAAAACCTATGAGTAATTGACTCCCTCCAGGAAGGGTTTACAATTGCCCATATTTGACACAAGATGGTGGGAAAACACTACTTTTGTCTAGATGAAGCTCCTCATCTTACGTTGACTTAGCTCCTTGGCATGAAGATGCCACAAGAGGACAGTTAAAAACTACTGTCAGATAAGATTCAGAAAACTTCAGAAAACTTTATTTATCCCCGTGGGGAAATGAAGTTGTCATTGATATGATGACTTAACAGACAGAAGTCAGGCATGGACATAAAATGACACGACTCTTTTCTAATGTAGCTTTAGATGTTAGGGTGGAGTATAAACACTACAGCAGAATAATAGCAGCAATAAAATAGGTGTACAATTAAAACGTTTATTTTTTTTTTTTTTTTTGAAAATTTTAACAGTCGTTCACAGAACGGTTGATGACAATTAATAATTAATAAACGAATCATAGTGGCAAGTGCAGGAGATTTTACTCACCTGTCCGCGGAGTGCGACCACTTTTTTTCCCCAAGTCAAAGAGGAATTTGACGGCTCTTTTCACCTCTGCGCTTCCCGACGAGAAGACCCCGATAAGTGGAGGTAAAGGGGCGTATTATTCTTATTTTTTTTTAAGAGGAGACGATATGTGGGTGTTTGGCGAAAGTGCTAAATTTGACAGCAGAACCCCCACCCTCCCAAAATAAGGCAAAAGAGCAGCCCGAGCGCTTTCGTTGCCCTTTTTTTAAGCTTAAAAGAGCGGTTTTTCTTTCACGCCCTTCGCTCTGTAAAGCTCCCGTTAAGGTTAACTGTATGTCCTCCTTCCTCGTCAGAAGCCGTGGTGTCCGCTGGTCAAACAATTCAAAGCACTGAAAGGTAGGAGGAGTGGAGGTGCTTTTTATCTGCTGTTCTCTTACAACAGAGACTAGCGTCACCAAACTGACTTTACTCCCGGACGGCCAGTGCGTTCAGGGAACATCGAAATTACAATATTTGTTATTCTTCTAACTTTAATTTAACTACATGTGTACGATTTAGTTGAACTGAATTTGTAGGACTCTCAGCAAGCTAATAGAGCGAATACCCTTATGGGATGACATTATTATTCTCAAATCGTCGTGTTTTTATGGTCACGTGAATTCGGTGTGGCACAAATCCGAGGGTACATGAATACAACAGTTTTTCACAGGCGAGTAGCCAAGGAGCATGTTTACTGTCCATCAAATAAAAGCGTGTTGACATTGAGAGATAAGATTATATGAAAGGCCATGAATACAACCATGCCTCGTCTACATGCGGTGTGTGTTTTGCCTACGCGGCGCCTTAAAATAATCTCTATCAAGCCCCTTTACAGTACGTTTTTCAAACTGACCTAATGATCTACTGAATAGTTCCAAAATAGATCTCACGTGATCTCCGTGTTCTGCAAATCGAGAGTTTAGTACTCAGAATGAAACACATGACTGACTCACTTAGTGATGTACAGTATCGACTACAAAAGAAATCAGTGTGCAATCATAACCTGAAAAACGTCATTTGACTTAGTTGTCAATCACCATCAGCGGCCAACTAACGGTCCACAAGCATCCTGTCAAGAGGTGCAGGCCTCAGTAGGAACGATTGCAGGTTACTGTCGTGTGTTTTGTATCGTATAGTGGGCTGCATATTTGGTATCGTTCGGTATCTGCACCTCTTAATACTATTAGAGCAATTATAGAAACCATCAATATGAAATATATCAGCGTGCAACTGTGCCGCATACATCAGCTGGAGCAGCAAATAATCAATATTTATGAATGACGAAAACATTTAAACATTTTCATGAAATACATCATTCTCATGAAAGATGCTGATTATCATTTACGATTGTATGCAGATCGCAAATATTCGAATTTAAGTTGTAAATGGAGGTCAATCAGAGAATGAGTCACTGGCCCCGACTCCTCACCACTGATGACCACACAGTTTTGGCACTTGCCCATTTGTGGTCCCTGTGCATCTCCACGGATTGCATATCAATCATTTACTGGACGTCAAAATGCCACCATACCATCTACTGGCAGGAAGGGCCGGATGATTTCCTCTGCAGGTGGGAGTGCTTAATTCCGCCAAGGTTGAGGTTGAGAATGTCAGTGCAGGAAATACGTCAACATAAAGCAACTGTATAAGATAGTTCAGGACAATATTGGAGCTTCCAAACAATGCAACGTTACAGATGCCACGTGTCATTTATTTGGATGCTTTGAGCTCCACCTAGTGACTGTTATCATATAGTGCAACGCGAAAGCGGATAGAAACCAATGCAGTGTGTGCGTGTGTGCGTGCGTGTACGTGTGCGCGTGCGTGTGCGTGTGTGTGTGCGTGTGCGTGTGCGTGTGCGTGTGCGTGTGCGTGTGCGTGTGCGTGTGTGTGTGTGTGTGTGTGTGTGTGTGTGTGTGTGCCCCCAGGCCTTGAGTTTGAAACCTGTGCTAGATGAGGCATTCCAGTGCAAACTTACTGGTGGTGGGGGTGCTGCTGCAGGGGGCTTTTACAGGCATTCGTCAGAATTGCATAATTTATTCACCGTTGCCTTTTACACAATCTAAATGGGAACAGAACTATGTTGAAAAGACTTGTCAAACAGCAACAATTCCTTTTTGCTCTTCCCAAGAAAGTCATAGACCTACCTCAGTTAGGAGTGATTCTGATTCTACATCAGAATGGAAATATTGCCCGTGCCCCCCTGCACTCTCAATTTCGCACCACAGATAAAAGGTGTAAAAGGGTCCGAATTTTATTTTTCAGAATCGAGTGAGTGAGTATTAAATGATTTTGCACAACCTGTTGGTAAGTCAGAACAATTGACCGAGGTCTGCAAACGAGGAACTTTGATATTCTTTATGTCTGGATTACTTGCTGTTTGTGCAGAAATTAGTCAATCATCTGAGCCCTGAATCACTGCAATTAATTTTTGTAATCTCAGTCTCCCTCATCTTTCTGCCCTGCATCCAGTTGAGTTGGATTGACGTGGCAGTGGTGGGGGAAGGGCTTTTAAATCTTTGGAGCACAGCTTCAAGGAAAACATTTAGTGAGACGTTCAGTCATTTGGTTGAAGGATGAGGTGCAATTTTTGCTTTTTCCCCTATGTACTTGGACAAACATCTATGTCAGAGGGTGTTACAACAATTTTAGAAGAAAACGGCAAAAAGCACATTCAATTTACAAAATCTTGGCATGTGTAATAGTAATTGAGTTTATCATAAAATAATAAATTGTCCATTCTGAACATGATGAAACAAAATAAGATATTGAATCAGCAAACTGCATGAAGACGTAGAAAATGTTTAAAAGTGGTTCGGGGCACCGTCAACCCAACTGACCCAGAGTCAGATTCCTCCAACGCGGACTTTTCCTCGACAAAAGTTTCAGAACTGAACCCAGATCAGTTGCTCCGCATTCCAGAAGGGGGGGATGGACCGCCTCCCGCCTCCCGACAAAACCAATTTGAATATCCCATTCCCACTTCTAGAAAGTTCTTTCTCTGCGGGTATATAGAGAGGGAGTGTTCGCCTGATCTTAACTATCCACAGGACACATCTGAAAGGAGAAATACTGCACATCTTTGCCAGGTAAGGGCAGGAAGAAAACATTCTTTCTTTTGCAGGATTCTTTGCTTAAAAGTCACTGCATCTCACTTTGCTGGCGTGCTATTGTTCTTACAGTTGTTGAGTTATTTCAACAATCTCCTCAAACGTGAATGCAACTATTCAAGACAACCAAATGCGTTGGAAAGAAAGTCTTTACGATGCTCCAATCTTGACCCGAAATCTAACTTTTGACTGTTGAAAACTTTTTTTTGAATCCATCAACCTATCAGGTTCTTTGTTGCCCTTTGGAAATCTGTTACACCAATGTGGCACATCTGAAAATCTTTTTTTTTTTTGTTTGTTTCCGTGAGGAAAAAGTATATTTTCAAGTCAAAAGGCAGTCAAGCATTAACCTAGTCATGTTTTACTGCCACCGTAATGGGGTTTACTGCATACACCTCTTGTCTTTCAGAATGAAAATCACAGACAACAAAAGATCTCAAGGTATATACAGTGTATAAAAATGTTATGTGGAAGTAATGTCATCTGATTTCATCAGTATTCCAAATCTTCAGACACCCTGCGTCCCATTCACAATGGAGAAAAGAAAGTTTTAAAAGATGCTTGTCATTAAATTAAATAGACAGGTGGGAGTGATTAGACCGAAAGTTTGAAGGAAAAATAATATATATATACACACTCTGCTAACAAATTTGCAACATCACACGTAAGAACTGAGAGCGGGGGATCAGATTACATCTTGGTGTGAGTGGGCGGCAGTTCCAGAGCCTGCTGCTGACGTGGCGAGCAATACGCCTGCTCGATGGAAGGCCTCCTCCTGACCTCGACTGACGCCAGCACTCTTGCTCATTTAATACTGATGATCTTTACCGATACTCTGAACATGCAAAAAAAAAAAGATGTAGGATTTGAGTCACATGCACACGAAACTGACATTAAACTTGCTGTTTGTTTGCAGGCTATTACAGCTCCTGCCGCAAACAAACAGGATGTGGGTGAGCAACCTCGTAGCTCTTTGCCTGCTAGCTCTCGCAGCCTCCGCCGAGAACAAAAAGCTGAGCAGCCATGCTTCCACATTGGCCGACAACAGCGCCAACCTGGCATTTAGGTCAGTGGATGCGACAGTCAATTCCAATCAACTCATCGGCGTCCAGTAACAATCCCTCTTTCCTTTTTCTCTGCAGCCTCTACCAGAACATGGCAAAGACGAAAGACACAGACAACATCCTGATCTCGCCTGTGGTGCTGGCCTCCTCGCTAGGAATGGTTGCCCTCGGTGGGAAATCAAGCACCGCCTCACAGGCCAAAACTCTGCTTCGCGCAGATAAACTCAAGGATGAGCATCTGCATGCCGGCCTCTCTGAGCTTCTCTCCGAGGTAGGACTAGCAATACTTGATGTCTTGATCTATACTTTATCAATCACATGGCACAAGCATTCACGCCCACATTCCTACATCTTGACAATTAAGAGTCTTGAATGTACCACATGTGTTTTGGGAATGTGGGAGGGAGCAGGGAAACATAGGAACTCCACACAGAAACACTGGAGCCAAGATCTGATCCCCTAAGAAGCGTGACACGGATGTGCTAACCGCCATTCACAGTGCTGCCTCAAATGTTAATATTGAAGTTAGATAACATTTAAACTGCCATTACACATGAATCGTACTTTCGTGGCTGGCATCACTGCGTGGGGGCGGGTTAGGCCCAATGTTGGTAATTTCGCAGGGAGGGGAGGTCTGCGCCACTGTGGGAGTGGTCACAGCCGTCTTCAGTCATGGCACCTCCTCTCATTCACGTCAAACGCTTGAGAATCGACTTGGCGAAAGCACACCTGTACCGTGAAACGGGCACTTGGGAGACCACTCCCACATGAATCACATCTCAAATGGATCCACACATACGCGATTCCCCAAAGTTCCTACTGAAAAGGAACTGCAAATTGTGGACAAACTCACACAAATCTTTGTCCACGTAATGTACCTGACACCATGCTGAAAGTCTGCGTCCTATGACAACATTTCTGATGTGGCTCATCCACAGGTGAGTGACGCCAAAACGCGCAACACCACATGGACGATCAACAACCGCCTATACGGGCCCAGCTCGGTGGCCTTCGCCGAAGACTTTGTGAAAACCAGCAAGAAGCACTACAACTATGACCATTCCAAAATAAACTTCCGCGACAAGAGGAGCGCCGTGAACTCCATCAACGAGTGGGCGGCCAAGTCAACCGGCGGCAAGCTGCCCGAGATCACCAAGGAGGTGGTGAACACCGACGGGGCCATGATCGTCAATGCTATGTTCTTCAAGCGTGAGTATACCGTGCTGTTTTTAATCGCTCTGCCAAGGTCGTGCTTGTTAGCGGGAGTTTGCAGAGGGCGACTCTCAACAAAGACGTGAACCTTTTGAGGGCATTGATTCCGAAAGCGCGGTGCACAGGCTCCCTTTCGCGGGATGTGAAGAATCAATGAAAACATTTTCAAACTGTGATGAAGTTGCCGAGACTTCAATGTATTGAGTGCAGTTCACTTGTATTTCCACTCACTTTTATGTCGCATTTAATCTTTTACAAGTAGAACTGCTGCTCAAACTTTTTTTTTTCATCAAATCATGTTTTAATAATAATATTACCACTACGACTACCACTAATAACAATAATAAAGCCTGGTTGGAGGTATCCGCTCGCACAGAGGGCCACTCAAGTTCAGGATGGAAACTCTTGAAGGGTTCAACTCAAAGTGGGTTGTGTTTTCTCCTACAGCTCACTGGGATCAGAAGTTCCATGCAAATATGGTGGACAACCGTGGTTTCCTGGTGACTCGCTCCTTCACCGTTGCAGTTCCCATGATGCACCGCACAGGTACGGGTGACTCCATTGTTTTTTTTTGTTTTTGTTTTTTATGGTGTTGCACTTTGAGGACAAGCGATGCGTTTGCTCTTCCCCAGGTCTGTACGACTTCTATGAAGACAAACAGAACAGTCTCTATGTTCTGGATATGCCTCTGGGCCAGAAGCAGGCCTCCATGATCCTCATCATGCCCTACCATCTGGAGCCCCTGGCACGTCTGGAAAAATTGCTGACGAAGACGCAGGTGGAAACTTGGCTCAGCAAGATGGAGAATAGGGCCGTGGCCATCTCGCTGCCAAAAGTCTCGTTGGAAGTGAGCCACAACTTGCAGGTAAAGTGGGGAAATGGCTCATGGAAGTGTTATAAAGCCAATGGCTTATCTGTCACTTGTTTGGCTGTTGACAGCTACTTTGTAATGTGCACTACAATGAACCATCGCATATTTTATTGTAAAGTGTCCCAGGGTGTCTTGAAAGGCGCTTATAAATAAAATGTATTATTATTATTATTATTATTATTATTATATTCGCTGCTTAGCCATTTGCAAATTCGTTCTTTTATTATTTTTGTTGTTAATTTTTTTGATCCCATCTTCCCTTGATTTGCATTTAGATTTTTGCTGCGGTTGCATCTTGATGCTGAAGTGAGTTAAGCAGTTTCATTAAAAAAAAAAAAAAAAAGAGAAAAAATCTGTCCATTTAATGGTAATTACAGTACGGTTAAAACCTTTTCAGGAGCCGTCACTTACTCGTGGATTTTCAAGATCATTTTCGCCTTTGTCCACAGTAAGGTTGAGGGTGAGCTGGACTCTATCCCAGCTGACTTGGGGCGAAAGGCAGGGCACATGAGCGGATGAACATGCAAACTATACAAAAGAAACTCCGAAAGCCAGATTCAAACGTTGAACCGTGAGGTAGACGTGATCACGGCTAAACTGCCGGAAGACAATCCGTTCGATGAATTAATTCATTTCGATCATAAAACCCTTCATTAACTGAAGGCAATGCTTCAAGTCCAGTAACATTTCCAACAATAAGTTAAAATGTATTCCCGTCGGAAGATGCCAAGCAGACTGTGTATGTGGATTGGCACCATAAAAACAAATGTTACGTTTAACAACAGAAACAACTTTTAGGTTTTATGCTCTATTGAGTGTATTTCTCTCTCTTTCTCTGTAGAAACATCTGGCTGAGCTGGGCCTGACCGAGGCGGTGGACAAGGCCAAGGCGGACCTGTCCAACATCTCTGGAAAGAAGGACCTGTACCTCTCTGACTTCTTCCACGCGTCCGCCCTGGAACTGAACACGGAAGGCAACCCGTTTGACACCACCATCTTTGGCACTGACAGGCTGAGGGACCCAAAGCTTTTCTACGTGGACCACCCCTTCGTTTTCCTGGTGAAGGACAACAAGACAAAGTCCATCCTGTACATCGGCCGTGTGGTTCGACCCAACGGAGACAAGATGCGCGATGAGCTATAATGTTAATTTCAGCGGGTCGTGTTATTTTGTGAACGGTCAAGTTTGTTTTTCTTTTCAAGATAGTGTTACCTCAGGAACACATTCCATTAAGGCAGACTGTGGACTGAATATCGGAACTTTTTAAAACACACTCCCTTGATTTGAATAGGATACTCCAAATATGAGCCTCATTGAGATTTTTCTTGCTTATATTAAGTGTGACTTCTCTCTCTCTCTCCCTCACAGCCAGCTTAATGCCAGCATAGGTCAAGCAATGATCCTTTGGCGCTTTCATGCATTGTCTTTAATGTTTAAAGATCTTGTTTGGCAGTTCTTCCCCAAAAAATCGTATTTGTCTTCCCGCGTGCACTGAACATGACAACCAAGTCAGCATATGACATTTTGGGTTTTAACTTATGCTTCCACGCCTAGAACACGCAACCTGTTTATTGCTGTCCATTAAAATGCTGTTGGAATGGTGTTACTATGAACAATTGTCATTTTTCAATAAAACTCAGAAAATGATAATCATGTGACATTTTTGTGTGTTTTTTTTTTTGTTTGATTTGCTCCACTAAAGAAGGCATCACAATTTTTCCATTGAGCGGTTTTCCCATGTTCGGGATTAACGGGGGTATGTGACCCGGGGATTTATCTGCTGCAGTCAACTATCCCAAGAATGTCAGGCTTGACTTGTTCAACCATTGGTAGACAAAATAAAAGTCTGGGGGTTGGTGGGAGGGGGGGGATAACCCTTACAAAGGAGAGGCTGGGTTGAAACCGGAGTGCAGGGTCCTCATGGTTTGCTAGGTACTCATTCTCGAGGATCATTGTATGCGGGTACAACAAAAAACAAATTAATAGCGTCCTATCTCTTCAATAACACAAGATGGGTTTAACGTTTTTGACTTTTGTAAACGTCGAATAGCAAATAAAAAAATATGAAGAAAAAAAAATCCTCTAAAATAGAATGCATTCCACCCTATGACAGAACAATTGGGCGATGTATCAAAACAATTGCATAACACTTTCTGCTCATGTACAGCACGTTATTGCACTGTTATGTTAACTTACAAGAACATTAACGACAGAGAGTTTTTTTTTAAATGAATAATTATGAACATTGTCAGGGGTTATTTCCTTGAGTTATAAATGAAATATAACGAAGTGGCTAGGCCAGTGGTTCTGTCCCCCGCCTACCGCGTGAAGACGGCTGGGATAGGCTCCAGCGACCCTTGTGAGGATAAAGCGGCTCAGAAAATGAATGGATGGATGGATGGATGGATATTTACTATCACATAACACAGACTTTAAGAGCTCTCAATGCACAGATCATTTCTAGTGATCTTGACAATTTCCACTTAGTATTACAGTAGACTTACACAAAATCAAAATGAACAAACACAGTAAGCGTTTATAACCGTGATTCAAATCAACGTGCAATATGAGTGGAATATAAGTAAAGTTCCCTATTCTCAGCATTCATGTCAAACCGAGCACAGAGAAGACAAGTATATTTTTAAAATGGGCCTCCAGGGTATCCCCCCCACCCCCCGCCTTGCCTCGATTCAACGAGCACTCAGTGGCCACTGAGTGCAGCAAGTAAATGAGTGCATGCATCTTTGACTGAAGATCGGTCCGTGGTCTACCAGCAGCAGTTAGGCAGGCAGGTCACGGGAGGAGTCTCATTACATTAGCACCGTCATGTTCTGCTGTGTCGGCTCCGGGCAGATTAGCCAGTCGATGGAGAATCCTCTTAAAGGAGTCCGTGTGCCGCTTTCACGTCCTCCACCCTGCCTCTCCTTTCCCCCCAAGAAGGAATCTGTCCCTACGGCTTCATTGCTTTCACATCTTTTCCTTCTTTTGCGCTCTTTCTTTGCTTCGCCACTGGCCTGTTGGCCTTGCGGAAAAGGGTCTTGATCTCATCGGTCACCATCTCCTGCCAGTTGGCCCTTGACAAAAGACAGAGCTTGGAATTCATCTCAAGCAGACATTAGCGTAGGCATTGAAATTCAATGAGCACACAAACACCACAATAGCAAGCAAACCAGCGCAGAAGTTGAACAAATCAAGAGATGAAGGAGGAAAAGAACACAAAGCAAGACTCGGAAATCAGCGGCATGCCGACGTTTTCCACAGGACACAACATCGGCTGGCACGCGAGGTCTCTACCTGCAAGTCAAGCCTTTTTCTCGGCCTTCTTTTTCTTGTACATTGCTATGTCTTCGGGGCTCAGGCCGTGATTGTCTTCGCTGATCACAGTTTGGGCAAGTTTGCACAAGCGGGTTTGAGATGGATCTCATATGCATCAAAGCAACCCTGCACGAAGGCAAATAATGGCAAAAGGTGTCTTACCCTGGTTTGATCTCTGGCGGTTTTGGCAAAGGCTTTGCAAAGTCAGACTTCCCTACGAGCCAGTACGTCTCTTCAATGCCTTTCCCCTGGCAATACAGAGCACAATTTATTCCTGATCGCGTGGCTGCATCTTATCATTTCTCTTCAAGACTTCAAATCCTGATGTTCACTGATCATATTTCTGATCAAGGTTACCTTCAGCTCTGTCTTGCCCCTGACTTCTATTTTGTAACCTTCCTCGAGAGAGCGCAGGATGTTCACCGTGCTCAAGTTTACGTGGATCCTGTAAGCTGAGAGAAGACGATTGAGAGTTGAATGATAAGGGAGAGGACAGTAAAAATAGCGCACTGCAAACTCACGCAGGCCGGTGGATTCCATTCTCGAGGCGGTGTTGACGGTGTCTCCAAACAGGCAGTAGCGGGGCATGGTCAGGCCCACCACTCCGGCGACGCAAGGCCCTGGGAAGGCAAAAATTGTCATGTTTCGGTTTGTGACCAACAGGTGGCACTGTGGGGCTTTTCCCTGCAGCCTCACACCTGTTGGTCGTTAGGTAATTAGTGGCTTTAAAAGGACTCCCACCCCAAGCATTCATTGTTGCTTGTTGCTACTGTCATGATTGTTGGTTTGTTTGCCGCTCTCAGGTTTGTTTCAGTCATGTTTCGGTTACTGTTATGTTTTATCTTCAGTCATGATTTTTGTTTGATACTTTGGACTTTGTTTGTTTTGGATTCAGTTTTCTCTGTGTTTTATTAAATCCAATTCGTCAAGTTCACCCTGCTCCTCCCTCCTGCCTGCTTTTTGGGGTCCACCACTACCTCGCAAACGTGACACAAATATGCATCGCATGCTAATGCTAAATTTGACCTCTCAAGTCTTTCGGTGGATTTTCTGCACAGTATCAAAATTACACACATGGCATCAAACAAAATATTTTCAGATGTGGTGCTGTAGTTTGACAAACGTCTGCCGCTGGTAGTTTCTCTTTCCACCAAATTGACCCATACTCAGGACGACAGGAAATTTTGCGTATTAGGAAAGTATTTTGTTCATTCCATGTTGACCCAATCCACACGCAATCGTCACGGACGAACTACCTGAGTGAATCCCGATCCGTATTCTGACAGGAACGTCGGGCATGTGGCGCATCCGGAAGGTTCCCACTGAGCTGAGGATGTTCAGAGACATGTTGGCGACTTCGGCGGCGTGCTTGTTGCCGTTTCTCTTGGGCAGGCCCGATGCCACCATGTAAGCGTCACCGATGGTCTCCACCTGGATAGCGCAAAGACGCACGGCGGAACCATGGTTGCGCTAAATATGCTAGGAAATAATTCACCACATAATTGCTGTGTTTGTACAGCGAGTGCATGCCTGTCTCACCTTGTAGACGTCGTGGTTGCTGAGAACAGCATCAAACAGGGTGTAAAGGTCATTGAGAAGGTCGACCACCTCGATGGGGTCACTGAGCGACGAGATGGTGGTGAAGCCCACGATATCGCTGAAGTAGATGGTCACCTGGTCGAAATACTCCGGCTCCACCGTGGCGCCGGTTTTCAGCGCCTCGGCCACCGAACTGATGGACGCAGAGGATGATCAGGCCGATTTTTAGAAAGCGTATTTTTTTTTGCTTTTGGGCGTGCGTTAACTGACGGTGGCAGCATCTCAGAGAGCAGTTTCTCCGTCCTGTGCTTCTCAACCTCCAGCTCTTCCGTTCGCTCTCGGATGAGGTCCTCCAGATTGGAACTGTACTGCTCCAGCATCCGCAACATGGAGTCAATGATGTTGGTCTTCTTACCCTTGTTGATGATCTTGAACTGCAAGACAAAGAGAAACAATGATGTGGAAAAAAAAACATAAAACCAAAGAGAACGATCACGCTACTTCTTCAATCTCAAACTAACCCTGTCAAAAATTTCATCGAAGTCAGGTCTTCGGTCTGGAAGTTCACTCCAGCACTGCTTCATCAATTGGATACATTCCAAAGGAGCCTGGTCGGGAACGACAGTGGGCCGGCACATCGGAGGAGGCTTCTTAACCTTTCGAATAATCTCTGAGAACAGAAATGTAAGTATCGGGTATACAAAAGGAGCAATGCAATTGCATGTTCAGATTCATCACCCAAAACAACTTGTCCATAAATGAACATGTTCATTGGCTCTACAGTGGTCTTCAATGGTGGCCTACAAAATAAATTATTGGTAATTTATTTTTTTAGCGCGTGATGAGTCCAATCACGGTAGATCAAATCAATACAGTCAAATTAATGATAGAATAAAGCGAATTATGCATTTTGTATTTAAAACAACCACATTCTTTGCCAAATAAAAATGACCTCTGTCTTTATGCTAACACAAAATGCAAAGCGCCATTAATGGGAAAACAAAACTGCCATCCATGTTCCAGTTTTGTAAGCAAAAGATATTTGCAAAAAATGGTGAAGCATCACATGGAGACAGACATTAAAACAAAACTCAATGGCTAAAAAAACCCCGAATATGACTGAAGCTTTTTAGGCAGTTGTGACTTCTTGATTTATATCCATATGCATTTAATATACTGTTCCATAGTGACCAATGCAAACATCACAAGAATGAAATTTGATAAACAAACTGTTCAATATTGTAAAATCTATTTGTTTTTGTCATTACATATTTTTTTACTAATCAAGCACAATACTGTTGAGTGCTATTTTTCTAATTAAATGATGCTTAAATTTTTTTGTTGTTGATGTTTTATTTGCACGGTATAAGTGTTTTATTATAATTTGGTATTTTTATTTTAAGTCCAAAACCAAAGTGGCACAGTCACAGCAGTTCGATTGCAACAAAATGTGACCTGTTGCTAGGCAGAATTTCCTTGTCAACTTGGATTGCCTCACAAGAAACAAGAAATCACACACTCACTCATGAAATTAGGGCAAAAAGTGGACTACAAAGATTAATAGCTCTCTCTCTCTCTCTCTCTCTCTCTCTGACGGCAGCTTTGCGGTGTTAAATGTCCAGGCGTTGCAGCCATTGGACAGTAGATTCGTTAGGTTCTGTGAGGTTCAAATTGCCATCCGATGGTCGATGAATGGGACAGGTTAATAGCTAAATTGTACACACTCATTAGTGGTTAGTGTGTCTGGTTTGCAGTTCTGAGGTTTGAAGTTCGAATCTTGGCTTCAGCCTTTTTGTGAGGAGTTTCTCCCCAGGTTTTCTCCATGAAATGCTGCTTTGTCACACATTGCAAGAACATGTCAGCATTTTAGTTTAATAAGAGTGATTTGTTGTTGGTGTGCTCGCTGAGTCCAAGGTGTACCCCGCCTCTCACTCAGAGTCAGTTGGGAGAGGCTCCTGCTCACCCAGAGCCCAAATGCTCTCGAGAACAGAAAATGTCTTTCTCGACACACACCTTCGGGTGGTAGGCCCAGCATGCAGTACGGTGGTCCTCGAACCACCACCTCTTGGAGAATAATGGCAAAACTGTACACGTCACCCTTGTAAGTGCCTTTACGGGAGCTAGCCAGATCCCTCAGGAATTCTGGAGCTGTCCAAAAAAGGTCTGAATGGAGCAGAGGGAAATGAGGTATGCAATAGGTAGCTTCTCGTGTTGTGCTGTTGGAGGAAGACATGCTACCTTCAGGTGGAGGTTTCTCTACGGGAGCTTTTTGAGATTCGAGAAGCTCGTTAAAGCCATAGTCTGTGATCTTGAGCACAAAGCGCCCGTCCACCACGCAGTTCCGAGATTTTAGCCGGCCATGTGGGAAATCTTTATGGTGGAGGTATTTCATTCCCTGGAAGCACAAGGCGCCTTCTTGAATACATTCCAGAAACATTGACGTGCAAGGGAGGCACCCGGGAGGCTTGCCGTTTACCTTGATGAGGTCAAGCACAAGCGAGGACTTGAACATCCAGTCTAATTTGACGTCTTCGTTCCTAAGTAGGTCTTGCAGACTCCCCCTGGAGCAGTGCTCGATCACCACTGCAAACATGGTGCTCTCCGTAAAGAAGCCCAGGAAGGGATTCACGTTCTCGTTTCTCAAGTCCTTCATCTGAAAGGCGCAATAGACAGCAGGTGTGATTTCCTCATCATTTTTTGGGGGGGGTTTTGTTGCAAAAACTACAAACCTGAGTTTCATGAAATGTGTACAGAGAAAGAATCTCGCCTAGAAGAGTTTTTTTTTCGAGTCGGGTCCATTTAGTGAGGTCAATCAATACAGTAGGGCCTTAAACTTTCATCCATTTTGTGACCACATTCGTAATTAAAAAGACTTGTAACTCAAATCATTGAAATGAATGGAAAGACCTCTAATCCGTTTCAGCCTCTCCACACACAAAAAATAAAATAAAATAATAATACTAATAATGAAAAACGTGCAATGGACTTAATAGCACTGACCTTGGTCAACATCTTTTGACTGCTCTGGTTCACCTCCTTAAACTGGCCATCCTCAAATTTCTTTAGCCACACCCAGTCACCCTGGAGGAGAGGTCACATGTTAAATGCTGTACGGTTAATACTGAAATGTTTTTTATCACTGAGCATCAGGCGATTTTAAAATTTTTAATTTGGGAGGTAAAAGTTCATGAATGAGGCTCTTTTTAAAATTATTCCTTTATCCGAGTGGTTTACCTCAAAAACAGCCACGTTGGTGGTCTCGTGAGTCGCTGTGTGCATGCTGTTCACCGAATGTGAGCAGTCCACAGATTTCTCTTCGAGGCCACTTTTGGACTCACTCATGTCCTCCAAAGTGATCTTCTGTGCATGCAATCAAATGGAAAATGTCATACAACACAGAAGAAAGTAGTAAAAAAAAAATCATGATCATATAGTTGGAGCGTTGTCGTTATACAACGGAATATTTGCAACATTCAAACACAACATGACCACTCACCCTTTTGCTAATCTGAGGGTTGATGAAAGTAAGATCCTCTAAGGTCAGCAGGATCCGATTTGGGCCTTTGACCAGCTGGATTTGCTGGAGTCTCCTTCTGTCAAGTCAGACCCACAAAATATGAGGAAGTCAATCGGTGACACACGGACATCACTGCAACATGTCAATAAAATTCTATTCATCCGAACAATGGAAAGCCTGAATCTGTACCTGATGTATAGACTGATGACAAGGCCTGTAACAGCCAGAGCCACGATGACCGCAAACACCACAATGACGTGGGTGACCTCCATGCCTGCATAACAACAGGTTCGTGATAGAGTAGCTCAATCAACTCCATAGCTCGATCGATAGATCAATATCTATCTCAACAGGGGCAATTCTTTAACAATATGTTGATTAGACTCATTTGCTATGGTGTACAACACCCATGTTGATCGCGATCGGCGTAATGGGCAGCGACCGGTTGATCGCGGACTGGTTACAAGTCGATCGCGAGGGGTGTTGGTTGATCGAAAAGTCGATGAGCGACATCCGCACGTTGGGCAGCATTATTCTACTCAAAACAATACAGATATGGAATCAGGGGTTCAGAATACAGGATTCAGAGTGAGATCTCCAACCCATTTAAATGAATTGTTAGTGGGTCCACTAAAAGACATGCGTTCCAAGATCCAACTCCAATGAAAACCCGACACCAAAAAGTCCCTCACCTTGTTCGCAGAGAGCACTCTTGACAAACCAGCAGCTGGAATCAGAAGGTGGAGGAGATCCTCCTGGGAAATGAATGGACCTCCCAGCAAACCGAAGCTGCCCGGATGTTAGATCCACGATGTAGGTCGGGTACAGCCGGCTGCCAGCGTGGCTGCTATCCAGGATGATGTAGCCGGTTTTGATTTCACCACCGTTGTTGACCTGGACCTTCTGGTTGAAGCCATTGAAGGATATGTTCTTGGTGAAGTGGGCCAGGTTGGAGCCTGACAGATGCATGCCAACCCTCCGGATTTTGTGGATGGACTTGGCAAGTAGATAAATGCCGTTATAGATTGTGCCGAATAGTGGATTAACCTGCAATGCAAACCACACACTGTTTGAGAAAGCCCGGTCTGGAATATTCTAATCTCGACCGTGTGATTTGCCCCACCAGTGTGCCATGATACATTAGCCGTGAGAAATGTTTATTTACTCCAAATAATATCTTTGTTAATCTATCTACGGCAGTGACATATAGTGACAGGCATCACAATTGGTCAGCGCGCTTTCACCGGTCTCCACCTTGAATGCCATTTTTTTATTTTATGAGTGCCCTGGCTCAATAACGGTTGCAGAACATGGCTCGAGACCCAAATACTTCCTATTAACTCATTCCTACCTGCGCCGCGGCCGCACTCAGCCTCACTTCCCCGCTCGCTTTGGCTGCCGCGTACGCCTCGTTGAAGGATACGGGATCTGAGACTATGGTGATTGTGAGTACGGCGTCATACGCCTCACTCAGCCTGCTGTTGTTTTGCAGGGGAGAGAATGGGGTGTCGTAGGGCAAACTGTAGTGCAGGGCGTCGTAGGGCACGAAAACGTACTTGCCCGAAGTCAGACCCATTTGTTGTGCCTTGACGAGGAAAGTGGCCTGCTGCTCCCCTCCGAGCAGCACAGAGTGCATGCACATGACGATCACTGGAACACACACGTGAAATTCCACGTCAAATCATATAATACCGACAAAAGTATTTGGACAGCTGCTCCCTCCACCTAAACAGACGCAAAATATTCAGCTATCATTTACCATTGGAGTTAAAACTAAGTTTACATTTGTTGAGTTAAAGGTGGGTAACTACTTTTTTGGCATTTATGAACGGAAAAAAACATGTGACGAGTAAGGCGACATCTTTATATTGTGCTTTGCTTTCATCATTGAACCGCACCCTGGTTGTTTTACAGTTTTTAAGATACTTTGATATTAACAGTGGTGGGTGAAATGTTACTGGAAAGCTTGCCTGCACAGCAAATAAAGGCTTTTCCCATGGTCTGACCTCATAACAGAAACATCCGAGTGGGTCATGTTATTCCGTAAAATTGCTTGAATATAGGTCCCCTCACCTCTTATCTCCCCTGCTTCTTGGATCTTCCTCAGCGTGCTCTCAACTTGGATCTCGTTGATGCCCACAGACGTAACCAAGGCGACGGACAGCCCCTTTTTCCTTATGGCAGCAGCCACTCTCTCCGCCGTGTCAATCCAGATGTCTTCGTGAGAGGAGACCACCACAATGTTCGCCCACCGGAAGTGCTTCAGCACTGTGAAAAGCACCTCAGAGGGAAACGGCACCGTCCTGGAAAAAGTTGGGTAGCCCGTGATGCGTTCCAGCTCAAAATTGACACAGCCGTGGGAGAAGATGGACTTGTCCCAGTTCTTTGCCAGCAGTGACGCTGCAGTACAGTATCCCGGATTAGTAGGCCCCACAAATGCATCCGCCATCTTCTCATAGCGTATGAATTCAGTCAGCGCTTTGGAAGTCTCACAAGGCTCCTGCAGGATGACAAAATCCATCTTCAGGTCCAAATTCAAACTGAGGTCTTCGTTTATCCTGGTTACAGCGAGCCTTGCAGCGGCCGCCGGCTGTGTCCTGTAGAAGACCGGGTCGCAGTTCCAAGGCCCCAGGACGCCCACTTTGAAGACCAAACTGCGGACGCAGCAAGGGAACGGCAACAATCCAAGGATGACAAATACGAGGAAGTTAGAAAAAGACGGCGTCAGTGAAGAATGTCGGCTTTTAACTGTAGGCACAAATGGATGATTGGGCTCCCATGGAGGCGGAAAATGTTGCATTGTCCTGGCTGTGAATTTGAGGTAGTGATGTTTTAGGTTCACTACTGGATCGTCATCTGGAAAAGAAGCGCACATTTTCAGAATGCGGACATTTGGAAGGCATTTCAGACAAAGAGTAAGTAAAATGACTCGCCTTGCTTTCCTATTAAGTCATCAGGCCAGCTCTGCAGTCCAGGTGTCACCTCACCATCCTCGTAACCTTACCTGCTTTCAGTGAGCGACCGGGGAGCCGAGTCATCGCGCTTGGACCGCCAGGCTGCCAAGTGACAGGTGGGGGAGCCGTTTGGAGACAACTTCAGCACCCTGGAGAGCTACTTACGCCAAGCAGCCACCCGCTTTCACAACCCGGCGTTCAAGGGGCGGATGTGGATGACAACAAAGAACCGTGCTCCTCTACACTCATCTTGGAAGAAAGGTTTCAAAAAACATCCAAAGTAAAAAAATAAATAAATCCAAAAGTCAAAGTCCCTGTTGGAAAAACATCAAAAAAGACACATGTTAAAAGACTGACAGAAATGTATTTGCTGCATTGTATCATGAGGATGGTGACAGCCACACTCTCGTCCAATCCAATCCGCCAAAGTGACCGTGGGCCAAAACATTAGGTGTTACTCGCTAATCCATTTTCACTGAGGAACATTGTAAGAGGATTGACAGGAGGCCTTAGTCTCGTCTAAAAGCCTTGCTCTGGTGCAGCTGGAGCTCCAACAGGGTCTTTTTTCTTACCATTTAACACCCTCAACATCTCGGATGACATAAAAACAGTGTACTGCATTTTACATCCAAACATTTTTTTTGTGGTCGTTTTTGTTGATAATTGTAAGTCCATAAAAGTCCTGTTAAATATGTTGTTTATAGTTTTGATATTTTGCAGTGGTTATTTTTTTTATATACTTTCAGAACATGGTACAGGGAGTATGTGAGAACCATATGTGAATGTAGAACATTTTTCACACGTTATGTTGACTTCTTGGCTACAGCTGGCAGCGTAACTGTCATTTTAGAAGTCGTTTCTCGAACGGAAATAAAAACTACGAAATGTGTCAATCCATATCCAGATGCATGTTTTAAAGATCATCTTCTTACATACCTAAATATATTAAATAGACCATAAATTACTTACAAATGTATCAGTATCAAGATGATTTTATTTTGTGCAACCACTTGACTGAAAAAAAAAAGAATATATTCAAGACAGCATGTTTTTCAGTGTAAATGACTAGGAAAAAAAGATTTCACAATTTCAATGAGATCCTTTGGAAGCTGACTTCAGACCATGCCTGTGCGAGAAGGGGTGATGACAAAAATGACAGGAAAAGCCTACTAGAGCATCAGAATTGCATTTGAGGTTAATCAGAGGCACTTTAAATGGTAGCAGGTGTGTGCTGGCCCCCATTTGATGTGGTGGGCCAGATCTGGCCCTTGGGCCTTGAGTTTGACACCTGTGGTCTAAACGGTACCAAGCAGCAAATAAAGTGACGCGCATCTCTGAAAACATCTCGCCTGCTTATTGCGTTGAGGGGCATTTTGTTGGAGTCACTTGAGCTGTGCTTTAATTGCTCTGATGCAACAGCGGCTCCGGCAGACTAAATGAATTGGAGCCCTAAGTGGAGTGGTGGTAATTAAAGCTAACCAAGGACTCTCCCTACATGTGTCGCGGCCCCCTGAGGTTGGGCACTGATTTTGACTGCGTCAGTCCTTTCGGATGTTTTTGGAAAAGACTCCGCCTTTACTGATGAGGCGGGTGCCTGGCAAATGAACACAAGACGGTTGCCACAACATCCACCATGGTGACACGTTTACGGGTGGTTACAGTCAGAAACAGTCTTTACCATAAAACAAGAACGAGAATTTTCTGATGGTTTCAACATCCACATTTCTACAAACTTGTTTGATGTTTTTTTTCCGTTCTAAAAACATACAGTAGGAACGAATGAATAAGTTACACATAACATGCAGAAATTCAAATGGATAAAGAAATATGCTAATCTCTGAATAAATGTTCAAGATATATTCCAGTTCATTTGCAAAGAAATATTGCTCACAGTCGTAAAATGATTCCACCTTTGCTGACCCATATCCCAAGTAAGCCCATGAGCCTCTTACATGACACCACTGCATGCATGCAGCAAAAGAAGACAAAAATGATGACTTAGCATGACTGCCACTCACCGAGCAGCAAATGCGCCACAGTTTCTGTTGATGCAAATTTCATCCATACATAAAAATGGCGCTTAAAATGTGTTAACAAATAAAATGAAATAAATAACTTTCTCAAAATTCTGCTCTAATTGTCGATAGGTAAGAATGCGAGTGTGTTGTTTGTCTCCAGCAGGGGTCGCCAATATTTGTGAAACTGAAAACTACTTCTTGGGTACCTGTAACCTGGGATAATCCGGGACTGCGTGATAAAAAGAGACCATTTTTCAGATTTTTTTTTCATCGCATTTTAATCATCTGATTTGCAACACATCACCGACCTAATACATTGGGGAGCAACTGGTGACACTGCAAACTGAGGCAGGTAAATTGTTTTTCAACTATCATTAACAGTTCCAGTAAGGACTGCTAGTCTGATACGCAATTCTGAAATGATAAATCTGATCAAATTACTTTAAATAATGTCACAGGTCAGCTTGGATGGATGGAGACTTGACCATTTCTATGTTTAAAATGTGACGTGACGAAAAATATTCCAGCTCATCCACGACCCAAGTGGAACCCAAGCAATATCGAAAATGCATGGGAAAATGAGTCACTTCATTTTTCCCCTTGAAAAGATACGATTAAAAGTCGCTGCGACGTAAATCAATCCAATAACGTGATAATGTAACTATTGCGCCATCGTTTGGTTAAATGTGAAAAATTGCCTGAGCAACCTTCATGGAGGGGGAACCCACACCGGAAATATCTCGTCTATTGCTACAAAACTAACTAAATAAATAAATAAAATAAAAGATAATAGATAGATAGATCGATAGATAGATCGACAGAAGTGAAATTGGATAGGCACACAAGATGGTCTCTCATGGCACATGGGCCGGTAATAATTAATGTTGACAATTATTCTTCGCAGATTCTTAGGCAGGGTCAAAATGGGTTTTGTACTTTTACTTTGAAACATCAAAGCGGAATCTACCAATCTGTGCTTTCCTGTAGGTGGCACTGTTAGAACAGCCTGCCAGCCAAGCGAGCCTAGCAGGCAGGACTGAAAAGTGGGATGGGAGTAAACGAGTGTCACAGTTTTGTGTTTAGGCTCGTTGACGTTGCGAGCAGAGCAGAGCCGAAGGAGGGAGGAACCTAAAGAGCTCGTAGCCGCGTCGAGACACACTCCGCCCGGACACAGAGGAGCCCTGCTCAGCGGGGTTCTGGAAAATGGGAGCGGTGAAGTGAAGCGGAAAAACGGTCAGAAAAGAGCGCGGACACGCTGGATGAAAGGCGAGTAAAAAGCTAGCGTGAGTTTTAAAAAGTTGCCACAACTTTCTTCGACTTTTATTTTATTTTCTTAGAAGACGCGTTGCTGTTCCAGAAGTTCGGTTCCCAAAAAAGGCAAAAAAAAAAAAAAAAAGAAAGCAAACCCTCGGAGCTCAATGGTCATCTCGGGTTTCAATTGGCCTCTGTGTTTTAAGAAACTACCACGCTGCGCGACCACTCTAACGACCCCACAATGACATCCGAAGCTCGGACAACTTTATCTGATACCGTTCGGGACTACCTTAGTGTATCAGTTCATTGAAGGTGATCTCCATCGAGCAAGTTGCATGTTTGATGTGCTGTCTGCCACGTACAAGAATGAGAAAGGTGATCTGGAAGCATTTGTGTGTACGTTTGCAGATAATGGACCACTTCCCTGAGGGGCCCTGTTTCTGAAGAATTTAGCACTTCAAACGACAAGCTTCACTGTGACAATTCCAATCAAACTTAAGAGCAAGTGAATTTTAAGTGAATGTGTGTTATAGTTGGTTGATTTGCACTTTTCTTTGTTGTAGTTGGTTGATTTGCATCCCACATTACGACACCACATACGAGGAATCCGAAAAGTATCAGCTTGTGCAAATTGTTGACTTACTTGCATACAAGGTTGATATTTGTCAATGGAGTCAAACTTGCAGTATGGTGACCAAGTGGTTAGCACATCTGCCGCACAGCTTGGGGTTTGAATCTTGGCTCCGACATTTCTGTGTGGCATTTCCATGTTCGTCCTGCGCTCAATAAAATTGACTTGACTTTTTTTTTGGGGGAATTCCAGTGTCACCGTACGAATTTTCACCTTAGTAAAGTTAACAGAGAGTGTTGTTTTCACATCTCACGAGAAGCAGTGCTTAACCTCCTTTTGGGTCTGTATGAGACTTAAGAATGTTAATGTAGTCGGTAAAGGCTTTTAGGATGCTGACAGTTGCACGATAGTACGGATTAATTCTATTTCTATTGTTTACTGTGAGAACAATGGTTTGTGAACGTTTAAATTCGAATCCAGTCTTATTGTCCGACGTGTCTTGGCTGACCCTTTCATCATTTTCCCTTTCGTCTCCTCGTTTGCCGCCTGATTGTTTAAAAAAAACAACATTTAAGCTCCATCCGTTTCATTGAAAGCCTAAAGGATGCATTTCAAGTCACGCATTAATGGGACTCAACAGGAGTGAGCCTGGCATTCATCGTCTAAATGAGCAGTTTTTCAGCCTGGAGATCACAGCGATGTGATGTGATGTGATGTGAGTGCAGGCGGAGTGCACCGAACAAAGGTACATTGAGTTTGGTAGTAAATGAATATCGCTGCGTTAACACTGACTGACGTTACATAATTTCTTCGGCTACCTGTGCCACACATTTCGAGCAATAAAAACTTGGATTACTCGAGAGATGTTATTGATTGTATTTGCACTGACAACAACTTGATTGTCGCATCCATGAAAGTTCACAAACATTGATAAAGGCCTCAACTAGCTAAATGCTGATGTTCCTCGGAGGACCGAAGTTGTGTTTTCACTTTCCTGAGATAAAAAGGCCTGGAAAGTGAGAGGGTGTCGTGGGGGCATTCTTTCGCAGGCTGGTGTCAAGTGGGTGGGGAGTGGTGGGGTTGATGTTCTTGTTCTCTCTACCGGTACTTTCTGTAATTTGACTGCGTGTGCGTTAAAGGCCGTATGGTGTAAAAGGGGAGATTTGTCGGCGGTAGGGGAGGACGCGCGCCTGGTAGGGAGGGAATGTTCCGTCCTTTGCCGGAGCAGATGGAGCAAAGGTTGAAGGAAAGGTGAGCGCGGCTTCCAACTCAGCGAGATGATGAGCTGCCTTTGGTCATTTTTGACACTTTTTGTTTTACTGGCACTTTCCTGTGTTTAGTCAGCATATGGCCTCTCTTGTGTTTTTCCAAGGAGGGCGGGTCTGCCCAAACTCTTCGTCAGCCGTCTCAAGGCCCATTAGAGTTATCTATGAAGGCATGTGCATCTGGTGCAGCCATCTCGCTACCTCTGCGTCCCGCGTCCCTAGACGCCAGACGCACAGTTCCAAATAATGTGCGTTTTTGGGACGCAGGGAAATTTCTTAGTCCAAAACAAAAAAACAAAAATACCTATGGTAAATCTTTTTTTCCAGCAACGAACGCAGTTTGACAATCGCCGACGTTGTTGTTTTGCTCTCGCGATAAGTAATCTCGCGTGACGAGATTTCCGTTCTCGTGAGACGAGTTTGGCGAGATCGGCCTTCACTTTGTGGAAAGCAGATGATTGCCAAGTTGTGTAACGTTAAAACAAGTGTTGCAAAAGTTTATTGCGGAGATATGAACTCAAAGACTGAACCCCGGGATGAAATAAGAACCTATTTCTCAGCAAATCTTGTAAGCCTGAATTATTTACATTTTTGCAGCATTTGTTTATAAGAAATAAATCTATGAATCAATGTATATTGTTGTTGTTTGTGTTATTATCATATGCAATTGAATAAGTAGACCATTTCAGAATTAGAAATTTGGGACTCTCAAAATGCATAATGGGACTCATCAGCGAGTCTCTGGGACTCGCAGGGCCCAAACTGTAAAATTATCACTGCTGTTCCAAATTAGGACGGTTCAATTTCGTGAACAGCCGTGCCCTTTGTTGGATGTCTCTTTTGTCATGTAATGATGTCAGGCTTTCAGACGAGCTCGACTGCAGAGCGCCACCAGACAATCATTGTGGTTAACGTCTTTATATTCACGACTACGGTTGAAGTGCTTGGCTGTGTAAAAGTCTCCCAACAACAGACGCGCCGGTGACAAGTCCAAAAGCCGACTGTTCCCATTTCAAGTTTGTAGTTAGCGGCCTGAAACGACCTCTTGCACACCCACGGCCAGTAATGTTTGGAGTGCAGGGGTCAAAAGAAAAACAGTACAGAGGTACGAGTAGTGGACTTTGAGCAAGAGCCAACGAGTTGCGCTCCATATAACATCAGCCTCTTGCATAAAAGGCCGGTAAATAACCTGAACACCTGTCTAATAACCCGAGTACATTATTTTAGTGCATTGTCTGTCAAGTGAACAAACAACATTTTTTTCAAGGGCCCGGCTTGTTATTTGCTGATCCAGTGCCTTTTCAAGCCGTCAGCTTGTTACATTGCCAAATGTGGCGCTCGTTTCTCAAAGAAGAGAAGTGGCGTTTTATCTCTTTGGCCTGCTGTGTCACGGCAGGACGGCCCAGCCGTGAGACTTCATTTCCCCTTCCGACCTCACTTTTCATGTGAACGACAGTTAAGGTGTGAAGGTTGTCTCCATCTGTCCGTTCCTCCCTGCACAGTTGTGCACGCGAGGCGACTGCGAACGCCACATAGTAAGGCTATGAGGGCATCTTCTTCTCCATTAAAAAAAAAGCTAGAGAACATGATGTGCTTGATAAGAATTGACCTGGAACAGGGAGGCTTGGTAAATTAGTGTGTGTGTGTGTAAAAAGGTAGTAAATGAAAAATTTAAAGGCCATTCTAAGTCGTTGAAGGGTATTCCATTTGGTGAAATTTGACTTTGTAAGTGCCACCGTCAGACATCGGGGCGTCGTCGCAAGTAACGTGCTGTGTTTGCAGAACATAATGGCGCTCTTCCTGTGGCTTGACCTGCTGCTGTTGCTGCTGGCGGGCGTCCGGTGCACCTCGGTCAAGAACTGCCACGCGGGCTGCCGCTGCGAGGTGGAAAGCTTCGGCCTGTTTGACAGCTTCAGCCTGACCACGGTCGACTGTCGAGGGTTGGGCCCCGGCGCCATCATGCCTGTGCCCATCCCGCTGGACACGGCCTTCATGGACTTGTCCTCCAATGACATGGGCCACCTGACTGACAACATGCTGGCCGGGCCCGGTTACACCACCCTCGTTAGCTTGGACCTTAGCAGCAACCACATTACGATGGTGAGTCAATCGAAACCAACACGATTCGTTGCGTCACAAACGGTGGCAAGCACACGATAGATATGTGCCCTTGGTTGACTTCTGCTTTAAAGAGACATCTCCGAATGTGGCTCCGTTTTTTAAAATCCTGTTTTTAGTTTTTCTTGCTGAAGATTCTCTTCCCCGCGTGTTGTTTTCCAGGTAAGCCCCAATGCTTTGTCCAAGCTGCGTTACCTGGAGACTCTCGACCTCAGCCACAATGACTTGGAGGGCCTCCCGCCGGGCTGCTTCTTTGGCCTCCCTCTAGCCGAAGTGGACCTCAGCCACAACAACCTCCGCGACTTCGACATGGGCGCGTTTGTGGCGAAAGTCAACAGCAAACCCGTCAGCGTGGATCTATCGCACAACAAGCTCGTGTCTATTTCCACAACACCGCATGGGAAACTTGTCCACATTCAAAGCTTGAATCTATCGGCAAACCATCTTTCCGGCATACCGAGGCTCGAAGGACTCGAGATACTCCGATACCTCAGTCTGGATAGCAACCCCATCGTTGCCATTGAAGAGGGCGACTTCACTCACCTGACAGATCTGGTTTTCTTGTCCCTGAGCAGCCTTCGTCAGCTTCGGGGAATCGAGTCGAATAGCTTTAAGGGACTCCAGACTCTCCAGGTGTTGGATCTCTCCAACAACCCCAAGCTGAAGACGCTAAGACGATCCGTTTTTACCGGACTGGACTCGCTGCAGGAGCTGAATTTATCCGGCTCTGGAGTGACGTCCTTACCGCACAACATGCTCTCGCACTTACCCGCGATCAAGAGCATTGCGCTCGGACAGAACATCCGCTGCTTGAGGACCCAGAAACAAGGAGTGTTTCACAGACAGCTGGGACAGACCCAACACTATGAGGTGCTCAACTGCAACCGGGATAGCCTTGCGTTGTGATCCTGCCAATATGGACCAGTCCTCCGTTGCTTCGTCTTTATACCGGCACTGTGCCTTCAATCACATACCTCTTCCCCAAGCTTTAAGAGGTTTTTGTTTTGCATTTATTGATACAAATGGACATAAAACGGTCAATATGTGTCCGAAACGTAATGTCACATTCGCATTCTTTATCTGCATACAAACAATAACTTTTTGCTTTTGCGCTTATTTTCATCACCAATGAAGCAGTCCAAATGTTCATAGAAATGCTGATGAGCTCAATGGTACGTAACTTGTACCACCACTGACCACATGACCACTAAGTTAATTAATCAAAATTAAGCCAATTTTGAGGACCGTTCGCGTCCTTCCTGCCTTTTTGAGTTCGATGCTCGAAAGGAAGCATAAGACTTCTTAGCCGAGGCTGTGCAAATCCATTGACTTGACTGAACGTCAAACGATGAAAAAATGTGCTTCCACCGCTCACTAGTACTGCATTTTCAGAGCGGGGCCGGTGTTTTATTACCACGCTGAGCTAAGATGGCCATCAACTTCGCCAAAGTCTAATTAACTCTGCGACTTGTAGCGTCAGTTAATGAAGTTGATGGAGAAAACGATGTGTACAAAGTATGACGCGGTTTGCTATTGACATTTGCGAACCAATTTAATTGTGTTTGAAGAACTTGTCAAATGCAAAAAAAAAAGACCATAATGTGAATGTAATTCTCAAAAGCCATATGTGCTCTTCATTGTGGAAGTTAGTCACATAGCCTTTGATGTGGTGGCTGCGTAGCGACGTAGGCGTGAGAGGGTAAACACACTGAAGCCACATTGACCAGCAGTTCACTTCTTGCTGTGCCCGTTTGAATAAATGACGCAGGAAGTATGACAAATGAACCTTTTCCTGTGGACTGAAGAAATGTCCAGGCTCAAGGCTGAATTTGAATGTCTACAAAACCTAATGAGGTTCTGGCTTTAAAATGATCACTTCTTTGGTGTTTAATACAATCAGATAATGTACAGTCCGTCTCCATAGAGACGGACATCGCGATGCTGGATGTATTTTTGCCAATGTACGCAAATCTTTAATAAATTGAGATTTTTTTTCTCCGATGTTGCCTGCTCATGTTTTGTCTAACCGTGGTGTTAGGCGTGTCAGTAGAAAAACACCCACGAGGAAAGAGTGTGTCACCTTCCAGTCTATATTTGTCATTTAGATGAAAACGCGTGTGTCGTGGCGCGATGACAACGTTGCAACAGACTGGGTGTGTCTCTCTTCTGAAAAGAGGAGGCACATTTGGATCTGAGCAGATTAGGTTGCAACTCATATTTAGCATGAAGCTAAAGTGAAACCAAATTTAATGTTGTGTCCTGATAGATCATCAGAAATGATCCGTTACATTTTGTTGACGATCTGGATTTTTTTACTTGTAAGGTTACACAACCCCCCACCCCTCCAACACTTATTTTTCTTGAAACTTTGTGTAGTGGTGGCACATGAAAACCCCTTAAATCAAAAAAACGCAAATCAGAGTGAAAGTTTTTTCACTTTCACCTGTTTCAGGCTGTGGAGTCACTTGAAAGTGGCTCTGGATCTTCACCCAGCTTAGCTCATCATGCCATGGGCAGAGAAACAGGACAACAGAAGAACATGCAAAGTCCACACAGGAAAGACAAAGCCGAGATTCAAACTTGGAACTGTGAAGCAGACGTGCTAACCATTGAAGCACCGTGCTGACTGCTGTTAATATACTGTAAGGACATAAAAATAAAACAAAAAGCAGTCTTTTGTTACAGGCATAACCCAAAGTTTATCTAGAATAAGTAGCTAAACAGCCAAAGGAAAATAAACCAAAGCACAGATGTAAACAGTGAAACAGTCAGTCCTTTACTGTTCTCTGAATTGAGGCCTCATGAGATGCCGTAGTCTTGATCGCATGCATTCTAAGACCTAATTTTGTGAGGTGTTGCTTTTTGGGAAAGTTGAGAGCAGGACACAAAGACAAGTGGTGTGTTCCGGGCCTTAGAAACAGTCAAGTGGGTGCTCGGTGGCATGCTGGAGTTTGGCATCTTATCCAGCCAATTTGGTCTGGGATCCTGCCAAGTTGACACGCAGAGAAAGAGGCTTAGACAAATACAAAAGTTCCTCTATGCAAAGCATTCGGTTGATGCCCTCTTTTCTTTTGACAACACCATCCTGCGATCAAAAAAAACGAAAACCTTCTCACATGAAAAAAAAAGGCTTTGCCGACTAAATAAGTTTGGAGGTTTTGACAACTCCATCTTTTTTTTTTTCGTTCCTTTTTTTGGCAGGGAGGTTGGGGGCACTAATTCACTTAAATGCTCGGGGAGGTCTTTAAGCAAGACACAACCCCCCACCTTCCCCCATGTCTCCCACTGGTGTGTGTCTGTTTGTGAAAGTGGCTATTCTGTTGCATGAGGGAGGAGGGTAAATGAGCACTCAGTGGATGACCCCCTTGCAGAAAGTACTTCCAGATGTGTGCGTTTTCTCCTCCGAGCACTTACATGTTCGGGCTGAAGACGACCATCAATCACAATGTGCCGCCCCGAGCTCACACTGCACGTAGTCGCGCGCGCAAAAAAAACAAAAAATGCGTGAAAACACAGTCTTGTGGAATTCACAGCACTGCAAATCAGCTTAGTATACAAAATCTGTTTTGTGTTGACTTTGGGATATGTGCAATACGGGAACATAAATCGTACTTTATTGTGCTGCATCTCAAGGAGAACTGCGCTTTCCTCAGTCGAGGACAAATTGTGCAAATAAATTAATTTTTAAATTCTTGTTTATTTTCAGGAATGCTGGTGACGCCTCACAAAGAAACGCATATCCAGTTCGACAATAAATGATTTTTGTTGTTGTTGTTCATTCAGGAGTGCTGGCCCATTAGCATATTATGTATGTCTGTATGTATTTATTTATGAAGCCAATCCCATTTCTGAATCATCACTCTTGGATTTCGCACACGCTTAGCATGACGTCTGTTGCTGGCTGGCTTTTTTCAACAAGGAAAACGATTGACTCGGTACCTCCGGAGACGAGCTAGCACTGATGACAGCGTTAACCAACTAGTTCTAAGGAGCAAAGAAAGGAGGCTCTTAATGATCTGTACTTTATGGAAAGTTTTTAATTTTTGTCATGTTGTTAGGTAAATAATGACTGTGAACCGATATTGTGGTGAAAGGTTTGGAGGAAGATAAAAGGTTAGCTATGTTTCTTCCTTTAGTAATAATGGTATTCATCCCAAATACCGAGTATTCAAAATATATATTTTTTTAATTTCGATGTGTTCATGGTGGTATGGTATTAGGAGGTGGATTAGTCCCAACTGAAAGCCCAGGTTCAGAATGCACTGCCACTCCCCTAAAACAACCTACAAACAACCATTCAAATCAAATTGACACCTAAGGACAACTTTGAGTCCTATAACATGCATGTTCTCCAAATGTGGGACCGGAGTACCGAGACAAAAACTCACACTTACACCCACCCTCAGAACTGTGAAGTGGATCGGCGAATGTGCTAACCACGAGTCCTGCTCCAGAAAATCACAAACAGAATCCAGTCTGACTGAGATACGTGTAGGTAACTGCTTTTAAAAAAGCGGCCACACAAAAGGCAGCACATTCCATAATGTGGGAGCAACAGACTGCATGTCTCTATCAGCATTTTAATCTTGTGTGAGGGACAGCGTGTAAAAAAAAGCAGACCGCAGTGGCCTAACACAACAATGAAATGACCACCGAGTATGGAGAAGCCTAACCACTGAGGCCTCTCTGTCAGTGACCGTTCATATTTGATACTCAACGAACATCGAACCAGTGCCTCATAATGCACTCTTATGTTGAGTGGAACTTCCCGTGTGGTCGTTTCCCTTCAAATTCAGTAGATTTTACTGTCAAAGCCATTCCCAGACTGACTGACAGGCGCATTGAGAAGAACAAGAAGCCTTTTCTGTTCCCGGTGGATAAAGTTGAAAGTGGGTCATGACAAAACTGCAGCGATTATTTTTTTTTCTTCCACCAGATCAAAGGGCTGATAAAACATCGTCTCGTGTCATCACAGGCAGACCGACAACAGTTTGCGAAACAAGACGGAACAAGACTCTTTCCTTGTGGGGAGCTCTCTCTCTCTCTCTCTCTCTCTCTCTCTCTATATATATATATATATATATATATATATACTAATTCACTCTGCAGCTCATCATGTAAATCTTAACTGGATGAAGTCTAAATACAAGGACGATCCCTTTCATCTTAAATGGACTTTGGTATCAACAATCTATTTGCCTTGATGGTATTGATCCGAATGCCTGCTGGCTCATTGGTGATGAAGGGGGCGGATGAACCGTGTCAGCGAATTGCTGAAATCTTGGCTTGGACCTTTTTTTTGTTTTGTTTGTTTGTCAGACAAACAAAAGCTTGCCTCATCTGGCGCAGCACAAAGATGGGCTTGTTGGGTGGATGCCTTTGAACGCAATGACAAAAGGTTAAAAAAAGTGTTTTTCATCTTTCTGGAAACACTTAACCCTTTACTGGGCTGCATTAAAATATTCCAATTATACAAAGCAGGTGCAATTGATCTCATGCATCTTGCTTTCACACCTGATGATGTCACGTCTGATGTCACAACAACAAATGGTGTATCCATCAGACGTGGGTAGAGGAAGAGTATTGTTACTTTAGAATAATATTACCAGTATAAAATAGGCAAAAATCCACCCCCCTCGAATTTCAAAAAGACAAACAAAAAAAGCAAAAATATTGCCCAATAATTTATTTTTTTTTTTTTTAGCTGAATCAAGGTGAAGCCACAATAAATAGTCTTAAATTGTCTTTCCTCATTTACACATACATGACACAGCACGCTAATTGCTTCATTATCTAATTATGTATAATTGGACCATTGCGAACTTCGACAGGCGGATTTTCCCACATTAATCAGTGCAACTGATATTTGGAAGCAAAACCTGGTTTTATTTTGATAGGATGGTCGAACTCAAATTGGGTTTGAAAACCAGAACGTTTGAGCTCTGCCAGCTTATTTCTTTATCTTGGCTGCTGTGCAAACACTGCAGAGATTGTTTTCTCTCCCAGCTAATTTTGAATGTGCACAACTGCAATTTCCATTCAACATACCAAGTGTGACGCTGTCAAACAACACACCCTAAAAGCACTTTGCTAAACGGCACGTCATGGAAATATGTTCAATAGACTTAGCGAAACGGCAGGCGACAACAAATGTGCAGGGTCACAATCTCATTTTCTTGTTGTCTTCTCACATCTTGCTTTCAAATGATCGCTTGGCCTGATATAAATGGCACGTGGCATCCAATCTGATTCAGGAGAAGTGCAATCAGGTCACACAGCCGGTCACGCTGCTCCTTTATCGCTAACTTATTCACAGCTCGGGTCACTACGCTTGTTGTTTGGTTGGTTTTCGTGGGAAGCGTAAACCTCGCTCGGAGGAGCTTCTTATCTGTTCTCTTGAAAGAATGTGAACAGTCCCGTCATTTTCACCACGCTATCAGTTCTGATCGGTGAGATTACACCCGTACGTATACTCAGGAATCACGAGGAAAGAGTGAAAGGTTCCAGTATACTTATGAATTTATTGACACCACACCTTTGTTGCACTTGAGTCAGAGTCGTTGGTTTTGCGTACCTGCCGATACCGTGATTGAATCGGGGCATCTCGACAAATGACTGTGTATTCAGTGTTGAAGTATGCAATTGTATCGGTTAAACTTTACCAAGGCGATATTCGTTTAAAGGGAAAATGAAAAGATTTAGGACCACATGAGTAGAACCAGCTGATAACACACATATAAATATAACACCTTGTAAAATTCATCCGTCCATCCGTCCATTTACTGAACCGCTTTATCCTCACACGGGTCGCGGGGGGTGCTGGAACCTAACCCAGCCGTCTTCAGGCAGTAGGCGGGGGACACCCTGAACCGGTTGCCAGCCAATCGCAGGGCACACTCACACCTCGGGACAATTTAGTGCGTTCAATCAGCCTACTATGCATGTTTTTGGAATGTGGGAGGAAACCGGAGCACCCGGAGAAAACCCACGCAGGCACGGGGAGAACATGCAAACTCCACACAGATCGAACCCACGACTTTTGCACGGTGAGGTCGACGCGCTAACCACTGGACTACCGGGCCACCCACGCGCTAACCAGTCCCTTGTATAATCAATGTTGGTAATTATGGTGAGAAACGATTAACATGATTAGGGTCTTCATGACATTTCCGAGGCTCTAATCACCACTAAAGCCTGATCAGCCCATTCGTTCGATGAAAGTCCTGCGCTAGACAGTGCAGCGCTCCTTTTGAGATTGCGTGATGCAACATCTAAATATCTTAAGGCTGCATTGTTTTCAAGCTTTTCACACGACCATGTGTGTGCAATCGAGTCAAGGAAAGTAAGAGGAAGTCACATGTGTTTTGATTTTGTGGGGAGAATTTGCATCATTGCCTCTCATCCTGCTGACCTCAGAGGGAGTTTCCAGGAATGAAGTGGAGTCATTGTTATTATTCATTTGTCGTTTTCTGTCCACCATCTGGTTTTAATCAGCCGACCTTAGGCGGGACTGCGCAATGTTTTTCCCCGAGGATGCTCGCTCATTCATTTTTCATTGCCCCCCCACCTTCAAATGTCTTTTACTTGTCTCGAGCCAAAGTTCCTTAGCTGTAGCCACACCCTGAACGATTTTAATAGCACACACGCATACGCGCAACACACACAAATGACCAATTAGCTTCTGTCATGATTCGGTTTGTGACCAACAGGTGGCACTGTAGGGCTCTCCCTGCAGCTGCACACCTGTTGGTCGTTAGGTAATTAGTTCTATAAAAGGACTCCCGCCCGAACACTCATCGTTGGGTCATTGTTGCTGTTTGCTTCTTTGCTGCTGTCAGGTTTGTTCCGATCATGTTTCTGTTCTAGTTTTTGAGCTTCTAGTTTTGGTTTTGCTTGTTACTTTGGATTCGTTTCGTTCTTCGGACTTTGTTTGTTTTGGATTCAGTTTTCTCTGTGTTTTATTAAATACAATTTGTCAAGTTCACCCTGCTCCTCCCTCCTTTTTGGGGTCCACCACCAACTCGCAAACGTGACAGCTTCGTCTTTAAAGCTGACAAACATGTTTGGAATACAGATACGAGAAACACGCAACTCCGGCTTCCTCCCACATTCCAAAAAACGCATGGCAGGCTGGTTGAATACTCAAAATTGTCCCTAGGTCCGAGTGTGAGCAGCAATGGTTGTTCGTCTGAGTGTGCCCTGCGATTGGCTGGCAAACGGTTGACGGGTGTCTCCCACCTACTAGGCTCCAGCACCCCCCCGCGACCCTTTGATAAATGAAACACACTCAATGCATTTGCCGATTAGCATAATTGCCCAAGTCAATTTTAAATTACTGTTCCCAAATGAATTTAAAAATAAAAAAATACTTAGAGTACCAATGTTCCAATTCAAAGCAAATCCAATGAACCATTTTATTTATCATTGACAATAAATAGCACAAACACCACATGACAAGTACAGAACTCAAAATTGGCCTTCTTCAAAGTTATCAATCCCTTCTTTTTGTATTACTTTTCAAAAACATACAAACGGCAGCTGTTTCACCTGCAGGAGTGTGCAGATCTTTTTGAATCACATTATCATCTACAGCACGGGTGTCAAACCCATTTTTGTCGTGGACCGCATTGTTGTGACCGTTTCCCTTGGAGGGCCGTTCTGACCGAAACCATATCAAGAAGTCAAGAATAACGGTTTATTCGAACTACTGTTTAAGTTACTGTAATGAGTTGTTTGGCAACAAGAAAATGCTTACAATATCTCTCATTTCTTACGTATGAGAATATGAATTTTGGTACAGCTAGCAAGCATCGTGAAAGTTGACATGTTTGATTCGCTTTCATGGTCCACATAAAATGATGTGGTGGGCCAGATCTGGCCCCCGGGCCTTGACTTTGACACCAGTGATCTACAGTCTCTGCAAATCCTGAGCTAGACAGTCAACCTTGAAGTGAAACAGAACAAACGACGAACCAAAAGAATAAA